>CM051235.1:33141287-34341287 GCA_027917425.1 Gastrophryne carolinensis | reverse complement strand
AGCCTTCTTGGCAGTGCTGTCAGCTGCCCACTGGCGCAGCCAAACCGAGCAGCGTATAGCCACCACCAGGGCAGAGGTTCTGCCACACATCCTAATGGTATAATCGAAGGCAGAGAGGACATAAGCAACAAATACCTCACAACGAGAGAGTGCATTAAACTCTTCACTAGACACATCATCAGGAGCACCATCTAAGACACTTCTAAGCAGGCTCCAAATAGCCACAGCTGTAATGGCAGAGGCACAAACCGGGCGCAGCGCCATCCCCACACAGGCAAAGGCATGGGACGCCAGCTGATCAATACGCTGGTCCTCACTATCCCTCAGAGTAGTAGATTCAGGGGAGTGCATGACAGAGGTGTTAGACAAACCCAGGATTGGGGCATCCACCTCTGGAGGGGATGACCAACGCTTTACCACATCAGCAGGAAAGGGATACCTCTTATCCGAACTCTTAGGGACTCCGGGGAGCCTGCTAGGACACTCCCATTCATTAAGCACGAGATTTTTTAAATGAGCTTGCTCAGGGAACTCTAAACGTGGCTTAGCAATATGAAACAATTCCCCCTGCTGCTTAGGAGCAGTGACCGGGGGGAGAGATAGACAGTACCTCAAAAATCCATCTGGGGCCCAGGGATCAGAGTCAGAATCATCATGACCCCTGGGCCTCTCATCAGATGACTCAGAGAACAGTTCCCCTATAACCAGACAGTTCAAAGAACTCTTCAGCCTCCATAGGGAAATAGTGACATCAGGCATCAAATGCCGCATCTTGGCAGAGGCCTTACGGGCCATGGTATTAGCAAGCAACTTTTCAACACTAGCCAGTATAGTAGACTCCCCACTGGTATGCAGCTCAATGGGAGTCAAATTTAAGCTTGGGGGAGTAGGTGAGGCCATACGCAGCGCAGGCCCAGCTACTGGTAAACCAGGCTGCAGCACAAGCACCTGCTGGGCACAAGGTACACAAACCCGCACATTGTCAGCACTTGTAGGGGACACCCCACAAGCTACACACCGCCGGACTTGTCCCGAAGGAACCCCCGAGCACATTATCCTGAGACGCCATATGGTGATTATAGCGGCACAATAGGCCGATAGGGAAGTGGGAGTAATTAGCACACTAGGCCTCACAAATTTTAAAGACTAAATAGAGGGGGTTGGGCCGGGAGAAACCAATAGAGTTTGACCCGCCTGCAAGACATAAGCAAAGAGAACCCCATAAGCAACATGCATAGGTGACATAGGGTAAATAAAACCGCCCGCGAGGGCACTCACGGGCCGCGGTAGGTAGGCGGCAGTCACGCTGCAGGAAGAATCCAGAAAAAATGGCGCCGAGCAGGCCGCGGAGACAGTGACGTGGAACGCGCCATCCGCAGGCCCCCCCCCCCCCCCCCCGAAGAGCGCGAAGCCGCACACGTGACAAGCAACCAATGATGTCGCAGCAGCGCCTGAGGTAATGCCGCCGCCAACTGCGGAACGCGGCGGCATATTCAAAACCGCAACCAAGACTGTGCGGAGACAGAACTAAAAGCAACCAAGCACACCAACCAAGTGAAAGCACAAACACACACACACACTCAATCCCCCCCTCCCCGAGAACTACAAGGGAGAGCGAAGGAGGGCAGCGGCCACTTAACGTAGGGCCCACCGATAGACAGGGGCAATAGCACGGGAGGGGCATCACATAGAGGCTCATCATATGCCTATACCGCCTACCCTTTTGGTGGGGGATTGCGGTCAAGCAGCGCTCCTAAGCACCTGACAGCGGTGCTGCCTACCATCACCCGCACCAGCGCAGCCAAAGCTGGGAGGCACATTAACAATGGAACGGGTGGGAATAGTCCTACAGGGCCGCAGGCAAATAGCCCCGCTCACCTGCAAGAGAGCCATCTTCTTGTCATTCGCAGTCCAGACTGCAGAGAAAATCTGGGGATTTGTGGGAGGTCCCGGGTATTTGAGGGGCCGGGAGTAGCCAATTTCGTGGTCACTGCAGTCCAGCGCCATCTGGTGGAGTAATACCCAAGAATAAAGAATCTTATCTGGAGCAGGACGTACTGCATACTAAGAATAAAAATACTGTATCTGGGGCCTCCACCATACTTAATCTGGCTCTGGGTATAGTTGGGGTACAAGAGAGGATTCAGTAAAATTACCCCAAGCAGACCCTCCTAATTCATCTGCCTTCACACATACACTTGCATTATTCAAGTATGGCAGTATAGCATGCAGAGTGTCTGTGGTCAGTTTCTACTTGGCCAGGCAGACATCAGGATATATCAATCATGTGTATCTACACTTACCAGGCCTAGCTTACCTGAGATCCTTTATGTCTTTTGGGAGAATGAACCTCCGGCTGTGGCTATTACATTCCCCTGCGGGTACCTTAAAAGTACCTTTACTAATCATGTATATCTGGGTATGAACCCCCAAGCTACAGGGGGCACACGCAACTCTTATATAAGGGTGTCCCTCATTGGTGACCCTTGCTTCTGTAACCAACCAAGAGCAATCAGGCTGTCAGCAGGCTCACCTGCGTCAGATCGGGTTCGATTCAGGGTCTGGTAAGAAAAGGCACTCCTTTTTAGGAGAGAAAACTGCCATTCACTTTCATTGTCCCCCTCAGGGCTGATTCAACACCAGGTGAAAATTTACATCCAGTTGTTGAAACACCAAGATAAAAAATTGGTTTGATTCAGCACCACCAAAAAGGAATGAGTTTTCTAACTTGGCTCTGAATTGACTCCACAGTCAGGATAATCATCTCCTTACTCATTCCTCCTCTCACTCACTACCTGCCACTAACACATCCAATGGATTCTGTTCATGGGGAGGAATCTCCAGAGACTTTGGATGCTGTATGTATTCTCCAAAAGGGAAAATTCAGATCTCGTTGGTGACTTATGCCCAGGGGTATGTCAAAGTAGAAGCCATTGTATCCATCTGGTGTAAGGTAGTCCCAGTGAGGGAACTTTCCTGCACACTTCCTCCAGATAGGGGAGCACGCCAGGTAACTTGGCGCTATTGCAGCAAGCTCTTTCCCAGGTAGGTGACAAGTGGAGACTCACCACATGTTGTAGATTGCTCCCAGACACAACAGGTACACAAACTTGTAGCTGCAACAAGGGATCCACTGGCACTTGCAGTAGGCATTCTGGTGATCCTTGGACCATATACATTCTGGCTCATGCCTGTCTTACATTTCTGCTCGTTTCCAATATCATTATAAAGGGGCCACCACTGGAACAAGTGCCAACCATCCCAGCCACACCCAGAAAGAGGTTTGTATGCCAAAAAACACGTCTTGCCCATCCTTACCTATCCCCAGAGTAACCGATCTCTTTGCCACAGATCCAATCATTTGGAATATGCCGTTCGGTTCTGGGCACCAGTTTATAGAAAGAATGTCCTGATTGTGGATAAGGGTTTTCTGTCCCAAAAAAGGTGATACAATTGCACAAAGCAACCATTTAAAGGACATACAATAAACAAGAATAATTTTCATCACCTGTTAAGCAGTTTTGAACTTATGTAGCAAATCAGGTTTGAGTAAATCAGAGATGGCAGCAGATGTTGGTGTACAGATAATTCTACAGCATGTATGTCAAGTATCACCTGAGAGGAACTGGAGTACCACCAGTGGCACCCGTATAATTCATTGGGACCCCCTGGCTTAGATAGATGATTATTTGATAATAGAAGAGGTTAGTAGACTATTACAAATTGTTGGGAATATGAATTTCTGGAGCACATTTTGCTAGCATGTTACAATGTACAACCGTGCCTAAGCTCTGGCCTGAAACACAGACAATCCCCAGCCTTGCCAATGGTCTTACAATGCTAATCAAGATTTAGGCCTTCTTAAGCACCCGTTCATAGAAAGGAAGCTCGGACTCTGGAAAAAGTGCGGAGGAGAGCCACCAAACTAATAAGAGGAATGAAGGATCTTAGTTATGAGGAAAGATTACAAGAATTAAATCCGTTTAGTCTTGAGAGGAGACAACTGTGGGGGGACATGATTAACTTGTATAAATATATAAATGGCCAATACAAAAAATATGGTGAAACACTATTTCAGGTAAAATCCTTTCTAAATACAAGGCCAGCGAGCGACTTCTTCTGGTAACAGCAATACCCGATCTCCTTGGGAGTACTTAGTTGTAACTGCTTCTGGCTAAGGGGTATTTGGCATAAAAAGGTTGAGGTCCACTGTCCTGGACACAAGAAGAGTAGCTTCCACATACCTCTAATGTCTTATTAGCTCACTCCTATGTGATCTGTACTAGAATTTAGAATTAAAGCAGACTAATACCCACTGAACTTGGAAATTACATTTGGGCAAAACCCCTTGCTAATACTTTCTTCTTAGGGTGTAGAACTAGAAAATACCATTCTGTGAATACTCACCTGTATAATGGATATTATCAGTATGCATCACACCCTGCTCCAGAATAATTCATTACGTCTGGGTTGTAGTCCACAAGAGGGCGCTTTACTGCAGAGATGGCAAAAAAGAGGCCCCTCCCGGCCCATATATACCCGGGACCTCCCACTCATTCCCCAGTATATGTAAGCAGTAAGGGAACCAGGAGAAGCCAAAAACAAATTAACAACTTTAACAAGGAAAAATTCACCATATAGAGGAGGATCCAGAATACAACTCAGGGTGGGATGGAGCAGGATGTGATGCATACTGATAATATCCATTCTACAGGTGAGTATTCACAGAATGGTATTATTCTAAGTATGCATCACACCCTGCTCCAGAATAATTCATTATGTCTGGGACATCCAGTAGCAGTGTTTAACAACGGGTGGGGATCCCAAAGCAAGGCCACAATGCGCAGTTCAAAACACTGCAACTTGTAGACCTTTGCGGCCAAACAGCATCCGCTGAGGCCCGAACATCAACCTTGGAAAAGGTATGAACAGAAGACCAAGTAGCAGTCTTACAAACTCGTTCAACCAAAGCCTGGTGCTAAAAAGGCCTAAAGGCCTCAACAGCACGAGTAAAATCAACAGTAACTCGGAAAAAGGGGTAACCCTTCCCCTAACAGAATAGGCTCTAACAACGGCCTGACAAATCCATATGCTAATGGTAGACCTGACCGGCGCCAAACCCTTCTTTGGACCAAAGGGTACCCCAAACAAGGCGTCGGTCTTCCTGAAAAGGCACTGAGGCCACCAGGTAGTATTTCAAGTTTCTGACAACGTTGAGAGAAGCAAGGCCCCGTCCTTGTCATTACCAGGATTAGGACATAAAGAAGGATGCACAATGTCCTGAATAAAGTGAAAGGCAGAGACAACCCTATGCAAGAAGTCTGGTTCAAAATGGAAAAACCACCCTGTCCTAGTGTCCCTCAAAGTAGGGGGCCTGAATGGACAGAGCCACCAACTCAGAAACACGTCAGACAGAAGAAATAGCCACCAAGGAGTCAACTTTCAAGGTGAGAATAAACAGTGCAGCCTCATGCACAGATTCTAAGGAGGACCCCGAAGGGCAGACAATACCAAACTCAAATCCAAACTGGAAACAAGGATGAAGAGCAAGGACCTGTGGAAGAGAATAGCCAAGGCAGAAACATGCCTCTTCAGAGCGCTGAGGTGAAAAATCCAAATCAGGACCATGTTGAAGGAACTCCAGTATCCGAGGAAAGAGGAACCCCCGACAGGGGAAGGCACCAGCCTCACACCAGACAATGTAGGTCCACCAGGTCCTGTAGAAGCTGCTAGAAGAAAATTTCTTCCTAGCTCTGACCAGAGTCTGAACAACAGCATCAGACATACCCTCTCCTCTAGGATGGAGGTAACAGCAGCCATGCCGTCAAAGCCAGCGTATGTACATTGGGGAAACAGAGCCGTCCTTGAGTGAGAAGATCCAGAACCAGGGCAGAGGGTACTAATCGACCGTCAGCTGCACGATGTCTGCGAACCACACCTGTCTTGGCCACCAGAACAACTGGCAATCCTTCTTGAATCAGCTTACGTAAGACTTAGTCCAGAAGGGAAACGGAGATAAAAAAGGTACAGGAGACTGAACCCCGGCCAGGATAGAGACATGGCATCCACTGCCAGAGCCAGAAGATCCTGGGACAGTGATACAAATGCTGGAAGCTAGCGATTGAGACAAGAAGCAAACAGTTCAACAACCGGCATCCCTCACCTGTGATAGAGAGATAGGAAGACCTCACTGTTAAGGTACCATTCTCCCCAGCGAGAAGCCCCTCCCCTGCTCAGGGGATCCGCTTCCAGGTTTCCCGCTCCCGGAATGTAACCGGCAAGATGCACGGAAAATTGTCCTAGACCAAGGAGTCCCTCCACCTGAGTCCCTCCCTGATAATTGATGCAAGCGACCGCAGCCCAGTAGTCGGAACGAACCTGAACCGGTAGGCCCTGGAGGTGAGGCGTCAGCTGCGCCAGCGCCAACTGAACCGCCCTCAACTCCAGAACATTAATAGGGGCATGTGCCTCCTGAGGGCCCCACAGCCCCTAGAATTTTGGAGCGCTCACCCAGTAGCCCCCCCCAGCCTGACAGTCTGGCAACCGTAGTGACCGTCTCCCAGTACTGTGTCAGGAATGATCCGCTCCCAGAAGATTCTCAAGTCCAGCCACTCGAGAGGAGAACGCCGGACCAGAGGATACCTATTTAAAGCAATGGCCTGAACCAGAGACAGGGGACAATTCCTTTCCCAGGCTGAAAGAAGATGGATCTGAAGAAAGCCACATGTGAAACTGAGCATAGGGCACTGCCTAGAAGCAGGCCACCATATGTCCCACCAGGGCCATCCATTACCGGAAGGATCTAGCACAAACATATAGCGACTCCCCGCTAGTGTTAATGTCACTAGGGGTCATAAACCAGGCGCAGGGGCGTGGGGAATGAGACCAGCAGAGCTGAACCAGCCGCACATGGCCCAGCTTGCAGCGTAAGCACCTTCTGTGCACATTGAACACAATCAGCACATTATAGCCCACAAGGGATGCCCCACATACCACACACAGCCGGGCTTGCCCCAAGGGGGCCCCGAGCACAGTATCCTGGGAAGCCTCAGTATGGCGATATTGGTAGTCGCCATGACCAATGGGAATTACACTGTTCAGCTACCTGGGATGCCCCTTAAATGTCGTTAGTGGGAGGATTTAAAACGGGCCAATGGTAATAATGGTACCCTTCAATTTGAGGGATAGGGCCACAGGACCAGGAGAAACCTCTAATTAGGGTTGTCCCTAATTGTAGTTACAATACTAATAAATGTACCAACAAATGCTGCCTGCAGAGCCTTAAAGTGGACCAACACCCAGGATTTTGACTATCCTGGGTTTTGGTCCACTTCGGTGGGGCACCCCGCTGTGTGAAACCCCCCAGAAAGCCCCGAAAACTCACCTCTCTCCGCACCCACGTGACCGCTGCAGCCAATCCCCGCTGGCGGACAAGCGAGAGGCAGCGCCGGACAAGCAGAGCGCGTCCCTCTTACAGGGAGCGCACCCACGCCGGCCATTCACAAATGGCCGGCGCGGGAGCGCGCCCTGCTAGAGGGACGCGCAGGAGGCGGTGGACGCGCATGCGCCGCTGGAACGTGGAAAAGGTAGGATTGTGGGCTTCCTGGGGGGTTTCACCCCGCGGGACATCCCGATTTCAGATGCCCCGCGGGGAGGGATCTGATCGGCCCGGGAATCGTATAGATTCCCGGGCCGATCCCCCCTGGGTGTTGGTCCACTTTAACAATCGCCTGGCAGCCCAATGACAATTACCAATATACGCATAATGATATAAGCCCGCATGGGGCACTCACAAGCACCGTCAGGGATAAGATGGCGCCGGACGGACCACAGGAAGAGAAGGAGGACGGGGGCGGGCCGCTGCAGAGCGCGGCGAACGCTAGCAACAGGCCCTGAGCTGACAGGAAGTCTTGAGGCATCTGGGATCTGATGAATCTTGGGGGCGGCCAGGCTGTCAACTCTATCTTGTAACCGGAGGACACTGCCTCCTGAATCCACCGGTCTGAGACATGACGCCTCCAGACGTGAGCAAAGAGCCGAAGCTGTCCCCCCACCCGGATGGGTGAGGGCGCCCCTTCATGCCTGAGGGGGCTTGGGGGAAGACTTTGAAACCCAAGAGGGGCCAGGGCGGCCACGCCCTCTGCCCCTTCCTCAGAAATCTCCTCGCTCCCCTTCTGGACCCACGGTAGGAGGGAAGAAAGGAACCTGAACCCCGAAAGGGCCGAGACTGTCTCTTGCGCTGGGGTAACCTGCCTCCCTTAGCAAACAGGTCCAGGCGATCCCCAAATTAACACAGTCCTTTAAAGGGGAACCCAGTGAGAGCCTTCTTGGCAGCGTTGTCAGCTGCCCACTGGCGCAGCCAAACCAAGTGGCGTATAGCCACCGTCAAGGCAGAAGCCCTGCCAAACATTCTAATGGTATCATCCAAGGCAGAGAGGACATATGCAACAAATTCCTCACAAAGCAGAAGGGCTCTATACTCTTTACTAGCCACATCATCAGGAGCCCCATCTAAAATACTCTTGAGCAGAGTCCTAATAGCCACAGCTGTAATGGCAGAGGCACAAACCGGAGGCAGCGTGGACCCCACACAGGCAAAGGCATGGGAAGCCAGCTGATCAATGCGCCGGTCCTCACCATCCCTCACCATAGTAGAGTCAGGGGAATGCATGACAGAAGTGTTGGACAACCCTAGAATTGGTGCATCCACTTCAGGAGGGGACGACCAACGCTTAACCACTTCAGTAGGAAAGGGGTACCTCTTATCCCAACTCTTAGGCACCCCAGGGAGCTTGCGCGGTCGCTCCCACTCTTTGAGCACAAGATTATTAAAGTGAGTTTGCTCAGGAAGCTCCAGGCGCCAGATGCCGCCTCTTAGCAGAGGCCTTACGCGCCGTAGAGCCAGCAATCAGCTTCTCAATGCTGGCCACCCTGGTAGACAAATTGAGTCAGATGTAAGCGTGGGGGAGTAGGCGAAGCCACACGGAGCGCAGGCCCAGCCACAGGTAACCCAGATTGCAGCGCAAGCTTCCACTGGGCACAGGGTACACAAACACGCACATTGTCATCACTTGTAGGAGACACCCCACACGCCACACACAGCCGGGCTTGTCCCGAAGGTACCCCAAGCACATTATCCTGAGAAGCCTCCATATGGCGATTATTGCTGCCCACCGGTCAATAGATTTACGCTATAAGGCCACCCGGGATGCCCCAATAGCCCGCTAAAGAAGTGGGAGTTAAGGCAGAATAGGCCTCTAATAGCAAACTAAATAGAGGGGATAGGCCGGGAGAAACCACAATTAAGTTTGACCCGCCTGCAAGACATAAACAGAAGGTCCCGTAAGTGGTATGCAAGCATAATATATATAAAAAATAAGCTAGCCCGCAAGGGCACTTACGGACCGCGGTAGGTAGATGCCAGCCACGCAGCGCGAGGAGAGCAAAATGGCGCCCGCAGATACCCCCCCCGAAGAGCGCGAAATTGCCCACGTGACCATGTCAGCCAATGATGGCGCAGTAGCGCCTGAGGTAAAGTCACCGCCAACCGCGGAACGCCGTACAAGCGCACGTGGCGGCATTTTTAAAAGAGCAACCAGTGCAACCAACACACGTGGCAACACAAAGCCAAAGCATACCACGGGATACAATCCCAAAGAGTGAAGAATACACATACACCCCCCCCCCCCCCCCCCCCGAGAAATACCAGGGAGAGCGAGGGAGGGCAGCGGCCAACCACACGGGAGCCCACCGATGGACAGGGGGCAAGGGGCGATAGCACGGGAGGGGCATCCCATAAGGCTCACCATGGGCCTATACCGCCTACCCTTTGGTGGGGGATTGTGGTCGGAGCAGCGCTCCTTAAGCTCCTGGCAGCGGTGCTGCCTACTGTCACCCGACGAGTGCAGCCAAAGCTGGGAAGCAGAAAAAAATACCATTTTGTGATTACTCACCTTTAAAATGGGTATTATAAGTATGTCACACACCCCAATTCCACTATTTATGACATATGGGTTATGGTCCAGTAGAGGGCGAACTTCTGCAGAGATGAAAGCAAAAAAAAGAAGCCCCTCCCGGTCCATTAATACCTGGGACCTCCCACACATTCCCCATTATATGACAGCAGTAAGAGGACCAGGAAGAACTAATAAAACATTCTTAACAATAAAAGGTTCACCATATAAAGGATCCAGAATACTAAAGGGTGGGATGAAGCGGGGTGTGTGACATACTTATAATACCCATTTTAAAGGTGAGCAATCACACAATGGTATTATTCCAAGTTTGTCACACACCCCGCTTCCACTATTCATGACATATGGGACATCCAATAGCAGTGTCCGTCATGGGTGGGATCCAAATACAGCAAAAAATGCACCAATTTAAACCACTGCAGCTTGCAGAACCTTGCGGCCAAAAAACAGCATCCGCTGATGCCCGCACATCAACCTTATAAAAACTTTGAAAAAGTATGAACGGAAGACCAAATAGCAGCCTTACAAACTTGTTCAACAGAAGCCTGGTGCTGAAAGGCCCAGGAAGCCCCAACAGCACGAGTAGAATGAGCAATAATCTTAAAAGGAGGAACTCTCCCCTTAGCGGAATAGGCCCCAACAATGGCCTGGCGTATCCATTTACTAAAAGGAGAAGTAGCAACCAAATAGTACTTCACACAACGAACCACATCCAAAGAGTGCAAAACCCTCTCCTTGTCATTGCTAGGCCTAGGACACAAGGAAGGGAGAACTACATCCTGATTGAGATGGAAGGCAGAAACCACCTTAGGCAGGAAATCTGGTTTAAAGCGAAAAACCACCTTAATATGGTGTCTGCCTGAATAGACAGAGCCGCCAACTCAGAGACACGCCGAACAGAGGTAATAGCCAACCTTTTGAGTGAGCACAGAAAGAGCCACATCCTGCATTGGTTCAAAGGGAGGCCCCTGGAGGGCCGAAAGAACCAAATTTAGGTCCCAAACGGGAACCAAAGGCTTTCTAGGGGGCCGAACATGAGTGACCCCTTGGAAAAAAGTCTTGACCACATGATGCAAAGCAAAAGACCTTTGAAAAAAGACAGCCAGGGCAGAAACATGACCCTTCAAAGTACTGAGCTGGAACCCCAGATCCAGACCGTGTTGTAGAAACTCCAAAATCCTAGGAATCGAAAACACCCTGCAAGGTAAGGCCCTAGCCTCACACCAGTCTGTATAGGACCGCCAAGTCCTATAGTAAATGGTAGAGGAAGACCTCTTCCTAGCTCTAATCAAGGTTTGAATAACCGCCTCAGACAAACCTTCCTCCCTCAGGATGAAGGTTTCAGCAGCCACGCCGTCAAAGCAAGCGTTTGTAAATTGGGGTAACGTAGTTGACCCTGAGAGATCAGATCCGGAGACAGGGGCAGCCTGTACTGATCTACCGCCAATGTTACGACGTCCGCCAACCAAACCTGTCTTGGCCACCTTGGGGCCACCAGAATTGCTGGTGCCCCCTCGAGAGCCAGCTTGCGCACTACCTTGCCCACCATGGAGAAGGGGGGAAACAGGTACAGAAACCCCAGATCCCTCCAGGCAAGGGACAAGGCATCCACTGCCAGGGCCAGAGGATCCTGAGACAGAGATACAAAGGTTGGGAGCTTGTGATTGTGCCGAGAGGCAAAGAGATCCACCTCCGGAGTCCCCCACTTGTGACACAGGGTCCGAAACACCCTGTGGCTGAGAGACCATTCCCCTCAGCGAGAGAATCCCCTGTTCAGGGAGTCCGCCTCCGTGTTCTCCACTCCCGGAATGTATACTGCCGAGATGCAAGGAACATTGCTCTCCGCCCATATCAGAATCAGAGAGACTTACCTGAGGGCACTCCTGCTGCGAGTCCCTCCTTGGTGATTGATGTAAGCTACCGCAGTACGATTGTCTGATCGAACCTCAACCGGTAAACCCTGTAGGTGAAGTGTCAGACGCGACAGAACCAAGCGGATAGCTCTGAGCTCCAAGACATTGAGACATTGAACCCCTGAAACTGATGATCTTTCCAGAAGCCTCCCCAGCCAGACAGGCTGGCATCCGTGGTGACCGTCTCCCAACGGGGGGCCAGGAACGATCTGCCCCTCATCAGATTGCTTGATTCCAGCCACCACTGAAGGGACTGCCGAACCCTGGGAGACATCAGAAATGACTGATCCAAGGACTGTGGACATCTGTCCCATTTCAGCAAAAGATGAAGTTGAAGCGACCTCATGTGGAACTGAGCAAAGGGGACTGCCTCGAAGGAGGCCACCATCAATCCCACCAGAGTCATCCCAAGCCTGATAGAAGGGCGAGGATTGGACAGGAGAACCCGTATCAGATCCTGAACCCTCTGCACCTTTGGCTGAGGTAGGAACACTCTGGCCTGACTGGTATCCAGATTCATGCCCAGAAAGGAGATCTCCCTTGACAGGGAGAGAGAAGACTTGGGGTGGTTGATCACCCATCCGAACCTTCCCAGCGTCGCCACCACCTTCCTGGTGTCCAACTCCGCCTGGCATGAGTAGGTCGTCCAAATACAGCACAATGCGAATGCCCTGGGCTCTGAGCAGGGCCATTATTCCCGCCAGAACCTTGGTAAACACCCTCGGTGCCGAGGTCAGCCCGAACGGGAGGGCCACAAACTGAAAATGCTGATCTCCCACCACGAACCTGAGAAATCTCTGGTGTGCTGAGAAAATTGGTACATGAAAGTAAGCATCCTTGATGTCTATGGACTTCATGAAATCCCCCTGACGAAGAGAACCGATGGCTGAACGCAGAGTCCCCATGCGGAACTTCTTGGTTCTGATGAACCTGTTGAGAAGCTTCAAATCGAGGATGGGTCTTATGGAGCCATCCTTTTTGGGAACCGTGAAGAGGTTGGAATAATAGCCCCGGCCTCTCTCTAAAAGAGGCACCGGGCATATGACCGCCATGTCCAGGAGATTCTTTACAGCCAACAGGAGCCCCTGCGCCGCCCGAGGATCCAATGGCACCCGAGACCTTAGGAATCTGGGAGGAGGCCGGGACTCGAACTCCAGTTTGTACCCCGACGAGACCACTTCCAATATCCACTTGCCTGTGACCTCCTGGGCCCAGACCTTGAAGAAGAGCCGCAGCAGTCTCCCCACCCGCAAGGGTGAGGGTGCCTCCTCATTGTTGAGCTGGCTTGGCAGCGGGCTTGGGCCTGGAACCCCAGGTAGAGGCTGGACGGGCACGTCCTCTACCCTTGTTCCAGGAATCACCTCTAAAGCCAGAGTAGGCAAGACCTCTGCCCCCTCTGGCACCGCGAAAGGAAGATTAACCCTTTCGCTGCCAGCCTACCTGCAGCATTTGCCACTCCCTGTTGCCAGACGATGTTTCACCATTTTGCGCTACACATATTCAACTGTCATTTTTGAAGGGATTTCCAGGGATTTCCCAGGAAAATTATATATTGTTTTTTTCAACAGAGTCTGGGCTTTAACATGAAATGTCTTGTTTGTATTTTTTAGGTGTATTCTCAATTTTTTTGGGTGAAATGTGTGAAAAAAAACAAAAAAAAAACATTTTTTTACAATTTGTAGAGTTTTTTTGTAATAAAAAATGTAAGTTTGTCAATAAAATCTTATTGCGTGAGAAACCCCAATTTCTCCCGGTTACAGCGATACCACATATGTATAGGTAGACACCCTTTCCTGCCCAGAAGCCTTTTATAGCTGCTGGATGACAAATGGTTAATTAAAAAAAAAAATGACATAGGGTCCCCCTTCCCGGGGAGGGGGACCCCATTTTTTTTTGGATTTTGAAGGGTTAAAAACCCTTCAAAATCCAAAAAAAAAGACGTGGGGTCCCCCTTACCCAAAGTAACCAGCCCGGGACCAGCTATGGGGGCTTGTAGGCACAGAGTGGGGGGGCCAGCTTTGGTGGCCCCCCCACCCTGCAGCCTACGAGCCCACATAGCCTATGTGGGCCCGGGCTCTTCTGCCCCCCCCTGGCCTTTGGGGAGGCAGGTAATGGGGGTGCGGGGGTTAATGGCAAGCCACCCGCTAGGGCAGGTGACTTGCCACCCCCCCAGCCTTGTGAACTGGTATAAGGGGTCTCATGGACCCCTTACCAGCTCACAAAGGGTTAATGTGAAAAAAAAACACCACACAATAATAAAAAGTATTTTATTAGAAAAAAAAAAAAATTTTTTTTACTGTACTTACCTTCGATTGCAAGCTCTTGTCCCTCGCCGCTCAGCTGACAGATGCCGGTGATCGGCATCCAGAGAAGGAGAAGGCAGGAGATCAGAGGATCTCCTGTCACCTCCTTCCCCTGTGCCGATCACCGGCATCTGAGAAGCTGAGAAGGCTGAAGCCTGAGATCGGGGCCGGGATGACTTCATAAGCCCCGCCCCCAAGGGGGCGGGGCTTAGAGGCATGATGGCGGCCGCCATCGTGCAGAAGAGAGGAGAGAGCCTCCCAGGCTCTCTCCTGAAGATCGGTAAGTCCTGGGGGGGGATCGGAGGCCCCCCAGGTGAAGAGCAGGGACAGCGGGAGCCAGCGCACACACAGGTAAGTGAATGTCATTTTTATTTTTTTTTTTTTTTACAGTTAGAAGCTGCTGCTGCAGAAGCGGGGGGGGGGGGCGGCCTATTCCGGGGGCTCTCCTGGAGCCATCCGACCCCCCACGGGGGATCGGATGGCACCAAATTAAAGAGGAGACCCGGCCGGATCCAACAAGGGGTCAGGTGAGTATTTGTTGTTTTTACTTTTTAAACTACAAGCGAGGAAAGTCAAGCACGTAACACCTACGTGCTTGGCACTTAAGGCCCAGCCAAGCCAGCACGTAGGTGTTACGTGCTTGGCAACAAAAGGGTTAAAGGAGCTTGCCCCCCGAAAGGAGCGACGTAGCTTCTTACGCTGAGGTAGCTTCCCACCCTTCGCCACAGAATCCAATTTTTCTCCAAACAGCCGCGTTCCCAAAAAGGGCAAAGCTGTAAGTGACTTCTTGGCCACAATGTCAGCCGCCCACTGGAGCAGCCAGACCGATCGGCGCATGGCCACCAACAGGGCCGAAGTTCTACTACACATGGTAATAGTGTCGTCCATAGCAGACAAAACAAAATTTATGAACAATTCACACCTCTTAAGGGTTGTGAATTCAACTCTGTCCGGGTTGAGTTGGGACCCATTTAACATGTCCCTGATCTCCGACCTAGTAGCCACGGCCACGAGTGCTGATGCACAGACAGGCCGCAAGGCAGAACCCACACTGGCAAAGGCATGACATGCCATCTGATCAATGCACTTGTCCTTGCCATCCTTAAGGGTAGTGGCGTCAGGAGTATGTACCACGGAGGTGTTGGACAATCCTAAAATGGGCGCGTCAACCTCGGGAGGGGAAGACCAGCGCTTCACCACGTCCAACGGAAAGAGATACTTCCTATCCCATCCCTGAGGAACACCGTGAAGGCGGCTCGGCTTCTCCCATTCTCTAAGAATCATGCTGTCAAAATGATCCTGATTTGGAAACTCCAAGCAGGGCTTAGAGAACCCAAATAATTCCCCCTTCTTCGGAGGGACCTCCGCTGGTGGGGAAATATCCAGAACCTCTAACAGATGGGTCAGGACCCTGGGGGTATCAACAGCATCCTCCAACCTAACTCCAAACCATGCTCTAAGAACTCCAGAACCCTAGGGACAGAGAACTCCCTACAGGGGAGAGACCTAGACTCACACCAGTCAATGTAGGTACGCCATACTCTATAATAGATAGCAGCAGAAGTCTTCTTCCTAGCCTGCACCATAGTAACTACCACAGAGGCAGACAAACCCTTCTCCATCAAGATGGAGGTTTCAGCAGCCAGGCCGTCAAAGCCAGCGTTTGTAAATTGGGATGGCGTAGGGAGCCCTGAGTTAGCAGATCTGGCACCCCTGGCAGATCGTACTGGTCTACTTCCATTTGAACCATGTCTGCGAACCACACTCTTCTTGGCCACCTGGGGGCCACTAGAATCACAGGCACCCCCTCCAGAGCAATCTTGCGCAGCACCCTGCCTAGAAGGGGGAATGGCGGAAATACATACAGGAGCCGAAACTCCTTCCATGACATGGACAAGGCATCCGTGGCCAAGGCCAGAGGATCCTGAGACAGGGACACGAAGGCCGGGAGCTTGTGGTTGTGACGGGACGCAAACAGGTCCACATCCGGTAGACCCCAACGGTGACACAGGGACTGGAATACCCTGTTGCAGAGGGACCACTCTCCCTGACGGGACGTTCCCCTGCTCAGAGCATCTGCAAGCAGATTCTCCGCCCCTGGAATGTAAACAGCCGAAATGCATTGTACATTGGGCTCCGCCCATGTCAGTATCTGAGACACCTCCCGAAGGGCACCCTTGCTCCGGGTCCCTCCCTGATGGTTGATGTAGGCAACCGCCATACTGTTGTCCGAGCGTACCTGGACCGACAGACCCCTCAGATGTTGGGTCAAACGCTCCAGTACAAACCAGACTGCCCGCAATTCTAGAATGTTGATGGGTAAATGGGCCTCCTGAGGACCCCACGTCCCCTGGAAGCGCAGGGACTTCCAGAATCCCCCCCAACCTGACAGACTGGCATCCGTTGTGACCGTCTCCCAGGAAGGGGCCAGAAAAGACCTGCCCCCTGTCAAGTTCCCGAGGTCCAGCCACCACGCAAGGGACCGTCTGACTGAGGGGGGAAGCACACAGACCCCGTCCAAGGACGCTGGGTTCTTGTCCCATACTGACAGAAGGTGAAGCTGCAGAGGTCCAAATGGAACTGGGCAAAGGGCACCGCCTCGAAGCTTGCCACCATCAGGCCCACCAGCTGCATTCCTTGCCTGATGGAGGGCTGTGGGCACGAGAGCAGGAACCTGGCCTGCGTAGTCAGAGCATCCACCTTCTGTTGAGGAAGGAATATCCGTGACAGAACTGTATCCAGACTCATTCCCAGGAACGGAGTCACCGAGGAGGGGGACAGAGAGGACTTGGGGTAATTGATCACCCAGCCGAAGGACTCCAGGGTGGACACTACCAGCAGCGTGTCCAACTCTGCCTGCCGCAGAGACCGAGAGGTGATGAGTATATCGTCCAGGTAGGGCAGCTTGCGTATGCCCCTTAGCCTTATCAGGGACATCACCCCCGCCAGCACCTTGGTGAACACCCTTGGGAGCCGACGTGAGACCGAATGGCAAGGCAACAAATTGGTAATGCTGATCTTTCAGTGCAAATCTGAGAAACCTTTGGTGTCCTGGAAACACCGGGACGTGAAGGTAAGCATCCTTGATGTCTACTGACGTCATGAAGTCCCCTGGGCGCAGGGAGCCGATGGCCGAGCACAGCGTTTCCATGCGAAAATGCCTGTTCTTGACACATTTGTTGAGGATTTTTAAATCCAGAATGGGCCTGACTGACCCTTCTTGGGTACTGTGAAAAGGTTGGAGTAGAACCCCGTGCCCCTGTCTCCTAAGGGGACCTTGCAAATGACCCCTAGATCCAGGAGTCCCTGCACGGCCAGCAACAAGACCTGAGCTGAGGCGGGGTCTTGAGGAATTCAGGACCCAATGAATCTGGTGGGGGGCCGTACAGCAAATTCTATCTTGTAGCCGGAGGACACTACCTCCTGAATCCACCGGTCTGAGACGTGGCGCCTCCAGACATGCTCGAAGTGTTGTAGACGTCCCCCCACCCTGACGGGCGAGGGCGCCCCCTCATGCCTGAGGGGTCTTGGGAGGGGCTTTGGACTTGGGCCCCCAGGAGGAACCGGGACGGCGTCCTCTATTCCTGTGCCAGGAATCTGCACGGGACCCAGCGAAGGACACCCCTTTCCCCTGTTTAGCCCCACGGTAGGGGATTGAAAGGGTGCCCTGGCCTCGAAAGGGCTGAATCTGCCGCCTGCGCTGGGGCAACTTGCCTCCTTTGGCGAAGAGGTCTAGACGGTCCCCAAACAGGCGCAGCCCCTTAAATGGAAGCCCAGTAAGGGCTTTCTTCGCGGCATTGTCAGCAGCCCACTGTCGCAACCAAACCGCGCGGCGTATAGCTACCGCCAGGGCAGAAGATCTGGCACACATCCTTATAGCATCGTCCGATGCAGACAGGATAAAGTTTACAAACACATCACAGTTAGACAGTGCATTGACCGTATAATATGGCAACTCATCTGTGCCATCGAGTGCATTCCTGACCATGGCCCTGAGCGCTACTGCTGTAATGGCTAAGGCGTAAACCGGGCGCAGGGTCGCTCCCCCAAATGCAAAGGCATGGCATGCCAATTGATCAATACGCCGGTCCTCAGAGTCCCGTAGCGTAGTAGTGTCAGGGGAGTGCATAATAGAGGTGTTGGACAACCCTAGAATAGGAGCATCGACCTCGGGGGGCAATTACCAGCACTTAACCAAGTAAGCCGGGAAGGGATACTTTCTATCCACACTCTTAGGGATCCCAGGCAGTCTGCTGGGATGTTCCCATTTTAAGCACGCGGCTATTGAAATGGGTTTGCTCGGGAAATTCCAGACGAGCCTTAGCCGTATGAAAAAGCTCACCCCTTTGCCTAGGAGCCGCAACAAGGGGAGAGATGGACAAAACGTCAAATATCTGAACCAGCAGTCTGTCAATATCATCCGAGGTCCAGTGCTCGGAACCAGACTCGTCATGACCCCTTGACTCCTCGTCATATGACCCCCGAGTCAGAGAACAGCTCCCCTTCGTCCGAGGGGGGGTGGCCGTAAGTATGCAACAAGTCATCAGATTCCATAGGGAAAAGAGCAGAATCAGGGGTTAAATGCCTCCTCTTAGCGGTGGCCTTACGCGCTAAAGAGCTAGCAAGCAATCTTTCAACACTGGCCAGTCTAGTAGCCACATCAGGATGAGAATCCCCGCTTGTATTGGGGGTTAGACTCAGGCTTGGGGGAGTAGGTGAGGCGAGGTGCAGGCCCAGCCACTGAAGAGGCGGGAAAGAACCGATAACGCCTGCTGTGCACAAGGAACACAGACCCGTGCATTGTCACCGCTGCTAGATAAGACCCCACAAGCTACACACAGCCGGGCTTGTCCCGAAGGAACCCCATTCACAATATCCTGGGATGCCTCCATATGGTGATTTTATCGGCACAATGGGCCAGTAGGGATTGACGCTGTAAGCTACCCTGGATGCCCCAATAACCCGCGGGGAAGTGGGAGTAAATTGAATAGTCTCAACCGGGAGATACACCGGGCCGGGAGAAGCCACCAGAATTAATGGTCAGAAAGACATAAGGGGAACAGGAATGTCAGAGCCACGCGCAAGGGTGTAATAAGGGTATATAAAGGTAGTGTAAAGGTAATATAAGGTCGCCCGCGAGGGCACTTACAGACAGAGGGGGGAGGGCGGTCTTCACTGCGCGTGCAAGAATGGCGCCAATCGAACCTCGAAGGGCGGGCCAGAGCTGATCGTGACGCGGAGTGTGCCAAACCGTGACGCGGAGCACGTCAAGCCAGGGCCCCGCCCCCCCAGAGAGCGTGAAGCTCCAAAAACGCGTAGCCAATAGAGAAAACAGGGCAGTGACGCCTGAAGGAATTGATCGAGTGGATTACCGCAGCAAGGCTACTACAGGCTAAGAAAAAGACGCAGCAGCATCAGCAAAGCCACCGCCGCCCGTGCAGTACAACCATATAGGAAGGGCGCGGTGGCTACCAATACAAGTAAAAAGTACACAGCGCGGCTCTGACACCCATTCCCAGTCAAATGCAATACTCAGGCCATAAGCGTGCAATAGGGTACACTGAGGCCGCCATACTCACAAACCCCTTCCCCCCCTTTCTTTCCCCCCGGGCTAGGGGGGGGGGAACAAGGGAGGATGGCGACCCTTTACACAGGGTCCACCGCTACACGGGGCGTGGGGCAATGATGCAGGAGGGGCATCCTCTAAAGGCTCACCATCAGCCTAAACCGCCTACCCTTTGGTGGGGGACTAAGGTGGAGCATGGCTCCGTTAAGCCCACATGGTGCTGCCTACCTTCACCCAACCAGCGCAGCCCAGGCTGGGAGGCACATCACAAATAGGACGGGTGGGAGTAGTCCAACAGGGCCGCAGGCTGTAATAGCCCCGCTCACCTGCGAGAGAGTGATACTTCATGTCTTCGCAGTCAGCACTGCAGAGAAATCTGGGGATTTGTGGGAGGTCCCTGGGTATATGAAGGGCCGGGAGGAGCCTGTTTTTGCATGTCTGCAGTGCACAGCGCCATCTGGCGGAGGATAACCCAAGTGTAAGTATTATATCTGGAGCAGGACGTACTGTATACCTAGAATATACATTTTCTCGAGGTTGGCCAGCCTGGCACATACATCCGAGTGCGACTCCCCACTAATGGCAGTGTCACTTGGGGTATGATGCGGGGTGGGGTAAGAGTAGTGGGCGGCACTGACCCAGACACCTGGGGTCCTGACTGCTGCGTTATGGCCTGTTGCGCACAAGGTATGCAAATAAGTACAGTCTCCCCCGTAAGGGATACCCCACAACCCACACATAACCGAGATTGTCCCAAGGGAAGCCTGAGCCCGGTATCCTGTGGAGCCTCCATATGGTGATTTTAAGGTAGTCGCAATGACTCAAGGGAATTACGCTAGTAAGCAACCCGGGATGCCCCTTAAGTCCCAGGTGGGAGGATTTATAAGTGCCCCAAATTTTTGCTAGGGACCCTAGGACCGGGAAAACCCCCTTTTAAGCAAGGCACAGGGAGTCGTCCTGAAAGACACAAAGGATTGGCCATAAATATATTTATATATATATATATATTTATATATATATATATATTTATATATATATATATATATATATATATATATATATATATATATATATATATATATATATATATATATATATATATATATACACATAGGACTAGCGCTGTCCCCTGACAGAATGGGGCACATGTCTAATTCAGGTACATAAAAGGGGGAGCCCGGGAGGGCACTCACGAGTCTTGTCTAATGGCTGCCACCGCTCATCAGCTCAGAAGAGTGAGAAAGGGAGAAGGGGCAGGCCAGCGCGGATCGCGCGCCGCACCTGGCCCCGCCCCCTACACTCAACCAGCAGCGCGGTTCCCAGCCGTGGGCTGGGTTTCGCAATTGGCTCCAACAGAAGGGGGGGGGGGGGCGGGCCGAGTCAATGCGCATAGCGCCCGGCCCCGCCCCCTTAACACAGCAGCCTGAGGGGAAGAAGCTCCCCTCAGTAGCCGCAAAAAACGGCGACAAGCCAGTAAAGTGAAGCACCAAGCGCCATACACAAACACATTTACGCTGAAAGAAAAGAAAAAGTAAAGGAAAAGTCCGCCCCCCCCCCCCCCCCCCCCCACTGGAGGGTTAACAGAGGGACCCGGAAGGGGGATAATCCCGCACCAGTATGGTGTAAGGGATAGAATATATATATATATATATAACGGCATCCCAAACCGGGATCACCAACCCGGATTCCGCCTACCCCTTTATATGGGGTCTCACGGGGGAGCATGGCTCCCTAAACACCTATTAAGGTGATTCCTACCCTCACCCGGACCTGCAGCCAAGGCTGGGAGGCTAATAATGGGCTTAAAGAATAAAGGTCCGGGCAGAAACAGGGCAAAAAATGGCCGGGCGTAAGCCCGGCTTACCTGCAAGGAAAAGCAGCATACATCTTCTGACTTGCTCGCCGTCCTGCAGAGAAGGAACTGGGGAATGTGTGGGAGGTCCCAGGCTTTCATCTCTGCAGAAGTTCGCCCTCTACTGGACCATAACCCATATGTCATGAATAGTGGAAGTGGGGTGTGTGACATACTTGGAATAGGAGGAACGGGTGGGAATAGTCCTACAGGGCCGCAGGCTAATAGCCCCGCTCACCTGCGAGTAGAGAGAGCCATCTTCTTGCCTTCGCAGCGCCGACTGCAGAGAAGAACTAGGGATTTTGTGGGAGGTCCCTGGAATATAAGGGGCCGGGAGGAGCCACTTTTTTGCTGTCTCTGCAGTCCAGCGCCATCTTGTGGATGTATAACCCAAACGTAAGGAATTATCTCTGGAGCAGGACGTGCTGTACACTTAGAATATGTGGGTTTTGGTCTGCTTTAAGGCACTTAGAAACTGCCTCCCTCCCGCTATTATTCCGATCTGTGCAAAGATGCCCTTTTCAGCCAATATATAAATATTTATTTGCATTTTCCTTAATAACAAGGCAGCAGAATGGCAATAAAAACAGATCCTCCCCCTCCCATCAGTCCAGGTGGCACCAATGTGAGAGAAGACCAGTCACTTCCTGGTTGTGGCCCTCTCTTCCTCCTCAGTCCTTGTCTTTGGGCTTGTTGATGATCACCTCGCCCAGGCTCTCCAGCACCTCCCGCTTGTAGTCATCAAAGTCGCCCTCGATCTGGTTCACAGTCTGCTCCTCCACCACCCACAGTTGGCAGTTTGTCTCAGTGATGAGACGGGCATCATGGCTGACGCAGATCACCGCTGAGGAGAAAACAGACCTGGTCAGAGAATGCTATGTTCCCTCAACCTCACAACATGGAGGAGGGCATCAGGAAAGTGTTCTACTGTTTACGGTGCAAGCAACTCTCATGAGGTTCTTTTTAAAAGGGACAGTCAAGGCAACAATAAGGCCACACGGAACTCACCTGAAGTCTGTCCCATGTTCCTCTCCTCCATTTTCTGCTTCTGTAGATGATGTAGAAGGTTTCCCAAATTCTCCCTCCTTTCCCTTCTTCATGACTACACTCCAAATACAGTCAGCCACTGTCCCAATGAGCCTGGCAAAGGGGGACCATTGTGGCACATGCTCACACTGGGAATGCTGAAGCAAAAGACGGGCTTGCAACCACATTTAAAATGTGGCTGTGGAAAAGGAGGGCAAACGTTAAATACCTGCTACAGTATCTACAGCGTGCGGCAAGGAATCAAGCACTTTGACTATAAAGGAGAGAAGTTGCCATTGCTGGTCTCCTACTAGCACCCTGGTAGTGTCTTATAACAAGCATGCCATATTGGAATAAAGTTTATCTTTCAGCCTTCTGGGAGAGGTGGCAGGCACATCAATGACTAGTACATAGTAAGTCAATATTAAACCAGACCAACAGCATGGCACAGTTGGAAAAGAAAACTCCCCAAAATTCACTTGCCCACCTGCATGCGTGATACTGAATGAGTGTCAGCACTTACATTTGCTACTGTATCCACTCAAAACTCAAACACTGCCTCACCGATTTTCTAGTGGTAGAGGCCATTTCGGAGTTTCCTTTCACAGCAACTCCGCCATGCTGCTGCCGGGATTCAACAGACTATGCACAATATACATTTTGTTTTTAAAATTTATCACAGCAGGAGTTAAAAATACCATTTTGTGAATACTCACCTGTAAAATGGGTATTATAAGTATGTCACACACCCCACTTCAATCATTGATTATTACACTTGGGGTATATACTCACTGCTAGGTGGCAGTGTTGCAGAGAATCTCCAAAAAAGCAACAGGCCCCTCCTGGTCTATACATACTTGGTACCTCCCAACAATTTCCCAGTATTAAAACAGCAGTAAGACAAGGTACCAGGAACAAACAAATGTAACCCTCAAACGTAAAGAACAAAACTTCACCTTATAAAGAGCCAGGATACCAAAAAGGGCGGGTGAAGTGGGGTGTGTGACATACTTATAATACCCATTTTACAGGTGAGTATTCACAAAATGGTATTATTCTAAGTATGTCACACACCCCACTTCAATCATTGATTATTACACTTGGGACATCCAACAGCAGTGTCCAGAAAAAAGGGCAGGTATCCAACCAGGCAATAATGCAGAAAACTCAAACCACTGCAGCCTGCAGAACCTTGCGGCCAAAAACAGCATCCGCTGAGGCCCGCACATCAACCTTATAAAACTTAGAAAAAGTATGAACCGAAGACCAAGTCGCAGCCTTACAAACTTGTTCAACAGAAGCCTGGTGCTGAAAAGCCCAGGACGCACCAACCGCACGAGTAGAATGAGCAGTAACACGAAAAGGGGGATCCTTCCCCTTGGCAGAATAGGCTCAAACAATCGCCTGACGAATCCATTTGCTAATGGAAGACTTAGCCGGAGCCAGTCTTACGAAAAGAAGACGTAGTACGTAGATAGTACCTGACACAACGTACAACATCCAAGCAGTGCAACGCACTCTCCTTGACATTCTTAGGCTTAGGACACAAAGAAGGAAGAACAATGTCCTGGTTAAGATGAAAAGCAGAGACCACTTTAGGGAGAAAGTCTGACTTGAAGCGAAAAACCACTTTGTCCTGATGTTCCTCAAAATAAGGAGCCTGAATAGACAAAGCTGCCAACTCCGAAACACGCCGAACCGAAGTGATGGCCACCAGAAAGGCAACCTTCTGAGTAAGAGTGGACAGAGCAATATCCCGCAAAGGCTCAAAAGGAGGAGCCTGAAGAGCAGAGAGAACCAAATTCAAATCCCAAACAGGGAGCAACGGCTTCCTAGGAGGCCGCAGATGTGAAACCCCCTGGAAAAAAAGTCTTGACCAAAGAATGGCTAGCAAACGACCTCTGAAAAAAGATAGACAAAGCAGAAACCTGCCCCTGAAAAGTACTCAGCTGAAGACCGGAGTCCAGCCCCGATTGAAGAAATTCCAAAATCCTAGAAATAGAAAAGACCCGGCAAGGCAAAGACCGAGCCTCACACCAATCAATATAAGATCTCCAAGACCTATAATAGATGGAAGAAGAGGATCTCTTCATGGCACTAATAAGAGTCCGAATGACCGAATCCGAAAGACCCTCCTCCTTTAAGATGGAGGTCTCAGCAGCCAAGCCGTCAAAGCCAGCGTTTGTAAACTGGGGTAACACAGTTGGCCCTGAGTGAGAAGATCCGGCCGAAGAGGCAGATCGAACTGATCCACTGCCAAACGAACGATGTCTGCGAACCACACCCGCCTTGGCCACCTTGGAGCCACGAGAATGGCGGGAACTCCTTCCAGAACCAACTTTCGCAGCACCCTGCCTAGCATGGGAATCGGAGGAAACAGATAAAGAAACCCCAGGTCCCTCCAGCTCAGGGCCATGGCATCCGCCGCCAGAGCCAGAGGATCCTGAGACAGCGACACGAATGTCGGAAGCTTGTGATTGTGACGAGAGGCAAAAAGATCCACCTCCGGTGTCCCCCACTGAAGACACATCGACCGAAACACCTGGGGATGGAGAGACCATTCCCCCCGGTGGGACGAACATCGGCTCAGAAAGTCCGCCTCTGTGTTTTCCACTCCCGGAATGTAAACAGCCGAGATGCAAGGGACATGAGTCTCTGCCCAAACTAGAATCAGAGACACCTCTCTGTGGGCACCCAGACTGCGAGTCCCTCCCTGGTGATTGATGTAAGCAACCGCCGTCTGATTGTCCGAACGAACCTGAACCGGCAGGCCCCGTAAATGATGCGTCAAGTGAGACAGAACCAACCTGATGGCTCGCAACTCCAGAACATTGATGGGCAAGTGGGCTTCCTGAGGGTCCCACTGCCCCTGAAACTGAAGATCCTTCCAGAAACCTCCCCATCCTGACAAACTGGCATCCGTGGGGACAGTCTCCCAAAGCGGGGTCAGAAACGACCTGCCCTTCAGAAGATTGTCCGAGACCAACCACCACAGAAGGGACTGCCGAACCCGAGGGGACATCCGGAAGGACAGATCCAACGACCGCGGTCGCCGGTCCCAAGACGCCAAAAGATGAAGCTGAAGCGTCCTCGTATGAAATTGCGCGAAGGGAACTGCCTCGAACGAGGCCACCATCAACCCCACCAGTCTCATCCCTAACCGAATGGACGGGCGAGGATTGGAAAGAAGAAGATGAGCCAATTCCTGAATCAAAAGAACCTTGGCCTGAGGGAGAAAGACTCTGTGCTGGCAAGAGTCCAACGACATCCCCAGAAAGGTCACCACCCTGGCCGGAACCAGAGAGGACTTGGGGTAGTTGATCACCCAGCCGAACCTCTCCAGCATAGACACCACCATGCTGGTGTCCCCTTCCACTTGACTGAAGGAAGGCGCCATGATGAGAAGATCGTCCAGGTAAGGCACAATGCGAATCCCCTGAGCTCTGAGCAGGGCCATCACTCCCGCCAACACCTTGGTGAACACTCTCGGAGCAGAGGTGAGGCCGAATGGAAGAGCTACAAACTGAAAATGCCGATCCTCCACCACAAAGCGAAGGAACCTCTGATGAGCCGGAAAGATCGGAATGTGAAGGTAAGCATCCTTGATGTCTATGGACGTCATAAAGTCCCCCTGCCGAAGCGAACCAATCGCAGACCGCAGGGTTTCCATGCGGAACTTCCGGGGACGAATAAACCGGTTGAGAAACTTCAAATCCAGAATGGGACGGAACGACCCATCCTTTTTGGGTACAGTGAAGAGATTGGAATAATACCCGCTTCCCACCTCCGAATGAGGGACCGGACAAATGACTGCCAAATCCAGAAGATTCCTTACCGCCGCCAGGAGCCCCTGTGCGGCCAACGGATCTGAAGGTACCCGAGACCTGAAAAACCTTGGAGGAGGGCGGGACTCGAACTCCAGCTTGTAACCGGCCGACACCACCTCCCGGATCCACCTGTCCGAGACCTCCTGGTCCCAAATCCGGGAGAAGAGTCGCAACCGTCCCCCCACCCGTACGGGTGAGGGCGCCCCCTCATTGCTGAGCAGGCTTGGCAGCTGACTTGGGCTTGGCGCCCCAGGCGTGCACGGGACGGCCACGGCCTCTACCCCTATTCCAACCTGCGCCCCTGGAGGCCGAGAAGCCCGCACCCCTGCTGGCTCTGGCTCCCCGAAAGGACGGATTGAAGGGGGCCGCCCCCCGAAAGGAACGGCGAAATTTCTTGCGCTGAGGTAACTTACCTCCCTTGGCAACAGAATCCAGCTTTTCCCCGAAAAGCCTCAAATCCAAAAAGGGAAGAGCCGTGAGCGACCTTTTAGAATTAAAGTCAGCCGTCCACTGTCTCAACCACACAGAACGGCGAATAGCCACCAACAGAGCAGAAGCCCTGCCACGCATCAACATGGCATCATCCTGAGCGGTCAGAATAAACGACAAGAAGGAGTCACAACGCTTAAGCGCAAGAAACTCATCACCAGCGGGATCAAGATCCACACATAAATCCCTGACAATAGACCTAACCGCCAAGGTCAAAAGAGCTGAAGCACAGACCGGCCTCAAAACCGAACCCGCACAGACAAAACCATGGCGGGCCAGCTGATCAATCCGGCAATCCTCGCCGTCCTTGAGAGAAGTAGTGTCAGGAGAATGAACAACTGCCGTATTAGACAGTCCCAAGACCGGAGCATCCACCTCGGGAGGGACAGACAAACGCTTCATCAAGTCCGCCGGAAAAGGATATTTCCTATCCCAACTAAGCGGTACCCCGACGAGCCGTGTAGGCTGCTCCCATTGCTTAAAGACAACGTCCTCAAAATGCTGTTGGCTGGGAAACTCCAAGCGCTGCTTGGATCCCCCAAAAAGCTGGCCCTTAGGCCGAGGAGCAGCCTCGGGAGGGTCCAAATCCAAGACCTCAAACATTTGGGCCAAAATGCTAGACGTATCAGGAGCGGGACCCTCAGCCTGGTCCCCTTCAGCACCCAGCATCTGCTGGCCCACTGAATCATCCAAATCATCCACCAGCTCCCCCTCTTCAAGGGGACGATCTGACCAATCCAGATCCTCAACAACCTCCTCGTCGGAGTCCGGCGGAGGCGGAGATAGGTGTTTACGCTTAGCCGGAGCCTTCTGAGCGGACATAGCGGAAAACATCTTCTCGAGGTTGGCCAAGCGGGCGCACACCTCAGATTGCGATTCCCCACCCGTGACGTCACACGGGGTCCGGAACAGGCGAGGAGGAGAGGGAGATGGCGCGGCCGATGAAGTACCAGGCACCGGGGTGCCGGACTGGCGCTCAATGTTCCACTGCGCACATGGAATGCATATAATGACATCATCCCCCGGGAGCGGAGTCCAACAACCCCCACACAGCCTGGATTGTCCCGAAGGACCGTTTCCGGTATCTTTGGCAGCCTCCATATGGTGAAAATTATGGTATTCGCAGAACACAGGGATGCCCCTTTAATTTCTATCTAGCTATAATTCTATACCACCCTGACCATAGGATTTAAAACAGACAAATATCCCAATTTTCCCAAACTAGCCAGGTATATAAGACCGGGAGAGCCCTGCAAGATGGGGTCCCCGGACCTGAAAAACACAAAAAAAACAGGGACAACAAACATTTCGGGCACAACAATACACATATAAATACAATAATCATACAATTATCCCACTGAAAACGTCTCCCCCCCCCCCCCCCCCCTTAACCAAAATCTAAGAAGATGGTTAATAGGTCCTGCCATCACCTCAAAAATGGCGGGGAGCGAGGGGGAGGGAGGAAGGGGAGATGTAAAACGGAGAAGGGAAGCATATGTCAATAGAAACCTCCGTTAGGCTACCCCCGTCCTGACAGGGAAAGCAACACCAAACAAGCCTACCTGGAGGAGAGCACTACCTCAGCGTGACACACCGCAGCGAGATGGCGGCCAGAAACCGCACCGCACAGGAGAGGAAGGAGGAAGGCGTGCCCTGGAAGCGCGGGAGCCGAATTAGTCCCGCCCCTCCCTAACGCGACCAACCACTGTGCGGACCGCGCACGACGCGGTCCCGCCCCTCTCCAACGTCGCCGAGCGTCCGGCCCAGCGAGAACCGCGCTCACATACCAAGCAGGACCGGCGGAGCTACCAGCCGGTCCCCAGTAGTGTACACACAACACCACAGACAAAAAACTCTCTCCCCTCTGCTGACAATGACGCCGAGCAGCAAGCGCCGAACTCGGCGCTTCACACGCAGGCGGGCCGCGTGACCCCGCCCCTCGGCTCCTGAGAGGAATCCCGCGCAAAATGGCACCATCATGCCCACAATAGTAATAAACACCCGCAGCGGGCCGGATCACTTGACACACACACCAAACGCCCGCCGGGAACAAAAAACGCCATAAAACAACAAGCGCAGGAGCCCCACACATACCAGCCAGTTCGGCCGCAAGCACACACAGTCACCCATGACGCCCGGTGCCAGAGAGTAGACCACTGTCCCATGCCCAGATCACCTCATGTAAAAAGGCTATCTAACTGCTAGGTAAATGGGGGCATCCCACTTCCGGATCACCACTCCGGGAATCCCGCTATGCCCCACAATATGGAGTCGAGCGGAGGAGCTAATCTCCTAGGCACCTAAGGTGCCGGCTACCTTTGCCCGACCTACAGCCAAAGCTGGGAGGCTGCCAGTTAACAGGGAGGATAACAAAACAGAGCCGGGCAGAAATAGACCATGGGGGGGGGGGCGGGGTGATACCCCGGCTACCTGCAAGCAGGAGACTTCTTTCTTCTGTCTTGTCGCCACCTTGCAGAGAATAACACTGGGAAATTGTTGGGAGGTACCAGGTATGTATAGACCGGGAGGGGCCTGTTGCTTTTTTGGAGATTCTCTGCAACACTGCCACCTAGCGGTGAGTATATACCCCAAGTGTAATAATCAATGATTGAAGTGGGGTGTGTGACATACTTAGAATAAAAGGATTAATTTTTATGTCAAATCAACCACCCCATGCTAGATCTCAAAGAAATCCTCCTTTGAAAGGGAATAGGGCTCCCAAATGTTCGACCTAAAGAGGGAACCCTGTACCATGGATATGGAGACTCACCTCCCTTATACTCATTCACAGCTTCAGCCAGAGCATCAATGGACTCTATGTCCAGGTTATTTGTGGGTTCATCCTGTGGGGAGCAGAGAGAGAAATAGGTCAAAGGTTATCTAATATTTGTGTTCGATTAGGATTTGTGCAATCTTCTGGACAGTGACTTTTGCATCCTAGAAACACAAGCCCCTAAACACACCAACTGACCCCATCCCTGGAGTAAATCTTGACCAGGATCAAACACAGATCTGGAGGGTTACCATTAGCAGCAAGCTATTCACTATGACTTTTGGACTATAAAAAAAAGTATATGCGATAATAATCCTGAGAAAAGTGGCCAGAGTCTCCCCTCCCATCTTGCCACAGCACTTCAAGCTCTGCTTAGACTTACCAAAATGAGGACATCGGGCTCCCGGCAGCACAGCTCTGCAAACACAACCCTGGCCTTCTGTCCTCCTGCAATGGAAGGAGGAGGTCACTAATGTTTTGGATGGTATAAAGCAAGACATAACACATGTGGAGTCTAAAAATACACGGATAAAGCAATTCTGCAAGTACTCACCTGTAGAATTGTTTTTGTTCTTGCATGGCACGGCCCGCTTTGGAATTACAGTTGGGTTATTCCGCCACTAGGTGGCGCAGTGATACTGCAGAAAGCTGTGACACGTCCCGGTTCCCTATAAAAACGGGATTAACAGACAGCCGGGAGAGAATAAGGTAAAGAATGTAAAAAAAGTAAAAAACCCCAATTAACTTAGAACAATCACCACAAAGAGGCAACCAAGAATAACAATAACAAGGGTGGGGCGAAGCGGCCGTGCCATGCAAGAACAAAAACAATTCTACAGGTAAGTACTCACAGAATTGCTTTTTTCTTTATTGCGTGGCACGGCCCGCTTCGGAATTCATTACAGTTGGGACATCCAAAAGCAGTGTCCAGAATAGGGTGGGATCCCCAAAGAGCAACGGCCAATAGTTCAAGTCACTACCGCCTGAAGCACCTTGCGGCCAAAAGCAGCATCAACTGAGGCCTTAACATCAACTTTGTAAAACTCAGAAAAAGTATGAACAGAAGACCAAAGAAGCGGCCTTGAAAACTTGTTCAACAGAAGCTTGGTGCTGAAAGGCCCAAGAGGCACCAATAGCACGAGTAAGAGCAGTAATCCTAAAGGGAGGTTCCTTTCCCTTAGCAGAATAGGCTTGAATCACCGCCTGACGGATCCACAAGCGTATAGTAGATTTAGCCAGAGGCAAACCCTTCCTTGGTCCAGAAGAGAGAACAGAGTATCAGACTTCCTGAAAGTCTCTGTAGCGACCAAATAAAACTTCAGAGCCATGACCACATGCAGAGAATGCAGTGTCCGCTACTTAGAATAAGCAGGATTAGGACACAAGGAAGGCAAGACAATGTACTGATTGAGATGAAAGGCAGACACAACCTTAGGCAAGAAATCCGGCTTAAGCCAGAACACCACCTTATCCTGATGCCGCTCAAAATAAGGAGGTTTGATGGAAAGCGCCACTAGCTCAGAAACTTGCCTAACAGAAGCGATAGCCACCAAAAGGCAACCTTAAGAATCAGAATGGGCAAGGCAGCCTCATGGATAGGCTCAAAGGGAGGCCCTTGCAGAGCAGACAACACCAGATTCAAATCCCAGACTGGTAGCAAAGGCTTACGGGGTGGACGCACATGAGAAACACCCTGGAAAAAGGTTTTTACCAACCGGTGATTGGCAAAAAGATCTTTGGAAAAAAATTGCCAGAGCTGAAACATAGCCTTTTAGGGTACTAAGCTGAAGGCCCAGATCCAAACCATGTTGTAAGAATGCCAGAATTCTGGGAATAGAAAACACCCGACAGGGAAGAGACTTGGACTCACACCAGTCAATGTAAGTATGCCAGACCCTGTAATAGATGGAAGACGAGGACCTCTTCCCAGCCCTAATCATGGTATCAACAACAGAAGCAGGCAACCCTTTTTCTATCAAGATGGAGGTCTCAGCAGCCAAGCCGTCAAAGCCAGCGTTTGTAAATTGGTATGGCGTAGCTGCCCCTGAGTGAGGAGATCTGGATCCTTGGGCAAGAGGTACCGGTCTACTGCCAACTGCACGACGTCTGCGAACCAAACTCTTCTTGGCCAACAAGGAGCCACCAGGATGGCTGGTACCCGCTCCTGGGCTATCTTGCGCATGACCCTGCCCAGGAGAGGAAACGGAGGGAACACACAGAGAAGCTGAAACTCCATCCAAGGTATTGCCAGTGCATCCGTGGTGAAGGCCAGAGGATCCTGAGACAGAGAGACAAAACTTGGAAGTTTGTGATTGTGATGGGACGCAAATAGATCCACATCCAGCTGACCCCAGCGGTGACAGAGGGAGTCAGGTATCCCGCCTGACAGACATATTCAATAAAAAAAACCCCAAGAGGGACTCACGGACCAAAGACACCGCGGGGTCAGACAGCCACAGACCGCTGGATAAGGCGACCCACCGAGGAAACAGCGCTGCAGCCAGGAGGGTGAAAAAGCCAGGCGTGCAGCTTGTCCAAAATGGCGCCCACAGAGGTACCCCAAGGTACCTTAGGCTCACCATAAAGCCTATGGCTGACTACCCTTTGTGGTACAGGGTCTGCAGCATGGAGCTGCGCTCCAGGAGCACTTGACCCTAGTGCTCTTCTACCTTCACCCGATCTGTCAGCCAAGGCTGGGAGGCAGTGAGGGTCCAGAAACAGATGGAAATAGACTTGCAGGGCTGCAGGCTTGGTAGCCCCGCTCACCTGCGCAAGAGAGAGCCATCTTCTAACTTCGCAGTATCACTGCAGAGACTAGACTGAGAATTTGTCGGTTAATCCCGTTTTTATAGTTAGCCGGGGCGTGTCACAGCTTTCTGCAGTATCACTGCGCCACCTAGTGGCAGAATAACCCAACTGTAATGAATTCCGAAGCGAGCCGTGCCATGCAATAAAGAAAAAATGTACTAGAAAGCCACTAAGCTCTAAGCAACATTTTGAGAAGGGGAATATTTGTGGGTGCATGCCTACTTTAAAGCAGAACTTAACCCACTGTGGCTGCCTCACTGTGTGAAACCCCCCCACTATGATATTAACATTTGAAGACCGCATCCCTGGGCTGTGAGCACTCCCCCGACCACATTCCCATGGCTGGGGACAGGAGCGCGTGCGCTGCTGGGGATGCGCCCGCTGCCGATTGCTGAAACACTGCAAACTCCACTGATTAGAAGAGAGCATGCTGCAGTACCAGGGAAACGGGCGTTCTAGGGGTTTCACACAGCAGGGCACAGAAAAAAAAAAAAAAAAAGGATAGTCAAAATCACAGGTTTTGTTCACAGCAAGCCACCCTTGGCTACTCCCCCCCCCCCCCAACAAGCCACCCTTGGCTACTCCCCCCCCCCCCCCCCGGCAAGCCACCCTTGACTACTTCCCCCCCCCCCCCCCTCGGCAAGCCACCCTTGGCTACTCCCCGCCCCCCCCTCGGCAAGCCACCCTTGGCTACTCCCCCCCCCCCCCCCGGCAAGCCACCCTTGGCTACTTCCCACCCCCCTCGGCAAGCCACCCTTGGCTACTCCCCCCCCCCCTCGGCAAGTCACCCTTGGCTACTCCCCCCCCCCCCCTCGGCAAGCCACCCTTGGCTACTTCCCCCCCCCCCTCGGCAAGCCACCCTTGGCTACTTCCCCCCCCCCCCCCTCGGCAAGCCACCCTCGGCTACTCCCCCCCCCCCCCCTCGGCAAGCCACCCTTGGCTACTCCCCCCCCCCCTCGGCAAGCCACCCTTAGCTACTCCCCCCCCCTCAGCAAGCCACCCTTGGCTACTTCGTCCCCCTCAGCAAGCCACCCTTGGCTACTCCCCCTCAGCAAGCCACCCTTGGCTACTTCCCCCCCCCTCGGCAAGCCACCCTTGGCTACTCCCCCCCCCCCTCGGCAAGTCACCCTTGGCTCCTCCCCCCCCCCCCCCCGGCAAGCCACCCTTGGCTACTTCCCCCCCCCCCCCCTCGGCAAGCCACCCTTGGCTACTTCCCCCCCCCCCCTCGGCAAGCCACCCTTGGCTACTTCCCCCCCCCCTCGGCAAGCCACCCTTAGCTACTCCCCCCCCCCTCAGCAAGCCACCCTTGGCTACTCCCCCTCAGCAAGCCACCCTTGGCTACTTCCCCCCCCTCAGCAAGCCACACTTGGCTACTTCCCCCCCCTCAGCAAGCCACCCTTGGCTACTCCCCCCAGCAAGCCACCCTTGGCTACTCCCCCCTCAGCAAGCCACCCTTGGCTACTCCCCCCTCAGCAAGCCACCCTTGGCTACTCCCCCTCAGCAAGCCACCCTTGGCTACTTCCCCCCCCCTCAGCAAGCCACCCTTGGCTACTTCCCCCCCCTCAGCAAGCCACCCTTGGCTACTCCCCCCTCAGCAAGCCACCCTTGGCTACTCCCCCCTCAGCAAGCCACCCTTGGCTACTCCCCCCTCAGCAAGCCACCCTTGGCTACTCCCCCCTCAGCAAGCCACCCTTGGCTACTCCCCCCTCAGCAAGCCACCCTTGGCTACTCCCCCCTCAGCAAGCCACCCTTGGCTACTCCCCCCTCAGCAAGCCACCCTTGGCTACTCCCCCCTCAGCAAGCCACCCTTGGCTACTCCCCCCTCAGCAAGCCACCCTTGGCTACTCCCCCCTCAGCAAGCCACCCTTGGCTACTCCCCCCTCAGCAAGCCACCCTTGGCTACTCCCACCTCAGCAAGCCACCCTTGGCTACTCCCACCTCAGCAAGCCACCCTTGGCTACTCCCCCCCCCAGCAAGCCATCCTTGGCTACTCCACCCCGACCTCCTCCAAAAGATGGTGTCTGCTATTATGGTGGCTCTCAGGGACAGAGGACGATTAGAGTGCTAAACCAGTCCAACAGTCAAAACTGACTGTTATATTTGTCTTCATTAGCTGTGAGCCTCCCTATTTGTTATATTTGTCTGCATTAGCTGTGAGCCTCCCTATTTGTTATATCTGTCTGCAGTAGCTGTGGGCCTCCCTATTTGTTATATCTGTCTGCAGTAGCTGTGGGCCTCCCTATTTGGGATATCCCACTGAACAAACCTCCCTGCAAGCCCGATACCGGCAAACAACTGCCCCCATAGCAATAGTATAAATTTAGCAGCCACACTTCTCTGCTATATGAACTGTTTCTCTAATGAACGGCCCCTCCGTGACCGACAGTGATTGTGTCTTGTCTCGGCACAAAAAGACTGCTGCCTGGGAGATTCATATGCCGGTATATGAGGCAGTGTTTATACGCTACTATAACACTGCCTTAAACACTTGGGTGTTAAGCAGAGCAGTGCCGCTGCTACACTTATACTGTTATTATGGAGGCAGTTGGTGGTCTGCCCCCCCCCCCACACTGCAGATGAGCACTTCCACTTCCTGGTGACGCAGGCACAGATCTGGTAAGACCTGCGACGAGCGATGTATCTGGTAGCTGTAATGTATTAAACAGCTACACTACACTAAACCCTCAATGTATTTAAACTGAATTTCACAGGGTATTTGCTCATTTTAACTCCGTGAACGATACTGGTCCTACCACAGTATAGATCTGTCCAAGCTTTTTGTAACCCTCCAGCCACCCCTCCCGCTGCTCATCCCAATTTGGGCAGTAAAATAATAAAACTCACCTGTTCGCCAAAATTCTCCCATGATGCTGGACTTGAGTGACAGACCAGTACAGTCACTGCTGCATGGGATTGGGTGCCTGACATGTCAATGTCACAGCTTTAGCTTCCAGCTCCCCAGTGGGTTGGGCTTAAAACTGGGGGAGGAAGGGCTTTAGAAGGCGACATGAAGGTGCCCTGGCCACCCCTGGACGATTCGTTGAAACCTCCCTCCAGTCTAGTGAAAGCAGCTTGCTATCTTCTGCCCTTGACCGCTGCCAAAAGTGTAGCCTATTTTCACTGACACCCACCACCATACTGCCTACCACCACCATCAATTGGCTTAAATGGAAACAGCCGACACCATGGCCCGAATCCTGCCATAACACTTAAGCAGGAATCCCTGCTCAGAGTATCATATGGGTAGTACTGTGTTAACAGGACCTCAGAGGAGAGAGATTTAAGGATACCGATTACTGAAAGCTGCAAGATGAGTGGACAGTGTAGCCAGGCAGTGTGCCATACACTCCATTTCGCCTTTTTTTATGGTGAACCATTGGTTTTGATTGTTAAGGTTATATTTGGTTCTTCCTGGTCCCTTTACTGCTTTTATACACTGGGGTATTGGTGGGAGGTCCCAGGTATATATGGACCGGGAGGGGCTCTCTTGTTTGCATATTCATCTCTGCAGAAGTTTGCCCTCTACTGGAGATTACCCAGATGTCATGAAGAAGGAAGTGGAGTGTATGGCACACTCATAATACCCGTTTTAAAGGTGAGTACTTTTGTGAGTACTCACAAAACGGTATTTCTAAGTGTGCCATACACTCCACTTCCTTCTTCATGACATCTGGGACATCCAATAGCAGTGTCCGTCATGGGTGGGAACCTGAAACAGTAAAGAATGTACCAACTCAAACCACTGCAGCTTGCAGAACCTTGGGCCAAAAACAGCATCCGCTGAAGCCCGCACATCAACCTTGTAAAAGACCAAGTAGCAGCCTTACAAACTTGTTCAACAGAAGACTGGTGCTAAAAAGCCCAGGATGCACCAACAGCACGAGTAGAGTGCGCAGTGATCCTAAAAGGGGGAGTCCTCCCCTTAGCAGAATAGGCTCCAACAATGGCCTGAAGAATCCATTTGCTAATCGTAGATTTAGCAGGCGCCAAACCTTTCCTGGGCCCGCAGGGCACCACGAAAAAAGCGTCCGTCTTGAGGAAGGAAGAAGTAGTCACCAAATAGTACTTCACACAGCGAACAACATCCAAATTGTGCAAAACACTCTCCTTGTCATTGTTAGGCTTAGGACACAAGGAAGGGAGAACAATGTCCTGATTGAGGTGGAAAGCAGAAACCACCTTAGGCAGAAAATCCGGCTTAAAACGAAAAACCACCTTATCCTGGTGTCTCTCAAAGTAAGGGGCCTGAATAGACAGGGCTGCCAACTCAGAGACACGCCGGACAGAGGTAGTAGCCACCAAGAAAGCAACCTTCTGAGTGAGAACCGAAAGAGCAGTATCGTGTAATGGCTCAAAAGGAGGACCCTGCAGAGCCGAAAGAACAAAATTCAAATCCCAAACAGGGACTACAGCCTTCCGAGGGGGCCGCACATGTGCGACTCCTTGGAAAAGGGTCTTAACCAGCGGGTGTAAAGCAAAAGACCTCTGGACGAAAACCGACAGAGCAGAAACCTGTCCTTTCAAAGTACTAAGCTGGAACCCAAGATCCAGATTATGCTGAAGAAACTCCAAAATCCTGGGTATAGAAAAAACCCTGCAAGGCAAGGCCCTAGCCTCACACCAATCAATATAGGACCTCCAAGTCCTATAGTAAATGCCAGAAGAGGACCGCTTCCTAGCCCTAATCAGGGTCTGAACAGCCTCAGACAAACCTTCCTCTTTCAAGATGAAGGTTTCAGCAGCCAAGCCGTCAAAGCCAGCGTTTGAAATTGGGGTAAAGTAGATGACCTTGAGATAGCAGGTCCGGCAGCAAGGAAAGCCGGTACTGGTCTACGGCCATCCTTACAACGTACCAAACCCTTCTTGGCCACATTGGAGCCACCAGAATCGCTGGTGCCCCTTCTAGAACCAGTTTGCGAACTACCTTGCCCAGCATGGAGACAGATGGAAACAGGTACAGAAAACCCAGGTCCTCTCCGTGGCGAGAGGATCCCCTGCTCAGGGAATCCACCTCCGTATTCTCCACTCCCGGAATGTAGACTGCCGAAAGCCAAGGAACATTGCTCTCCGCCCAGTGCAGGATCAGAAAGACTTCCCTGAGGGCACTCCTGCTGCGAGTCCCTCCTTGGTGATTTATGTAAGCCACTGCCGTTCGGTCGTCCGAACGCACCTGAACCCGGAAGACCCCGTAACTGTGTGGTCAGCCGAGCCACACACCCCGCTGAACTGATGACTCTTCCAATAACCTCCCCAGCCCGACAGGCTGGCATCCGTGGTAACAGTCTCCCAACAAGGGACCAGAAAGGATCTACCCTTCACCAGATTGCTCGAGTCCAGCCACCACCGAAAGGACCGCCAAACCCTGGGAGACATCTTGAAAGGTTGATCCAATGACTGTGGGCTCCTGTCCCAATACATCAATAGGAGAAGTTGAAGAGATCTCATGTGAAACTGTGCAAACGGCACCGCCTCGAAGGAGGACACCATCAGACCCACCAGTTTCATCCCCTGTCGGATAGAGGGACAAGGACTGGCCAGAAGAAGACGGATCAGACCCTGAATCCCCTGCACTTTGGCCTGGGGCAGAAACACTCTGGCCCGACTGGTATCCAGAGTCATGCCCAGAAATGAAATCACTCAGGGAGAGAGAAGACTTGGTGCGGTTGATCACCCACCCGAACCTCTCCAGGGTCGACACCACCTGGTGGGTGTCCAGTTCCGCCTGCTGAAGGGAAGAAGCTGAAATCAACAGATCGTCCAGATAAGGCACAATGCAAATGCCCTGAGCTCTGAGCAGAGCCATTACGCCCGCCAAAACCTTGGTGAAGACCCTTGGTGCCGAGGTCAGACCGAAGGGAAGAGCTACAAATTGATAATGTTGATCCTCCACCGCAAACCGGAGGAATCTCTGATGTGCCTGAAAAATCGGAACATGCAGATACGTATCCTTGAGGTCTATGGATGTCATAAAATCCCCTTCCCGAAGGGAATTGATAGCGGAGCGCAGAGTCTCCATGCGGAACTTCTTGGCTCTGATAAACCTGTTGAGAACCTTGAGATCTAGAATGGGTCTCACCGAACCCTCCTTTTTGGGAACCGTGAAAAGGTTGGAGTAGTAACCCCTGCCTCTTTCCAACGGAGGCACCGGGCATATAACCCCCATGTCCAGAAGGTTTTTTAACAGGAGCCCCTGTGCAGCCTGAGGGTCCGAGGGCACCCGAGACCTTAAGAATCTTGGGGGCGGCCAGTACTCGAACTCCAGTTTGTACCCGGAGGAGACCACTTCCAAGATCCAATTGTCTGTGACCTCCCGGGCCCAGACCTGGAAGAAGAGCCGCAGCAGTCCCCCCACCCTTGCGGGTGAGGGCACCCCTTCATTGCTGAGCGGGTTTAACGGCAGGCTTGGGCTTGGAACCCCAGGCAGCCGCGGGACGTGCCCGACCTCTGCCTCTGTTCCAGGACAAGCCCCTGACACCTGAGAAGGCCAGACCCCTAGACGCTCTGGCCCCTCGAAAGGAAGGAGTGAACGAGCTCGCCCCCCGAAAGGGACGGCGCTGTTTCCTCCGCTGAGGTAACTTACCTCCTTTAGCAACAGCATCCAATTTATCTCCAAACAGCAGCGCACCTAAGAAGGGGAGAGCTGTGAGCGACTTCTTGGCTCCCAACGTCCGCTGTCCACTGACGGAGCCAGACCAGTCTGCGCATGGCCACCAGTAAGGCTGACGTCCTAATACACACGACAATGGAGTCTTCCATCGCAGCCATGACAAAATCCATGAACAATTCGCACTTCTTAAGTATAGCGAACTCAGCGCCATTGGATCAAGCTGAGCGTTATTCAGCCAGTCCCTGATAAGAGACCTGGTAGCAAGCGACACCAGGGCAGATGCACTAACAGACCGCAGGGCCGAGCCCACGTTGGCAAATGCGTGGCATGCCATCTGATCAAGGCGCTTATCCTCGCCATCCTTAAGGGAGGTGGCGTCAGGGGTGTTCAGCACAGAAGAGTTGGTCAAACCTAAAACAGGCGTGTCAACCTCGGGAGGAGAAGACCAGCGCTTGACCGCCTCCACCGGAAAAGGATACTTCTTATCCCATCCCTGAGGCACACCAGGAAGCCGGCTGGGCCTCTCCCACTCTCTAAGTATCAGCGCATCAAAATGACCCTGGGTAGGGAATTCCAGACGGAGGTTGTGGGCCCCCAAAAAATCCCCCTTCTTAAGAGGGGGCGCCTCAGGTGGATCAATATCCAACACCTCCAATAAATGTGACAAAACAGTGGCTGTATCAACGGCATCCCCCAGCGCCCGCCTGACATTGGAATTCCCAGGCTGACCGTAGTCAGCCTCTGAATCCTGATACAATTCCCCCTCCTCTAACGGGGAATAATCGGACAAATCAGTGGACTCGTCGTCAATATCCCACAAAGGCTGGGCCGACGACAACTGTCTCTTTTTAGCCTGGGCCTTCTTGCCCACCGTGCTAGAAATCATTTTCTCTATGCTGGCCAACCGAGCCCAAACATGAGAAAGCGACTCCCCACTGGTACCAATGTCACTTGGGGTACGGATCAGGTGGGGAGGGAAAGGCGATGAAGTGAGAGGAGCCGACCCAGAAGGCTGAGTACCAGACTGCCGCGTTATGGCCTTTTGTGCGCATGGTGTACAGATCAGCACATTCTCCCCCGTAAGGGATACCCCGCACCCCACACATGGCCCGGATTGTCCCAAAGGGATCCCGGACCCGGTATCCTGCAGAGCCTCCATATGGTGAATTTTTGTGGTCAGTCGCAAGACCACAGGGAATTACGCATAAGCAACCCGGGATGCCCCTTAAAAGTCCTGGTGGGAGGATTTTTGGGTGGACAATTTTTATAACTAGGGACCCCAGGACCAGGAGGGACCCCTTAATATGCACATATACAGGGCAACCTGTAACACACAAAATAAGCCACATAAGAGCAGAGCAGTGTAAAAAAATGCAATAGCATTTGATCTTACAGCCACACAATGGAAATTATATATATTTATATTATATATACCACATCACAGCCAAATATGGCAAATAAGTCATAACACACACACACGTTAGAGACCAGTGGGGGCCCCCGCTAAATAGGGGCCCCCACACACACACACGCTAAAATGATGGCCATCAGGCCCTTACCACCCCGAGTGCAAGTCAGCCTGCCAGGGAAGATGGCCCCCATGCAGCCTTGTGCCTGGGAAGGGAGAGCAGGGGGAGGGCGGACCAGCGCAGATCGCGCGTTTTCCGAGGCCCCCTCCCAGCAACGCGGACCCCTAGACAACGAGCACTGTAATCACGCCAAATAAGGGGGCGGGGCTACCGCGGCCGCGCCGAGAGCCCTGCCCCGCCCCCTTCCCAAACGCAGCCTGAGGGGGAGAAGCTCCCCCAGGCTGTAGTCCGACAGTGAGGCCAGTAAACATCAAGCACACACACACACACACACACACACACACACACGTGAAACATTCACACAGTGACAAGGGCTGGGTAAAACGAAATATTGGCCAAAACGAAATATCGGCCAAAACGAAATATAGGCCAGGCCCCCCTCCCCCGGAGGGGAATAAGGGACCCGGAAGGGGGGAAATCCAGCCAGGAGCCGGCCATAAGCCTAACGGGACGGGGCATCCCACACCAGGATCACCAAGAAAACTGGAAACCGCCTACCCCAAGGTGGATCTCACGGTGGAACAGTGCTCCTGCTGCACCCATAGGGTGCTCCTACCTTCACCAGGACCCGCAGCCTAAGCTGGGAGGCTCAATACAGGGTAATTTAGAAGGGTCCTGGCAGTAATAGGGATAATAGAAGGCCGGGCCGAGCAGCCAGGCTTACCTGTAAGCAAAGAAGTCCTCATCTTCTGTCTTGTCGCCTTATCTGCAGAGAAGAAACAGGGGAATTGGTGGGAGGTCCCAGGTATATATGGACCGGGAGGGGCTTTCTTTTTTGCATATTCATCTCTGCAGAAGTTCGCCCTCTACTGGAGATTACCCAGATGTCATGAAGAAGGAAGTGGAGTGTATGGCACACTTAGAATAGCAAGCAGGATGCTCAGCTGCATAGCTCGGGGCATCACCAGTAGGAAGAGGGAGGTTGTGTTGCCGCTGTATAGAGCCCTGGTAAGGCCACAGCTAGAATACTGTGTGCAGTTCTGGAGACCTTACCTGCAAAAAGACATTATTCAAATAGAACGGGTCCAAAGGCCGGCAACAAAAATGGTGGAAGGACTTAAACTTATCAGGAGAGACTTAAAGAACTTAATTTGTACAGTCTGGAGGAAAGAAGGGAGAGAGGGGACATGATGGAGATCTTTAAATATGTGAAAGTGTTGAATAAGCTTCAGGAGGGAAGCGTTTTTAAGAACTAAATGATAGAACAAGGGGGCACAACCTGAAGCTAGTGGGAGGGAAGATCAGGAGCAATGTTTGAAAATATTTTACAGAAAGAGTAGTAGATGCTTGGAACAAACTTCCAGCAGAGGTAGTTGAAAAATCAACAGTCACTGAATGTAAACGTGCCTGGGATAAGCCTCCATCTATCCTGAGATAAAGAGAACATACAGTATACACATAAGGGCAGATTAGATGGCCCGTATGGTCTCCTTCTGCCGTCAACCTTCTATGTTTCTAAAATGCAAATAGTGTATGTCCCCGTGTGCAATGCATTATGGGAAATGTGCTGACCTGACAGTTTGCAGATTTGGATAGTGTGCGCATGGCTTTCCAGACCAAACCTCCCCAGGCATTTGCGGGCATCTTGGTACTGCAGATTGAAGCAGCGCTGGAGATACTCCGTAGCCGTCTCCTCCATGTTCAGCTGGTCTGCATACTGCTGATTGAAGAAGCCGATTTTCTTTGGGAGAAAAGAAGACAACCATACAATTACTATGTGTAATGGAGGATAAGGAGGTCCATACAGTCTGGGGAGACCACTCCTCTACTCACCAATCTGTGATTCTTCCTCATTTCTCCTTTTGTCTGCAAACAGAATTATGGGCGATTTAATAAACCAAGTAACAGCATTTAAAAATTCCAAAAGGAAAAATGGTTTATACTTACTGGCGTCAGCTTCCCAGTTAGAAGCAGCAGCAAGGTACTTTTACCAACACCATTCGGGCCCACAATACAGACTGTTAGGACACAAGAGAAGAGAAGGATGAGAAAATCTGTAAAAGCAGGAACCCCACTAACCTCCTTCCAGAATGACAGGGGCATCAACCTGTATTTAACTCTCACAAATGGCTGCCAAGCATCTACCAACATCTCACAACCAGAACACCTCATCTGCCCGATGGGAAGAGGACTTTTAGGCTTAAACGAAAAGTCCACTTTAGTTGACACTTCCATCATATGCTGCCTGGGGATGTGTTGGGAGATTGGTACAAGACCAAAGAGAACGTGGTTGTTGGGGACGCTCTGGCTGGAACCAGTGTTGGACTGGGATGCATTACATCAGGCTTACATTAAGGGCTCATGTACAGAAACATTATGCCAAACTGTATTGCCACAAATGAAAAATAGTATATGTTACATAACTATATATACTTTAGGTTTTGGTGATGAAAGGCCCTCAAAAAGGGCCCCTGGGACCACTGTAGGATTTCCTGATAACCTTGTGGGCCAGTCCAAGTCTGGCTGGAGATCTGAATGAGATGTTCTCTGTTTCTACAAAAGGGAAGGGGTCCTTAGGCTCCAACAGGCCTAGTGTTGTGCCAAGATGCTGCAGCTGGAGAGGGTGTTCGGTACAATATGGGGGACAAGTTTTTGTTTTTCTGAAATGTATACTGTACTAATGGTGGATGGATTAAAAGTTACATTTTAATTTTTCTACAATTTAGCATGAATGAGAGCTGGAAACCCTCTCTTTCTGCACTTTGCCTACAGTCCAATAGTAGTGGAAGATTCCAGACAGTCAGCTTGCTCGTCTTCCCTATGGTATAGGTGAGCAACCGAGCCTTGTTTTGTAAACAAAAAAAAAAAAAAAAATTTGTGATTACTCACCTGTAAAATGGGTAATATAAGTATGTCACACACCCCGCTTCCAATATTCATGACATATGGGTTATAGCCAGTAGAGGGCGAACTTCTGCAGAGATGACAGGAAAAAAAGAAGCCCCTCCCGGTCCATAAATACCTGGGACCTCCCACACATTACCCAGTATAGGAAAGCAGTAAGGGGACCAGGAAGAGCCAAATCCAAAAATCTTAACAATAAAAAGGTTCACCATATAAAGCAGTGGTCCGCAACCCTGTCCTCAAGGCCCACCAACATGTCATGTTTTTTGGATCTCCAAATAGCCAGTTCTATTGCTCTGCAGCTGCACTAATTACTCCACCTGTGCATCTTTGTGGAGATCTGCAAAACCTGGCCTGTTGGTGGGCCTTGAGGACAGGGTTGGGGACCACTGATATAAAGGACCAGAATACAAAAAGGGCGGGATGAAGCGGGGTGTGTGACATACTTATAATACCCATTTTACAGGTGAGTAATCACAAAATGGTATTATTCCAAGTATGTCACACACCCCGCTTCCAATATTCATGAAATATGGGACATCCAATAGCAGTGTCCAACATGGGCGGGAATCCCAAAAAAGGCAATAATGCACAAATTTAAACCACTGCAGCTTGCAGAACCTTGCGGCCAAAAAACAGCATCTGCACATCAACCTTATAAAACTTCGAAAAAGTATGAACAGAAGACCAAGTAGCAGCCTTACAAACTTGTTCAACAGAGGCCTGGTGCAGAAAGGCCCAAGAAGCCCCAACAGCACGAGTAGAATGAGCAGTGATATGAAAAGGGGGAACCTTCCCCTTGGCAGAATAGGCCCCAACAATGGCCTGACGTATCCATTTGCTAATGGTAGACTTGGCGGGCGCCAAACCCTACCTAGGCCCGGAGGGCACCACGAACAAGGCGTCCATCTTACGAAAGGGAGAAGTAGCCACCAAATAGTACTTCACACAACGAACCACATCCAAAAAATGCAAAACCTTCTCCTTGTCATTCCTAGGCTTAGGACACAAGGAGGGTAGAACTACATCCTGATTGAGGTGGAAGGCAGAAACCACCTTAGGAAGAAAATGTGGCTTAAAGCGAAAAACCACCTTGTCCTGGTGTTTCTCAAAGTAAGGGGCCTGAATGGACAGAGCCGCCAACTCAGAGACACGCCGAACAGAGGTAATAGCCACCAAAAAGGCAACCTTTTGAGTGAGCACAGAAAGAGCAACATCCTGCACCGGCTCAAAAGGACAGCACCAAAGGCTTTCTAGAGGGCCGCACATGAGTGACCTCCTGGAAAACCAGAGGATGTAGAGCAAAAGACCTTTGAAAGACGACAACCAGGGCAGAGACCTGCCCTTTCAAGGTACTAAGCTGGAACCAGGTCCAGACCGTGTTGAAGAAACTCCAAGATCCTAGGAATCGAGAACACCCTGCAAGGCAAAGCCCTAGCCTCACACCAGTCAAGTCCTGTAGTATTTGTTAGAGGAAGATCTCTTCCTAGCTCTAACAAGAGTCTGAATCACAGCCTCAGACAAACCTTCCTCCCTTAAGATGGAAGTTTCAGCGGCAACGCCGTCAAAGCCAGCGTTTGTAAATTGGGGTAACATAGTTGATCTTGAGTGAACAGATCTGGAAACAGGGGGAGCCTGTACTGATCTACCGCCAGCCTTACGACGTCTGCGAACCAAACCTGTCTTGGCCACCTTGGGGCCACCAGAATTGCTGGCGCACCCTCTAGAGCCAGCTTGCGCACCACCATGCCAACCATGGAGAAGGGGGGGGGGGGGAACAGATACAGGAACCTCAGATCCCTCCAGGCAAGAGACATGGCGTCCACTGCCAGGGCCAGAGGATACTTGGGAGAAACCTTGGGAGCTTGTGATTGTGACGTGAGGCAAAGAGACCCACCTCTGGAAACCCCCACTTGTGACAGAGGGAACGGAATACCTTGTGGTTGAGAGACCATTCCCCTCGGCGAGAGGATCCCCTGCTCAGGGAGTCCGCCTCCGTGTTTTCCACTCCCGGAATGTACACTGCTGAAATGCATGGAACATTGCTCTCCGCCCATGCAAGAATCAGAGACTTCCCTGAGGGCACTCCTGCAGCGAGTCCCTCCTTGGCGATTCATGTAAGCTACCGCAGTTAGATTGTCTGATCGAACCTGAACCGGTAAGCCCCGTAGGTGATGCGTCAAGCATGACAGAACCAACCGAATAGCTCTCAGCTCCAAGACATTGATGGGGGTGTGAGCCTCCCGAGGACCCCACAGCCCCTTGAACTGATGTGTCTTTCAAAAACCTCCCCAGCCCGACAGGCTGGCATCCGTGGTAACCGTCTCCCAACAAGGGGTCAGAAAAGATCTGCCCCTCATCAGATTGCTTGGTTCCAGCCACCACTGAAGGGACTGCCGAACCCGGGGAGACATCAGGAATGACTGATACAATGACTGGGGACATCTGTCCCAGGCCAACAATAGATGGAGCTGGAGCGAGCTCATGTGGAACTGAGCAAAGGGAACTGCCTCAAAGGAAGCCACCATCAATCCCACCAGTCTCATCCCTATCCGGATAGAAGGACGAGGTTTGGACAGGAGAAGACGTATCAGATCCTAAACCATCTGCACCTTGGACTGAGGTAGGAACACCCTGGTCCGAATGGTATCCAGATTCATGCCCAGAAACGAGATCTCCCTTGAGGGGGAGAGAAAAGGCTTGGGATGGTTGATCACCCAGCCGAACCTCTCCAGCATCGCCACCACCAACCTGGTGTCCAGCTCCGCCTGACTAAGAGAGGATGCCGTAATGAGGAGGTCGTCCAGATACGGCACAATGCGAATGCCCTGGGCTCTGAGAAGGGCCATTATGCCCACCAGCACCTTGGTGAACACCCTTGGTGCCGAAGTCAACCCGAAAGGGAGGGCCACAAACTGAAAGTGCTGATCTCCCACTACAAACCTGAGAAATCTCTGGTGTGCTGGGAAGATTGGTACATGAAGGTAAGCATCCTTGATGTCTATGGACTTCATGAAATCCTCCTGACGAAGGGAATTGATGGTCGAGCGCAGAGTCTCCATGCGGAACTTCTTGGTTCTGATGAACCTGTTGAGAAGCTTCAGATCCAGAATGGGTCTTATGGATCCATCCTTTTTGGGCACTGTGAAGAGGTTGGAATAATAGCCCCGGCCTCTCTCAGAGAAAGGCACCGGGCATATGACTTCCATGTCCAGAAGGTTTTGTACTGCCAACAGGAGCCCCTGCGCAGCCTGGGGATCCGAGGGCACCCGAGATCTGAGGAATCTGTGAGGAGGCCGGTACTCGAACTCCAGTTTGTACCCGGAAGAGACCACTTTCAAGATCCATTTGTTTGTGACCTCCCGGGCCCAAACTTGGAAAAAGTGTTGCAGCCGTCCCCCCACCCGCAAGGGTGAGGGCGCCCCCTTACTGCTGAGCTGGCTTGGCAGCGGGCTTGGGCTTGGAACCCCAGGCAGGTCCAGGATGAGCACATCCTCTGCCTCTGTTCCAGGAATCACCTCTGAAGGTAGAGTAGGCAGCTCCTCTGCCTGCTCTGGCACTGCAAAAGGAGGGGGTTAAAGGAGCCTGCCCCCCGAAAGGAGCAACGCTGCTTCTTATGTTGTGGTAACTTTCCACCTTTTGCCATCGAATCCAACTTATCTCCAAACAGCCGCATACCCAGGAAGGGTAACCCTCTAAGTGATTTCTTAGCCGCAATGTCAGCCTCCCATTGGCGCAACCAGACCGATCGGCGAATAGCCACTAGCAACGCCGAGGTTCTACTACACATGCATATTGTGTCATCCAAGGCTGATAAAACAAAAGACATGAACAATTTGCACCGCTTAAGGGCTGCGAATTCATCACTGGCCGGGTTAAGCTGGGGACCACTCAACAGGTCCCTAACCACAGACCTGGTAGCCACAGCCGTGAGCGCAGACGCACAAACAGGCCGCAAGGCTGAACCCACACTAGCGAAGGCATGGCAGGCCATTTGGTCAATGCGCTTGTCCTCACCATCCTTTAGAGTGGTAGCGTCAGGAGAATGTACAACAGAGGTGTTGAACAATCCCAGAACAGGCGCATCGACCTCGGGAGGGGACGACCAGCGCTTAACCGCGTCCACCGGAAAGGGACACTTCCCATCCCTGAGGAACACCAGGGAGCCGGCTAGGTCTCTCCCATTCCTTAAGAATCATGCTTTCAAAATGATTCTGATTTGGAAACTCCAAGCGAGGCTTAGAAGTCCCAAAGAGTTCCCCTTTCAGCGGAGGGGACTCCGCTGGAGGAGAAATATCCAGCACCTCAAATAAATGAGCCAGGACCCTGGGGGTATCAACAGCAGACCCCTGCGCCTGCCCAGTATCAGCATCAAAAAACTGCTGATCCTCAGCATCAGATTCAGCAAACAATTCCCCTCCTCCACCGGGGAATAATCAGACCAGTCAGGGGAATCATAGTCATCAAAATCCAGAACTGGCGTGGCCGGAGACAGATGTCTTCTCTTAGCTGGGGCCTTTCTGGCCGCAGAGCTAGAAATCAATTTCTCGATGTTGGCCAATCTAGCACACGCATCAGATTGTGACTCCCCGCCAATGAGAGTGTCACTTGGGGAGCGGATAAGGCGGGGTGGGGTAGGAGATGAGGCCGGTGGCACGGACCCAGACGCCTGGGACCTCGACTGCCGCGTTACGGCCTGCTGAGCACATGGTATGCAAATCAGTACATTATCCCCCGTAAGGGATACCCCACAACCCACACACTGCCGGGATTGCCCCGAAGGGGGCCCAAGCCCGGTATCCTGGGAAGCCTCCATATGGTGATTTTAAGGTAGTCGCAATGACCCGAGGGAATTACGCTGTTTGAGCAACCCGGGATGCCCCTTTAAGTCCCTAGTGGGAGGATTTATAGGACCCCAAATTTATCTGCAAGGGACCCTTGGACCAGGAGAACCCCCTTTTAATATAATTGATAGGGAGTCCTCCTGAAAGACATAATGTGAAGGGACCCATGAGCAGGCACACACACATGCAATCAAAGTACATAAAATATGACATAATATACATATATATATATATATATATATATATATATATATATGGAAGGACATGTTGGCAGGCTGCCCCAACGCGCTAGAAGGGACACGCGGCGCACATATATAGAAAAAAGATGGGTCCAACAGGGCACTTACGGAGGATAAATGGCGTCCTGCCAGCCAGGAGCTCCTGAGAGAGAGGGAGAAGAAGGGCGGGCCAGCGCGGACCGCGCCGCACCTGGCCCCGCCCCCATCTGAAAGACGTGGATCCAAGCAAATAGCTGGGCTTCGCAATGGCACCATAAGCAAAGGGGGAGGGCGCGGCAAGCGCCCGGCCCTGCCCCCCTTTCTAAGCAACCTGAGGGGAAGAAGCTCCCCATGTAAAAAAAAGGGCTCCGCATGCTGCCAAAAGCCCACACACAACACGCGACGAGTGAAGCACGCACATACCCGCACACACACACACGTTAAAAGAAGTGTTGGAGAGAAGGAAAAGCACCCCCCCCAAGTAGAGGGGAACAAGGAGACCCGGAAGGGGGAATCCCGCACTACAGGGTGGAAGGGATAAACCAGGACAGGGCATCCCAAACCAGGATCACCAAACCTGGATACCGCCTACCTTTAAGTATGGGGTCTCACGGGGGAGCATGGCTCCCTAATACACCTCTAAAGGTGTAGTCTACCAACGCCCGGACCGACAGCCAAGGCTGGGAGGCATGGGGACTAAAACAACAAGGTCCGGACAGAAATAGAGACAAAATGGCCGGGTGTAAACCCGGCTTACCTGCAAGGAAGAGACGCAGCCATCTTCTGACTTGCTCGCCGTCTGCAGAGACGAAAAACTGGGTAATGTGTGGGAGTTCCCGGGTATTTATGGACCGGGAGGGGCTTCTTTTTTTCCTGTCATCTCTGCAGATGTTCGCCCTCTACTGGTTATAACCCATATGTCATGAATATTGGAAGCGGGGTGTGTGACATACTTGGAATAACACCCCTTCTTTGCTTAATGCGGATACTTTTCCCTAAAATCCTACACCAGGGGTTCCCAACCAGTGGTACTGCTACCACTGGTGGTAAAAGTTGTGGGGAAATTGCACTACAGACAAGCTACTCCTCCAATACGGTGTGCCAGGTGGAGTACAGCATATTGTGAGGACATTGCTGGGCCGGTATAGGACCTCCAACTTCTCAGGGAAGTCTGTAATAGTAGTACTTGATATGACTGAAAAACCGGGAAGTGGTACTCTATGAAAATAGGCTAGGGAATCCTGGTCAACAAAGAAGACACTAGATCACTTCAGATGGTATGATAGCTGCTAGTAAACATGCTAGTCCAGCATAGCACCAATATGAAACAGACACAACAAGAATGGGAGGAATGTTGCATCCTGGTCATGTCCAGTCAGGTAGGTTTACCTGGAGAAAGGCCCAGCCCTCACGTAATGTGGGCGCTTAGCATCAAACCAAATCTATTCTTTTAGTAGGTCCTAATTGAACACTGTGTTCTATATAGAAGGTAGCAGTTTGGTACAAACACCTCAAATGCAGTTTAAACCTGCATGCCCACCTCAAAGCCGGCCACCCTCTAACAAAACTGCCATGTTACCTAACTCATGGTAGAGAAGGGGTGTTATAGACCAAGTACTGAACTACAACATGCAAAACCAGTTTTCTAATCCAGTTATTTCTGTCTTGTTTAATGAACCGGCTATAAGCTACTAACTTGTACTATCCCGACCAAGAGAAGCCTTCTTGTACACTCTGCATGTGAGAATGATCCAATATCTCGTCTGCTACATTGCTAAACCAGACCCACAGAAGCAAGTCTCTAATACTCACCCCTGGAGTCCATGTCTATTCCAAAATCTAAGTTTTTGAACAAAGGCTTCTGCCCTGAGTAACCAAAATCCACTCCTGTAAGAACATAAGAGAATATAATCTTAATATAGAATCTGTTTGGTTTTATGCTCTGTACAGGTAATCAACCAGATCCATCATTACCGTGAAGACCCAAGATAGGAGGGCTGAGTGGGGGAGGGTTGGGGAAAGTAAACTTCACGGTATATTCCTTTGGCCTCTTGAGTAGCTCAGCCGGCTCATTGGCATCCTCATCGTTTTTCTTCTTCTGACACTTCTGCTGCTTCCGCGTCAGAGCTTCTTTTGTCTGTTTCTCCTGCAGAACCAAAAAGGGACAGTTGACATGCGATTTGGTAAAAAGGGACCAAGAACTTCCTTACTTGGAAGCCGATATGTTTTACTGCTCACTTTATTAGAGAGCCTCTACAAAGCTCTGAGATTTCCCACCCTAGAAGTACCCAAGAGGCTGCTCAACCATTAGCAGAACAAAGCAGTCACGGTGACCGACTTCCTGGGGTTGCTCCAGCACAAGGTCCATGGTGTGTATACAGTTGTTTTTCCATGCGGCTTTAACCACTGGTTCCATTAAGAATTGTAATAACTGAGGGGGACCGGTCTACCTCCCACATTCACTCACCGCTTGCTTGGAAGATTTCCCTCCCGCCTTCAGTTCCTTCAGCTTCTTCTCTTGCTTATCATACTGTTTTTGCATTTCCTTCTGCTTCTGCTGGTACATTTTCTTAAAGGTCACTAAATAAAAAAATAAAAAATACCATTTTGTGATTACTCACCTGTAAAATGGGTATTATAAGTATGTCACACACCCCGCTTCAGAATAGTCATAGAATAGAACACTTGGGTTATGTCCAGTAGAGGGCGAACTTCTGCAGAGATGACTAGAAAAAAGAAGCCCCTCCCGGTCCATAAATACCTGGGACCTCCCACACACTCCCCAGTATAGGAAAGCAGTAAGGGGACCAGGAAGAGCCAATAAAAACCTATTAACCAAAAAAAAGGTACACCCTATAGAGGATCCAGAATAAAATAAGGGCGGCATGAAGCAGGGTGTGTGACATACTTATAATACCCATTTTACAGGTGAGTAATCACAAAATGGTATTATTCTAAGTATGTCACACACCCCGCTTCAGAATAGTCATTACACTTGGGACATCCAATAGCAGTGTCCATAAAGGGCGGGGATCCAAAACAAGGCAATAATACACAAGCTCAAACCACTGCAGCTTGCAGAACTTTGCGGCCAAAAACTGCATCCGCTGAAGCCCGCACATCAACCTTATAATACCTGGAAAAAGTATGAACAGAAGACCAAATAACAGCCTTACAAACTTGTTCAACAGAAGCCTGGAGCTGAAAAGCTCAGGAAGCCCCAACAGCACGAGTAGAATGAGCAGTGATCTGAAAAGAGGGAACCCTCCCCTCGGCAGTAAAGGCCCCAACAATAGCCTGACGTATCCAATTACTAATGGTAGACTTGGCGGGCGCCAACCCCTTCCTGGGCCCAAAGGGCACCACGAACAAGGCGTCCGTCCTACGAAAGGGAGAAGTAGACACCAAATAGAACTTCACACAACGAACCACATCTAAAGAGTGCAGGACCCTCTCCTTGTCATTGCTAGGCTTAGGACACAAGGAAGGAAGAACCACATCCTGATTGAGAAGGAAGGCAGAAAACCACCTTAGGAAGGAAATCTGGCTTAAAAGCGAAAGACCACCTTGTCCTGGTGTCTCTCAAAGTAAGAGGCCGGAATGGACAGATCCGCCAACTCAGACACGCCCCAAAAAGGCAACCCTCTGTGAGAGCATAGAAAATGCAACATCCTGCACCGGCTCAAAAGGAGGCCCCAGAAGGGCCGACAGAACCAAATTCAAATCCCATACAGGCAACAAAGGCTTTCGAGGGAGTCGCACATGAGTGACCCCCTGGAAGAAAGTCTTTACCAAAGGACGAAGATCAAAGAACCTTTGAAAGAAAACCGCCAGGGCAGAGACCTGCCCTTTCAAGGTACTAAGCTGGAACCCCAGGTCCCGTCCGTGCTAAAGAAAATCCAAAATCCTAGGAATCGAAAACACCCTGCAAGGCCCTAGCCTTACACCAAGCAATATAGGACCTCCAAGTCCTGTAGTAGATGTTAGAGGAAGATCTCTACCTAGCTCTAACAAGTGTCTGAATCACCAACAACAGACAAACATTCTTCCTGTAGAATGGAGGTTTCAGCAGCCACGCCGTCAAAGGCAGCATTAGTAAATTGGGGTAACGAAGTTGACCTTGAGTGATAGATCCGGAAATAAGGGCAACCTGTACTAATCACCGCCAGCCGTACGACGGCTGCAAACCACAGCTGTCGTGGCCACCTTGGGCCACCAGAATTTCCTACTGTGGAGAAGGGGGGAAACAGATACAGAAACCCCGGATCCCTCCAGGCAAGAGACATGGCGTGCACTGCCAGGGCCAGAGGATCCTGAGACAGAGACACAAACGTTGGGAGCCTGTGATTGTAACGTTAGGCAAAGAGATCTACCTCCGGAATCCCCCACTTGCGACAGAGGGACTGGAATACCTTGTGGTTGAGCGACCATTCCCCTCAGCGAGAGGATCCCCTGCTCAGGGAGTCTGCCTCGATGTTTTCCACTCCCGGAATGTACGCTGCTGAGATGCATGGGACATTGCTCTCTGCCCATGCAAGAATCAGAGAAACATCCGAGGGCACTCCTGCTGTGAGTCCCTCCTTGGTGATTGATGTAAGTGACCGCAGTCCGATTGTCTGATCGAACCCAAACCGGTAAACCCTGGAGGAGATGCGTTAAGCGTGACAGTACCAACCGAATGGCTCACAACTCCAAGACATTGATGGGGGTGTGGGCCACCTGAAGACCCCACAGCCCCTGGAACGGATGTTCCTTCAGAAACCCCCCCCCCAGCCCGACAGGCTGGCATCCGTGGAGACCGTCCCCCAACAAGGGGTCAGAAAAGACCTGCCCCTAAGAAGATTGACTGATCCAATGACAGCAGGTATCTGTCCCAAGCCAACAGTAGATGGAGCTGGTGCTAACTCACGTGAAACTGAGCAAAGGGAACTGCCTTGAATGAAGCCACCATCAATCCCACCAGCCTCATCCCTAGCTGGATAGACGGCCGCGGGTTTGGACAAAAGAAGGCGGATCAGGTCCAGAAACATCTGCACCCTTGACGGAGGCAAGAACACCCTGGTCTGACTGGTATCCAGATTCATGCCCAGAAATGAAAACTCCCTTGAAGGGGAGAGAAAGGACTTGGGGTGGTCGACCACCCATCCAAACCTCTCCAGCGTAGTCACCACCGTCCTGGTGTCTAGCTCTGCCTATCTGAGAGTGAGATGCCGTAATGAGAAGGTCGTCCATAACCGGCACAATACGAATGCCCTGGGCTCTAAGAAAGGCCATTACACCCGCCAGCACCTTGGTGAACACCCTGGGTGCCGAAGTCAGCCCGAACGGGAGGGCCACAAACTGACAATGCTGATCTCCCACCACCAACCTAAGAAATCTCTGGCGTGCTGGAAAGATCGGTACATGAAGGTAAGAATCCTTGATGTCTATGGACGTCATGAAGACCCGATGGCTGAGCACAGTCTCCATGCGGAACTTCTTGGTTCTGATGAACCTGTTGAAAAGCTTCAAATCCAGAATGGGTCTTATGGACCCATCCTTTTGGGGCAACGCGAAAAGGTTGGAAAAACAGCCCACCAGGCATATGAATTCCATGTCCAGAAGATTTGCACTGACAACCGGAGCCCCTGCGCAGCCCGGGGGTCCGAGGGGAACCGAGATCTGGGGAATCTAGGAAGAGGCCGGAACCCGAACTCCAGTTTGTACCCGGAAGAGACCACTTCCAAGACCCAGTTGTCTGTGACCTCCCAGGCCCAGACCTGGGTGAAGTTCCGCAGCCGTCCCCCCCACCCGCAAGGGTGAGGGCGCCTCCTCATCACTAAGCTGGCTTGGCCGCGGGCTTGGAACCCCAGGCAGATCCAGGACGGGTGCGTCCTCTGCCTCAAGAGTCACCACTGAAAGTAGAGCAGGCAGCTCCTCTGCCTGTTCTGGCACCGTGAAAGGAAAGATTAAAAGGAGCCTGCCCCCCGAAAGGAGCGACGCTGCCTCTTGCGTTGTGGTAGCTTTCCTCTCTTTCGCTACCAAATCCAATTTATCTCCAAACAGCCGCATACCCAGGAAGGGTAGCCCTGTAAATGACTTCTTAACCACAACGTCAGCTGCCCACTGGCGCGGCCAGACCAATCGGCGAATAGCCACCAGCAACGCCGAGGTTCTGCCACACATAGCTATTATGTCGTCCAAGGCCATGAACAATTCACACCGCGTAAGCGCTGCCAATTTATCACTGGCTGGGTTAAACTGGGAACCACTCAACAGGCCCCTAATCACAAACCTGGTAGCCACAGCAAAGAGTGCCGCAGCACAAACAGGACGCAAAACCGAACCTACGCTGGCAAAGGCATGACATGCCATTGATCAATACGTCGGTCCTCACCATCCTTTAGCGTGGTGGCATCCGGAGTGTGCACAACAGATGTGTTGGACAATCCCAAGACGGGTGCATCGACTTCGGGAGGAGACGACCAGTGCTTGACCGCGTCCACCGGAAAGGGATACCTTCTATCCCATCCCCGAGGAACACCGGGAAGCCGGCTAGGCCTTTCCCATTCTATAAGAACCAGATTGTCAAAGTGCTTCTGATTTGGGAACTCCAATCAAAACTTAGAGGTCCCAAGAAAAAAAAAAAAAAAAAAAAATCCCCCTTCTGCGGAGGGGCTCCGCCGGAGGAGAAATAGCCAGCACCTCAAATAAATGGGCCAGAATCATGGGGGTATCCACAGCATCCCCATGCTTCTGCCCAGCATCAGCATCCAAAAACTGCTGATCCTCAGAGCCATAAGACTCAGCACACAATTCCCCATCCTCAAGAGGGGAATAATCAGACCAGTCAAGGGAATCATAATCCTCAAGGCCCAGAACCGGCGCGGCCGGTGACAAATGTCTCCTCTTAGCCGGAGCCTTTCCGGCCGCAGAGCTAGAGATCAATTTCTCTATGTTGGCCAAACAAGCACATACATCAGATTGCGACTCCCCGCTAATGACGGTGTCACTTGGGGTACGGATCAGGCGGGGTGGAGTAGGTGATGAGACCGGCGGCACTGACCCAGACGCCTGGGACCCATACTGCCGCGTTATGGCCTGCTGAGCACATGGTATGCAAACCAGTACATTATCCCCCGCAAGGGATACCCCACAACCCACACACTGCCGGGATTGCCCTGAAGGGAGCCCGAGCCCGGTATCCTGGGAAGCCTCCATATGGTGATTTTTATGGTAGTCGCAATGACCAACGGGAATTACGCTATTAAGCTACCCGGGATGCCCCTTAAGTCCACTAGTGGGAGGATTTTGTAAAAACCCAATTTATCCAAGGGACCCTAGGACCGGGAGAACCCCCTTTTTTAATGTGAACAGGGAGTCCTCCTGAAAGACACAACGAGAAAAAGGAAGGGCCCCATAAAAACACAGGTCAAAACACAAAAGTCACACACAACACACAAGCTAATAAGACTTGCCATATAACAAATTATATATATCCATGTATAAATATATATACACACTCACACACACACATGCATGCTTTTGGATAACAATGCGTTAAACAATAGACCTTGGTGCTATAATGCGGTACAAGGCATAATTAAAGGCACAAAAACCCCACAGGGCACTCACAAACCAGGAAATGGCGACGGCACACAGAGGCAGAAAGACAGGAGGAAGAAGGAAGGGCCAGCGCGGATCGCGCGCCGCGCCTGGCTCTGCCCCCTTCCCAATCAGCCCAAGCAACGCGGATCCCAGCCAATAGCTGGGCCCCACAATAGGCGCCCCCTGCTCAAAAAGAACAGAGGGGGAGAAGCTCTCCCCGCCGCGATGGCGTCCCACAAGCGGCCAACGACGCATCCTGGGCAGCCTCCGCAGTATAAGCGCACACACACACACACACGCTAATAAAGTAAATAAAAGACATAGACAAACAGAAAAACAGGACCGGCCGGCACCGACCCCCCCCCCCCCACCTGAGGGGAACAGGGAGACACGGAAAAAAGGGGGGGATCCCATACCAAACCAGGGTCACCAACCTGGTAAACCGCCTACCCCTTGATATGGGGTCTCACGGTGGTGCATGTCTCCTAAGGTTCACCAGCTCGGGTGCAGCCTACCCTTACCCCGACCTGCAGCCAAGGCTGGGAGGCATAGGGGTTTAAAATTCAATCGGGTCCGGGAAGAAATAGGGCAATAAAGTGCCGGGTGTGACCCCGGCTTACCTGTAAGAAAGGAGACAGCCATCTTCTGACTTGCTCGCCGTCTGCAGACGATTACTGGGGAGTGTGTGGGAGGTCCTAGGTATTTATGGACTGGGAGGGGCTTCTTTTTTTCTAGTCATCTCTCCAGAAGTTCGCCCTCTACTGGACATAACCAAAGTGTAATGACTATTCTGAAGCGGGGTGTGTGACATACTTAGAATAAAAAGATTTACTCCAGTGTTACTCCTTTTTAACCTACTTTCGATTGCCCTTCCTGGAATTTTACCACCTGGGTCACAGCTGCTGACTATACAACGCAGGGCTCATAGCTAAACCGGACCAACACCCTTACAACAAACAGTGCTCGTATGCACCCTTCCCCAAAGCAATTCAGATGGCTGTACATAAAATTTCATTTACCTTTTAGTAACTCCTGCCACGGTCAATTTTACAAAGAAAACGGCATCCCATGGAGCTGTGATGCTGGGAAAGGAAGCTCCAAAAATACAATTCTGTGAAATACTCACCTGTAGAATTGGTATTATAAGTATACAGTACGTCCTGCTCCAGATAGATTACTTACACTTGGGTTATCCTCCGCCAGATGGCGCTGCACTGCAGAGACATGTAAAACAGGCTCCTCCCGGCCCCTCAAATACCCGGGGACCTCCCACAAATCCCCAGCATTGAAAAGCAGTGAACGAGAAGCCGGGAGAATTTAACCACCCAAACTGGTAACTATAACAATGCTAACAATCACCATACAGGGGATCCAGAATAATGCAAAACCAAGGGTGAGGTGGAGCAGGTCGTACTGTATACTTATAATACCAATTCTAAAGGTGAGTATTTCACAGAATTGTATTATTCTTAGTATACAGTACGTCCTGCTCCAGATAGATTACTTACACTTGGGACATCCAATAGCAGTGTCCATAAAGTAGGGTGGGATCCCCAACAAGGAAGGTAACAGCAGACAGGTTAATCCACTGCCGCCTGCAAAACCTTGCGGCCAAAAACGGCATCAGCTGAGGCCCTAACATCAATCTTGTAAAACTTTGAAAAGGTATGAACAGAAGTCCAAGTAGCGGCCTTGCAAACTTGTTCAACAGAAGCCTGGTGCTGGAAGGCCCAAGAGGCACCAATAGCACGAGTAGAATGAGCAGTAAGGCGGAAGGGAGGATTCTTCCCCTTAGCAGAATAGGCCTGAATCACAGCCTGCCGAATCCATTTGCTAATAGTAGACTTAGCAGGAGCGAAACCCTTCCTGGGCCCAGAATGGACCACAAAAAGAGCATCAGTATTCCTGAAGGACGCAGTGACTACCAGGTAATACTTCAGACACCTGACCACATCCAAGGAATGCAGAACCCTTTCCTTAGCGTTGCTAGGATTAGGGCACAATGAAGGAAGAACAATATCTTGATTTAAATGAAAATCAGACACCACCTTAGGAAGAAAGTCTGGCTTAAAGCGGAACACCACCTTGTCCTGGTGTCTCTCATAGTATGGGGGCTGAATAGACAGAGCCGCCAACTCAGACACACGCCTGACCGAAGTAATGGCCACCAGAAAGACAACCTTAAGGGTAAGCACAGCCAGAGCAGCATCCTGTATAGGTTGTAAAGGCAGACAAAACCAAGTTCAAATCCCAAACAGGGACCATAGGTTTACGTGGGGGACGCACATGAGTAACCCCCTGGAAGAAGGTCATAACCAAAGAATGCTGAGCAAAATACTTCTGAAAGAAAACAGACAGGGCAGAAACCTGACCCTTCAGAGTACTGAGTTGGAGTCCCGACTCCAACCCATGCTGTAAGAACTCCAGAACCCTGGGAACGGAAAACACCTGACAGGGAAGAGACCTAGACTCACACCAGTCAATGTAGGTACGCCATACCCTGTAATAGATGGAAGAAGAAGTTTTCTTTCTAGCCTTCACCATGGTATCAACCACCGAGGCGGACAAGCCTTTCTCCATCAAGATGGAGGTTTCAGCAGCCAGGCCGTCAAAGCCAGAGTTTGTAAATTGGGATGGCGAGAGGGGCCCTGAGTGAGCAGATCTGGCACCCCTGGCAGAACGTACTGGTCTACTGCCATCTGCACCACGTCTGCGAACCACACTCTTCTTGGCCACCAGAATCGCTGGCACCCCTTCCAGAGCAATCTTGCGCAGAACCCTGCCCAGCAGGGGGAATGGAGGAAAGACATACAGGAGCCGAAATTCCTGCCATGACATGGACAGAGCATCCGTGGTCAAGGCCAGAGGATCCCGAGACAGGGAGACAAAGGCCAGGAGCTTGTGATTGTGACGGGACGCAACCAGATCCACATCTGGTAGACCCCAATGGTGACACAGGGACTGGAATACCCTGTTGCAGAGGGACCACTCTCCCTGACGACAGGTCCCCCTGCTCAGAGCATCTGCCAGTAGATTCTCTGCCCCCGGGATGTACACAGCCTCGAAGCACGCCACCATCAGGCCCACCAACTGCATTCCCTGCCTGAGGGAGGGATGGAGACACGACAGCAGGAACCTCACCTGCGGAGTTAGAGCTTCCACCTTCTGTTGAGGAAGGAATATCCTTGACTGAACCATATCCAGAATCATTCCCAGGAACGGGATCACCGAGGAAGGGTACAGAGAAGACTTGGGGTGATTGATCACCCAGCCGTAGGACTCCAGGGTGGACACTACCAGCTGAGTGTCCAACTCTGCCTGCTGTAGAGACGTGAAGTGATGAGTATGTTGTCCAGGTAGGGCAGCACGCGGATGCCCCTTGACCTCAGAGACATCACCCCCGTCAGCACCTTGGTGAACACTCTGGGAGCTGAGGTGAGGCCAAATGGTAAGGCCACAAATTGGTAATGTTGATCTTCCAACGCGAATCTGAGGAACCTTTGGTGTCCTGAAAACACAGGGATGTGAAGGTAAGCGTCTTAGATGTCCACAGACGTCATGAAATCCCCTGGGCGCAGGGAGCCGATGGCCATGCGAAAACGCCTGTTCTTGACAAATTTGTTGAGGATCTTTAAATCCAGAACGGGCCTGACTGACCCATCTTTTTTGGGAACTGTGAAGAGGTTGGAGTAGAACCCCTTGCCTCTTTCTCTTAAGGGGACCCTGCAAATGACCCCCAGACCCAGAAGGCCTTGCACGGCCTGCGCCAACACCTGAGCTGAGACAGGGTCCTGGGGGATACGGGACCTGATGAATCTTGAGGGAGGACGCACAGCAAACTATCTTGTAACCGGAGGACACTACCTCCTGAATCCACCGGTCTGAGACGTGATGCCTCCAGACGTGAGCAAAGTGCTGCAGCCGTCCCCCCACCCTGACGGGCGAGGGCGCCCCATCATGCATGAAGGGGCTTGGGAGAGGATTTGGGCTTAGCCCCCCCAGGAGGAGCCAGGACGTCGTCCTCTGCTCCTGTGCCAGGAATCTGCACGAGCCCCCGCGAAGGACACCCCTTTTCCTTGTTTAGCACCACGGTAGGGTAGTGAAAGGGAGCCCTGGCCCCGAAAGGGCCGAGACTGCCGTCTGCGCTGGGGTAACTTACAACTACTTACTAACTTTGCCTCGGAGCCGCAACAGGGGGAGAGATGGACAGAACCTCAAAAATCTGAACCAGCAGTCTGTCAGTATCATCCGGGGCCCAGGGGTCAGAGCCAGAATCGTCATGACCCCTGGGTCTCTCAACAGATGATCATGAATCAGAAAATACCATTTTGTGAATACTCACCTTGTAAAATGGGTATTATGAGTATGTCACACACCCCGCTTCAAGAATCCATAACATGTGGGTAATATCGTCCCGAAGAGGGCGTTCCTGCAGAGATGATAGCAAAAGAAAGCCCCTCCCTGATCCATAAATACCTGGGACCTCCCACTCACTACCCAGTATACAGAAGCAGTAAGGTAAGGGACCAGGAAGAGGCAAATATAAACAACAACCACGCAAAGTTCGCAATAAAGAGGATCCTGAATACAAAAGGGCGGGTTGAAGCGGGGTGTGTGACATACTCATAATACCCATTTTACAAGGTGAGTATTCACAAAATGGTATTATTCTTAGTATGTCACACACCCCGCTTCAAGAATCCATAACATGTGGGACATCCAACAGCAGTGTCCATAACAAGGGCGGGGATCCAAAACTAGGCAACAATGCACAACCTTAAACCACAACAGCTTGCAAAACTTTGCGGCCAAAAACAGCATCCGCTGATGCCCGAACATCAACCTTGTAAAACTTGGAAAAGGTGTGAACAGAAGACCAGGTAGCGGCCTTACAAACTTGCTCAACAGAAGCCTGGTGCTGAAAAGCCCAGGACGCACCAACTGCACGAGTAGAATGAGCAGTAACACGAAAAGGGGGACTCCTCCCCTTGGCAGAATAGGCCCCAATGATGGCCTGACGAATCCATTTACTAATGGAAGATTTGGCAGGCGCCAAACCTTTCCTAGGCCCACAGGGCACCACAAAGAAAGCATCAGTCTTACGAAAGGAAGACGTAACCTCCAGATAATGTTCCACAACACGAACTACATCCAAGGAATGCAATGCCCTTTCCTTGTCGTCGCTGGGATTTGGGCATAGAGAGGGCAAAACAATGTCCTGATTCAGATGAAACTCCGAGACCACTTTAGGAAGAAAATCCTGCTTGAAACTAAAGACAACCTTGTCCTGATGTTTCTCGAAGTACGGAGCTTTAATGGATAAAGCTGCCAACTCAGAAACACGCCTAACCGAAGTGATAGCCACCAAAAAGGCCACCTTTTGCGTAAGAGAAGACAAAGCTATCTCATTCAAGGGCTCAAACGGAGGGCCCTGGAGAGCAGAAAGAACCAGGTTCAAATCCCAAACTGGAACAAAAGGCTTCCTAGGAGGCCGAACATGCGTAACACCTTGGAAAAAGGTCTTGACTAAGGGATGAAGTGCAAAAGACCTCTGGAAGAACACCGCCAGGGCAGAAACCTGCCCTTTCAATGTACTAAGCTGGAGCCCCAGATCTAGACCATGTTGAAGAAACTCTAAAATTCTAGGAATGGAGAACTCTCGACAAGCGAAAGACCTACTTTCACACCAATCAATATAGGCCCTCCAAGTCCTGTAGTAAATAGAAGAGGAAGAGCGCTTCCTGGCACAGATAAGAGTCTGAATCACCGCGTCAGAAAGACCTTCTTCCTTTAAGATGGCGGTTTCAGCAGCCATGCCGTCAAAGCCAGCGATGGTAAATTGGGATAGCGTAGCCGACCCTGGGTGAGCAGGTCCGGCAGCAGAGGCAGGGCGAACTGATCCTCTGCCAGTCTTACAAGGTCTGCGAACCAAACTCGCCTTGGCCACCTTGGGGCCACCAGAATTGCCGACGCACCATCCAAGGCCAGTTTGCGCAGCACTCTGGATAGCATTGGGAACGGAGGAAACAGGTAAAGGAACCCCAGATCCCTCCAGTTCAGAGACATGGCATCCACTGCCAGAGCCAGAGGATCCTGGGAGAGAGACACAAAGACTGGAAGCTTGTGATTGTGACGAGAAGCAAAGAGGTCCACCGCTGGGACCCCCCACCTGAGACATATCGAACGAAACACCTTGGGACTGAGAGACCACTCCCCCTGACGAGAGGAGGCCCTGCTCAGCAAGTCCGCCTCCGTGTTCTCCACCCCCGGAATGTAGACTGCTGAGATACACGGGACGTGGGTCTCTGCCCAGTCCAGAATCAAAGACACTTCCCTGAGGGCACTCCTGCTGCGAGTCCCTCCTTGGTGATTGATGTAAGCAACCGCCGTTCTGTTGTCCGACCGGACCTGAACTGGCAGGCCTCTCAACTGATGAATCAAGCGAAACAGAACCAACCTGATGGCTCTCAACTCCAGAACATTGATGGGCTCGTGAGCCTCCTGCGGGCCCCACAGACCCTGAAACTGGAGGTCCTTCCAAACACCCCCCCAACCTGACAGACTGGCATCCGTGGTGACTGTTTCCCAACACGGAGCCAGAAAAGATCTGCCCTTCAACAGATTGACCGACCCCAGCCACCATTGCAGGGATCGACGAACTCGGGGAGTCATCAGGAAGGACTGATCCAACGATAGAGGAGACTTGTCCCAAACCTTCAACAGATGAAGCTGAAGCGTCCTTGTGTGAAACTGCGCAAAGGGAACTGCCTCGAATGAGGCCACCATTAACCCCACCAGCCTCATCCCTAGCCGGATGGTCGGATGAGGGGTTGACAAGAGAAGCCGAACTAAATCCTGAATCAAAAGAATCTTGGCCTGGGGTAGAAACACCCTGGCCTGTGAAGTGTCCAGAGACATTCCCAGAAAGGTCAGAATTCTGGACGGAGAAAGAGAAGACTTGGGGTGGTTGATCACCCAACCGAACCTCTCCAGAGTGGACACTACCGCTCTGGTGTCCAACTCCGCTTGGTTGAAGGAAGAGGCCATGATCAGTAGATCGTCCAAATAGGGCACGATGCGGATACCCTGACCTCTGAGCAGAGCCATCACCCCCGCTAGCACCTTGGTGAACACCCGAGGAGCTGAGGTGAGACCGAAAGGAAGTGCCACAAACTGAAAGTGCCGATCCTCCACCACGAACCTGAGAAACCTCTGGTGTGCTGGAAAAACCGGAACGTGTAGATAAGCATCCTTGATGTCTATGGACGTCAGAAAGTCTCCCTGACGAAGGGAGTGAATGGCCGAACGCAGCGTTTCCATGCGGAATTTCCTCGGCCGGATGAACCTGTTGAGAAGCTTCAAATCCAAGATGGGTCGGACCAACCCGTCCTTCTTGGGTACCGTGAACAGATTGGAATAAAAGCCCCTGCCCCGATCTGCAGGGGGCACTGGGCAAATGACAGCCATGTCCAGAAGATTCTCCACTGCCACCAGGAGCCCCTGCGCCGCCAGAGGCTCCGACGGCATCCGAGACCTGACAAATCTGGAAGGGGGGCGGAGCTCGAACTCCAGCTTGTAGCCGGAAGACACCACTTCCCGGATCTATCTGTCCGAGACATCTTGATCCCAGATCTGAGAGAAGTGCTGCAGCCGACCCCCCACCCGCATGGGTGAGGGCGCCCCCTCATTGCTGAGCCGGCTTAGCAGCCGGTTTGGGCTTAGAGCCCCAACTGTATCCAGAACGGGCACGTCCTCTGCCCCTGTTTCCGGAATCTCCTCTGGAAGAGGGAAATGCAGAACCCCTGCCAGATCTGGCCCCCCGAAAGGAGGGGGTAAAGGCAGGCGCCCCCCGAAAGGAGCGGCGTTGTTTCTTACGTTGAGGTAACCTACCACCCTTGGTGACAGAGTCCAATGTCTCTCCAAAGAGCCGTAGACCAACAAAGGGTAAAGCCGTCAGTGATTTTTTGGACATAAAATCGGCCGCCCACTGGCGCAGCCACACCGACCGCCGAATAGCCACAAGCAGAGCCGACGTCCTACCACACATCATCAAAGTATCATCAAAGGCAGTCAACACAAAGGATAGAAACAACTCACACCGTTTAAGGCTAAGGAACTCGTTACTACCAGGACGAAGCCCGGAAGAAGTCAACAGGTCCCTGACCACAGACCTGGTGGCCAACACCATTAGCTCCGAAGCGCACACTGGCCGGATGGCCGACCCAATGCTAGTAAAGCCATGAGAAGCCATCTGATCAATACGTTTATCCTCTCCATCTTTGAGAGTGGAACAATCAGGTCTGTTTAACACCGAGGAGTTAGACAACCCCAAAACCGGTGCATCCACCTCGGGGGGAGATGCCCAGCGCTTGACCGCCTCAGAAGGAAAGGGATATTTCCTATCCCACCCCTGAGGGATGCCAGGGAGCCGAGCCGGCCTATCCCATTCCTTGTCAATGATTCTATCAAAATGGCGTTGCGTAGGAAACTCCAGGCGCGGCCTGGATTCCTCAAACAATTCACCTTTCTGCTGTGACGCCTCCTCGGGAGGGGAAATATTCAGAACTTCCAGCATGAGAGACAGAGCGTGAGGAGAGTCCAAGGATCTCCCTAAATCAGAAAGCTCGGCATCAGCGCCAGCAGACTGCTCATCATCCGAAGATTCTGAACCCTCTTCAACCTCCCCCTCCTCTAGCTGGGGATAATCAGACCAATCCAGATTATCTCTGTCATCAAGATCATCCACCGGCGGAGCCGGCGACAAATGCTTTCTCTTAGACGGAGCCTTACGGGCGACCGAGCTAGAGAGCATTTTCTCAAGGCTAGCCAATCTGACACACATCTCAGATTGCAGATCCCTGCCCATGACCACGTCACACGGGGCACGAGTCAAGGCGGGAGGGGGAGTTGAGGTGGCCGGCTGTGCTGACCCCGACGCTTGGGGTTCGGACTGCCGCGTAATAGTTTGCTGTGCACATGGTATACACAGTAACACATCATCCCCAGTAATGGAAATCCCACACAACATACACTTTTTGGGATGCCCCGAAGGGGTCCCAGTCCCAGTATCCGGGGATGCCTCCATAAGGTGAATTTTGAGTGGTCGCTATGACCCAGGGAATTACGCCAGTTAGACAACCCGGGATGCCCCTTTAATGTCCCGAGTGGGAGGGTTTGTGATGCTAAAATGGACCCAGGGACCCAGGATCAGGAGAGACCTTCCAATACTACAGAAGATCCTCCTGGATAACCTTCACCTAAAAGACAGAGAGAGACCCATAAGTCCCTACAATAAGACTTAACAGATAAAGAAAAGAAGAAATAAATGAGGCCCACAGGGCCACTCACAGACGCTGCGGTGAACGATCCGCCTCAGAACAATGGCGACCTTGCTGAGGTGAAGTGAAGAAGAAGAAGGACGGCCGTGCCAGGGGCGTGGTCTGCGCAGCCCGCGCAAAGCTGAACTGTGCCCCCTTAGCTGCCTAGTAACAGGGAGCTCAGCTCCGCAGCGGCGCCAGTACAGAGGAGGGCGGAGCCGCGGCGACGCGCCGAAAGCCCGGCTCCGCCCCCCCTCTAGTGTGAATGAAGCGTGAGGGAAGAAGTCCCTCACACACCAGCCCAGAGACCGGGGCCGCCGACAACCGCGGCGCCGGCTGCCGTGACAACGGGTGCGTCCGCTGTCACTAGCGGAGCACCCGCCCCGCTCGCTGCGGCGAGAAATGAATGAGAGAACGGGGGCTGGCCGCGGCAGAGCGCCGAGTGCCAGCCCCGCCCCCCCAAAGCGCGTGAGGTAAAATCTCTCCTCACAGACTGAAAAAACCCCGGCGCCAGGCTGCAATGACAGCCGCGGTGCTGCAACATAGTAACCAACAGAATAAACTCATTGAGGAATTACTCCCAGATACACCACATCAATAAAGAGAAAGTGAATAAAGAGAAGGTGAATAAAACTAACCCCTATGAGAGGAACCCCCAGCCCCCATAGTTGGTAAAAGGGAAGGGCCCCCCCCCAGGGGAAAAGTTAAGGGACGGGGCATCCCAAACCGGGATCACCTACCCGGTATGACCGCCTACCCTCTCTTTTAGGGTCTCACGGTGGAGCTCTGCTCCTCAGCACCAGAGGTGCCAATGTACCCTCGCTCGGGCCAGCAGCCAAGACTGTGGAGGCATGTAATATGAGGTAAATTTTGGGACAAAACAGGGGTCCGAGCGGAAATAAACAAAATAAGAGGCCGGGAGTTACCCCGGCTACCTGAAATCCCCCTGTGCAAGGAGGAGCCATCATCTTCTGACTTGCTCGCCGTCTGCAGAGATGGAAAACTGGGTAGTGAGTGGGAGGTCCCAGGTATTTATGGATCAGGGAGGGGCTTTCTTTTGCTATCATCTCTGCAGGAACGCCCTCTTCGGGACGATATTACCCACATGTTATGGATTCTTGAAGCGGGGTGTGTGACATACTAAGAATAACAGCTCCCCTTCGTCCGAGGGGGTATAGCCACATAGATGCAAAAACTCATCAGACTCCATAGGGAAAATAGTGGCATCAGGGGTTAAGTGACCCTTCTTAGCAGTGGCCTTACGCGCTAAAGTATTAGCAATCAATTTTTTAACACTGGCCAGTCTAGCAGACACATCAGGCTGAGAATCCCCGCTTGTATGCAATTCAATGGGGGTGAGACTCAAGCTTGGGGGAGTAGGTGAAGTGAGACGAGGTGCAGGCCCAGCCACAGGAGGGGCGGATTGCAATGTTAGCACCTGCTGTGCGCAAGGAACACAGACCTGTGCATTGTCACCGCTAATAGATGAGACACAAGCTACACACAGCCGGGCTTGTCCTGAAGGAACCCAGGTCACATTATCCTGAGATGCCTCCATATGGTGATTATTAGGCACAATATGCCAGTAGGGATTGACGCTATAAAGCAACCCTGGATGCCCCAATGACCCGCTACGGAAGTGGGAGTAATTATACAAGGCCCAACTATCAATTACACCGGGCCGGGAGAAGCCAATGGATTCACCCGTCTGAAAGACACAATGGGAAGAAGGGGTGTCAGAATCAAACACACTAAAATGAGTATAAAGCTGCCCGCGAGGGCACTTACGGAACCGTCACACGCGCGCGTGCGCGACCTGACAAAATGGCGTCGAGAGTACCTCAAAGGGCGGGCCAGAGCGCGCCAAGCCAGGCCCCGCCATCCCAAGAAAAGTCCACAGACAAGCAGCCAATGAGAACGCAGAAGCGGCTGAGGTAACGCCGCTGCCCGGCGCGGAACATCCAAATGAAGGAAAAGATGCGCCCGGTGGCGGCATTTGCATTAGTAAAAAGACAAGTCAGCGCAGCGGCTGACACCACATATACTAGTCAAAAAACATGACAAAAAGCAGTATGCATGAATCACGATACACGCTCACCCACACCCCCCCCCTCTTCTTTCCCCCCCAAAGGCTACAGGGAGAATGAGGGAGGATGCCGGCCCTCTGTACAGGACCCACCGCTACACAGGGCATGGGACAATGCAGGAGGGGCATCCCATAAAGGCTCACCATCAGCCTATACCGCCTACCCTATGGTGGGGAACTGCGGTGGAGCAGCGCTCCATAAGCATGCATGGTGCCGCCTACCTTCACCCGACCAGCGCAGCCCAGGCTGGGAGGCACATCACATCAAGGACGGGTGGGAATAGTCCAACAGGGCCACAGGCTAATAGCCCCGCTCACCTGTGAGAGAGTGATAATTTCATGTCTTCGCAGTAAGCACTGCAGAGAAATCTGGGGATTTGTGGGAGGTCCCCGGGTATTTGAGGGGCCGGGAGGAGCCTGTTTTACATGTCTCTGCAGTGCAGCGCCATCTGGCGGAGGATAACCCAAGTGTAAGAAATCTATCTGGAGCAGGACGTACTGTATACTAAGAATATTGCCACTACCAGGAGAAAATTGGTGAGGTGGCGTTTCAGCTTTGAGTGGATAAAGGAGCAAATGTAAGTGCTGATAATGATTCAGTATCATTGGTTCGGAGAAGAAAAGCACTTTTGTGGACTTTCCCTACAGACCTGCCAGGGGAGCATCACTGCCTATTGTTACCCTGTGATCACTTTCCCATAGCCCCAGTACCTAATGCTAGGTTCCACAATTCCCCGTTCCAGTCTGTAGGTGGGCATGTGCAGTATACAAAGCTAGGCGTGCTAAGGTCAGCTGAGAATAATGGGTGCTTTAGCTTTTATAGACCTCTGCTTGGGAAGGGCAACACCTGGCTTCAAATAAGGGGGCTATGGGAGAGCAACTTTCCATTTAAAGTGGACCAAAATCGTAACCTAGCTCCAGAATCTAAAAGACTCCAAGGATGGGTTACAGCTTGCCCCTAAATCTGGATGGCCTGCTGTGTGAAACCCTTAGAATTGGTGCATGCCTATATTGGCACCTCCAGCATTCCTCTAGGTGAAGCTGGCACCCCAGCCAGTGTATTCAAATGGCTGGTGGTGGGTGCGCAAAGCAGAAGGGAGCGGTCAGCGGGAGGCACATGGCAACAGTCCCATTTGGATCTCGAAGGTGGTCAGGAATATTCATGGCAATGAGTTCTGATTGGATGAGTGCCCTCACAATCGCCGTGGATTGAGGCGACTAAACAGTGTTTACACACTCACACATGCATTTCAAACTGGGATGCCCCTAAAACACAGAATCAAAACCCAGGTGATATTACTGGGATTTGATCTGCTATAACTAAAACAAACGGTAATATAGAAACATAATATATAAACGTATAAACAAACTTCTGTGAGGGAAACCAGGAAACCAGGAATGTTTGCAGCTGAAAGTTACTCCCTCTTTGTGCAAGATCAATTGGGCACCAGAGCTGTATACAGACTAAAAAAAAAGAAACATATACAACTGCCAGGGCATGCTGATGAAATGCTATGACAGTTTGGGATACATAGGCAGGAAGAAAGCCCCCACATAGGAAAGAAAAATCTACATGGTCAGACAGCAACATGCAAATGTGGAAATTCTAACCTGCGATAAACAGTGGGGCACTGGGATATATTGCTGAGAAAGTTAAAATAAGTTTAAAGTGGACCTTCACTCTGAATAAGAGCCTATCTTATATGTTTCCCACACCCTGTACATACAGATTGTCCACATTAAAAATCATCCTACCTGCATCTACTGCATGTTATGAGCCTTTCCAAGATGGAGGCTTATGGAAGCTGCCATCTTATCAGGCAGCCTGCAAACAGGAAGTGCCTCCTGACTGTGCTGCTCTGCATTCTGGGACTGCTGACCTTTACCTGACCCCAGCTCTGCTCTGTCTAAGCAAAGCACAGTTATAACCCGCCCCCCAGTACCTTATACCACTCTCCTCTCCTCAGTAAGTGTGATGCTTCTGAGTCAAGATGGCGGTGCCCGTATCCTAAATTCCTAAACAGAGTTGCAGCCCAGTGGGGGAAAGAATAAGTTAGTGACTAAAAACTTAAAATATATTAAATTTTAGATGCCGGGGAACCGTTTTTTAAGAGTTTGGGCTTTTCATTAAATCACGCCGAAGGTCCGGTTTAAGACCCACTATGTGCCTATGCCAATTCAAGTAACAATTACAGTTAGAACAGGGTTGGCATTAATTAGCACTAGGCACTGTAGCAGACACTCACTATAATTTCCCCGGTAGTAAAAAAGTTTCTGTTGATCAAGGTGGACAATGTCCGTACACACGTCATCCAAGAATCCCTGGTCGTGGGAGACTATAAGGAGCGTTTTCTTCCAGCTCTGCAGGTAACTGCGAAAGAAGGAGAGTCATGAAGTACAGAGCAGAAGGCATGAGTGACTGTATCAGGATTTGTCTTCACCCCATACAGTGACAACAGAGGGCGCTATACTCAATTATACGCACTTGTTAAGCCAGATGACAGCATTGAGGTCCAAGTGATTAGTTGGCTCATCCAACATAAGGAGGGTGGGTTCCATGAACAGAGCCCTGAAATACACAAAAGATCCATAGGCGATATAACCGATACAAAGGGTCTAGAGCAAGCAGATCCTCCCTGGTTTTTGTAAAGTGGGCCTCCAGTCTGAACTTTCACAGCAGACCTCTTGGTCTTAGAAACTCAATTCCAGTGAGCGTTTTAAAATGAAGGCTTGTGACTGCTTTACCTGGCCAGGGACACTCTCATCCTCCAGCCTCCACTGAAGCGCCGCGTCTCCCGATCCTGCATCTCCGGGGTGAAGCCCAGACCAGCCAGGATCCTGCGGGCTTTGGCTTCTGCTGAGGCAGCTCCAGTGGCCCTTAGCTCCTCATAAACCTGGAATAAAAAGAAAAGTCACATTCAAACATGCGCCCTTTATACTTTACTCCCAGGAGTGCTTTGTCTACATTTAGGCTGGCTTCACACCTAGGCACCATGCTGAGATAATACCATTTTGTGAGTACTCACCTGAAAAATGGATATTGTTGGTGTGCCACACACCCCGCTTCACTTCTTAAATATTCATTACTTCATGGGTTAATCACCTGCAGGTGACGTAGTGCAGAGAGGAAGTCTTGTAACGAGCCCCACCTTCCGGCCTATATATACCTGGTACCTCCCTTCAATCACCAGTATAATCAACAAAGCAGTAATACAAGGTACCAGTATTCCACCAGTAACCTCAAAATCAAATTTGATATAAAAAAGGCTTCACCATATAAAGGCTTCGGTAATACCGAAAAGGGCGGGTGTGAAGCGGGGTGTGTGGCACACCAACAATATCCATTTTTCAGGTGAGTACTCACAAAATGGTATTATTCTTGGTGTGCCACACACCCCGCTTCACTTCTTAAATATTCATTACTTCATGGGACATCCAAAAGCAGTGTCCACAAGGGCTGGGCAACTCAAGGCCAGGTGAAGCATAACTTAAACGACTGCAGTCTGCAGAACTTTGCGGCCGAAAACAGCATCCGCTGAGGCCCGCACATCAACTTTGTAAAATTTAGAAAAGTGTGAACAGAAGACCAAGTGGCGGCCTTACAAACCTGTTCAACCGAAGCTTGGTGCTGAAAAGCCCAAGACGCCCCAACAGCGCGAGTGGAATGAGCAGTGATACGAAAAGGGGGAACTCTTCCCTTGGCAGAATAGGCCGCAGTAACGGCCTGACGTATCCACTTGCTAATGGCAGATTTGGCTGGTGCCAAACCCTTCCTAGGCCCATGGGGCACAACAAAAAAGGAATCCGTCCTACGGAAAGGAGACGTGATAACCAAGTAGCACTTAACACAGCGTACTACATCCAAACAATGCAAACCCCTCTCTTTGTCATTCTTAGGATTAGGACATAAGGAGGGAAGAACAATATCTTGGTTCAAATGAAAAGCAGAAACAACCTTAGGAAGAAAGTCTGGCTTGAATCGAAAGACCACCTTATCCCGATGCTTCTCGAAGTAGGGCGCCTGAATAGACAAGGCCGCCAATTCCGAGACACGCCGGATCGAAGTGATCGCTACCAAGAAGACAATCTTCTGAGTCAGGGTAGATAAAGCAATCCCTTGCAAAGGCTCAAAAGGAGGAGCCTGAAGAGCAGAAAGAACCAAATTCAAATCCCAAACCGGGAGTAATGGTTTCCTGGGAGGCCGCACATGCGTAACCCCCTGGAAAAAGGTTTTAACTAAAGACTTAAGCGCAACACGCTTCTGAAAAAAGATAGATAAGGCAGAAACTTGCCCTTTCAACGTACTTAGCTGAAGACCAGAGTCCAGCCCAGATTGTAAAAACTCCAGAACCCTGGGGACCGAAAATACCCTACAAGAAAAAGATCTCATCTCGCACCAAGCGATATAGGCTTTCCAGGTCCTATAGTAGATGACAGAAGAAGACCTCTTTCGGGCACTGATCAAAGTCTTAACGACAGAATCAGAAAGACCCTCTTCCTTTAGGATGGAGGTCTCAGCAGCCAGGCCGTCAAAGCTAGCGCTGGTAAATTGGGGTAACACAATTGACCCTGAGTGAGCAAATCGGGCCGAAGGGGCAGAACGACCTGGTCCACTGCCAGCCGAACGATGTCTGCGAACCACACTCGCCTCGGCCACCTTGGGGCCACGAGGACGGCGGACACCCCTTCCAGAGCCAACTTCCGAAGCACTCTGCCTAGCATGGGTGTCGGAGGAAACAGGTACAGAAACCCCAGATCCCCCCAGCTCAGGGACATGGCGTCCACTGCCAGAGCCAGAGGGTCCTGGGAGAGCGATACGAAGTTCGGGAGCCTGTGATTGTGACGAGAGGCAAACAGGTCCACCTCTGGAGTCCCCCATTGGCGACACAGTGAGCGAAATACCCGAGGATGGAGGGCCCATTCTCCCCGACGGGGAGAGCCCCTGCTCAAGCGGTCCGCTTTCAGGTTCTCCACTCCTGGGATGTATACCGCCGAGAGACGAGGAACATGGGCTTCTGCCCAGGTCAGGATCAGGGACACTTCCCTGAGAGCACTCAGGCTGCGAGTCCCTCCCTGATGATTGATGTAAGCAACCGCTGTTCGATTGTCTGAACGCACCTGGACCGGAAGGCCCAGAACGTGCTGAGTCAGGAGAGTAAGCACCCGACGGATGGCTCTCAGTTCCAGAATATTGATGGGTAAGAGGGCCTCCCGAGGTCCCCACTGCCCCTGGAACTGCAGCTCCTTCCAGAATCCGCCCCATCCCGACAGACTGGCGTCCGTGGTGACAATTTCCCAAAGGGGGGCCAGGAAAGACCTGCCCTTCACGAGATTGGTCGAGACCAACCACCACTGGAGGGACTGCCGGACCCGGGAGGACAACTGGAAGGGCTGATCCAGCGACCGAGGCTGCCGGTCCCAGGACGCCAACAGATAAAGCTGAAGCGTCCTCGTGTGGAATTGAGCAAAAGGAACTGCCTCGAAGGAGGCAACCATCAACCCTACCAGCCTCATCCCCAGACGGATGGACGGCCGAGGATTGGAGAGTAGGACCCGAGCCAACTCCTGAATTAAAAGAATTTTGGACTGAGGGAGAAACACTCTGTGTTGATAAGAGTCTAACCGCATCCCCAGAAAGGACACCACCCTGGCCGGAGCGAGGGAGGACTTGGAGAGGTTGATCACCCAACCGAAACTTTCCAGCGTGGAGAGCACCACCCTGGTGTCTTTCTCCGATTGATCGGGTGACGGAGCCATGATAAGAAGGTCGTCCAAATAAGGTACGACACGAATGCCCCGAGCTCTGAAAATGGCCATGACCCCTGCCAGCACCTTGGTGAACACTCTTGGAGCTGAGGTAAGGCCAAACGGAAGAGCCACGAACTGATAATGCCGATCCTTCATCATGAATCGAAGAAAGCGTTGATGAGGGAGGCAGATGGGAACATGCAGATAAGCATCCTTGATGTCTATAGACGTCATGAAGTCCCCTTGCCGAAGAGAGCCGACGGCAGTGCGCAAGGTTTCCATGTGAAACTTCCGAAAACGGATGAACCTGTTGAGCAACTTCAGGTCCAGGACGGGACGAACCGACCCATCCCTCTTGGGGACAGCGAACAGATTGGAGTAGAAACCGAGGCCCATCTCTAAACGCGGTACCGGCCGGATGACCGCCATCTCTAACAGATTCTCTACCGACGCCAGGAGCCCCTGTGCAGCCGAAGGATCGATGGGCACCCGAGACCGAAAGAACCGTGAAGGAGGGCGAGACTCGAACTCCAGTTTGTAACCGGACGACACTATCTCCTGAATCCACCTGTCCGGAACCTCCCGGTTCCAAACCTGGGAGAAGTGTCGCAATCGTCCCCCCACCCGCACGGGTGAGGGCGGCCCCTCATTGCTGAGTGGGCTTACCCGCAGGTTTGGGCTTGGAGCCCCAGGACTGGGCGGGACGGCCACGGCCCCTTCCCCGCGTCCAACCTGTACGACTGGTAGAGGGAAGGGAAGTCCCCCTACCCGCTCTGTAACCTCGAAAGGACGGCCTACCAGAAACAGCCCCTCTAAAGGGGCGTCGAGGCCTCCTGCGTTGTGGCATCTTGCCACCCTTTGCGACTGAATCAATTTTCTCCCCGAACAGCCGCAGCCCCAAAAAGGGGAGAGCTGTGAGCACCCTTTTAGAAGCTGAGTCCGCCGACCACTGTCGCAGCCATACTGACCGACGAATAGCGACCAGCATTGCCGCTGTCCTGCTACTCATAGCCAGCGCATCGTCCTGAGCGGATAGAACGTAAGACACAAAAGAATCTCACTGCTTAAGCGCAGCGAACTCATCACAGGCGGGATTGAGATCCTCGCATAGCCCCTGGATAACAGATCTTACCGCTAAAAGAAGAAGGGCCGAAGCGCACAAGGGGCGCATTGTTGACCCAGCATAAACAAAGCCATAGCGAGCATACTGGTCAATCCTACGATCCTCCCCATCTTTAGGGACAGAGGTCTCAGCAGACTGTACCATAGCGGAGCTAGATAACCCTAGCACAGGGGTATCGACTTCAGGAGGGACGGACCAAAGCTTCAGCAATTCTGGCGGAAAAGGATAACGCTTTTCCCAACTGGGAGGGATTCCAGATAACCGTGTGGGATGTTCCCATTCTTTCAGGACCACCCTCTCAAAGTGGTGCTGTCTGGGAAAAACCAAACGCGGCTGAGGCTCTTCAAACAACTGACCCTTTGGCCGGGTGACAGCCTCAGGCGGATCTAAATTCAAAATTTCAAACATTTGTGCCAGAATGGAGGGGGTGTCAAGGGCAACCCCCGCCGACCAATCGCCAATCGCATCAGCCTTAAGCTGACCTGCCGGCTCATCTGACTCCAAGAGGAATTCACCCTCATCCGGGGAGCCATCGGACCATTCCACAGGCTCACATAATTCGTCCTGAGGAGCCGAAGAAACCGGAGTCAGGCGCTTCCGTTTTGCAGAGGCCTTTAGCCCCGCTTTAACGGGCAATACTTCCCGAAGATTGGCTGATTTTACCACCACCTCGGATTGCGAATCCCCACCCTTGACAATGTCATGCGGGGTCCGGAACAGGGAGGGAGAGGCAGGAGATGATAGAGGTTGCGACGGGTCAGCCGCCGGATCAACAGACTGACGCGCAACAATCTGCCTTGCACAAGAAATGCAAATAAAGATATCATCAGCAGGGAGCGCAGCCCCACATTTTACACACCCCCTGGACGGCTCTGACGAGTCGTTTCCGGTAGTAACAGAAGCCTCCATATTGGTGATTTATGGTATCGCAAATACTGGGACTTTTAAGGCATAAGCCAACCCGGGATGCCCCTTTATAAGAATGTCCCGGAAGGGAGGGTTTTTATTTTTATATATTTTTTTTTTTTTTTTTTTTTTTTTTTTTTTTCTCTTTTAAGAGAAAAAGGTCCCCCTTAACAGTCTCAAAATAAATATATATACATATATATATATATATATATATATATATATATATCCAAAATGTGCAATTTCATATCAAGAAAGACTAGCCAGGCAATATAGAGCCGGAGGCCGCAGTAAAAGAGGGATCCCAGGATCTGAAAGGAAAGAAAAAACAAACCATCAGATCCCTTGTGAGAGTAACAAGCAGCATGTTCACAATAGTACAACAAAGAGAGTGCCTCCTTAAAAGTCAGCCCCATGAGTAAAACTCATTCTGGCCCCACAAAAGCGAGGCCGCTTACCTGTTACCGACGCCAGGAGCCAGACCGGAGGGACATGTAGCAGCCGCAGCACACAAACTCATGTGTTGCTGCAGCGCGCGCCCCCCCCCACGTGACCTCTTTTCACCGCAACATGAAGGAAGCGAGGCTGAGGCCGCCGAGCGCCGCTTCCGCCGGCGCCGCTTCCGCCGGCGCCACGCCCCCCCGCGTCACAGGGAGCCTGCCCTGCTCTAATCAACGGGGGAATGCCACCAGCTGCGCTGGCTGACACCGAGCCGGCGGAGGAGGAGGAGGGGAAAAAGAGACACAAGCGCAGCCACACAGGCTGCCGCACAGAGCAGCGGGGAAGGAAGGGAGGCGGGAGGGAACCAACTGAGGCCAGCTGAGCGCGGTCCGCTGCCCCACCCCCATAAAGCAGACCAAATACACTGGCCATGCCTAAAGCATCTGCCCGGAGCCCCGGTCAAAAAAACAGTTACTATGTAAAAGTGAACACACAGAAATAACACACAGTGAAAACATCATACAAGATACACAACCCTCTATACCCCCCCCCCCCCCCCCCCCCCAAGTGAAGGGAGAAAGGACCGGAGCGGGGGAGAAAGGGCTACGGGGACCCTCGGGACAGGGGCATCCCATTTCCGGATCACCATGCCGGATTGCCGCATTGCCCCCAAAAGAGGGGGATGAGCGGAGGAGATAAGCTCCTAGGCACCAATAGTGCCATCTACCAATTACCCGGTGAGCAGCCTAAGCTGGGAGGCTTCCTATCCACCATAGAGGTATACAACTCAAACCGGGCAGAAATAGACCAAAAGGGGGGTGGCGGGGTAAGCCCCGGCCTACCTGTAAGCAGGAAACTTCCAACCTCTGCTTGTCACGCAGAGAGAAAAATACTGGTGATTGAAGGGAGGTACCAGGTATATATAGGCCGGAAGGTGGGGCTCGTTACAAGACTTCCTCTCTGCACTACGTCACCTGCAGGTGATTAACCCATGAAGTAATGAATATTTAAGAAGTGAAGCGGGGTGTGTGGCACACCAAGAATATCAATTTTTACCGTGACTGCGTTTGTGATCGTCATTTCCTATTGAGCAATTGCAAAAGCAGAAAAATGCCGCATGCTGGGATCCCCAATCGCCAAAAGCAAGTTATACATGGGCCAACACGTAGCTATGGGCAGCGCAGAATCACTCCGCTGTCGCAGCCAAATGCTCAGGTATGAAGGGGGCCTTCAAGTAGAACAAAACCTGGGATTTTGACTTTCCCAGGTGGGTGTACCCACTAGAAAATGCAGTACAACACACCCATGCTCGGTACAACAGCACATGCGCGGCCTCTCATCCAACCAGAGCCCTTTGCCATGTTTACAGTCTTTGGCAAAGAGCTCACATTACCTTGAAGGGGGAGCTATCTGAATGGCTAGGGCAGACGCGCACACCACCGGGGGTGCAGCAGCGCGCGCTCCACATTGCCAAAAGGCAAATGGCTCTGACTGGACGAGAGCCTGCATATACACCATTGGACCGGGGAAAGGGCAGTTATTACTGGTATGATGGATGGAGGTCATAAATGATATATTAAACATATGATGGTGAACATTCCCCTCCCTCCATTTGTTCCACTCTATCTATTGTACGCTTAGTGGCTAATAAAAGTGAAATAGACCCTCAGGCAGCCACTTTACTCTGCGCTATTTCTTTTTTGCTTGACAATACTGCTTAGGCCTATGAAGATAATAGAATATGCTGCTACTAATGTATTACTGTGATAAAGATGGCGTCAGGAAGCTGGACAGCGCCTTTGAGTGTCCTGCCTTTAGGCGTAGCTAATATTCCAGTGTGCTTGTTAGGTAGAACAGACCAACTACTGAGCCAGATATAGAGTTTTTTTTCTATGCCCTTGTAAGATGATGGATGTAAGTTTTCTATTTTACAATAAATAAAAACGTCCAAGGGAGGAGCACCAGATGCATCTCCGTGAGATAGTCGAACGCATTCCAATGACTGTGTGCTTCTGTCTCGCCTATTTCTCATCTCCTAGGCTGATTTGAAAGACTGGACGACACCCAGGACCCCGTTAAATGGGCACGAAGGTGGGGCCTGCCTGATGGACAGCCGTCCTTGACACTGGCGCCCTGGGAGCTTTCATACAGTGGGGCATCTCAAAGCCAGCGGCCAGCCACTGGTGGGTTTTGTTTGGTTTTAAAGCATCACCTTCTCCAGCCTCTCGGCTGCGCTGTCGTCTCCCTTCTCAAGGCGAGCCTGCAGCCTTTTCTCATCCTCCAACAACTTTAGCCGCTTTGTGTCGGCTTTTAGGACGGCTTGTACAGCGGGTGTATTATCAGCTACCACCTCTGCAGGATAAATGGGGGAGAAAGGGGTGACAGGTTATTCAGCCACAGGAAAGTGCAGATACAACAGGTTAACGGATAACACAGGAAAGCTCACCTTGCTCACAAAGCAGTACGTCAATGTTGGGCGGAATATTAAGGGCACGGATGGCAATGTGTTTCAGAAGAGTTGTTTTCCCTTTCCTGAATCAGAAAACAAATTAAAAAGACTTATCAGAAACCGGATGTAAAGCTTACAGCAATGTCTGCAATCATAAAAAGTGGCTTAACAGCCACGCTTTCCCTTGGAGCTCTCAGCAAGAGTGAGCACAGTGGTCCCAGCAGACTACAGCAGAGCGAGCTCAAGCTCAGCTAGGATCCATAAATTAAAGCAAAGAAAGCAGCTTCACTTTAGAATACATAAAGTATTTAACAACAATTGGAGGATCCGAGAGGCTTTGAAATGGCTCATTTTACCCTATTCACATGTTGGATAAGGTGGCAGGAAGTAAAAGGTGTGTCTGGACAGGGACCTTAACCAGTCATGCGAAAACAGAGGACATCTATTTTTATTTTTGCACACCGCCATCATAGCAGAAGCGACAGGTGTTGCCACGAAACTTGGAACAGATCAAGCCATTAAATCGGTAACTAAAGATCCAATCCCCATCTTGGAAGATGGCCAGGCATAGGCACACTGGACGATTTAACATTTTGTAGGTTTAGGGCACTAAATATATTTTTGCATTAAAAGGAGCAAGTCTAAGCACGCCAAGCATCCTTCACTAAGCCCAATTTGGGCAATAATGGAAAGCAGACGTTGGGGATCTTGCTTGAGTGACAGGTCAGTCACGCACAGTGTGACTGTACTGGTCTGTCACTCAAGTCTATGGCTGGAATTCAGAGCTCCGCCCCCCGCTGCCATCAGGGGAGGATTTAAACGATCTAGAGAGTTGTTTTACTATTTTATCTTAATTTCGGATGCCCTGATGTGGGGAAACACGAACGCTGTGATACTCACCTTTCCGAGCATTCCATGGCCCAATTGCAAGCTGTGGCAGAAAACCTCCAGCTGAATGTCTAGTGCAGGGCACACACAGACAGGAGGTAGGGGATGCGGGGATGCTTTTCGCTTCCCTTATCCTATTCAGCTTTCTATGCTGCTCATCTATATGCACTGCATAGAGCGATGATTAAAACGGACCTTCACCCTGAATAAGAGTCTATTTTGTATGTACATGCCTGTATGTATGTACATACAGATTGCCCACATTAACAATCATCCTACCTGCACCTGTTGCATTCTTTAAACCTTTTATCTTGGATAGATGGCGGCCCGTGGAGTTTTAGGCTGCCTGCAGACAGGAAGCGTCATCTGGATATGCCAATCTGCATTCTGGGATTGCTGACCTATTCCTGACCTCAGCTCTGTTCTGTCTGTGTGAAGCACAACTAGAGCCTGCCCCCCTTCCTGTCCTCAGTATGTGATGCTTCTAAAGCAAGATGGCGACGCCCATATGCTGGAGTCCTGAACAGAGTTGCAGCCCAGTGGGGGAAAGAATAAGTAAGCGACTAAACTTAAAATATATTAACTAGTTTTTGTTAGGGGTTGGTCTTTTCATTAACAGGGAAAATCAAGATTCCACCTAGAAGAGATACAAGACCCAGGAGTAGTGAAAATCCTGGGTTTTGCTCATCTTTTGTTCAGATCACTGTATAGCTGTTGTAGGACAAAGCAACTGGTCTAGCAGAGAAGAGGTTTGCTAGCCATCCAACAGTTTGTTTCCAATTCTGATCTAGGATAACAAGCACAACACAAGAATTATACAGAAATCCTGTTGACTTGACTTCAAGCAGCACTATAGTCAGGCCAGACAATTTTCTCATTCATTGTATGGCTGCCAGTCACTTGATGGATGGTACCAGATTGGGCTTCCACATCAAACCTGAATTAGTTGCTGGTGGTCACATGATTGGCTGCCATTTGCCGCCCAACTGGTGTATGAGGAAGTGATTACTTGTTTTACATATATGATGAAATATTTGCACACACATACAATATGATTAATACAAAATGATATAGGGGTTATTACACCCGGAGACTCACCCATTGGGGCCGACTAAACCGTACCGTCGCCCGGCAACCACATACAAGTCCGCATTCACAAACAGCTCCTTCCCATGGGCAGAGATACTGAATTTCTCCAACTGAAAGACCAAAGAATGTGAGAAGTCAATAAGTCAATCCAAACACCAAACGACAAATAAGTCGCACCACCAATCCAGAATAATAATTGCTACAAGGGGCTGTGTGCTGTGGGTAGCCCCCAAAGAATCAGATCCAAATATCTACACCAAGTTGCGGTTCCAACTGCCGCAAAAAGGGGGCAGCTAAAAACCACTGCACCAAAGGCCCTCAAAATAAACGTCAATCAGATAGGATCATCCACAAAATATTTTTAATTTAAAAATTCATAATTTCATAAAACAACACACACACACCTAAATCCATCGCAGGGACCCCACCTCTGGGCAAGAAGAAAACCAAAGCTAGTAGTTTCAAGTAGTGTATATCCTATCTACAAGCTAATCATTCATATCTAAAAGAATCTATGTGTATACATATACTTATAATCAATCTCAAACAAAGTGCTTGCGTGCTAAATAAAGTGCTAGGACAATATGTGCAAAAAAAAAAAAACATCCAGAATCTTAGTATAAACAATCAGGAAAGATTTCATCTAAGAAGTGATGCCCAAAAGGATGGTGACCCCACTGCTCCCTAGGACAGGGGATGAAAATCCCATGCGTTCTGTGGCCCAGTAAACCCAGCCACTTCCTCAGGGTGTAACCATACATTAAATGTGTGTCAAAGTGTGTGTTTTATGAAATGATGAATTTTTAAATAAATACATATTTTGTGGATGATTCTGTCTGACATTTATTTTGAGGGCCTTTGGGGCAGTGGGGTTGAGCAGCTCCCTTTTTGCGGCAGCTGGAACTGCAACTTTGTGTAATTATTTAAGTCAATGGCCTCGATTCAATAAAGGTAGAAAAAAATTCTCATGGTAGTAAAAAATTCAATTCATGAGAAAAAAGCCTGAGAATGTCACTGTTACTGAATCACTAGATAAAATACCATTTTGTGAAATACTCACCTGTAAAATGGGTATTATAAGTATGTCACACACCCCGCTTCAAGATATCCATAACATGTGGGTAATATCGTCCTGAAGAGGCGTTCCTGCAGAGATGATAGCAAAAGAAAGCCCCTCCCCGATCCATAAATACCTGGGACCTCCCACTCACTACCCAGTATACAGAAGCAGTAAGGTAAGGGACCAGGAAGAGGCAAATATAAACACAACCACGCAAAGTTCGCAATAAAGAGGATCCTAAATACAAAAGGGCGGGTTGAAGCGGGGTGTGTGACATACTTATAATACCCATTTTACAGGTGAGTATTTCACAAAATGGTATTATTCTAAGTATGTCACACACCCCGCTTCAAGATATCCATAACATGTGGGACATCCAATAGCAGTGTCCATAAAAGGGCGGGGATCCAAAACAAGGCAACAATGCACAACCCTAAACCACAACAGCTTGCAAAACTTTGCGGCCAAAAACAGCATCCGCTGAAGCCCGAACATCAACCTTGTAAAACTTGGAAAAGGTGTGAACAGAAGACCAGGTAGCGGCCTTACAAACTTGCTCAACAGAAGCCTGGTGCTGAAAAGCCCAGGACGCACCAACTGCACGAGTAGAATGAGCAGTAACACGAAAAGGGGGACTCCTCCCCTTGGCAGAATAGGCCCCAATGATGGCCTGACGAATCCATTTACTAATGGAAGATTTGGCAGGAGCCAAACCTTTCCTAGGCCCGCAGGGCACCACAAAGAAAGCATCAGTCTTACGAAAGGAAGACGTAACCTCCATATAATATTCCACAACACGAACTACATCCAAGGAATGCAAAGCCCTTTCCCTATCGTCACTGGGATTTGGGCATAGAGAAGGCAAAACAATGTCCTGATTCAAATGAAACTCCGAGACCACTTTAGGAAGAAAATCCTGCTTGAAACGAAAGACAACCTTGTCCTGATGTTTCTCGAAGTACGGAGCTTTAATGGATAAAGCTGCCAACTCAGAAACACGCCTAACCGAAGTGATCGCCACCAAAAAGGCCACCTTTTGCGTAAGAGAAGACAAATCTACCTCATTCAAGGGCTCAAACGGAGGGCCCTGGAGAGCAGAAAGAACCAGGTTCAAATCCCAAACTGGAACAAAAGGCTTCCTAGGAGGCCGAACATGCGTAACACCCTGGAAAAAGGTCTTGACTAAGGGATGAAGTGCAAAGGACCTTTGGAAGAACACCGCCAGGGCAGAAACCTGCCCTTTCAATGTACTAAGCTGGAGCCCCAGATCTAGACCATGTTGAAGAAACTCCAAAATTCTAGGTATGGAGAACTCTCGACAAGAGAAAGACCTACTTTCACACCAATCAATATAGGCCCTCCAAGTCCTGTAGTAAATAGAAGAGGAAGAGCGCTTTCTGGCACATATAAGAGTCTGAATCACCGCGTCAGAAAGACCTTCTTCCTTCAAGATGGCGGTTTCAGCAGCCATGCCGTCAAAGCCAGCGATGGTAAATTGGGATAGCGTAGCCGACCCTGGGTGAGCAGGTCCGGCAGCAGAGGCAGGGCAAACTGATCCTCTGCCAGTCTTACAAGGTCTGCGAACCAAACTCGCCTTGGCCACCTTGGGGCCACCAGAATTGCCGACGCGCCGTCCAAGGCCAGTTTGCGCACCACTCTGGCTAGCATTGGGAACGGAGGAAACAGGTAAAGGAACCCCAGATCCCTCCAGTTCAGAGACATGGCATCCACTGCCAGAGCCAGAGGATCCTGCGAGAGAGACACAAAGACTGGGAGCTTGTGATTGTGACGAGAAGCAAAGAGGTCCACCGCTGGGACCCCCCACCTGAGACATATTGAACGAAACACCTTGGGACTGAGAGACCACTCCCCCTGACGAGAGGAGGCCCTGCTCAGCAAGTCCGCTTCCGTGTTCTCCACCCCCGGAATGTAGACTGCTGAGATACACGGGACGTGGGTCTCTGCCCAGTCCAGAATCAAAGACACTTCCCTGAGGGCACTCCTGCTGCGAGTCCCTCCTTGGTGATTGATGTAAGCCACCGCCGTTCTGTTGTCCGACCGGACCTGAACTGGCAGGCCTCTCAACTGATGAGTCAAGTGAAACAGAACCAGCCTGATGGCTCTCAACTCCAGAACATTGATGGGTTCGTGAGCCTCCTGCGGGCCCCACAGACCCTGAAACTGGAGGTCCTTCCAAACACCCCCCCAACCTGACAGACTGGCATCCGTGGTGACTGTTTCCCAACACGGAGCCAGAAAAGATCTGCCCTTCAACAGATTGACCGACCCCAGCCACCACTGCAGGGATCGACGAACTCGGGGAGTCATCAGGAAGGACTGATCCAACGAAAGAGGAGACTTGTCCCAAGCCTTCAACAGATGAAGCTGAAGAGTCCTTGTGTGAAACTGCGCAAAGGGGACTGCCTCGAATGAGGCCACCATTAGCCCCACCAGCCTCATCCCTAGCCGGATGGTCGGATGAAGGGTTGACAAGAGAAGCCGAACTAACTCCTGAATCAAAAGAATCTTGGCCTGGGGCAGAAACACCCTGGCCTGTGAAGTGTCCAGAGACATTTCCAGAAATGTCAGAATTCTGGACGGAGATAGAGAAGACTTGGGGTGATTGATCACCCAACCGAACCTCTCCAGAGTAGACACCACCGCTCTGGTGTCCAACTCCGCTTGGTTGAAGGAAGAGGCCATGATCAGTAGATCGTCCAAATAGGGCACGATGCGGATACCTTGAACCCTTAGCAGAGCCATCACTCCCGCTAGCACCTTGGTGAACACCCGAGGGGCTGAGGTGAGACCGAAAGGAAGTGCCACAAACTGAAAGTGCCGATCCTCCACCACGAACCTGAGAAACCTCTGGTGAGCTGGAAAAACCGGAACGTGTAAATAAGCATCCTTGATGTCTATGGACGTCAGAAAATCTCCCTGACGAAGAGAATGAATGGCCGAACGCAGAGTTTCCATGCGGAATTTCCTCGGCCGGATGAACCTGCTGAGGAACTTCAGATCCAAGATGGGTCGGACCAGCCCGTCCTTCTTGGGTACTGTGAACAGATTGGAATAAAAGCCCCTGCCCCGATCTGAAGAGGGCACTGGGCAAATGACAGCCATGTCCAGAAGATTCTCCACTGCCAACAGGAGCCCCTGCGCTGCCAGAGGCTCCGGCGGCATCCGAGACCTGACAAACCTGGAAGGGGGGCGGAGCTCGAACTCCAGCTTGTAACCGGAAGACACCACTTCCCGGATCCATCTGTCCGAGACCTCTTGATCCCAGATCTGAGAGAAGTGCTGCAGCCGTCCCCCCACCCGCATGGGTGAGGGCGCCCCCTCATTGCTGAGCCGGCTTAGCCGCCGGTTTGGGCTTAGAGCCCCAACTGTATCCAGCACGGGCACGACCTCTACCCCTGCTTCCAGAATCTCCTCTGGAAGAGGGAAATGCAGAACCCCTGCCAGATCTGGCTCCCCGAAAGGAGGGGTTAAAGGCAGGCGCCCCCCGAAAGGAGCGGCGTTGTTTCTTACATTGAGGTAACCTACCACCCTTGGTGACAGAGTCCAATGTCTCTCCAAAGAGCCGTAGACCCACAAAGGGTAAAGCCGTCAGTGACTATTTGGACATGAAATCGGCCGCCCACTGGCGCAGCCACACCGACCGCCGGATAGCCACAAGCAGAGCCGACGTCCTACCACACATCATCAAGGTGTCATCTAAGGCAGTCAACACAAAGGATAAAAACAACTCACATCGTTTAAGGCTAAGGAACTCGTTACTACCAGGACGAAGCCCAGAAGAAGACAACAGGTCCCTGACCACAGACCTGGCAGCCAAAACCATTAGTTCCGAAGCACACACAGGCCGGATGGCCGGCCCAATACTGGTAAAGCCATGACAAGCCATCTGATCAATACGTTTATCCTCTCCATCTTTGAGAATGGAGCAATCAGGTCTGTTTAAAACCGAGGAGTTGGATAACCCCAAAACCGGAGCATCTACCTCGGGGGGAGACGCCCAGCGCTTGACCGCCTCAGGAGGAAAGGGATATTTCCTATCCCACCCCAGAGGGATGCCAGGGAGCCGAGCCGGCCTATCCTATTCCTTGTCAATGATTCTATCAAAATGCCGCTGCGTAGGAAACTCCAGGCGCGGCCTGGATTCCTCAAACAATTCACCCTTCTGGTGTGACACCTCCTCTGGAGGGGAAATGTTCAGAACTTCCAGCATCAGAGACAGAGCTTGAGGAGAGTCCAAGGATCTCCCTAAGTCAGAAAGCTCGGCATCAGCGCCAGCAGACTGCTCATCGTCCGAAAATTCTGAACCCTCATCAACCTCCCCGTCCTCTAGCTGGGGATAATCGGACCAATCCAGATTATCTCTGTCATCAAGATCATCCACCGGCGGAGCCGGCGACAAAAGCTTTCTCTTGGACGGAGCCTTACGGGCGACCGAGCTAGAGAGCATTTTTTCAAGGCTAGCCAATCTGGCGCACATTTCAGATTGCAGGTCCCTGCCCATGACAACGTCACACGGGGCACGAGTCAAGGCGGGAGGGGGAGTTGAGGCGACCGGCTGTGCTGACCCCGATGCTTGGGGTTCGGACTGCCGCGTAATAGTTTGCTGTGCACATGGTATACAGAGTAACACATCATCCCCAGCGATGGAAACCCCACACAACATACACTTTTTGGGATGCCCCGAAGGGGTCCCAGTCCCAGTATCAGGGGATGCCTCCATAAGGTGAACTTTGAATAGTCGCTAAGACCCAGGGAATTACGCCAATTAGACAACCCGGGATGCCCCTTTAATGTCCCGAGTGGGAGGATTTGTGAACAAATAAAATGAACCCAGGGATGAGGACCAGGAAAGAACCTCTAATACTATAGAAGATCAGAATTACAAGCCTCCGTTCTGAAAGAAGAAGAAAGAAAGAACCATGAGAAAAAGTAGCAACAAGAAGCAGAGTAAAAAAGAGAAAGGCCACAGGCCACTCACAGCACCGCCGGGACGTCACACTGCCACCCGATCGTGAGGAGAAATCATTTCTGACAGAAAGAAGAGGAGGAGGAGGGGGCGTGGCCAGCGCGGGACGCGCGCGTTGTTAAGGTCACGCCCCCCCCCCTCCTATGCCTAGCAACAGTCACAGACAAGCCGCAACTCAGCGGCGCTGGGAAGGTAGTGGGCGGGCCGCGATTGCGCGCCGCAAGTCCGGCCCCGCCCCCATAAGAATCTCTGAGGGGAAAAAATCCCCTCATGAAAAGAGCGCCAAACCGGCCGGCGCCGCAGCTAATGTACTGCTGCGGTGCTTGGCCAGTGTAAACTTAAGCAATAAAAGAAGGCCGGGAGGAACGGACCTCGGCCCCGCGCCGAAGGGCCGGCCCCGCCCCCTCTTATACCTCACAAGAGAGATCCTGAGGTAAAAAACCTCCATTTTGAGCAGGGGACCGCAGCACAGCACGGAGGCCCATAATATAGACGGCCGCGGTGCAGATAAAATTAAAGAAACACACACATAACAAAAAGTTAAAAGACAGTGCAGGAGTAAGTGAAATAAAAAGGAGAACCCACTCCCCCCATCTCCATAGTGGAACAAAGGGGATCCTGGGAGGGCCATTCCCATATTAAGGCTAAGGGACAGGGCATCCCAAACCGGGGTCACCAACCCGGTAAAGCCGCCTACCCTCTCTTATAGGGTCTCACGGCGGAGCGTTGCTCCTAAGCACCAGAGGTGCCAATATACCCTCGCCTGGACCTGCAGCCACGGCTGGGAGGCATATATATTAAGGGGAAAAAGAGGTCCAAACGGAAAAAATACATAACGGGCCGGGAAACATCCCGGCTACCTTAAATCCCCCTGTGCAAGGAGGAGCCATCATCTTCTGACTTGCTCGCCGTCTGCAGAGATGGAAAACTGGGTAGTGAGTGGGAGGTCCCAGGTATTTATGGATCGGGGAGGGGCTTTCTTTTGCTATCATCTCTGCAGGAACGCCTCTTCAGGACGATATTACCCACATGTTATGGATATCTTGAAGCGGGGTGTGTGACATACTTAGAATAAATACAATGAAAGGAGGAAACAGTTCTCTACTTTTCTTAGGAGTAAAAAAGTGCCATTGGCTTTCATTGTTTTCTTATCTGGCGATTCAGTAACAGTGACATTCTCAGGCTTTTTTCTCATGAATTGAATCTTTTACTACCATGAGAATTTTTTTCTACCTTTATTGAATCAAGGCCAATAAATCAACTTATGATTAGAATATTTTACGGCTTTCCAGGGTACACAATATTCCAGCATGATGAGGTACTTTCAGCCCCTCTTAGATATAATGAGTACAAAGAGGAGCCAAACACATCTGCTAAAAAGAAGGAAAAACAACTGCCCAAGCTACTATTTGCCTCCCCCTTCATTGTCACCCTATCAATAAATCCTCATGGCATCAAATATTTGATTGACATGTGGCCAACAGTATTTTGGGAGTGGAAGTCGGGGCACTGCAAAAAAGGTCATAGTTGGTGCCGAGGTGCAGGATGTGGGAATAGAAACAGGTAATAAAATTAAAAAATAAATAAAAATACATTAGGATCTGGAGGGCGATTTTTAATTTCCGTTGCCCCCGCCGTACCTTAATGTCAGAGGCATTTTCCAGCATGGCTTGACGTGATGACATTTCTGCTTGTGAGACAGAGAAATCGTTTTCTGCTGCTGTTGCCTTCTTCAGTGATGCCACCTGCTTCTCGTAATCCATCTGTAGGGCACACGATAGAGGGATGTTAGCCACAACCAACACAGGAAAAGACATCAAGAAGAAAAAAAAAAAAAAAAAGGGGGGGGAGAAGGAGAAGAAGGAGGATGAGAAGTAACCTCGCCTAATTGCACCCTTTATAGTATTCTCAAAATGTCAATGGTGAAAAGACCCCCCATCCCCCCAGAGAACAACATGACTGTCCCATCTCTTATCTTGGTCCTATACAGTATAATCTTTTTCAAAAACCTAATTTTGAAGCAAATCCGTTGCCCAAAGCACCTAAACACTACAGCCACCCCCCCCCTTCCAGGAAGCTGCATTTCAGACTAGAGTAGCTGGGTATGAATATTTGGTGTATCCGGGAGAGACTTCCCAGGAGGAGTGAAGGCCGTTGTAAGGCCTAAATTCAGACATCCTCACTGCTTCCAAGACTGGCAGCATGCGCTACACAAGCAGGCTCTCAGCTGCTTATTATCCCCATGGCAGCTGTGCACAGGGCTGGTGATCAAGTGGTGGGGCAAAACTTTATACCCCATTCAATGACTAAACTGGACCTTTATGCTTTTTTGTGTGTGTGTTTTAGGGTCTGATTCTTTGATTTTAGTACCCACATACTCTACTATACAGGAATTACATTGAGGAACACACTTAAAAATGATCAGCAGGGGGAGCCAGATTCTCCTTGCTCCAATACCCAGCTGTTCCGGAATTCTGCCGACGGCTGGATCGACTTTCCCTCGTGACCTTCAGTAGGGTTTGCTGGCGGGTGACACATACAGAACTGTGCAAGCGCAGCTAGTGAATTTCAGCGGCTGTGGTGCACCGTGGGATCAGAGCAGTAGAAGCATAACTGTCCCAGGGAACAGGCTTAGCTAGCCGAGATGCAGCTCAGGGAATCCAGCAAACGGATTCCCCTCAGCTGACTAGTTAGAGCAGCGGTACTCAACTGGCAGACCAGAGTCCGAATGCGGACCTCGATGCCATATTTCTGGACCCCTGCCCTGCACTCAGTTGCTTTTGTATTGCTGTGCTCAGGGCTTCCCCACTTTACTTAATCGGCGATGTAGTGCTTAGTATCCCTGCCATTTGAATTGCCATGAGCACAAGCAGGGAGGAATTCAGTCAATATGGATTTCTCCCTGTGAAGTGTTCTAAAGGGAGGCTGGCAGCTTCCCAGGTGAGTAGCTCTCAGATATTTGTCTGCATTACATGTCCCAACTTTGGGGACTCAGAATTAAGAGTAGGGACCACACTAAACACAGAGTGCCTTGCCGGGGCAGTGTGGCTTCCACATGTATCTGCAGATATATGCAACCAAATCTCTGTCTTTCCACATAGCTAGACATGTTTGTTGCTTGATATTTAGTTGATGAGAGGGTTAAACTGGGCGGTAAATTAGTTCCCAAGCCCTGAATAGTAATAATAATAATTTTGTATAAATAATAGTGATTGAGCTGCCCCCACCCCCCTTTGTTCATCCCTGCCATTGTGATGACTCTGCTGCCCGATGCCTAGCATTGTAATATGAAGTACTGCCCAGGCGGGAAGTGACATTGCATGGTACACACAAACTTTGTTTCTCCGCCTTTTTCACCCATACAATCATATCCCACTGCCCCAGCTCAGCCCCATCCACCCCAGCATTTTTGGTTTTGCCTACGAAATCTATAGCCGTCCCAGTGCGCCGATTTCTAACTATCCATCCCCCCCCCACCCGGAACTTCACCTCTCACCAGATGCCTGTATATGGACCTTTACAGGAAGTGGTTGAGTACCCCGAGTTAGAGGAACACCACATTTTAGAGTGTTGTTCCTCTTAGAGGAACGATGTGACAAAGCTCCCTGCAGAGTCCTCACAGCACAGTGCTCAGGCTAGTCGGTTATTTGATCCACCAACCCCAACAATAGATTAAAGAAAATCACATCAATGTTTAATGGTATTGAGATTTAAATAGAAAAAAAAACAACATACATGCATCTTCAAAATGCAACAGGAGATCCATGCTGACCAAAAGCACTCCTTTACAGCACTTGGATGATATGGTCTATCACACCCACCTGCTTTTTAATCTTCTTTTTCTCTTTCTTGCTTAGGTTTGCATACGGGTCCTCAGCTGGTGCCTTCTCTTTTCCATCCTCGTCACCAGACTGATCAAAAAGACAGTAACGTATTTAGAATAAAAGTTAAATTACACCCCTAAAGGAGGAACAAAACCCATTAGGACCAGCCCTAAAATGCTCCAGGGCCTGTGTGAAAACCCCTGGGTCGCCCCAAAACCCACCTTTTCCGGAGGCTCCCGCAGTGATATGGATAATCAGGCATGAGAGCGGCCACATCCCGCATCTCTGGGCTGAGGCAAGCTCCCATATCCAGCCATTCAGATAGAATCAGGATAGGAGCACACTGGCACTGGAGATGCCGCCGCTTTTGCTCGTAGAGCTGTATTGCTGATAAGTAAAATAGACCAATCACCAGGATTTTGACTATCCTGGTGATTGGTCCCTACCACGGGATGTAGGATGCCACCCTGTATGAACCCCCCCAGATCGCCCACTTTCACTCACTTTTCCGCATTTCCACTGCGCATGTGTGGGCGCTCATCCAATCAGCACTTTATACAGCGCATACTAATGCACGGCATGAAGCCCCTGATTTGAACTTTGCACCAGCATCCCTGACTCCACAAGCACTCCCGGCCTATCTGAATAACTGGTTACAGGGAGGACGCACAGCTGCAGGGTGACTGGTCCACTTTAATATGCATGGCATATGGCACTGATTGGACAAGAGTTCAGCTCGTAGAATCAGGGAAAGGTGAGCGTTTCAGGATGATCTGGGGGTTTCACAGTGGAGCATCCCACAATGGGATGCCCCCGGGGCAGAGAAAAGAACCCAGGATAGTCCAAAGCTTTAAGTTTATATATTTTTTTTATAGTAACTGACCATTAAAGCGGACCTTCACCCTGAATAAGAGTCTATTTTGTATTTTTCCTTCACCCCCTACATACAGATTGTCCACATTAAAAATCATCCTACTTGCACCTATTGCATTTTTTATAAACCTTTTAACATCCAAGATGGCGGCCTGCAAACAGGAAGTGTCTTCTAAATATGCCACTCTGCATTCTGGAATTGCTGTCCTTTTCCTGACCCCAGGACTATAGGAGTAAGGCACAGCTATAACCCCGCCGCCTGCACTTTTCCCCCCCCTCTCCTCAGTATGTGATGCTTCTGAGGCAAGATGGTGGCAACAGTGTCCTAGAGTCCTGAACAGAGTTGCAGCCCAGTGGGGGAAAGAATAATAAGTAAGCAACTAAAAACGTTAAATGATGCTGAAGGTCCGGTTTCATAGCTTTGTGAGATACATTATATGTGTTAGGAAAGTTACTCTGTTTATATGCATTTTCTTCATTTAGATTTGTATAGCTTTACATGAAGTCAGAAAAAAAACATATAAAGCAATGCATTGTAAGCAAAGAGGACCATATACAAAATAATACCATTTTGTGAATACTCACCTGTAAAATGGGTATTATAAGTATGTCACACACCCCACTTCATTTATTAAACATTACACTAGGGTTTATGCACCGCTAGGTGGCAGTGTTGCAGAGATCTCCAAAAAAGCAAGCAAGCCCCTCCCGGTCTATACATACCTGGTACCTCCCAACAATTCCCCAGTGTTCAAACAGCAGTAAGACAAGGTACCAGGAACAAACAATTGTAACCCTCAACTGTAAATAACAAAACTTCACCATATAAAGAACCAGGATACCAGAAAGGGCGGGTGAAGTGGGGTGTGTGACATACTTATAATACCCATTTTACAGGTGAGTATTTACAAAATGGTATTATTCCAAGTATGTCACACACCCCACTTCATTTATTAAACATTACACTAGGGACATCCAACAGCAGTGTCCAAAAAGGGTGGGTATCCAACCAGGCAATAACGCAGATAAAACTCAAACCACTGCAGCCTGCAGAACAGTGCGGCCAAAAACAGCAACCGCTGAGGCCCGCACATCAACCTTATAAAAACTTAGAAAAAACGTGAACCGAAGACCAGGCAGCAGCCTTACAAACCTGTTCAACAGAAGCCTGGAGCTGAAAAGCCCAGGACGCACCAACCGCACAAGTAGAATGCGCAGTAACATGAAAAGGGGGATCCTTCCCCTTGGCAGAATAGGCACCAACAATCGCCTGACGAATCCATTTGCTAATGGAAGACTTAGCCGGAGCCAAGCCCTTCTTAGGCCCACAGGGCACCACGAAAAAGGCATCAGTCTTACGAAAGGAAGCCGTAGTACGCAAATAGTACCTGACACAACGTACAACATCCAAACAGTGCAACGCACTCTCCTTGTCATTCCTAGTCATAGGACACAAGGAAGGAAGAACAATGTCCTGGTTAAAATGAAAAGCAGAGACCACTTTAGGGAGAAAGTCCAGCTTAAAACGAAAAACCACTTTGTCCTGATGCTTCTCAAAATAAGGAACCTGAATCGACAAAGCTGCCAACTCTGAAACACGCCGAACCGAAGTGATGGCCACCAGAAAGGCAACCTTCGGAGTCAGAGTGGACAGAGCAATATCCTACAGAGGCTCAAAAGGAGGAGCCTGAAAAGCAGAGAGCACCAAATTCAAATCCCAAACTGGGAGCAAAGGCTTCCTAGGAGGCCGCAGATGCGAAACCCCCTGGAAAAAAGGTCTTGACCAAAGAATGGCTTGCAAAAGACCTCTGAAAAAGGACAGACAAGGCAGAAACCTGCCCCTTCAAGGTACTCAGCTGAAGACCAGAGTCCAGCCCCGATTGAAGAAATTCCAAAATCCGAGATATAGAAAAGACCCGGCAGGGCAAAGACCTAGCCTCACACCAATCAATATAAGACCTCCAGACCCTATAATAGATGGAAGAGGACGACCTCTTCCTAGCACTAACAAGAGTCCGAATGACCGAATCCGAAAGACCCTCCTCCTTCAAGGAGGTTTCAGCAGCCAAGCCGTCAAATCCAGCGTTGGTAAACTGGGGTAACACAGATGACCCGGAGGGAGAAGAACTGGCCGAAGAGGCAGATCGAACTGATCGACTGCCAGACGAACGATGTCTGCAAACCACACCCGCCTTGGCCACCTTGGGGCCACGAGAATGGCGGGAACTTCTTCCAGAACCAGCTTTCGCAGCACCCTGCCTAGCATGGGAATCGGAGGAAACAGATAAAGAAACCCCAGGTCCCTCCAGCTCAGGGCCATGGCATCCGCCGCCAGAGCCAGAGGATCCCGAGACAGTGACACGAATGCCAAAAGCTTGTGATTGCGACGAGAGGCAAACAGATCCACCTCCGGCGTCCCTCACCGAAGACACATAGACCGAAACACTTGGGAATGGAGAGACCATTCCCCCCGGCGGGACGAACACCGGCTCAGGCAGTCTGCCTCCGTGTTCTCCACTCCTGGAATGTAAACTGCCGAGATGCAAGGGACATAAGTCTCTGCCCAAACTAGAAACAGAGACACTTCTCTGTGGGCTCCCAGACTGCGAGTCCCTCCTTGGTGATTGATGTAAGCAACCGCCGTCTGATTGTCCGATCGACCCTGAACCGGCAGAACCAACCTGATGGCTCGTAACTCTAGAACATTGATGGGCAAGTGAGCTTCCTGAGGGTCCCACTGCCCCTGAAACTGAAGATGAAGCTGCAGCGTCCTCGTGTGAAACTGTGCGAAGGGAACTGCCTCGAACGAGGCCACCATCAACCCCACCAATCTCATCCCCAGCCGGATGGACGGGCGAGGATTGGAAAGAAGAAGCTGAGGCAATTCCTGAATCAAAAGAACCTTGGCCTGAGGGAGAAAAACTCCGTGCTGGCAAGAGACCAAGGACATCCCCAGAAAGGTCACCACCCTGGCCAGAACCAGAGGGGACTTGGGGTAATTGATCACCCAACCGAAACTCTCCAGCATAGACACCACCATGCCGGTGTCCCCTTCCGCTTGACTGAGGGAAGGTGCCATGATGAAAAGATCGACCAGATAAGGTACAATGCGAATCCCTTGAGCTCTGAGCAGGGCCATCACCCCTGCCAACATCTTGGTGAACACTCTCGGAGCCGAGGTGAGACCGAATGGAAGAGCTACGAACTGAAAATGCCGATCCTCCACCACAAAGCGAAGAAACCTCTGATGAGCCGGAAAAAAAACGGAATGTGAAGGTACGCGTCCTTGATGACTATGGACGTCATAAAGTCCCCCTGTCGAAGCGAGCCGATCGCAGACCGCAGGGTCTCCATGCGAAACTTCCGGGGACGAATAAACCGATTGAGAAACTTCAAATCCACGATGGGACGGAACGACCCATCTTTTTTTTTTTTTTTTTTTTTTGGGTACAGTGAATAGATTGGAATAATACCCTCGCCCCACCTCCGACAGAGGGACTGGGCAGATGACTGCCAATTCCAGAAGATTTCGTACCGCCGGCAGGAGCCCCTGCGCGGCCAAAGGATCTGAAGGTACCCGAGACCTGAAAAAAAAAACCTTGGAGGAGGGCGAGACACGAACTCCAGCTTGTAACCGGTCGACACCACCTCCCGGATCCAACTGTCCGAGACCTCCTGGTCCCATACCTGGGAGAAGAATCGCAACCGTCCCCCCACCCGCACGGGTGAGGGCGCCCCCTCATTGCTGAGCGGGCTTGGCAGCTGACTTGGGCTTGGCGCCCCAGGCGTGAACGGAGCGGCCACGGCCTCTACCCCTATTCCAACCTGCGCCCCTGGAAGCCGAGAAACCGACGCCCCTGCCGGCTCTGGCTCCCCGAAAGGACGGATTGAAGGGGGCCGCCCCCCGAAAGGAACAGTGAAATTTTTTGCGCAGAGGCAACCTACCTCCCTTGGCAACAGAATCCAGCTTTTCACCAAAAAGCCTCAAACCCAGAAAGGGAAGAGCTGTGAGCGATCTCTAAGAATAAAGTCAGCCGTCCACTGTCTCAACCACACAGAGCGGCGAATAGCCACCAACAGAGCAGAAGCCCTGCCACACATCAACATGGCATCATCCTGAGCGGCCAGAATAAAAGACAAGAAGGAGTCACAACGCTTAAGCGCAAGAAAACTCATCACCAGATGGATCAAGATCCACACATAAATCCCTGACAATAGACCCAACCGCAAGGTCAAAAGAGCCGAAGCACCAACAGGCCTCAAAACCGAACCCGCAGAGACAAACCCGTGGCGGGCCAGCTGATCAATCCGGCGATCCTCGCCATCCTTGAGATAAGTAGTGTCAGGAAGATGAACAGCCGCCGTATTAGACAGTCCCAAAACCAGAGCATCCACCTCGGGGGGGACAGACCAACGCTTCAACAAGTCCGCCGGAAAAGGATAATTTCTTAGCCCAGCTAGGCGGTACCCCGACGAGCCGTGTAGGCTGCTCCCATTGCTTAAGGACGACGTCCTCGAAAGGCTGTTGACTGGGGAACTCCAAACGCAGCTTGGACCCCCCAAAAAGCTGGCCCCTAGGCCGAGGAGCAGCCTCGGGAGGGTCCAAATCCAAAACCCCCCTCCGCGCCCAGCACCTGTTGACCCTCTGAATCATCCAATTCCTCCACAAGTTCACCCTCTTCAAGGGGACGATCTGACCAATCCAGATCCTCAACAACCTCCTCATCAGAGTCCGGCGGAGATAGATGTTTACGCTTGGCAGTAGCCTTCTGAGCGGACATAGCAGAAAACATTTTCTCGAGGTTGGCCAGGCGGGCGCATACCTCAGATTGCGAATCCCCACCCGTGACTACGTCACACGGGGTCCGGAACAGGCGAGGAGGAGAGGGAGATGGCGCGGCCGATGAAGTACCAGGCACCGGGGTGCCGGACTGGCGCTCAATGTTCCGCTGTGCACATGGAATACATAGAATGACATCATCCCCCGGGAGCGGAGTCCCACAACCCCCACACAGCCTGGATTGTCCCGAAGGACCGTTTCCGGCATCTTTGGCAGCCTCCATATGGTGAATTTCCTTGGTATTCGCAGAACCCAGGGATTTACGCAGTAAGCAACCCGGGATGCCCCTCAATTAAAATATATACCGTATTTTTCGCCCTATAAGACGCACTTATTTTTCCCCAAAAGTGGGGGAAAAATGTCAGTGCGCCTTATCGGGCGAATGTAAAAAAAAAATAAAAAAAAAAAAAAAAAACTCACCCGTCCCCGGCGCTCCCGCGTTGTCTGGCACACTGCGAGAGGCCAGAGGAGCGGCGGGGGCTCTGTCCCGGCCCCGCCGCTGCGATCGCTGTCTTTTCAGGCAGCGATGACAGCGGCGGGGCCAGAGACAGACCCCTGCTGCTCCTCCATCTGCTCCTCCACACGCGAGCACGAAGGTCCGGGCAGCGGGTGGGCGTGGCCTGCACCGGCGCAGGCCACGCCCACCCGCTGCCCGGACCTTCGTGATCGCATGTGGAGAAGCAGATGGAGGAGCGGCAGGGGCTCTGTCTCTGGCCCCGCCGCTGTCATCGCTGCCTGAAAAGACAGCGATCGCAGCGGCGGGGCCGGGACAGAGCCAGCTCGTGAATGGGGTGGGCGTGGCCTGCGTCGACGCTGCGGCGCAGGCCACGCCCACCCCATTCACGGAGCCGGCCGCTCAGCGCAGTGGTGTCAGCGGACAGGTGAGTTTAACTTTTTTTTTATTATTACTATGGCGCCTGCCTATACTAACGGGGGGAGGGGGGTGGGGATGGGGATGCCACACAGCCTAAGGGGATTGGGGGGATGGGGATGCCACACAGCATTTTGGAATGGGGGGATGGGGATGCCACACAGCCTAAGGGGATTGGGGGGATGGGGATGCCACACAGCATTTTGGAATGGGGGGATGGGGATACCACACAGCCTAAGGGGATTGGGGGGATGGGGATGCCACACAGCATTTTGGAATGGGGGGATGGGGATGCCACACAGCCTAAGGGGATTGGGGGGATGGGGATGCCACACAGCCTATGGGAATGGGGGGAGGGGGATGCCACACAGCATTTGGGAATGGGGGGATGGGGATGCCACACAGCCTAAGGGGATTGGGGGGATGAGGATGCCACACAGCATTTGGGAATGGGGGGATGGGGATGCCACACAGCCTAAGGGGATTGGGGGGATGGGGATGGCACACAGCATTTGGGAATGGGGGGATGGGGATGCCACACAGCCTAAGGGGATTGGGGGGATGGGGATGCCACACAGCATTTGGGAATGGGGGGATGGGGATGCCACACAGCCTAAGGGGATTGGGGGGATGGGGATGCCACACAGCATTTGGGAATGGGGGGATGGGGATGCCACACAGCCTAAGGGGATTGGGGGGATGGGGATGCCACACAGCATTTGGGAATGGGGGGATGGGGATGCCACACAGCCTAAGGGGATTGGGGGGATGGGGATGCCACACAGCATTTGGGAATGGGGGGATGGGGATGCCACACAGCCTAAGGGGATTGGGGGGATGGGGATGCCACACAGCATTTGGGAATGGGGGGATGGGGATGCCACACAGCCTAAGGGGATTGGGGGGATGGGGATGCCACACAGCATTTGGGAATGGGGGGATGGGGATGCCACACAGCCTAAGGGGAATGGGGGGATGGGGATGCCACACAGCCTAAGGGGATTGGGGGGATGGGGATGCCACACAGCATTTGGGAATGGGGGGATGGGGATGCCACACAGCCTATGGGAATGGGGGGAGGGGGATGCCACACAGCCTTTGGGAATGGGGGGAGGGGTATGCCACACAGCCTATGGGAATGGGGGGATGGGGATGCCACACAGCCTTTGGGAATGGGGGAGGGGTATGCCACACAGCCTATGGGAATGGGGGGAGGGGGATGCCACACAGGCTATGGGAATGGGGGGATGGGGATGCCACACAGGCTATGGGAATGGGGGGATGGGGATGCCACACAGGCTATGGGAATGGGGGGATGGGGATGCCACACAGCCTTTGGGAATGGGGGGAGGGGTATGCCACACAGCCTATGGGAATGGGGGGAGGGGGATGCCACACAGGCTATGGGAATGGGGGGATGGGGATGCCACACAGGCTATGGGAATGGGGGGATGGGGATGCCACACAGCCTATGGGAATGGGGAGAGGGGGATGCCACACAGCCCATGCTAATGGGGGGAGGGGGATGCCACACAGCCCATGCTAATGGGGAGAGGGGGATGCCACACTGCCTATGGGAATGGGGAGAGAGGGATGCCACACAGCCTATTCTAATGGGGGGAGGGGGAAACCCACACAGCCAATGGGAATGGGGGGAGAGGTGGATGCCACACAGCCTATGGGAATGTGGGGAGAGGGATGCCACACAGCCTATACTAATGGGGGGAGAGGGGGATGCCACACAGCCAATGGGTATATGGGGAATGGAAGGGGGGGATGCCACACTGGATATATGGGGAATGGGATGGGGGCATCCCACACGGCCTATGGGAATTGGATAGGGGAATGACACTGTCTGTAATGGTGCGTTTTTGATTGAAAATTTTTTTTTCTTATTTTCTTCCCCCAAAACCTAGGTGCGTCTTATGGGCAGGTGCGTCTTATAGGGCGAAAAATACGGTATATATATAAATATATATATATATATATATATATATATATATATATATATCCCAGACCAGGGGAAAATTTGCCAGCAACCCAGGAGGTACTATGAGGCCAAACCCCAACTAGCCAGGAATATAAGACCGGGAGAGCCCAGCAGGAAGGAATCCCGGATCTGAGAAACAAAAAACAAGGGACAATCAGTCATATCCAAACGCCAAAACTGACAAGCATACACAATAGTAAAACACACTGAATGCCAGAGGCGGGTCAGACTAGCAGGGCCAGGGACATAAAAAAAAAAAAACATAAAATATGTATAGCTGTAAAATACACAGAATAAGCCACGAATAAGGACCAGCCGGCATGCCCAAGCGCCTGGCTGAATAACCCCGCTATCTCCCCCAGCGAGGGGGGGGGGGGGGGGGGGGAGGCCCAAGTAATAGCCGGCATATATAAATAAATATATAAACACATCCCATTTAAGCAACACCGGCCTCTATGCCCACTAATCCTAAGAGCAACGGCCGATGGGCCGCCCCAGACCTGGTCCCCCTCAGTAACAAGGAAAAAGGAACATAATCCTACCTGGATTCCTATGAAGCTACGGAACACAGAAATGGCGGCCAGCCAGGGAACAAGGAGAGGACGCAGGGCGGACCCAGCGAAAACACGGGAACCACCGTGGCCCCTCCCCTCCCCATCCCACCAGACACGGCGCGGGCCGCGCAAGACGCGGCCCTGCCCACCGCTGAACGAGTAAGCAGCGGGCGCCATGTCAAAAAGACGGGCGCCCGCTCTAGCGCCCGCCCCAATCGTCCCCCCCCCCCGAACCGAAAGGACGGGCCAGCGGTCCCGCCGCCCGTCCCCAAGTGAAAACGAAGGGGCACAGGGTGCCCACCAGCACAGTAACCGGTCGCGACGGACGGCCCCGCAGGCCACCCGTCCAAAAACATACACACACACACACACCGCCTTCCATACCACATACATGAAGGAAAGTCAATTCTCATGAAAAACCTAATGGGGATATAAGGGCTGGGGCATCCCATGTCCGGATCACCAACCGGAGCACCGCTATGCCCCATAGTATAGGGTCGAGCGGAGGAGCTAATCTCCTAGGCACCATAGGTGCCATCTACCCTTGCCTGGCCTACAGCCTAAGCTGGGAGGCTGCCAATAAACAGGGGAACAAACACAAAAGAGCCGGGCAGAAATAGACCATGGGGGGGGGGGCCGGGGTGATACTTCTTTCTTCTGTCTTGTCGCCACCTTGCAGAGAACAACACTGGGGAATTGTTGGGAGGTACCAGGTATGTATAGACCGGGAGGGGCTTGCTTGCTTTTTTGGAGATCTCTGCAACACTGCCACCTAGCGGTGCATAAACCCTAGTGTAATGTTTAATAAATGAAGTGGGGTGTGTGAGATACTTAGAATATAGTGCGACTCCGCGGGATAACAGCAATGACAGTCTATGCAAATATCAATCCTCCGCATATATCTTCAGCAAAAAGTGCTTTCAGGCATTAATTGTGTCCCAGCCACCAGATATTTAAATGCACGTACCAGAACACTTCTTGCTCATTAACATGGAACTTATAGAGGAATCTCGCAGACCAACTTCCTTCTTTTACCATAAACTCCGTAATTGACTTATATCATACGATTTGCAAAGCAGAAGCAGAGGGGAATAAAAACGCACATAGCGTAACACCGTTTGGGGTCTGCGAGATTCCTCTATAAGTTCCATGTTAATGAGCAAGAAGTGTTCTGGTACGTGCATTTAAATATCTGGTGGCTGGGACACAATTAATGCCTGAAAGCACTTTGTGGTGAAGCTATATGCGGAGGATTGATATTTGCATAGACTGTCGTTGCTGTTATCCCGCGGAGTCACACTATATTTTGTATATGGTCCTCTTTGTCTATTATTAATTGGACTGCTCTGACTCAGTCTGAAGACTCCCTGCGGTGGATGTTAATTTACATGTTTATATTGAATGTGTAGAGATACAAATGTAGAATGAATAGTTTGTTCTAAAAATAGCAGCGCGGCTTATACATTGGTGATTGAGTTGGGTGTCATCTCTAGTTCACTCTTTTTCTACCAAACTTGCTCCTCAATGCATTGTAAGCACCAACTAGAATGACAATCTTTATGCCCAGTTAGACTACAAAATATTTAATGCACCCGGGATGCTTGAAGATAGGGCAAATGGAAAACATTAACACTTTCCTCTATACTATGTGCAAGGCTTGGAACATGACTAGCAGGAAATATTTAGGTGTAGAGCTAAACCGAGTTACTAGAGAGTGGCTGACACAAGAACAGATCTAAAACGTAGCCAGGAGATATTGTAAGGCAGGGACAGGGAGGATGGACACTAGTGTAAGCTCCAATTTCCATATTCTATAAAACACTAGAAATTACTAAGGGCCTTATTCATGAAGGGATAGCGACAGGTAGTGCCTTGTAAGCGAAAGGTAGCAGCAGGTGAACGCCAGCCGCAGCACGCAATACCACATTTATGAAGCCGAATCTGGTGAGTGACTGGAACAACGCCATGTAGCGTACGATTCATCGTTACCCAAGGCTCAGCCTTGCAGAGCGCCACATCTTACCTCTTGCTACCTGGTGCTCTCCCATACATTTCTATGGACGATCCTTAAATCCCTTTCCTGATCCCAATTTTTTTTTTTTTTTTTTAAATAAAAACTCATCTTTCGGACACATATCCTGGCCTAGAAAAATGACATTCTTGAAAACTTTGATTCATAATATTTTTATGCAGAATTGTCCTTACATATCTGGTATTAAAGTGTTCATGTTACAATGTAATAATGCAATTCCATATGTTTTCGCTTCGTTACTAGTGGATACATGTTCAAAAACAGACTTTAATCACACAGCCTCTGGCGCTATGGGCTACAACGACCCGATTTTGAGCGCCGGAACTGTGTGAGGCTGTTTTTTTTGATGAATGCGGTGCGAGTCAGGCGCACTGAGCTGGCGCTACCATTCGCTCCCATACAGCGTAGTACTGCGACTCACACAACATATTCATCAATGCCGCCCAGCGACTGAGACGCTCTGAAACAAAGATTCATGGCCAAGCACAGCGACTACTAGCAGTCGCTCTGAAATCCTCGCTACAGAAGCTCACCTGTCGCTACCTGCCGTTCGAAATGAATCAGCCTGCCCAACACATGGACATGGGATGCATTTTGTTCCACCTCATCTCTCTAATGCTGGATGTAAGGCATTTCCACTACTTAGTGCCCCCAATAATGGCATTTCCACTACCAACCCCCCCACACCAAAAATAAAAAAAAAAAACAGTTTAAATCAACCAATAAATTAGCCACTGTAGTCTGTGTGCCTTCAGGTAATTTTTCACCTGTGTTTTAACCCTGCCTTAGCCATCACCTAAAGACTCACCCCATGATGGGATCCAGTACTTCCCACTTCATCATAATCATCATTGTCTTCATCATCATCATCCAAAGCACCAAAGCGATTCTATTAAAAACAAAAACACTGAATATATAGCAGTGCTCTACATACCTAAAACTGACTAAAGGTGTATTGTATGAAGATATAAATGGGTTACCTGTGCAGGTTTTGACTTTGTATTGCCCTTTTTAGACTTTTGCTCTTCTTCTTGAGGTTTCTATAAGTAAACAAAGAATTGCCTTCAGATTTTGTGAATGGCAAACCTACCTTCCATTTACAATATTATGCAGAAGAGAACGAGTCACTATGCCAATCTGTGCGTCACCTGCAGTCCGGATGGGAGTGGGCTGCTGCACAATTCCCTTCTGTCTGTCACCCTGGCAGGAGGAGGGGGGGGGGGGGTTAGACTTATAGCTCCCTCTCTACCCAACTTGTTCTGCTAGTGGCATCCAAGTGTCTTCTTTTTGGTAATTTTAATGACTCAAAAAAATGACCCCAATTATTTGCCCTTTAATGAATCATTGCTCTATAAAGTTAACCCTTTGAAGCGGCACGGGAGCCGCGTGCATGGGTATTTGCTGTTGGTTTCCCTCTCCTGCATTTACAACCCTCTATACATGGTTTGGTTATTTTTGTGTATTGCTGCTGGCACGTGCACTTTTGCGTTGATGACTATATATTAAAGTGGACCAACACCCAGGATTTTGACTATCCTGGGTTTTGGTCCACGATCGGGGGTGCCCCGCTGTGTGAAACCCCCCAGAAACCCCAATAAACTCACCTCTCCCACGTGACTGCCCGGTCCAATCCCCGCCAACGTCCAGGCGGGGAACAGGAACGTCCAAGCGGTTTCCGCCGCCTCCCTCGCGTCACTTTCGGCGCGCGCGCGCCCGTGCCGGCCATTCACAGACGGCCGGCGCGGGGGCGCGCACGCCTAGAGGGGCGCGAGGGAGGCGGCAGATAAGGTAGGTGATTTGGGGTGTTTGGGGGGGTTTCACCCCGCGGGACATCCCGATCTCGGATGTCCCGCGGGGTGGGAGGTGATCGGCCCGGGAATCTTATAGATTTCCGGGCCGATCACCTCTCGGTGTTGGTCCACTTTAATGTTGGTTAATGTGGCAGATACTCTTTTTCACATATTTGTATATATTTATTCATGTATTTCTTTGATGATTTTTCTATGAAATTTCTATGCATTATTCTTGATACTTTTATGGAATTATTGTAATTGCACTAGTCACTTTGGGATTTTTTTCCTTGTAGAATTGCACTTTATTTTTGATCTTTTTGCACATTATGGTATGAATATATAACAGGGGATTGTATATTATATTAATTGTTAGGGATTTTTTGTGCCGGCACAAAAATATTGGAGTGTATATTAGAGGGTATTTTTACTTGAGTGCACCTTATCCTGTATTCAATCAGGTTTATAATATATACGAAATAAGGAGGAGCATATAGAGAAATGTCAGCAGTGTTTTTAAATGTCTTGTGTTTTTGTTTTGTTTTTTAGCCTAAATTGTTGTTCAGTTGAATTAACACAAAATATGTAAATTGATGTGGTATTTTGGTGCTCCTCATTGGGAGAGAGGTGTGGCTTTGGTCCACGTCCACTCCTTAAAAGCTTGGGTATAGTTGGGGAGTGAGCACAATAATTAGTTCTACAAGTGGTGCACCCCTTTTCTCAAAACAATTAAGTTAAATAGGAACATTGGGGGAGGTTAAAACCTCCCCCAAACATTAACAACTGCCCGCCCCCTCTCCGGGGAGTCCTTAAGCACCTTGCTGTGGGGAACCATCTTCCTTGGATTCTGGGCAATCTCCCGACGAGCGGCACCATCTTGCATCCCATCAGGCACTGCGTCTGCACAGTGCCTGATGGGATGCAATGGAGCCATCCGAAATCCTAAAGCAGCCGGATGTCGCTGCTTCCTGCATACAAAAGGTAAGTAGAGGCCAATTGGGGGGGGGGGAGGGTGTTGGGGGAAAATCGGCCCCACATATTTTAGGTCTGATGTTCCTCTTTAATCACTCACTTTACTTTTTGATTTTCCTTTTAATGATTCATCATCGCTTTCTTCATTATCTTCACTTGGCTGCAAATAAAGTAAATTAACCACAATTTACATGATTAAAAAGAAAAAAGGGTAGCTAAAAAATACACAAAATTATAAACCTACCTTAGGTTTGGCCTTTTCATTTTTCTTTCCTTTTTTGCTTTGTTTTTTCTCTTCTTCCTATAAAAAGGGACAGTTTAGCAGAAATAAGCACCGTGTACAGATGTCCTCATAGTATTACTGTGAGGCATTACCTTCACTTTTTTGCCTTTATCATTTTTTACGGTTTGCTCTTCCTCTTCCTCCTGCCCACTATCATCATCATCATCAGCAAGAGACGCAAAGATGTTTTTATTCTGCAAAAGAGAAAAAAATAATCAAACCCATTACTGAAAACGAAGGGAGGATAGAGGAGGGAATGATCAGGCCCTTCTCTAAAAATGTGGGCTCTGTTGGTATAATTTATTGTAACTAGTCCCTACTCCCTGCTTAATAAGAACAAAAAAAGGGGGGGGGGGGGGGTCAATTTTTAGGAACCAGAGGCGTCCGCAACAGTGAGGTAAGAGGAGAGGCACCACCTCACCAGCCATACATCCTTTTAATTATGACAGATTACCAGTATCCTTACTGAGATTTTCTTTTAAAAAACTTTAACACAGATATGCCTTTTTATCTTGAACCTTAGAACCAACAGGAGACTTTGGTCCCCCATACACAGGGTAAACAGCTTCACAGAGCCAAACATGTCATTACAATTACCCCTAAAATGGACCTGAATTTATACAGGGAAATGTCTTTTAAACGAACGTAAATGTCATTGTATATTTATAGAATACACACAAATGAGCAAAACTGTGTACTGAGGAAGCATTGAACGTGCGAAAAGTTTACACACTATCTGCTTGCTGCAAAACTTATTAATGAAGCTTCCTACAGCTGAGAAAAATGTCTTGCTACAGACTTTAAGTGGACCTTCACCCTGAATAAGAGTCTATCTTATATGTTTCCCACACCCTGTACCTACTGATTGCTCACATGAAAAATCAGCGTACCTGCATCTACTGCATGTTATGAGCCTTTAAACATCCAAGATGGCGGCTTGTGGAGCATCAGGCAGCCTGCAAACAGGAAGCGTCTTCAGCGCTCTGCATTCTGGGATTGCTTTTCTTTCCCTGACCCCAGCTCTGCTCGGTCTGTGCGAAGCACAGCTATAACCCCTCCCCCTCGTACGTTATCCCACTCTCCTCGGTATGTGTGATGCCTCCGAGTCAAGATGGTGGCGCCCATTTCCTAGAGTCCTGAACAGAGTTGCAGCCCGGTGGGGGAAATAATAAGGGACTAAGAACTTAAAATATATTAATTTTAGATGTTGGGGAATAGTTTTTTAGGGTTTGGGCTTTTCATTAAATGATGCTAAAGGTCCAGTTTAACTGTTAAACGAATGAACTTGCTAAAAAATGTTTTGTTGTTACAGACTGAGCTTTTGATATAATTTAAATGTATGAATAAAGTGTATATATATTTTTAAACATGAAATGTTTTGATTAACTTGATACTGTAAAAACCAACATAAAAAAGTTTAAGTATTGGTGAATACCAACACTTGGGTTGGCACATTTAGCCCCAGAGAACACTCCCAGTTAGGTCAATATAGAGACCAGTGCATCCAATTCTAGGTGGTGTCTCTGGTTTCTAAATTGCCCCCCCCCCCCCCTTTTTTTCCATTACTGAAAATACAACTCTGAAGTACTCACCTGTAGAGTTGGTATTATATGCAGACAGCACGTCCTGCTCCAGACATAGTCCTTACATGTGGGTATACCTCCGCCTTCAGCGCCGTGCACTGCAGAACATGAAGAAAGCAAGCTCCTCCCGGCCCTACATATACCGGAGGACCTCCCACAAATCCCCAGCATTGAAAAGCAGTGAGAAGGAGAGGCCAGGAGAAACAACCACCCAAAGCTGGCAAAACAGAATATCAAGTATAACAATCGCCAAACAGGGGATCCAGAACAAAGTGAAACCAGGGTGGGGTGGAGCAGGACGTGCTGTCTGCATATAATACCAACTCTACAGGTGAGTACTTCACAGAGTTGTATTATTCTAAGCAGACAGCACGTCCTGCTCCAGACATAGTCCTTACATGTGGGACATCCAATAGCAGTGTCTGTAAAGAAGGGTGGGATCCCCAACAGAAGGCAACAGCAAGCCGCTTAAACTACTACGGCCTGCAAAACCTTGCGGCCAAACGCAGCGTCAGCTGAGGCCTTAACATCAACCTTGTAAAACTTTGTAAAGGTGTGAACCGAAGACCAAGTAGCGGCCTTGCAAACTTGCTCCACAGAGGCCAGGTGCTGAAAAGCCCAAGAAGCCCCAACAGCTCTAGTAGAATGAGCAGTAAGACGAAAGGGGGGAGTCTTCCCCTTAGTAGTATAGGCTTGAACCACAGCCTGATGAATCCATTTACTGATGGTAGACTTGGCGGGAGCCAAACCTTTCCTAGGCCCGTGAGGCACAACGAAGAGAGCATCCGTCTTCCTAAATGAGTGGTAACCAGGTAAGACTTGACACACCTCCACATCCAGGGAATGTAAAACCCTCTCTTTAGGGTTATTAGGATTAGGGCACAAGGAAGGAAGAACAATATCTTGATTAAAATGAAACGCAGACACAACCTTAGGCAGGAAGTCTGGCTTGAAGCGAAACACCACCTTATCCCGGTGTCTCTCAAAGTAGGGAGGCTGCATAGACAAGGCAGCCAGCTCAGACACACGTCTCACCGAGGTAATGGCTACCAGAAAGACCACCTTGAGCGTGAGAACAGCAAGAGCTGCTTCATGAATAGGCTCAAAAGGAGGACCCTGTAGGGCCGACAAAACCAAATTCAGATCCCAAACAGGAACCATAGGTTTCCGAGGGGGGCGCACATGAGTGACCCCCTGAAAAAAAGTCTTGATAAGAGAGTGCTGGGCAAAAGTCTTCTGAAAGAAGATAGACGGGGCTGAAACCTGGCCCTTCAAGGTACTAAGCTTCAGACCTAAGTCTAGACCATGTTGTAAAAACTCCAGCACCCTGGAGACTAAATTCCCGGCAGGGAAGAGACCTGGATTCGCACCAGTCAATGTAGGCACGCCACACCCTATAATATATGGCAGAAGAGGTCTTCTTCCTGGCTTGGACCATGGTAGCCACTACAGAAGCGGACAAACCCTTTTCCTTTAAAATGGTGGTCTCAATAGCCAAGCCGTCAAAGCCAGAGTTAGTAAATTGGGATGGCGTAGAGACCCCTGAGTTAGGAGGTCTGGAATCCTTGGTAGATCGTACTGATCTACTGCCATTTGAACCACGTCTGCGAACCACACCCTTCTTGGCCACCTTGGGGCCACCATAATCGTGGGTACGCCTTCCAGAGCGATCTTGCGTAGCACTCTGCCCAGAAGGGGAATTGGTGGAAACGCATACAGGAGCCGAAACTCCTTCCAAGACATTGCCAGAGCATCCGTGGCCAGAGCCAGAGGATCCTGAGACAGAGATACAAAGCTCGGTTGCTTGTGATTGTGACGGGACGCAAACAGATCCACGTCTGGGACACCCCAACGGTGACACAGGTATTGAAATACCGAGTTGGAGAGGGACCACTCCCCCTGACGGGACGAGCCCCTGCTCAGGGCATCTGCTAGCAGATTTTCCGTCCCCGGAATGTAAACAGCCGAGATGCATTGAACATTGGTCTCTGCCCATGTCAGAATCAGAGACACCTCCTGGAGAGCACCCTTGCTCCGGGTTCCTCCCTGATGATTGATGTAGGCCACCGCCGTCCTGTTGTCTGAGCGTACCTGAATCGCCAGACCCTTCAGGTGCTGTGTCAATTGTTCCAGCACCAACCTGACCGCCCTGAGTTCCAGGACATTGATGGGTAGATGGGCCTCCTGAGGACCCCACCTCCCCTGGAAACGCAGGGACTTCCAGAATCCCCCCCAGCCAGAGAGACTGGCATCCGTTGTGACCGTCTCCCAGGAGGAAGCCAGGAAGGATCTGCCCCTTGTCAAGTTCCCGTGGTCCAGCCACCACGCCAGGGATTGTCTGACCGAGGGGGGAAGCACCCAGATCTCGTCCAAGGACGCTGGGTCCTTGTTCCAAACTGACAGAAGGTGAAGCTGCAGAGTTCTCAAATGGAATTGGGCAAATGGCACTGCCTCGAAGCTTGCCACCGTCGAGCCCACCAACTGCATTCCCTGCCTGATAGAGGTATGAGGGCTCGAGAGCAGGGACCTCACCTGCGTTGTCAGAGCTGCCACCTTCTGTGGAGGAAGGAATATCCTTGACTGAACTGAATCCAGAATCATCCCCAGAAACGTTGTCACTGAGGAAGGGGACAGAGAGGTAATTGATCACCCAGCCGAAGGACTCCAGGGTGGTCACCACCAACCGCGTGTCCAGCTCTGCCTGCTGCATTGACTGGGATGAGATAAGTATATCATCCAGGTAGGGAAACACTCGTATGCCTTTTAGTCTCAACAGAGACATTACTCCTGCCAGCACCTTGGTGAATACTCTGGGGGCTGACGTAAGTCCGAATGGCAGAGCCACAAATTGGTAATGCTGATCGAGCAGCGCAAATCTGAGGAACCTTTGATGCCCCGGGAACACCGGAACATGCAGGTTCACGATATCCTGAGATGCCTCCATATGGTCATTATTATATTTAATATGCCAGTAGGGATTGACGCTGTTAAGCAACCCTGGATGCCCCAAACACCCGCTGGGAAGTGGGAGTGATTTGATTAAAAGGTTCAGGGCCGGACTTTACAACGGGCCGGGAGAAGCCACCGAAGTCCGTGGTCTGAAAGACACAAGGGGAACAGGGACGTCAGAGCCAAGCGCGAAGAAGTCAAGTTAGGAAAGGGATCGCCCATGAGGGCACTTATAGAACAGCGAGGGGAGGAGCGTCTTCACCACGCGCATGTGAGAAGGAAATGGCGCCAAGCGAACCTCGAAGGGCGGGCCAGGGCGGGCGATGACGAGAAGCGCGCCAAACCGCACCACGCGGCAGCCTATCAGAAGCGACAGATATTGCCAGGGAGACAACACTCAGAGAGATCTGACAGGATGAAAATGGTGATAGGACGCAAGCGCTATAGAATAAAACTGAAGTATGCGCCGAGTAATACATGAAGGTGCAGTAGGAAAGCAAAAGGCTGAGAGAGAAGCGCAGCTCTGACTCCAAGGGCCAAAAAAAAGACAATGGTTGACTAGTGTGATTAGGGCAAGGATTAGCCGTCGTACACACGACCCCCCCCCCCCCCTCTTTTTTTTCCCCCTACTAACGGGGAAATCTAGGGAGGAAGGTGATCCAGAATACTGGGTTCACCGCTACACCGGGCGAGGGGCACTAGTGCGGGAGGGGCATCCAATAGAAGGCTCACCATACGCCTTAACCGCCTACCCTGTGGAAGGGGATTGCGGTGGAGTCTAGCTCCGTAAGCACACTAGGTGCTGCCTACCTTCACCCGACCTGCGCAGCCCAGGCTGGGAGGCATTAATTCACAATGAGGATGGGTGGAAATAGTCCCGCAGGGCCTCGGGCTGTCAAGCCCCGCTCGCCTGCGAGAGCGTGATACTTCATGTCTTCGCAGTTCCAGCACTGCAGAGAAAACTGGGGATTTGTGGGAGGTCCTCCGGTATATGTAGGGCCGGGAGGAGCTTGTTTTCTTCATGTTCTGCAGTGCACGGCGCTGAAGGCGGAGGTATACCCACATGTAAGGACTATGTCTGGAGCAGGACGTGCTGTCTGCTTAGAATAATAATGAAGATCATTGCTCCATAAACATTCCACAACAGATTGATTTTTAGAAATCTACTGGCTCATTCTTCCACAAACATACAAATACATGAAAGGACAGACAATCTAAGGGTGGGAAGGGGGGTCTGGTCTGCAGTATCTGCTGCTGGAGGAGGGGCTGATTACTATATCTCTCTTATGTCTGTCACCCTGAGGGACCAACGTATAGAAGGGAAAACCTGTTGATTTCTTTGACGGCAGGACAATCTCCGCACCCCAACTGTGACCTGTCTGCATCATACTGCTGTTAGACTTCTACCTCTATTCTGACTGCCCTGCTATAGACTAGGAAGTGGGAGCGGGTAAATTACAGGGCAGCCTGGCACTTTAAAGCTCTGTTGGGCAGTGAATTTGTTGGTCTGTCCTTTATTTGATCCTGCATAAGAGGGGACTCACATTGCTTTTTGCTTTTCCTTTCGGCATCTCCTCCTCAATCTCCTCTTCGTCACTAGGAGGCTTTGAAAATAAAGTATTTACCATTAAAATAAACCAAAAAAAGTCACTAAAATGGACAAAAAAGAAAAATAACTGAGGCAGACCTTCTGCTTGGCCTTGTCATTTTTCTTCCCCTTCTTGTTCGTTTTTTTCTCCTCTTCCTCCTAGGAAAGAAATCGCTGCGATGAGAGCGGTGTCCACGCCAAGTTATGTAAAACAGAGGCAATGCAATCAGAGTGTTACCTTCACTTTTTTGCCTTTATCTTTTTTAGATGTCTTCTCTTCCTCCTCCTCTTCCTCTTCCTCACTGTCATCATTACCGAGAGCTGCAAAAATGTTTTTGCTCTGTAAGAGAATTTTAAAAAATGATGGGCCAGGGACACAACATTATCAGCAAACACACACTTATAACAAAGAGCATCATAAGTAAAACAGCTTACCTTATTTTTACCTCGTCTTGGAGCTGGAGCAATGTCTGCAAAAGTAGAGTCCTGATTAACACAAACCTAAAGCACAAAGATAAAAACACCTCCTCCTCTCGGAACCCCCCTACAGAGAGTCCCTGATCACCCAGAACACCCCCCATATCCGGGTCATATCATCTATCGACTCACTCCTGAAAAGATCACTCAAATCTTCTCCGCCTAAATATATAGGCGAATGGGAAAAGGAGCCAAGTATCCAAATTTCCGACAACGACCTCACCAAAATACTCCTGGGCACTCACAGCATGTCTGACATCCACCGATTCGCAGCAACCCAATCAGATAGGTTCTGGAGATGCCAGAAGGAGGTGGGCAACATGACCCATATCTGGTTGAGTTGTCCAGTTATTAAAGCCCTTTGGGACCAGATCTTCACTATATATGAGGAAATCTCTGGGACCAGGGTAAACAACACACCGCAGGTGCCGCTGCTTTCGCTTATTCCTGGCCCAATCTCGTATTGAAAAAGGAATTTTGAGACACTTCATAACAGCAATGAGATCCATTATCCCGGGGCGTTGCAAATCGCACGCTGATGGAGTGGGTGCAAGAACTAGAAATAATCCGTAGCATGGAAGAGTTTATTGCTACCAAAAAAGACGCCATGGGTCAGTTCCTGACTACCTGGTTGGGCTGTAGGATCTACGGTGACGCACATTTGTTGGCCTTGCTCCAGCCCGACAGGTGGTCGGGGATTCACTCAGGGATTCTTGGTCAGTGATGTTCTATGGAAGGTCGGCAGGTTTCTCAGCCATGGGGGGTGGTTATACGTAGGCCCAATTAGGTGCAGTAGTCCGCTACCCCGTTCCCGCGGTGGATAAAAATCAATGTTTTTTTTAAAAAAATCAAAAAAATCTGATTTTTTTGATTTAAATCGGATTTTTTTTCAATAAACTTGCATGTTAAAATAGCAAGAACTAGTTTAGGTAGAAACTTTGATTTAAATCACTGATTTAAATCAAGCCTTACTGACTAGTGATTTAAATCGTGATTTAAATCGTGATTTAAATCAGTTAGATTTAAATCAAATCCACCCTGCCCCTTCCCTATTCTTTTTAACCAAGTAAGAGGCCTAGTACCCCAAAGTACATTGGCCACCTCCCTGTGTCAGGAAGTAAATTTCTTACAACCATAATTAGATAATGTCTGGCTTGCTACTGCGGTCTACACGTCCACAAGCATAACCGGGGCCTAGATGTGCTTAAACCGGTCCCAGCAACTCTTTTATGGAGACTTAATAAGGGGGCGACAAGACAATTTCCTCCTTTAAAGTAACGTGTTTTTATGTGTAGGCGTACCCAGAACGTTAAAAAGGTATTGAAGAATGGGATCAACACCAATTATCTGCATGAATATATCTATACGGTTATTGCAGTACCGCCCCTCCCCCGTTTCTCCCTTTGTATATTTTATTTGTGTCTTTTTGCTTATAATTGTATGTATATTCCCTTTATTGGTTTTCATTAAAAGTAACAAAGTTTGATTACACAAAAACACCTCCTCTCACAGAGTTGATCCCCTGCAGGACCTGCAGCTTCCACATACATTTGCAAACGTGCATAACTAAAACCTCGAAACAAATTTAGACAGACTGTAGTATCTGTTGCACAATGGAGGGGCTTTGAGTGCTGGGGTAGTTCTGTGTTTTAATTTGTCTGTGACTAATTGCCCAGTCCAGTGTGCACTGCCCACTTAAAGTGGACCAACACCGAAAGATTCCCGGGCCGATCACCTCCCACCCCGCGGGACATCCGAGATCGGGATGTCCCGCGGGGTGAAACCCCCCAAAAAACCCCCAAACACCTTACCTGATCTTCGGCGGCGGCCGGCCGCCGCCGCCTCCCTCGCGCCCCTGTAGGCGTGCTCGCGCCCGCGCCGGCCGTCTGCGAATGGCCGGCGGGGGCGCGCGCGCGCCGAAAGTGACGCGAGGGAGGCGGCGGCGGCCGGCAGCCGCTTGGACGTTCCTGATCCCCGCCTGGACGTTGGCGGGGATTGGACCGTCCAGTCACGTGGGAGCGGGGACAGGTAAGATTTTGGGGCTTTCTGGGGGGTTTCACACAGCGGGGCACCCCCGATCGGGGTGCCCCGCCGAAGTGGACCAAAACCCAGGATAGTCAAAATCCTGGGTGTTGGTCCACTTTAAGCTTTAAAGCAGAACAAAACCCAGCCGAGCTAATAAAATCCAGGGCCAGCTGCTAGCCTTTCCCTGGGGCATACCAAACCGAGATACCCCACTTTCCGAAACCCCCTGGGGCACTAGTATTCAGTCATCTTTCCCTGGTACAATGGCACATGCGCGGGATCTCATCCCAAGAGAGCCATTTGCTGGGCATATATAACTATGTAAAATATGGCTGTGCCCTATGTCAGTCGGCAAACGGCTCTCATTGTTCTTAATAGGGAGCACAAGCTGGCGCATTCCCCTGAATCCCTTGGGCTGCACACGAGCTCCTGCCCGAGCCAGATAGGCCGGGACGGGAGCACGGGTGCTGCTGAGGATGCGCTCCCCATTAAACTCGATTTGTCGAATGACAGCCAAGGCAAAAGGCTCTCATTGGGCGAGACCCCATGCATTGCACCAAGGAGGGGCAAGTGAATACTGGCTTTCTGGAGGGTTTCACATAGCGAAGCATGTTGAATTGGGAAGCTCCGAGGCATGAAACAAAACTGTCAAATCCCCGGGTTTTGTTCCCCTTTAAATTGAAGGTGCTGTTTGCCATTTCCTTTCATTTGATCCCTTGTAGCCCTGTGATTGTCCCACAACACAAAAAAAAAGGCCAAGATCAAGGCTTCCCAATCTACTTTCCATTTTCTAATCATCTCAAGAACCACCTATGTGGTACGTTCTTCCAAGCTTCTACAAATGAAAGATGTTGTGGATGCTTGGAACAAACTTCCAGCAGAGGTGGTTGTAAAATCAACAGCGAGTGTAAACCTGCTGGGATAAGCCTCCATCTAGGATAAAGAAAACATACAGCAAAAAGGAAGGTAGGATGTGCTCATCCAGCCAATATATATGCTTTTGGGCTTTTTCTGCCGTCAACTTTTTTATTTTGTCATTCACCTAAAATGGTGTTAAAATGGCACAAAACCATCATGTATGCACATAAAGTTTTCATTTCTCTGTGAAGTAATTATGTACTTAAAGAACAGAAGTCAGCAGAACATATTGGGATGCAGATCAGTCTACAACCACTTGATACGATAGGGGTACTCAACCACTTATTTTAAAAGGTCCATAGACCGGCATCTGGTGAGAGGTGAAGGTCCGGGCTGGGGGGGGGGGGGGGGGTTTGCAATAGATTCCACAGGCAACAAATTTGGGGATGGATGGGAAAGAACTGAGGGGACAAGGGATGGATGGGGGACGGGAATGGATTGGGCAAAGCTGGGGGGACAGGAATGCATGGAGCAGAGATGGTGGGACAGAGATGTATGGGGCCAAGCTGGGGCAGCAAGTCAGGATTGGATGGGGCAAAGAGACAGAGAAACAAAGTTTGTGTGTACCTTGCAATGCCACTTCCCAGCCGTGTAGTACCTCATATTGCAATGCTAGGTGCCAGGGAGCAGAGTCATGACACTGACAGGGAGACTAAGCACTACATCGATGAGCATGAGCATGGCAAAACGGAAGCAACCGAGTGCAGCGCTGTCAGGGCAGGGGTCTGGTAATCTGGCGTCGAGGTCCACATTCGGACCCCGGTCCGCCAGTTGAGTACTGCTGTGATACCACCAGTGGTACACATCACCGGTTAGGGCCCTTTGATCTTGATCAATCCCTTGCAGCCCAGTCACATGACTCACTTTCGCTGTCAGTATGCGCACCAACCTGCTTCAGTACCTGACCCTGTGTCTAGCCAAAAGGCTCCCTCTGTGATTAGAAGCAACTCAGCAAAGCACAATACAGAAGACAGGCTGAGCTGTACCTGACTCTTCCTCCTCCTCGTCACTGGGCTGTACAGACAACTTCTTCAGTTTCTCCGTGATCTCCCGGTCTTCATCATCGTCATCTCCTCCTCCTTTCGGTTTCCTCCTATCTTTCTTCTTCTTATCCTTTTCCTTTTTCTTTTGCTGTGTATACAACAGAGTAAAAGTTTTTTCACCCGATACGGGAAATCTGATGTGTGCTACGGTATGACATTGGAAACCAAATGCCAGCAAAGTGTACCTGCTGTATCTGCTGCTCTCGCTCTTTCTCCTTGGCAGCCTCCTCGTCCTGCGCCTGCTTATTATCCGCTGACAGCTCTTCAAAGAACTGGTGGAAGAACAGAGATAAATTAATACAGCAAATAGCACCATACTAAGCACGTTGTCTATTTAAATCTTAAAGTGGTTCAAAACCCAGCTCGATCGGTCCGGGAATCTAAGATTCCCAGGCGATCGATTCCCTGCCCTCGGGGCATCCAAAAATCGGGATGTCCCACTGTGTGAAACCCCCCAGGTCGCCCCATTCACTTCACGTGTTAATGGCAGGTGCGGGCATGCTCCCTGTTAGAGGGTAGCGGGGGATGCGGTCGCCAGCGCACCGCTATCCTTAGACGCCTTAGATGGTGTGACGTCAGCGGCTCCGAGCTTGCCTACTGGACGAGCGGCCAGGCATGCGCCGTAGGACAGGAATGAGGTACGTTTCTTCTGGCGTTCTGGGGGGTTTTAAAACAGCAGAGCACCCCTGATCGAGGTGCCCCGGGGAAAAGGACCAAAATCCTGGGTTTTGGTCCACTTTAAAGACCCAGTGCAGGCAATGTGCCTCTCTATTTCCTGCAGTGCAATACAGATGCTGTAGCATCTTGTACCCCTTGACATCCCTCCAAATAAGGTCACATGACTAGCTCTGTCCCTCAGCGCTCACAGCATGGCAAGCCACAGTGGTCACACTTGCTAGGCTTGCTCACACTTGGAGGGACAGGGGCAATCGTGCCATCACACTTGGAGTATGGTCATGACAAAATGATAAGGAGGAGAAAACTATGGAGCTCTGCTACAGCATCTACAGTGCATTTCAGGATATATGGACAGGATTCAGGTGAGCTCCTTGCTGCCTTAATATTGTCTGGACATTCTCAATACAGAAAGGCCTGAACAGAATTAAAGGGCAAAACAAACCGAATATTTGACCTACTAACAAAAAGCACCCGGCTATGCAGGAGAGCCATCTGTGGTTGACCTGGCCTGCACAGATTCGGCTAATTATTGGTCATATTTAAAGGGATTTTTCAGGCAAAAGAATAAATAAATAAATAAATAGCAGCTTACCTTGCCAAGTGTTCCTCTAGCGCTGTGCTTCCTTTCAGGTCGGCTCTGAATGAGGAAATGCACCTCCTCATCTACCCCTCCAGCGGGTGTCACCAATACTAGCTCAAGGAAGTAGTGCAGACCACCCCCCCTCTGTATTGGATGGCATTCTCAGAGCTGCTATTCAAGCCGAGCTAACCCCTCCCTCCTTCCTCCCCACCCAGCAAGTGCTTTGGCTCCCAGTACTGCTCCAAGCAAAACAAATTCACAGTATTAATGTTAGTAGGTTCATTGTTTTCGCAAGACCCCCTTCCCCCCAGTCCCTGATTGCTCCCAGGGCTCACGCATGAAGCACTAGGGGACAGGAGGGTCGTGTGACCATCATGCAGACCACCATCAGGCCAGTTCTATTAGACTCACCTTTTATTTATGCATTCTATTTAATGATCATTTATTTAGTAATTTCTTTGGTTTAATATTTGAGCATACAGTTTAAATAGTTGTATGCTTTTTTTCACCGTTCATTTTGTGTGAGGAGCTCTTTTCAAGAGCGCCATGCTTTTCCATTCCCTTTCATCTCGCAAGCCGCCTTGACTGTCCATCATTGCTTAGCAGCCAGAGCTTGGGATGTGGGGCGTGCGTGGTCGTCTCGTCACCTGTGGATGCGGAGACGTGCACATGCTCGGACACCGCTGGTTCCATCTTTGTGTGGGGTGATATGCAGTCTGTCCTGAGCCTTCCATCTGCGCAGTGTCGCCGTCAGCTTTCGCACACATTGCACAACTGCGGTAATGTGTTTCTCATCACAGCCCCACTACAGCATTTGGCGGTTCTCTAGCTGCTGGGTGGTCGGGCTGTATGTGATTGGAGGGAGATGGTGCCTGGATGTACACAAATGGAACAGGTAGGGCTCTTTTCCCATACCTCACCCTTGGATGTGGCAAGGTAGCCTCGGCCACGTGGGTGTTACGGGTCTGCTGGCTGACACCTCCATTTTTTGGTGAAAAAAAAGTGAAAAAAAGTGCACTGGCACTTTATATTATACTTACACTTTGATTAACTTGTATTTTGTTAGGAATTATGCACTGTAGACTTCATGATTGGTTTATACATAGGCTTTTGCCGCCCTTTTATATCACCACATTATAGTTTTGTTGTTTTGTTTCAGGTATAGCTACGTATGGTTTATCCCAAAATCCATATAGTTGTTAGTCATTGCTGTCTTATGATACATTCAGTTATTTATTGATTGGAGGGTTGCAACCGCATAGTCACCCCATTTTTTTTTATATGTCCCTGTGTTTACGTCTGTCAAACGTATTGGCAATAAAATTCTTATTTTTATTATTGGCCAGTTGCTAGTGCTTCTCTACTTGGATCAAGCCTTGGGGGGACAGTTTGGTTTTCTTGTATACATTTGAGAATAGCACACCAGTCTGAGTATATTGAATATTGCTGTGCGACCTTTTGTTTAGTTGTGGACATGAAGAAATATTATGAACAGAAGGGACAAAGACTTTTTTTTAATTAGGATTGACAGTGTTTTTAATTTTGTGTATTCTCAATATTTTACAGTGTTTTTAATATACAAGTTGTTTATGATCCAAGTCATTCAAATAAACCATTTCTGTATTTGTATTACTGCATGTTGCCTGCATGGTATTCCAACCATATTCTGGGTTTGGAGCAGATCTTTTTGCATTGCAGTAAGCAAAGCTACAAATTATCCCACGCAGTCCACAAAAATCAAATCAGTAAAGGACAAGTCCTGACTTACGGATTTCTTCCCCTTCTTGTCTTTTTTTCCTTTCTTCACCACTTTGTCTAAAAGGAAACAGAAAGCAGAGGGTGAGGATAAGCCACAATTGCATTATCTTCAGGTACAGACACAGTGTGTCATGATAGTGTACAGTAGGCCGGAGCCAGATACATGCTTGCGATGCTATCTTGGGAAGCTGCTGGCAGGGCACTGTAGGTGAAGCCTATGCATTAGCCACAGTTTTCACAGTTCTGGAGAAAATTACACCCCATCCCCGAAAAAAAATACTTCATAAGCCAAGCAGCCCCCCCCATTAGATTTGTTTGGGCCCTATACAAGCTCAAAATCAGCCCCCTTGCCACTTCTTATTCTGGCATATTTCAATAGATGTGACAATAAGCAGCTGCTGTGGGCACAGCATGTCTGCCGCAGCACAAATGCCATTAACAAAGATGGCTGCAAAAATGGTTTCAACTGACCTATTTCCAAGACACATAATAAAGGCTGATCAGTGCTGGACTGCACTAGGTAGCATACCTACCAACTTTTCAGAGTGGGAAAGAGGGACATTTGTTAAATTAAGCTACGCCCCCTCATTGATTGATGGATAGAACATAGATTGTAACATTTAAAATATAAGCACTTTGAATAGGCGAATGAATAATTTATTGCTGCAGATCTGCATGTTACACCTCAAACAGAGACGAGAACGAGGGACAGGGGGACAAGGACTCAAAGGAGGGACAGTCCCTCCAAATCAGGGACACTTGGGAGGTATGAGGTAGGGAGAGCTCAGATTCCATGATAGCCTGCTAAAAGCTGAGAAGCCACATGGCTGCCATCAAGGATCGTCCCCAGATTCCGGGCCCCATTCAGGATGCCTGTCTGTACTGCCCTGACCCCAAGTATGTATAAAGGTCACAAGTAAACTGAAAGAGGGAGTAAAGTCATGTCATACCACTTCCTCATTCATTGTATGGCTGCTAGTCACATGACTGCCACTGACCAACTGGGGCTTGCACATCAAACATGATGCTGGTGGTCAGGGAGAAAGTGGTGATTTGGCTTTACCTCACCCGGGCTCATCCCAAAAAAAAAAAAAAACTTCCAGACCACAAGCTCGACCCTATGGAGTCCCCATACTGCCAGTCAAGCAGGCGCCAACATCGGTTGGCAGCAGGGGGTATATCACACCCTAAGCAACAAGTGCACTGTTGGCACTGCCGCCTGAAGCCCACTGCACTGTCCCTTTAAGATGTAAAGTGGCAGCCCATCCCACTGCTCTGATTTTCAGTCAATTATATAACCCTCTCAAAATAAAAGCTAACTTAATCAGGGGGCAGAGGCAAGGACCAACCACAGGGAAGATGGGACTAGGGAGTTATTACCTTTGAGATCTACCCCTCAGTGCCAGGAGGTTTTAAAGTGGACCAAAACCCAAGTCGATCTACAAGATTCCCAGGGCGATAAATTCCCTCCCCCCGGGGCATCCCACTGTGTGAAACCTCCCAGGTCACCCGTACGCTTACTGCGTTTCCCGGTCCAACAGCGCATGACGCATCCTCTTTAACCCTCTAGCAGGGCACGTGGCTGCACCAGGCATTTGTGAATGGCCGGCACAGGCACGCCCCTGTTAGAGGGAAGCGGAGGAGCCGCTGGCCTTAGACCCTGGCTTAGATGGCGTCAGCAGCTCTGAGCGTGCCGATTAGAAGAGCGGCTGCGCATGCGCCGTAGGACTAGGAAGAGGCGAGTTGTGCTTGGCGATCTGGGGGGTTTCAGACAGCGGGGCATTCCCGATCGGGGTGCCCCGAGAGAAAGGACCAAAACCCAGGATAGTCAAAATCCTGGGTTTTGGTCCACTTTAAAATGGACTGAAACCTGGGATTTTTACTATGGCGAGTTTGGGTCCTTGCACCAAATAGATGTCCCGCTGCAGGAAAACCTCACCTTTCCCCAGTCCCACAGCGCGTATGCTTTTCCAATCAGTGCAGTATGCCATAAACATTTATGATCAGCATATGGCCCACATTACATTGAAAGCCTGGGATTAGAGAGTGGCTGCATCCGGGGTTTCCCTGTGATACTCCTTCCTCAAGCCTATCTGAATGGCTGGATGTAGGAGTATGGCAAATAGAGTGGGCGTGCTGCAGTCACTGACTGATAGCGAGGGGACTTTCCCTACAGACAGGGATTCCTGCATACTTTACCAGGTCATGAGGGGGAAATCACTCTCCTGCATCCTCTGTATCTTAAACTGGGTGCCACACTAGCCAGTAGGTGGGTGTGAGATGTGTAGGAGCCACCCAATATTCTCTATGGGCGCCTTGGCTGACCTTCTTACACCTCCGGCTAGCCAGGACCCAGAAGTGTGACACATATGGGGCTGCAGGATTCACCCAGGTCTGCTTCTCCGGCAGACACTCTTATGTAGATGGCAGGAGCCTTGATGGGTAAGTGCTGGATAATCACCTCATTGTTGTAGAACACTGCACTACATGTCAGCGCTATATAAATGTATAATAGTGTGCGAGGAACAGCAGTGTGCTAGAATTACCGGTATAGTCAGGGTGGAGAAGACAAGAGTGTAAGTTCTTCTGGGAAGAGCCAAGTATTATTTGTACAGTGCTGTGAAATATGTCAGTGCTAAATAAAAAAAACTATAATTAGGGGTTAGGGTAATGGAGTGTAAGCTCTTCTTTTAAGGGCTCAGTGTTCTTCATACATTGCTGTGGAATACGTTGGTGATATATGAATATACTATACTGGGAAATGGGGGACAATAAGAGTGTAAGCTGCTCTGGTAAGGGCTTGGCACGCGCTGTACAGTGCTATGGAATAGGTCAGCGATATATAAATATGAGTGGGAGGGACCTTAGAATGTAAGCTCTTCTGGGTAGGACTCGGTGGCAGTCTCTGTAAAGTGCTATGGAGCAGGTTAGCAATATATAGATATAATAAGGTGTGCGGGAGGACATTAGTGTGTTAACACTTCTGGTAAGGGCTCTGTACAGTGCTATGGAGCAGGTTAGCAATATATAGATATAACAAGGTGTGCGGGAGGACATTAGTGTGTTAACACTTCTGGTAAGGGCTCTGTACAGTGCTATGGAGCAGGTTAGCGGGATATAAATATAATAAGGAGTGGGAGGGACATCATTAGAATGTAAGGTCTTCGGGGGAATGATTTGGTGGCAGTCTCTGTACAGCGCTATGGAGAATGTTAGCGATATACAGATATAATAAGGAGTGTAAGCTCCTCTGGTAAGGGCTCTATACAGCGCTATGGAGCAGGTTAGCGATATATAGATATAATAAGGAGTGTAAGCTCCTCTGGTAAGGGCTCTATACAGCGCTATGGAGCAGGTTAGCGATATATAGATATAATAAGGAGTGTAAGCTCCTCTGGTAAGGGCTCTATACAGCGCTATGGAGCAGGTTAGCGATATACAGATATAATAAGGAGTGTAATCTGCTCTGGTAAGGGCTCTGTACAGCGCTAAGTAGCAGGTTAGCGGTAAATAAATATAATAAGGAGTGGGAGGGACATCATTGTGTAAGTTCTTCGGGGGGAAAGATTTGGTGGCAGTCTCTGTACAGCCTCTGGTAAGAGCTCTGTACAGCGCTATGGAACAGGTTAGCGATATATAGATATAATAAGGTGTGAGGGAGGACAATAGAGTGTGAGCTCCTCTGGTAAGGGCTCTGTACAGCGCTTTGGAGCAGGTTAGCGATATACAGCTATAATAAGGAGCGTAAGCTCCTCTGGTAAGGGCTCTGTACAGCGCTATGGAGCAGGTTAGCGATATACAGATATAATAAGGCGTGAGGGAGGACATTAGAGTGTGAGCTCCTCTGGTAAGAGCTCTGTACAGAGCTATGGAGCAGGTTAGCGATATACAGATATAATAAGCTGTAAGAGAGGACATTAGAGTGTGAGCTCCTCTGGTAAGGGCTCTGTACAGCGCTATGGAGCAGGTTAGCGATATACAGATATAATAAGGCGTGAGGGAGGACATTAGAGTGTGAGCTCCTCTGGTAAGGGCTCTGTACAGCGCTTTGGAGCAGGTTAGCGATATACAGCTATAATAAGGAGCGTAAGCTCCTCTGGTAAGAGCTCTGTACAGAGCTATGGAGCAGGTTAGCGATATACAGATATAATAAGGCGTGAGGGAGGACATTAGAGTGTGAGCTCCTCTGGTGAGGACTCTGTACAGCGCTATGGCGCAAGTTAGCGATATACAGATATAATAAGCTGTAAGGGAGGACATTAGAGTGTGAGCTCCTCTAGCAAGGGCTCTGTACAGCGCTATGGAGTAGGTTAGCGATATACAGATATAATAAGGCGTGAGGGAGGACATTAGAGTGTGAGCTCCTCCAGCAAGGGCTCTGTACAGCGCTATGGAGCAGGTTAGCGATATACAGATATAATAAGGCGTGAGGGAGGACATTAGAGTGTGAGCTCCTCTAGCAAGGGCTCTGTACAGGGCTATGGAGCAGGTTAGCGATATACAGATATAATAAGGCGTGAGGGAGGACATTAGAGTGTGAGCTCCTCCAGCAAGGGCTCTGTACAGGGCTATGGAGCAGGTTAGCGATATACAGATATAATAAGGCGTGAGGGAGGACATTAGAGTGTGAGCTCCCCTGGTAAGAGCTCTGTACAGAGCTATGGAGCAGGTTAGCGATATACAGATATAATAAGGCGAGAGGGAGGACATTAGAGTGTGAGCTCCCCTGGTAAGAGCTCTGTACAGAGCTATGGAGCAGGTTAGCGATATACAGATATAATAAGGTGTAAGCCCCTCTGGTAAGAGCTCTGTACAGCGCTATGGAGCAGGTTAGCGATATACAGATATAATAAGGCGTGAGGGAGGACATTAGAGTGTTAGCTCCTCTGGTAAGAGCTCTGTACAGCGCTATGGAGCAGGTTAGCGATATACAGATATAATAAGCTGTAAGGGAGGACATTAGAGTGTGAGCTCCTCTGGTAAGAGCTCTGTACGGCGCTATGGAGCAGGTTAGTGATATACAGATATAATAAGGCGTGAGGGAGGACATTAGAGCGTGAGCTCCTCTGGTAAGGACTCTTTACAGCGCACATACCCGGCTGCTCCTCTCACCCCCACCCATATAACCCGCCTCTTACCGGCCGCCACCCCCCGCTCCTCTTCCTCCTCCAGGTCCTGTTTTCGCGGCATCTTGTTGACGTCACAGGCCGGTATCCGAGCGTTCCGCTGAGTCACGTGGCGCGGACAATCCACCGAGCAGCCGGCAAGCACTGACTGTCCTGGAGCCTCCCCCCTCCGCCAATCAGAGAGCTTCAGCCGACCTCCGCAACAAAGGAAGAGCGCGATTGGAGAACTTGAGAATGACGCGCCGCGCTGAAACGCACGGACCTCTGCAATTGGTTAAACTTGGTTTCCAGGACGAGGCGAGAAACGCACTGTTGTCAGATGCGTGAGGCGGATCCTGACAAGTCATTGGGCGATGGATGACTTTCCTGACAGCCACATTTTCATTGGCTGATCGAGGTCACTTGACGGGGCAGCACCGCTAGTGCATTCCTATTTGCCTAGCAGAGGCTGGCAAAGAGAGGCGTGAGACGCAGCTGGAGCGCTGATTGGCTGTCACAGTGGGGTGGAACGCACAGGGGGCGGCACTTCCTGTTGCCGGGACCCCGAGAGGCACATTGTGGCGCCCATTCGTGACTTTAGTGGGTCACTCTCAGCAGGTGGTGTAGGACCAGGCATTGGAGGGTTGCAGTGTGCATAGCGAGGGGCGGAATTCTCAGAGGCAGCCGGACACCCCTTGCTGGGGTAGAAGAACCCCCCCCCAGGGGCAGTAGCGCTGGCACCCAGCTTGGGCCCTGGGACAGCACTCTGCAGGGGCAGACCTCAACATTAGGGGCAATTCTACAGCCTGGACTGGATACTGGGGCAGTAAGTCTACCCAAGGGGGATCCATCAATAAAAGGCAGGCAACTCTTACTCCTGGGGCAATAGTGCTCAGGTCAGGGGGCAGAACTGGACCACAATTACTCTATGGGGTATTACTCTAAAGCCAGGCAACACAATGCTAGAGGGGGCAAATCTTAGCTCTGAGCCTTTAAACAATTTCTTTGTTCTGGGGCAGTTGCCTATTTTTGTGGGGTACATACCCCAAAAAACAGGCAAAACAGAGCGACTCTGAGGCTTAAATTAGTGGCAATTTTTGGTTCTGGAGCAGTTCAGGGGGCAGAACTGGGTGACCATTACTTGGGTAGGTAAAGTGTCTCTAAAGTAAGGCAAATAGTTTAACTGGAGGGGGTCACTTCTTCAATTCCTTAATTAGGGGGGAAATTCTTTTTCCTGGGGCAATAGTGGTACAATCAGAGGACAAAACCACTCAACTCCTACTTACTGAAAGCAAGGCAGAACAGTGTAAGTGGGGTTGCATAAATTGGCGGAGCAGTTATTTTTGGGGGGTTCAGGGAGCAGAACTGAGTGACTATTACTTAGTGGGGTAAGGTATACCTAAAGTAAGGCAAAACAGGGTAAATAGAGGGGTCACTTTTTAGCTCTGAGCCTGGTGATCGATCCTGACAGGACCTCAACACAAGAGAACTGGGTGACCATTACTTAGGTAGGTAACGTATACGTAAAGCGAGGCGATACAGTGTAACTAGAAGGGTCACTTCTTAACGCTGCACTTTGGGGGCAATTATTTGTCCTGTGGTAGTTGTGCTAAGTTCAGGGAGCAAAACTGGATGACCATTACTTTTGGCGGTAATTTATCCCTAAAGCGGGGTAACTAGAGGGGTCACTTACTAGCTCTTAGCCCTAAATTAGAGGACAATAGTCCTACATTTGGGGGGCAAAACTGGACAAACAATTGGTGGGGTAACATGTACCTAAAGCTAGAAGAAACTAGAGGGGCCACTCATTCGCTTTGAGCCTGGTCATCAGTCCTGACTGGATGTCGACACAGGACAAAACTACTAGTGTTAGTCCCCAAATAATAACCTCATTTATCTGATCAATTATCCATTTGATCAATCCATCCTGTCTTCTAGAACAATTTCACCTGGATCTGTCCAATCAGGTTACCCTGCAATCGTACTGTGTGCGGGTTAAGATTATTGGTCAGCATCGATTTAAATAGAAGACTCAAATTTGGGGGCTTAATCGTTTTAAACAGATTCAATCAGTTTCCTGTATAGAGTTTAGTCAGTCAAAAGGTGAAGACATAAATGGCTAGCTTTAATTTCCCAATGCTATAGAGACCTCGGCAATCCAAATCTAGAGGGTGGCTCGGCAATTTAGGAGTCCCTATTGTATTACCTCTAATGCCTGACCAAATCTGACCAATATTACTATTTATATAAGAGGCAATATGAAGCAATCGGGGTTGCCCTTCTAGGCCAGGAGTAGGTTTATGGGATAAATATATTTGTGTTGTTATATTGGTCCTATATTTGAGATTAGCACCAGTGTTTGCATATATGGTGGTTCAGTCCCATCCGGAGGGGTGAGCACTGGGCTAGTGTAGACGTTTGTTGGTTGGCGGAAGTGTGAAATAATCGTACGCCTCTAGGAGTGGCGGCTGATTGGATGCTGGTGGAAGATGCCGCGTAAGAAGCCGTTCAGCACCAAGCAGAAGAAGAAGCAGCTGCAGGACAAGAGAGAGCGCAAGAGGGGTAAGTGGCGGCTACATATTCGGACACACTCTTATTGGTCAGAGCTGGTTCTGGGGCAGTTGCCTATTTTTTTGGGTTATGTACCCCAAAAAATAGGCAAAACAGTGTAACTCTGAGCTCTAAATTGGTGGCAATTTCTGGTTCTGGAGCAGTTGTGTTACGTTCAGGGGGCAGAACTGGGTGACCATTACTTGGGTGGGTAAAGTGTCTCTAAAGTAAGGCAAAATAGTTTAACTAGAGGGGTCACTTCTTAGCTTCAAAGCCCTTGATTAGGGGGGGATTTCTTGGGGAAATAGTGGTACAGTCGTGTACTATGTATGTTTCAGGAATGTCTGGAGTATATGCTGGAGCCACAAGTTCCTGTGTCCCCAATATGAAGATTGATTTTATAGCTGTGCTGCCTTCTATGGCAGATCATAGAAGGCTGCAAGGGGGGTTTTGGAAGCTATAAGAGGGTCTTGCATGGTATGAGCTAGTTGTAGCATATTTAGGTCTTTCAATTTTAAAGAAGGTCTAGATCAGGGATCCCCATCCAGTCTTGCCACTGGAGCCACATTTGGCTTAAACCGGACCTTCAGCATGATTTAATGAAAAGCCCAAACCCTTAAAAAAAAAAAAAAAAAAAAAAAAAAAGATTCCCCAGCATCTAAAATTAATGCATTTTAAGTTTTTAGTCACTTACCTATTATTCTTTCCCCCACTGGGCTGCAACTCTGTTCAGGACTCTAGTATACGGTCGCCGCCATCTTGACTCAGTAGCATCACATACTGAGGAGAGGAGAGCGGAATAAAGTACAGGGGCAGGTTATAGCTGTGCTTTGCACATACAGCAGAGCAGGGGTCAGAGAAGTCAGTGTCAGAAGACACTTCTGTTTGTAGGCTGCCTGATGCTCCATGGGTCACCATCTTGGATCATAACATGCAGTAGATGCAGGTAGGATGATTTTTAATGTGAGCAATCTGTATGTACAGGGTGTGGGAAACATATAAGATATGCTCTTATTCAGGGTGAAGGTCCAGCTTAAATCTGAGCAACACTTTTGAAAGAAACGGCTCATATGCATCCCTCCGCAGGGCAATTCAGATTGCTGCACGTATACATTCATTTACCTTTTTGTAACTCCTGCTATGGCCAATTTGTCAAACCAAATGGTGTCCCATGGAGTGACAGGTCGTCATAAAGGCGTTCCTGCTGCTGTGCATTGTGGGGTTATGTCAGTTGGCTCCAGGCAGCAGCACGACTGGGATGCCGGTAAAGGAAGCTCCAAAAAGGCCGCTACCAGGAGAAAATTCGTGAGGGGGCGTTTCAGATCTGAGTGGGTGCAGGGGCAAATGTTGACAATGATCAGGCATGCAGAAGGTGGAAAGTGAGTTTTGGGGAGTTTTTTGTGCAAGGCTGCTGATGCGTTTTAAAAAAAAAAGTCTGTAGAAGCATATAGCACATATAGAACAAAAAAAAACTGAAAATGATGCAGTGAATAAGTAGTTAGCGTAGACCCCCCCCCCCCCCCCAAAAAAAAAAAATAGTGCACAATTCAGATAGTTAAAAAAAAATATATAAATATAGTGCACAGTTCAGATAGTTAAAAAAAAAAAAAAGAAATAAATAAAATATATATATATATATATATATATATATATATATATATATATATATATATATATATATATATATATATATATATATATATATATATATATATTAGTGCACAGTTCAGATTTAAAGTTAAAAAAAAAAAAGGACTCCTAAACCAGCATGGTACACTCTCAAGTAGCCTTGCAATGCCCCTCTGCTCTAAAACAACGAGGGTGGCTCCTCCAATGTGATCAGGCAGCAGGGGACACAGTGCAAGACTGGGGGAGATGCACACTGTTGGCATGGGAGCTGACAGCACCAGGTTTGGGATCCCTGTTTAGTTTCCGGGTTGTATATTAGGGAGCTAGTATACTGCATCGCTGGGAGATATGAGCAATACATATGGTAGAAAGGATGTTTGGTGCAGAAGAGAAAAGCGAAATCCAGCAGACTCCATTGATAAGTTTACTATGCTCAGCTTTGTCTTTTGCCTTGCCTAAAGTATGACTTTAATAAATGTATTTCATTTCGATGTGTGATTGGTTAAAGTGGACCAACACCCAGGATTTTGACTATCCTGGGTATTGGTCCACTTCCTTGGGGCACCCCCGATCGGCCATTCAGAGACGGCGGGCGCGGGCACGTCTGGGGGAGCGCGAGTGAGGCGGCGGGGGCGGAAGCAGCGTCTGGAGAGGTAAGGTTTTTCGGGGTGTTTGGGGGGGTTACACCCCGCGGGACATCCCGATCTCGGATGTCCCGCGGTGAGGGAGGTGATCAGCCCGGGAATCTTATAGATTCCCGGGCCGATCACCCCTGGGTGTTGGCCCACTTTAATGTGAATTTTTGGTTGGGTTATGCTGCCATCCAATGGCTCTTAGGAGAGCTGCACACTTTCTAATTTTTATTTTTCTATGTATGTGTACTATGGGCTTTATTCATCAAGCCTTAGTGCCCGCAGTTTTTTGTACTTCCGACTCCCCGACTGAAGGAAAGAAAGGCAACATACATGTCATTACTTCTAGCAGAGAGAGGTAGTTGGGCAGAAGCTGCCTTCTCCTTTCTGTGTGCTGATCTTCTGCTGAAGATAGGGCAGTGGGAGGATCCAGAAAGGGGCCTTTATTATAAAACATGATTTCCCTAGTAGAATCTCATAGTCATGTTTAAAGTTTAAGCTAACAATCGAAGTTTACAAGTTTTTATAGCCTTTTGCTGAATGACAGCAGTTTTTCCAATGCTACAGCTTCAGTCTTGAACTATTGATCCTCCATTCCCTTCACTTATACAAGTGTCTCTAGTCCTGCAAAACACATATTTACTTAATCCCTTATCAGTGAGAGGCTCGGTTACCCATGGGTTCCCTGTAACAGCAGAACACAACACTATGCAAAGTATAAGTATTGCCGCTTCTAATTGTGCGTTGCGTGCCATATAGTGAAGCACATGAAAAGCACGCTTCTTCACGGTCAGTTAATGTGTTCGTTTTGCGGTTACGTGAGGCACTGCATGCATTGGTCTTTATTCTTACAATAGAGAAGTCATTAATTATAACTTTTTGTGAATTGGGACATTTAAACTTGCTAAATCAAAATTTAGTAGGAGTCGGTGCATTGTCTGCCGACTCCGACTCCAGGTACCCAAAATTTCCTCCGACTCCACAGCCCTGCAGGTAACGTCAGGTAGCGAATGGTGACCGCTGGGCGCTGTGCGCAATACCACATTTATCAAAGCGAATCTGGTGAGCGACTCTAACAGCGACACGTAGCGACTGATTCATCATCACAGACGGCTCAGCATATACCGCCGGCGCTCTGGCTTCCAGAGCTCCTGGTATTACCATTCGCTCTCCCATACATTTCAATGGACAATCCTTTTTTTTTTTTTTTCTCTTTAAACAGGGTTTTTTTTATAATTATCAAATAACCGTGTCACCTCTCCTGGTACAAAGAGAATAGTGATCAGCCACACCTGCCAACATCAAGGATCCTTGGTTGTAAAAGTCATAGGAGACGGCCCGGCCATGAGCGCTCAACTCGCATCCATATGTAGATTAATAAGCATGCCAGCCTCAATCCGCTTTTAAAAGGATAAGATATCCACGTTTATTCCATACAAAAAATCTTTAAAAGAATTCCGTCCACGAATACAGGTCAAGATAAAGCATAAGGGAGCAACTCTCCTGGCCTATTTAAAGTTATTTTTGAAAACTTTTTAAATTTTTAATATTTTTGTGCAGAATTGTCCTTACACGTCTGGTATTAAAGTGTTCATGTTACAATGTATTAACAATGTAATTCCATATGTTTTCGCTTTGTTACTGGTGGATACATGTTCAAAAACAGACTTTAATCAAGCAGCCTCTGGCACTATTGGCTACAACTACCCTATTTTGAGCGCCGGCGCTGTTTGAGGCTGTTTTTTTGATGAATGTGGTGTGAGTCGGTCGCACTGAGCTGGCGCTACCGTTCGCTCGCATACAGCGTAGTACTGCGACTCGCACAACGTATTCATCAATGCCGGCCAGCGACTGAGGCGCTCTGAAACAAAGAACCATGGCCGAGCACAGCGACTACTAGTGGTCGCTCTGAAATCCTCGCTACAGACGCTCATCTGTCGCTACCTGGCGTTAGTAATGAATCAGGCTGCCCGTCTCTGTGGAGTAGCACCCTGTACTAATCTTAGTTTGTATAGGGGGTGGTGCTGCTTACCTACGGGTAAACACCTCAGGGCTTGAAGCTGGCCTTTCACTGAACAACCTGGTTAGAAAATATTGCAGAAACAATGTGATCCCATGCTAGCCACTCAAGTATGAACTGAATAGGTTGGTTTTCCCTAAATGTCCAAGCATTTGACCAATCAGATTGCCGGTAGTCGGTCCATTTTGGGGTCAGGTATTGTGTGGCTTTGTTGCATGTGACTGCAGAATTGTTGCTTTGTTACCCTGATGTTGCCCTGCTCTGTCATTTGGGGGGAAACAATGCCCCAACCTCTATATAGCGAGCATTGGCCAAGCTCTGACACAGCAACCCAATTGTCAGGGATGACAGCGGGGGCGCTCATGTGAGAATAATCACACCAAACCGAAAACTGTAGAGGCTCTAATAAAAATCTGTAAACGCTAGCAACCATGTATATACCCATGGGCGTAACTATAGGGAGTACAGAGGTGGCGACTACATCAGGGCCCAGAAGACCAGGGGGACCCATCATTGTTACTCCTCCACATTCTTTATTGCATCTTGTATAGATAAAAAAAAAAAGAAACCTCATTTGTCTTTGCTGTTTCAAGCGGACCAACACCCAGGGGGGATCGGATTCCCGGGCCGATCAGATCTCTCCCCGCAGGGCATCCGAAATCGGGATGTCCCGCGGGGTGAAACCCCCAAGGAAGCCCACAATCCTACCTTTTCCACGTTCCAGCGGCGCATGCGCGTCCGCCGCCTCCCACACGCCCCTCTGCGCTCACTGTAAGAGGGACGCGCGGGAGGCGGCGGCGGACGCGCTCTGCTTGTCCGGCGCTGCCTCTCGCTTGGCCACCGGCGGGGATTGGCTGCAGCGGTCATGTGGGAGCGGGGAGAGGTGAGTTTTCGGGGTTTTCTGGGGGGTTTCACACAGCGGGGCACCCCCAATCGGGGTGCCCCACCGAAGTGGACCAAAACCCAGGATAGTCAAAATCCTGGGTGTTGGTCCACTTTCAGTCTTTATTTTATCCAACTGAGTTAAAATGACAGGAAAAAGTTACTGTATGAGCCATGATGGGGCCCCATTCCATGTTCGCACCAGGGCCTGGCCACATTTAGTTATGCCACTGTATCTACCTAATCTATGGTTTGCATTTACTAATTATCTCTAATTATTAATAGTCATTTCTTACGTCTTTCACGTAAGTTACATCTTTCAGTTTAACTTGGAATACTGAGCAACTTTATACAACTAAAACACCTTGATTGATGCCTAATTGCTAGTCCCTATTGGGAGTATTTTAAGGTATTATTTTTACTCTTAAAGTGGACCAAAACCCAGGATTTTGACTAGCCTGGGTTGCTGTGTGAAACCCCGCAGATCGCCTGAAGAAACTCCCCTCTTCTCGGTCCTACAGTGCATGTGCGGCCACTCGTCCAATCAGCACGCTCGGAGCCACTGACGTCAGTACAGTGGCTCGGAGCACTGGCGGCCGCATCCCCCCGATTTCCTCTAACAGGGAGCGTGCCCGCGCCGGCCATTCACAAATGGCTGGTGCGGGCACACGCCCTGCTCGAGGGATAGCGGGGCCACGGAACGTGCATGCGATATTGGAATGGGGGGACCGGGGGGGGGGGGTTCACACAGCAGGGCATGCCGATTTTGGATGCCCCGGGGGAGGGAATCGATCGGCCCGGAATCTTTTAGATTCCCGGGCCAATCGAGCTGGGTTTTGAGACACTTTAAAGGGATCCAGAACCCTGTTAGGTTTTTTTAGTTTAAAAGAGTCTAAAGCCGGCCAATACTGTGTCCCCAGGGCATCCCAATTTATGATGCCCACCACGCACCTCCACCTGTTAAAGCGGGGACCAGAATACTTTACCGGCTCTCCTACTCAATAAGAGAGGAATAAAATATGGAGCTTATCACTATCTGGTAAGAGTATTTTGAAGGAGGTGCTGGGCACGAGATTCTCATCAGTAATTTGCTGTTATACACACGTGGTGGAATTTGCTACAGAGTTTTGAACATCCCTGTGATAGAAGATCATTAAAATCCTTGGCCTTTGAGGATACACTCAGATTGGGGAACCACCCTAGAAGCTTGGACTTTTTTATCTAATTTTTTAAGAGTTAAACCGGACCTTCACCATGATTTAATGAAAAGCCCAAACTCTTAAAAAACAATTCCTCAGCATCTAAAATTAATATATTTTACATGTTTAGTCACTAATTTATTATACTTTCCCCCACTGGGCTGCAACTCTGTTCGGGAATTTAGGATACGGGCGCCGCCATCTTGACTCAGAAGCATCACACTTACTGAGGAGAGGAGAGTGGGATAAGGTACAGGGGGTGGGTTATAGCTGTGCTTTGCTCAGACAGAGCAGAGCTGGGGTCAGGGAAAGGTCAGCAGTCCCAGAATGCAGAGCAGCACAGTCACTTCCTGTTTGCAGGCACTTCCTGTTTGCAGGCTGCCTGCAAAAATGGCAGCTTCCATAAGCCGCCATCTTGGATGTTTAAAGGCTTATAAAATGCAGTAGATGCAGGTAGGATGATTTTTAATGTGAGCAATCTGTATGTACAGGGTGTGGGAAACATATAAGATAGACTCTTATTTAGAGTGAAGGACCGCTTTAAAGCTGACCTAAAGTGTGTTGCTTTATCATTGATTGCTCTGTGTTTTTGGAATAATATGTGCATGTAGGATCCATAGGGGTAAAGGATTAACACACGTTGAGCAATAATAATTGAATAACTTACCAAAATCACTAATATTAAGAAATAATAGCGCGGTTATATTTCATCTTTATTTACTATTAGTGTTTTCCTACACACGGCATATAATCCTGATTGGAGCCCGCACATACATCATGGGAGTGGGGATAAGGTCCTGGAGAAGAATGGGGGTCTTCTCACAGTGGGGCATCCCATTTTGCCCTGCCCCAGAGACTGATCATAATCTGGGATAGCTGAAATTTTGGTTTTTGGTCACCTTTAAAAGTACACTACTAAAGTCCCCAAGCTGGAGTCAGTGCAGGGTTATAAAATAAAATGAACTAACCCTGTCCCTGTATTAGCCGGTCCCTCTGGTGCTTCTGCCCATGGGCACAGCTAGGCTTCACAGAGCGGCTGTGATTGCGCTCACTTACATTCATTTAAAGTGGTCTAAAACCTGGGATTTTGACTAACCAGTTTTGGGCTGCTGTCCCCTGTGTGAATCCTGCCCCCGTCTGGTTTGCCAGGTTTGCTTACCTTCTACCCACTTCCACTGCGCTGGCTGTCTTTCAATCAGCGTTCTATGCCATGCATATGACCGAACAGCATAGAATGCAGATAGTAAGTAACACACTGTGCTGAGTGTCCAGCATCCTTCTGGCCACTCGCCTGCAGCTGTGCATGCCGGCACCAACCATTCATGATAGGCCTGGTTCGGGTGTGTTCATCAGCTGGGGATGCCGACGCAACCTGTGCAAAATAATAATTTTTATATGTTCCTACAACATTTCATGATGCAAAGAAAATAACCCTTCCGCTCTTGTTCAACCTTTTCAGATGGGGAAGAAAACAATCTTGTGTTCCAGTAGCTAGAGGGTTACTAGCAGTGCACCAAACCATTGGTATATTACATATTATGTTTGTATTTTCCCAACATTCTACTGGCAATATACTCGCATGACTTTCTTTGACTATAGCTTCTTAAATGTGCCAACGGTGTTCAACGGCGCCAGTCATTTAGTTTATAAAAGGCGTGAAAAGAATAACTGGGCAACCTTGCAAATATAACCACTTACCCTGGGCCTATATGTTTCTTAGTAGTTACCGGAGAGTAAGATTAGTGGGATAATGTGGGTGCTGTTGCATTGTATTTATGTAAGGAATTATGTATCCTCCTATCTATCTACTGTATGATGTTTCTTATTGGTAGAATTAAAGGGCAAGAGGGGCATCTACCGTATATCTCATTAAAGTGGACCAACACCCAGGATTTTGACTATCCTGGGTTTTGGTCCACTTCGGTGGGGCACCCCGATCGGGGGTGCCCCACTGTCTGAAACCCCCCAGAAAGCCCCAAAAAACTCACCTCTCCCCGCTCCCACGTGACCGCGCCAGCCAATCACAGCGCACAGAGCCGCTGTGGTATGCGCGTCCAAGGCCGCCTGGACGCGCATACCAGCTCAGCTGGCTCTGAGCGCTGGAGGCCGCGTCTCGCGCTTCCCTCTAACAGGGAGCGCGCCTGCACCGGCCTGCTAGAGGGAAGCGCGAGACGCGGCTCGCGCATGCGCCGATGGAACGGGGCTGAGGTAAGGTTTGTGGGCCTCCTGGGGGGTTCCTCCCTGCGGGACATCCCGATTTCGGATGCCCCGCGGGGAGGGATCTGATCGGTCCGGGAATCGTATAGATTTCCGGGCCGATTCCCCCCCCCCTGGGTGTTGGTCCACTTTAACAAAAACAAAAAATGTAACTTTGGCATCAAGGCCTGTACCATGCATTACATATTGCGTTATCTTCCTCGCTAGGTCCTCTGGAAGCCGGCAGGTCTGAATCAAACAGTCGGAGCCAGAGCAGAGAACGGGGCGAGGAGAATACGGACACGTCCGACAGCGAGAGCGTCCGGCCCCAACTGAGGCGCGTCAATCAGCAGCCTCCGATTATCAGACCTGGAGAGAAAGGCTATGACCCCAACAGGTCAGTGACTGGAGGCCCACTTTAAAGTAGATGTCAACTACTCCAGGGGTAAATGGCGGTCACTTGGGCCGTAGTCGCGTTCTCTGTGCCGGCCACCGGCAGGACCCACCCACATGACTGCCTGGCGGCCAATCGCCGGACTCCTTTCCCGGCACTGGCTTGTAAGGAAGGTGAGTATTCTTATCGTCCTGTTCAGTTTGGTGCAAGGGGACTCCAGCGTTCTGGATGCCACCTCCAGCATCTTATTAGCAGCAAAGAGAGGGATCAGCACCCATTAATGTAATAACAGGTGTTGGTCCGGTTTAAATGATGCTGAAGGTCTGCTGTAAGAGGATTGATAGCCTCCTTGAAAATTAGGGATGGAGATTGCCTTGTTTGGTTGATGTACATGTACAGCATGGATTTATGAGGAATCGCTCCTGCCAGACAAACCTGATCAGCTTTTATGAGGAGGTAAGTTCAAGATTGGATCAGGGGGAGTCATTGGATATCATATATCTTGACTTTTCTAAAGCATTTGATACTGTGCCACATAAAAGGCTGGTACAAAAGATGAGAATGCTTGGACTGGGGGAAAACGTGTGCAGATGGGTGGGGAAATGGCTTAGTGATCGGAAGCAGAGGGTGGTTATCAATGGTACACACTCAGATTGGGTCACTGTTACCAGTGGAGTACCACAAGGGTCAGTTCTGGGACCAATTCTCTTCAATATATATATAAATGACATTGGGTATGGATTAAACAGTAAAGTCTCAATCTTTGCAGATGATACTAAGCTGAGTAAAGTAATTAAAACAAAGGAGGACAACAGGCAACTACAAACAGATTTAGATAAATTGGAAGCATGGGCAGTTAAATGGCAAATGAAGTTTAACACAGATAAATGTAAGGTTATGCACATGGGAAGGAGAAATCTGTGTCATGATTACACACTAAATAAAGAAACACTTGGTAAAACAACAATGGAAAAGGACCTAGGGGTTTTAGTTGACAATAAGCTCAACTGTAGTAATCAATGCCAGGCAGCTGCTGCCAAGGCAAATAGGATCATGGGGTGCATCAGGAGGGGCATAGGTGCTCATGACCAGAGCATTATTTTACCCCTGTACAAGTCACTGGTCAGACCCCATATGGAGTACTGTGTACAGTTCTGGGCACCTGTGCTTAAAAAGGACATATCAGAACTGGAGCACGTTCAAAGAAGGGCAACAAAGTTAATAAAAGGAGTGCGGGGGCTAGAGTACCCGGAAAGATTGTCCAAGTTAGGTTTATTTAGTCTAGAAAAAAGACGATTGAGGGGTGATCTAATAACTATGTATAAATATATTCGGGGTCAATACAAGGATCTGTCCCACAATCTATTTATACCCCGGAGTGTAACCATAACCCGGGGGCATCCACTAAGGTTAGAGGAAAGGTGCTTTCTCCACCGACATAGGAGGGGATTCTTCTCTGTAAGAGCAGTGAGACTATGGAACTCGCTGCCAGAGGAGGTAGTAATGAGGGATACATTAAAAATGTTCAAAAGTGGCCTTGATGCCTTCCTGGCATGTAATAACATTTCCAGCTATGGCTACTAGACCACTGGAAGGAGATAAACAGGCTGAACTGGATGGACTAAAGTCTTTATTCAGCCTTACATACTATGTTACATATTTGGGACATTATCCGAAACTGATTTCTAGTCTGTTCGTTTGTTGAGCAAGACTTCATATGGATTCCTAGATATGACACCTGTGGCAGAGCATATCATCTGGAAAGAGCGAGACCATAGTGACCGTACTTTGGGGCACTCCCACCAGATGTGAAGGAAAGTACCATCTGCCTGGCACCCTCTAAAGCAAACTATGCAATCTTGATGGACACCATATCATGCGAATGCATGGGGCCCCCACCTGCCGGGGGACCCCCCCAAGGCAAGGTCAATAAAAATAATGGCACTCAGCGGCGCAAAAGAGAGGTGCCGTTTAAACCGGGCCTTCAGCGTGATTTAATGAAAAGCCCAAACTCTTAAAAAAACGGTTCCCCAGCATCTAAAATTAATATATTTTACATTTTTAGTCACTAACTTATTATTCTTTCCCCCACTGGGCTGCAACTCTGTTCAGGATTTTAGGATACGGGCGCCGCCATCTTGACTCAGAAGCATCAAACTTACTGAGGAGAGGAGAGTGGGATAAGGTACAGGGGGCGGGTTATAGCTGTGCTTTGCTCAGACAGAGCAGAGCTGGGGTCAGGTAAAGGTCAGCAGTCCCAGAATGCCGAGCAGCACAGTCAGGAGGCACTTCCTGTTTGCAGGCTGCCTGATAAGATGGCGGTTTCCATAAGCCGCCATCTTGAATGTTTAAAGACTTATAACATGCAGTAGATGCAGGTAGGATGATTTTTAATGTGAGCAATCTGTATGTACAGGGTGTGGGAAACATATAAGATAGACTCTTATTCAGGGTGAAGGTCCAGATTAATGTGAGCAATCTGTATGTACAGGGTGTGGGAAACATATAAGATAGGCTCTTATTCAGAGTGAAGGTCCGCTTTAACACGCAGAGTGTGCAGCAAAACGCATACTGCCGCATCCCAGTGCACACAAGGCCGAGAATGCAGGGGATGAATGATGTAGTCAAGGCAAAGGGCCTGCGCATGTGCCTTTGGACCAAGAAGTTGTGGGGCAGTTGTGGCCTAGAGGTAAGGGAGCAGACTTGTGACCGGAGGGTGACAGGTTCGAATCCCGGTCCTGGGACATGACTGAAGTGCTCTTGAGCAAGTCACCTAACCCCCCAACTGCTCCCGGGGCGCCGTAATTACTGCACGGATGGGTTAAATGCAGAGGACGAATTCCTATGTGTGTGCAAGCAGACAATGGCCATCTATACATTAAAAAAAAAAAAAAAGAGGTGAGTTTTACTCAGTTTTCTGTGGGGTTTCACACAATGGGGTTCCAATTCGGGATGGCCTGAGGGCATGGAACAAAATGAATGTTAAATTCCCAGGTTTTGCCCTGCTTTATTTGTAGCTGTAAAATTGTATGTTAATTAGGCTATAGGCCTGCTTTAAAGTCGACCAAAACCCAGGATTTTGACTATCCTGGGTTTTGGGCCTTTCCCCCTGGCCACCCCGATCGGGGGTGCCCCGCTGTGTGAAACACCCCAGATTGCCCCAAGAAACTCGCCTCATCCCGGTCCTATGGCGCATGCATGGCCGCTCGTCCAAGCAGCGCACTTGGAGCCGCTGACTTCACGACATTTAAGATGGCATCTAAAGCCAGTGGCTCTGAGCACGCTGGCGGCCGCATCCCCCGCTTCCCTCTAGCAAAGAGTGTGCCTGCGCTGGCCATTCACAAATGGTTGGCATGGACACTTGCCCTGCTCGAGGGATAGCACAGATGCGACCCGCGCATGTGCCGTTGGACCAGGAAGAAAGGTAAGTGAACAGGGCGACCTGGGGGGTTTCACACAGCAGGACATGCCATTTTTGGATGCCCCAGGGGGAAGGAATCGATCTGCCTGGGAATCTAATAGATTCCCGGGCCAATCAAGCTGGGTTTTGAGCCACTTTAAAAGCGAATTCTACCAACCTCTTTCTCGGATGCCCACCAGATGGCGCGCAAAGTGTAATTCGGGGAGGGGGGGGGGGTAATCGTATGTCTACATTTCTGATAGCTGGGTTATATTCCATCCAGCAGCCACCAAATCACCTCCCAAGCCCCAGGTAAAAACAGAACCCCTATTGACATTTGTCTATTTTGCAGGTATCGCCTTCAGTTTGAGAGAGAGAGTAAAGATGAAATTGAACGAAGGAAGAAGATTGCACAAGAAAAAATCCTGGAGTCTGTTGGCGAAATCGAACTGGAAGCCGATATAGAGAAGATTTACAGACCTGGATCAGGTAACCTTGTCTGTGAAGATTCTGATTTATCCAGCACATGGTAGATCTGTAAGGAATAAATGTCCAGTCGCCTTGATTTATTATATAAATATTTGGGGTGTGATTTGGCAAGAATCTGGCGATACGATATGTATCACGATACACATATGACGTTACTATAAATCCCGATATATGCCGATTCTGTCTCAAAGATGATATATTGCGTTTACTTTTTCTGACACCCCTAATAATAAAAAAAAATATATATATATACTGCTTCCCAGAGGAGGCCATTTATCTTGCTGCCGTGCTTCCAAAGGTCTCGCTGTCATTGCCACTTTTCTAACCTCCCTCATACAGCTCTATAGTTTTTATGCACATGCTGCCTATTGCTCCTTAGGTGCCATGTACCATATAGTAATCCTTAAAGCGGAGTAAAACCCGCTAAAAGATTCCAGGGCCCCCTGCTTGCCTGCCTCCAGGGCTTGCTTTAACGGGATGCCCCGCTGTGTGAAACCCTCGGGGTCACCAGTAAACCATGTAGCTGTGTGTGCTCCCACGCCTAGTTTATCTGAATGCAGGCCATGGGAGCACTTTTTTTTTTTAAATCGGTCCACTGCTGAGCCAGTCTCATCGCCTGGGGCAGGGTGAAGTGTGTGGATCACCCAGAATTGGGTTTTGATCTTCATTAAAGTGAGCTAAACAAAACCAGATCATAGTTTTAGCCTTGTGAACCTTTATAGGTTGCTTTTGGTCACATGACCAGTCTGTGTGGCTGCCATACATGGTGGGAGAATTTTATTATGGCACATTTCTGGGGAGTTACCATTAGAAAAACCCCCTGATGAGGGGGGGGGGGGGGGGCACGCACCGCCTTACAGTTTAGATCCACTTAGTGTGTAAATCCATCTAGCACTTCTATTTTCCTTTTTGGATGCAGTAGATCTGGCTATCTTGCTAAAGCAGACCAAAGACCACCAGCAGGGTGGATTTGATTTAAATCTAACTGATTTAAATCACGATTTAAATCACTAGTCAGTAAGGCTTGATTTAAATCAGATATTTAAATCAACGTTTCTACCTAAACTAGTTCTTGCTATTTTAACATGCAAGTAGATGAAGATTTTTAGAATCACTTTTTATATTACTTTTTTCTCCCCAGTTTAATGGGTTAATCATTCGTACACACAAACAGATCCAGACTTGTCTGTCTGTGGCTATGCTGCAGTATTGTGCTCACTTTCATTTTCTTGTCTGCTTGCCCTTCCTCCTCCTCACACTTAGATTCAGATTCTTCTTGTGTTGTGCAGATCTATTCCACTCCAAACAATCAGAAACATATTGTCTAACTTCTTGGACTTGGCACTGAAGGGGTTGATTCTGTATTCATAGGTTTGTAGAACAATAGGATTAAGGTCTTTTTCTCAACTCTGTTCATGTTGTAACATTTTTGCTGTGAAGAAGAGGCTGGGACCTCTGCGGAGTCAAATTCAGTTTTGAGAACTGCGTAAGTAAAGCGAGCGTCTGTGATAATATAGGAGAGAAACTGCCCACTAATCCTACAGAAACCTCTGGAAGAGCATGGCATTGTGAATGTTACACATATACAGCCTTTATTCTACTGAGTTAAACAACTCCGCTTTATCTCATGATGGAAGAACCTTTGGATGGTAAAATATTTTCCTCAAAAAGCAGTTTATTGAAAAAAAATCCGATTTAAATCAAAAAAATCTGATTTAAATCAAAAAAATCCGATTTAAATAAAAAAAAATACCATTTTGTGAGATACTCACCTGTAAAATGGGTATTGTAAGTATGTCACACACCCCGCTTCAGATAACCATAACACGTGGGTAATACCAACCTGAAGAGGCGTTCCTGCAGAGATGATAGTAAAAAAGAAAGCCCCTCCCTGATCCATAAATACCTGGGACCTCCCACTCATTACCCAGTATACAGAAGCAGTAAGATAGGGACCAGGAAGAGGCAAATATAAAAACAACAAAGTTCACCATATAAAGGATCCCAAATACAAGAAGGGCGGGTGAAGCGGGGTGTGTGACATACTTACAATACCCATTTTACAGGTGAGTATCTCACAAAATGGTATTATTCTAAGTATGTCACACACCCCGCTTCAGATAACCATAACACGTGGGACATCCAACAGCAGTGTCCATAAAAGGGCGGGGATCCAAAACAAGGCAACAATGCACAACTTAAACCACAACAGCTTGCAGAACTTTGCGGCCAAAAGCAGCATCCGCTGAGGCCCGAACGTCAACCTTGTAAAACTTGGAAAAAGTGTGAACAGAAGACCAAGTAGCGGCCTTACAAACTTGCTCAACAGTGGCCTGGTGCTGAAAAGCCCAGGACGCTCCAACAGCACGAGTAGAATGAGCAGTAACACGAAAAGGGGGACTCCTCCCCTTGGCAGAATAGGCCCCAATGATGGCCTGACGAATCCATTTACTAATGGAAGATTTGGCAGGAGCCAAACCTTTCCTAGGCCCGGAGGGCACTACAAAAAAGGCGTCCGTCTTGCGAAAGGAAGACGTAACCTCCAGATAATATTCCACAACACGAACTACATCCAAGGAATGCAACGCCCTTTCCTTGTCGTTGCTAGGATTAGGACATAGAGAAGGCAGAACAATGTCCTGATTCAGATGAAAAGCCGAGACCACCTTAGGAAGAAAATCCGGCTTGAAACGAAAGACAACCTTGCCCTGATGCTTCTCAAAGTATGGAGCTTTAATGGATAAAGCTGCCAACTCAGAAACACGCCTAGCCGAAGTGATAGCCACCAAAAAGGCCACCTTTTGAGTAAGTGAAGACAAGGCAACCTCATTCAAGGGCTCAAACGGAGGACCCTGAAGAGCAGAAAGAACCAGGTTCAAATCCCAAACTGGAACCAAGGGCTTCCTAGGCGGACGCACATGCGTAACTCCTTGGAAAAAGGTCCTGACTAAAGGATGAAGTGCAAAGGACCTTTGGAAGAACACCGCCAGGGCAGAGACCTGCCCCTTCAAGGTACTAATTTGGAGCCCCAGATCTAAACCGTGTTGAAGAAACTCCAGAATTCTAGGAATGGAGAACTCTCGACAAGAGAAGGACCTACCTTCACACCAATCAATATAGGACCTCCAGGCCCTATAATAAACAGTAGAGGAAGACCGCTTCCTGGCGCTGATAAGAGTCTGGATCACCGCATCAGAAAGGCCCTCCTCCTTCAAGATTGCGGTTTCAGCAGCCAGGCCGTCAAAGCCAGCGATTGTAAATTTGGATGACATAGCCGACCCTGTGTTAGCAGGTCCGGCCTCAGAGGCAGGGCGAACTGATCTTTTGCCAGCCTTACCAGATCTGCGAACCAAACGCGCCTTGGCCACCTTGGCGCCACCAGGATCGCTGACACTCCTTCCAACACCAGTTTGCGCACCACCCTGGCTAGCATCGGGAACGGAGGGAACAGGTAAAGCAGTCCCAGATCCCTCCAATCCAGAGACATGGCATCCACCGCCAGAGCCAGAGGGTCCTGTGAGAGAGACACAAAGACTGGAAGCTTGTGATTGTGACGAGAGGCAAAGAGATCCACTGCCGGGAACCCCCACCTGAGACAGATCGAGTGAAACACCTTGGGACTGAGAGACCACTCCCCCTGACGAGAGGAGGCCCTGCTCAGCAAGTCCGCCTCCGTGTTCTCCACTCCCGGAATGTAGACTGCTGAGATGCACGGAACGTTGGTCTCTGCCCACTCCAGAATCAAAGACACTTCCCTGAGGGCACTCCTGCTGCGAGTCCCTCCCTGGTGATTGATATAAGCAACCGCCGTCCTGTTGTCCGACCGGACCTGAACTGGCAATCCTCTCAGCTGACAAGTCAAGCGGAGCAGAACCAGCCTGATGGCTCTCAACTCCAGAATATTGATGGGCTCGTGAGCCTCCTGCGGACTCCACAGACCCTGAAACTGAAAGTCCTTCCAAACACCCCCCCAGCCAGAGAGACTGGCATCCGTGGTCACCGTTTCCCAACGGGGGGCCAGGAAGGATCTGCCCTTCGACAGATTGACCGACCCCAACCACCATAGTAGGGAACGACGAACTCGGGGAGTCAACCGGAATGATTTGTCCAGAGATGACTGCGACCTGTCCCAAACCTTCAGCAGAAGAAGCTGAAGCGTCCTCGTATGGAACTGTGCAAAAGGGACCGCCTCGAACGAGGCCACCATTAACCCCACCAGCCTCATCCCCAGCCGGATGGACGGATGAGGGGCCAACAAGAGAAGCTGAACCAGCTCTTGAATCAAAAGAATCTTGTCCTGGGGCAGGAACACCCTGGCCTGCGAGGTGTCCAGAGACATCCCCAGAAACAGCGCAATTCTGGATGGACGAAGAGAAGACTTGGGGCGGTTGATCACCCAACCGAACCTCTCCAGAGTGGACACCACCACTCCCGTGTCCAACTCCGCCTGGTTGAACGAAGAGGCCATGATCAGTAAATCGTCCAGATAGGGCACAATTCGAATGCCCCGCACTCTGAGCAGAGCCATCACCCCCGCTAGCACCTTGGTGAAGACCCGGGGGGCCGAGGTGAGACCGAAGGGCAGAGCCACAAACTGAAAATGCCGATTCTCCACCACAAACCTGAGAAACCTCTGGTGTGCTGGAAAAATCGGGACGTGCAGATACGCGTCCTTGATGTCTATGGACGTCAGAAAATCTCCCTGACGAAGAGAATGAATGGCCGAGCGCAGCGTTTCCATGCGGAATTTGCGCGGCCGAATAAATTTGTTGAGAAACTTCAGATCCAAGATAGGACGGACTGACCCGTCCTTCTTGGGGACCGTGAACAGATTGGAATAGAAGCCCCTGCCCTGCTCCGCGGGGGGCACCGGGCAAATGACTGCCATGTCCAAAAGATTCTTTACTGCCACCAGGAGCCCCTGCACCGCCAGAGGCTCCGAAGGCATCCGAGACCTGAAGAACCTGGAGGGGGGGCGGAGCTCGAACTCTAGCTTGTAACCGGAAGACACCACTTCCCGTATCCATCTGTCCGAGACTTCTTGATCCCAGACTTGGGAGAAGTGTCTCAGCCGTCCCCCCACCCGCAAGGGTGAGGGCGCCCCCTCATTGCTGTGCCGGCTTAATAGCCGGCTTGGGCTTAGAACCCCAATGGTATGCGGAACGGGCACGACCTCTGCCCCTGTTCCCGGAATCTCCTCTGGAAGATTGGAACGCAGATCCTCTGCCAGATCTGGCCCCACGAAAGGAAGTTGTAAAGGTAGGCGCCCCCCGAAAGGAACGGCGCTGCTTCTTCCGTTGAGGCAATCTGCCACCTTTAGTGACGGAATCCAATGTTTCACCAAAGAGCCTCAATCCTACAAAGGGTAAAGCCGTCAGAGACTTTTTTGACATAAAGTCTGCCGCCCACTGGCGCAGCCAGACCGACCGCCGAATAGTCACCAACAAGGCCAAGGCCCTACTACACATCATTAAGGTGTCATCCAAGGCGGTTAACACAAAGGACAAAAACAACTCACACCGTTTGAGACTAATGAATTCAGAACTACCGGGGCGAAGCCCAGAAGATGTCAACAAGTCCCTGACCACGGACCTGGCAGCCAACACCATAAGCTCAGACGCGCACACAGGCCGTATGGCTGACCCAACGCTAACAAAGCCATGACAAGCCATCTGGTCAATGCGTTTATCCTCCCCATCTTTAAGGGTGGAGCAATCAGGCCTATTTAAAACCGAGGAATTGGACAACCCCAAAACCGGGGCATCGACCTCGGGAGGGGAAGCCCAGCGCTTAACCACCTCCGCAGGAAAAGGGTATTTCTTGTCCCACCCCTGGGGGATACCAGGGAGCCTAGCAGGCCTGTCCCATTCCTTATCGATGATCTTGTGAAAATGCCGTTGTGAAGGAAACTCCAAGCGTGGCCTGGATTCCTCAAACAACTCACCCTCCTGCTGAGACTCCACTGCGGGAGGGGAAATCTTCAGAACCTCCAACATCAGCGCCAGGGCGTGAGGAGACTCCGACGATCTCCCCAACTCACTGAGCTCCTCATCAGCACCCGCGGACTGTTCATCATCCGACACCTCTGAGCCCTCAGAAACCTCGCCTTCCTCTAGCCCAGAATAATCAGACCAATCGAGATTATTAAACTCGTCCAGGTCAACAGCCGGCAACGCCGGGGACAAATGCTTCCTCTTGGCCGGGGCCTTACGGGCGGCCGAACTGGAAACAATTTTCTCTAGGTTGGCCAATCTGGCGCACATCTCAGCTTGCAGATCCCTGCCCATGACAACGTCACACGGAGCGCGTGTCAGGGTGGGGGGCTGAGAAGACTCGGCCGGCGGTGCTGACCCAGACGCCTGGGCTCCCGACTGCCGCGTAATGGTTTGCTGTGCACAAGGTATACAAAGCAATACATCGTCCCCAGTAACGGATGCGCCACACAATATGCACTTTTTGGGATGCCCCGCAGGGGTCCCAGCCCCAGTATCCGGGGATGCCTCCATAGGTGAACTTTTAGTAGTCTCCAAGACCCAGGGAATTACGCTAATAAGCGACCCGGGATGCCCCTTAATGTCCCGAGTGGGAGGATTTATGCCAATAATGAACCCAGGGATCTAGGACCGGAAGAAAAGCCCCTAAATTACTAAAGAAGGGTCCTCCCGATAACACCACCACTCTAAAAGAGAAGGAAAAGAAAGGACCCAATAAATGACTGATAAGGAAGCAGTAAAATACAAAATTGAATAACCAGAAAAGGCCCAAGGGCCACTCACGTATCCTGATGCGATGAGCAATGGCGCCGCACAGCACGAGGTGCAGGGAGAAGGAAGAAGGAGGCGTGGCAGCGCGGACCGCGCGAAGATGGAGGACCTCCCAACTCCGCCCTCAGCAGAAGCCCAAGCTCCGCATCGGAGCCACCGGAGACCAGCTCAAGCAGCGGGGGGGGGGCGGAGCCGCGGCGCGCGCGAAGGCCCCGGCCACGCCCTCCCCCCCGACGCAGCCGGGAGGAGAGAGACAGACCGGCCAGGACACTGAGACCGGCGCCGCCGACTGCCGCGGCGCCGGTAAAGCAAAGGAACGAGCGGGCGGGTGTGACCGCCGGCACCGGCGGAGCACCCGTCCCGAGCCCGTACAGGCAGCGGAGAGCCGGCCCCGCCCCCTGGAAGAGTGTGTGAGGGGAATGCTCCCCTCACAATGAACCAGCACCCCGGCCGTAATGGCGGTCGCGGTGCCCACAAGTACAGTAAAAACACACACACGCTATACAGTAGAAAATAAAGGCAGACAGGCAATAGGGAGAGGCCCCCCCCCCCAAACCCCACTATGTAGGACATGGGAATTAAGGGGCCCCCCCGGGGCCCAGCACCAAGGGACGGGGCATCCCAAACCGGGGTCACCAACCCGGCATCCTGCCTACCCTCTTATTTAGGGTCTCACGGGGAAGCCCTGCTCCAAGGCACCATAGGTGCCAGCATACCCTCGCTCGGGCCCGCAGCCAAGACTGAGGAGGCATAAATTTTTAAGTCTGATAGGTAAAGAGAAAGCCCGAACGGAAATATCAAGATAACAGGCCGGGAGTTGTCCCGGCTACCTGACATCCCCCTGTGCAAGGAGGAGGCATCATCTTCTGACTTGCTCGCCGTCTTGCAGAGATGGAAAAACTGGGTAATGAGTGGGAGGTCCCAGGTATTTATGGTTCATGGAGGGGCTTTCTTTTTTACTATCATCTCTGCAGGAACGCCTCTTCAGGTTGGTATTACCCACGTGTTATGGTTATCTGAAGCGGGGTGTGTGACATACTTAGAATATCTGATTTTTTTGATTTTTTTTTTTAAAAAAAACCTTGATTTTTATCCACCCTGACCACCAGTGATGCAAAAGCAAACCAGCGAATCTCCCAGGTGATGGGCCTCCCCATGGTTGTAGAAAAATACCACAGAAATATGTCAATTTAATAGTCCTATTGTAAACCCCATTTTGACGCTCTATTCCTGGGCTTGTACCTCATCATATTGCACAGGGGCGGGCATTTCATATGAACAACAGCATGCTTAATTCTGGGTGCTGGGCTATGATGCAGTCTGGCAATCGCTGGTCCTGCCGCTCAAACCCCCAGCAATCTGGGACTTTGGGGAAATTAAAGGATATATTGCTCAGAAGGGAAAGCAGACAGGATGGTGAATCCACAAGGTACCTCCTGTGGGTTGAGGGATGTGGACATATTAGTTAAAAAGATGGGGGTTGGTCTGTTTTACAGTGAACAGTGGCCTTGTGCTGCAATTCCTGCATTGGTAGGGCCATGATTCCCTGTAAGCCCCTCTTCCCTGCCTTGGAAAGGCTATAGACCTATCGTCAAAGATGACTTTAAAGCCTTTTTACTAATTGCCCCAGGGGCATGTGGATTTGGGATGCCCCTTACAGTTAGTTTCCTGGGAAGCCCAAATTAAGCCTGGAGCTCTGTAGTGGAGTGGGGGCATAAACAGCAGCACACCACTGTAAAGTAGGTTTTCTATTGGAGGAGATGTGGCTGTCATACATTTGTGCAGCTGTATCCTGTACTATAATTGAAGGTATCCTGATAGGGGTAGGTTAGTTGAGTGTCCCTATGATCCAGGACCCTGGTACAAACCCGCTTTAGAACAGACCTGCTTTCTAAGGTCCCGTTCCCAGGGACATCTTTAATATGAATGCTGATTTTTTTTTTTTTTTAACCTTCTGGACATGCCCCAAAATTTGCAATTTACTCATCACTCTGCTCTTAGAATGGCCATCTAGGTCAGTGGTCCCCAACCCTGTCTTCAAGGCCCACCAACAGGCCAGGTTTTGCAGATCTCCACAAAGATGCACAGGTGGAGTAATTAGTGCAGCTGTAGAGCAATAGAGCTGGCTATTTGGAGATCCAAAAAACATGACCTGTTGGTGGGCCTTGAGGACAGGGTTGAGGACCACTGATCTAGGTGACTGGTGACCAGTAGGGTTTGCCATACTAGCAAACCCCTGTTAGTTGCTGGTGGTCACCTGGGAACCAGGAGTGTGGTGGCAGCGAATTGGTTTAGTTGGTTGTAGACCAGGCACCTCCCTGGCACAGATTTGTCCACTTTAAAATGACTGAAAGGAAAGATAATAATTGGTTATTTCCAATTCTCTGAATAAAACGTATCAGTGGAATGTGTGCTTCAAAGCAGATGTCATCACAATTCAATAGTGGGATGGGGGTGGCCCGCCGTAATGGATGAGACCTGTTCGGACCATCAGGTAAGAGCCAGACAACCAGCCACCATCTGCAGGGGGGGAAAGTTCAGTTCTGCGGGGCCTTGGTGGCCTTGAGAAAAGGGGAGTATGGATATCCTAGTAGACCTTTCAAAAAAAATGATTTGTCTCATGGCAAACGGCCACTTTAGTATTATGTAGCATGACTCACGTATGATTCTGCTTTGCAGTGTTGGATTTCCCCAAACGGCCAGCATGGAGTTACGAGATGAACAAGGAGGTGGTACTGGCACAAGAGGAAAAGGCTTTCAGGGAATACCTCCAGAAGATCTATGAGAAGCATAATCCCCGAGAGCTCAGCTACTTTGATCACAACCTGGAGGTGAGACTAGTAACTGGAAATGGGGTTAGCTGGGCCCAGAGGTCCCTCTACATAATTTACAGAGGGGTACAAGTATTCCTCGCCATTTTTGAAGCATATTTTAAGCCCAGGAGGAGTACGTGTTTTGCATGAATTCATATCGAGCAATATAAATGCAAAAAATGCCAAGATACTTTCCTATAACCTCTAACAGTGCTTCCATGCATAGTGTTGGGGCACACCGGGGGACCAAATGGGGGTTGTAGAGCCCCAGCAGTGGAGGACAGGACATGGTAGGAATTTTGGGATCCCAGCATTAAACTAAAGGGGGTTTCACACAGCGGAGCATTCTGAATTGGGGGCACGAAACAAAAAAAGGGAGTCTAATTTCTGGGGTTTGCTCCACTTTTTAAATGTGCACTAACTGACCCAAATATCTGCTTTCCACTTTTCGGGCCAAGATTCCACCAAGTGGTGCCTTGACATGGCTTGAATTTCGACCTATAATCCATTACTTTTCCCATCATTCTCTCAATTGTGACTCCCAACTTTTCAATCCTGGACCTACAGTGCATTATCCACTTCCTGGACCACAAATCCTCTACTAAAGCTCCTCTACAAAGCTTTCTTTTGTTATCCCTGTTGTAACCCCCCCCCCCAAATCTTAAAGAATCACTTGGTGCCGACACCCATGTGATCGCACTGGCCAGTCAGTTTACTCCTGTTACCGGACGTCCATGCACAGGAGGGCTTCCGCAATCAGATGAAAAATGGGTGTTGCTCCAGTTTAAAGAGAAATTCAGAATGTAAGGTCTGTGATATAATGGAAGAAAAAAGCTTCATACAAATGTGGAAATGCTGAAACACAACAATGGCACATTTCATATCCAGTTTCATTACACAGCACAGCTGTCAATTGCTCCCTATATGCATTTACGACTTCTATAAGCAAAGCTTACATACCGTCAGATATAATGATGAAAATATGCACCTAAGCTAGAAAGGAAGTATTGCCTGGATTTTGTCTTTTATAATGTTGCCACATCTTTCTTCCTAGACCTGGAGACAACTATGGAGAGTCCTGGAGATGTCCGATATAGTTCTTCTTATTACCGACATCCGGCACCCGGTCAGTATTGTGTTCATGTTACAGGATCCTGACACTATTATGGGAGCAGTTTTTTTTATGCAGATGCGTTATGTACCGGGCGCCTATGAGAAGATTGTTTCTTGTCCTCCTCAGGTGCTACACTTCTCTCCGGCTCTTTATGATTATGTGACACAAGAATTGGGGAGAGCTATCATTCTCGTGCTCAATAAGACCGATCTCGCCCCTCCATCACTAGTGGTAGCATGGAAACATTATTTCCAGGAGAAGTTTCCTCAGGTCCATGTTGTGTGCTTTACTTCCTACCCCAGGCACCCTGAGGAGGAGCAGGACCCTTCAGCAGGTAAGTTTCCCAGGGAGATATGTGGACAGCTGGTGGCAGCCATCTTTATTTATCCCTTAAAGCCAATTAAAACATATCAGCGGCTGGCCTGGAATATAAAAGAACAACACAATGTGTATACCCAGAATTCCACCAAATTCTACAATCCAATACAGCCGCACAACCAACAATGAAAATCTAAATGTCTTTATTTTTATAAAGTTGACATACAAACAACTAGTATCTATGTATCTACAAGCTGCTATTCCCATAAAAACAAATTAAAAACACTCTGGACCACCAGCATGGGTGATACAGATAGTCAACCTCAATATCACATATAGAATAAAAGGTTCCTAATTATTTAGTGTGCAAATTGTGCAGTACAATAAGTGTTAATTGAGAAGGCAAAGGAAAAAAGGGGGGGGGGGAAACAAGGGAAAGGGGACAAAAGAGGAAGAGGGATGGGAATTACGTGAATAATTGTAACTTTGCTAAAATATTAATCCATAGTGTTAGTAATCCAGCACATATTGCTGACTCCAATCCATACCATTAATAATCATAAAGTGCTTAGTGCATACAAGGTGCTGAAAAAATGCTCACAGTGGTAATCAATAAAGTGCCTAAGTGGGCTGCGCGCTCGCCCACAACCAAAATTGTGCTCAGGAACTAATAACAAAATTCATCAATATCAAAAGGGTACATCACCGCTAATATATCACGCTGGGGTCCAGGCTTAAACAGGGGGCATTGACGCGTTGCGTGGCTGGCTCCAAGCCACTTCGTCAGGATGTCGGAATATAAAAGATTCTGGCTTTTCACCAGGGCATCCCAAATCGGCATGCCCCACTGTGTGAACCCCCCAGGGCGTCGATAAAAACTCACCTTTCCCTGTTCCATTGGCGCATACGTGGGCTCTCGTCCAGTGAGAGCCTCCCGTTAAGACTACATAATGCGGCTCTCATTGTTTACAATAGATCGTGTGCGCTGCCGCATCCCCTGCGTTGTGCGCTCACTCCCTTAACTATTTAGACGGAAGTGCACACACAGCTGGTTATATGGCGGCCTGCTCCTCATTCTAGTTTCCTGGGGGGTTTTGTTCTGCTTTAACTGTAAATGTTAGGTCTTCATGATTGTGAAGGTTTTAATTGATCCAGATGATAATTTATCTGTAGGAATAAATCAAGGCAGCCGGTTTGCTTTTTTATTGGGGCTCCGGAAGAATTATTATTTTTTTTTAATTTGTAATGATTTTTTTTTCCTTATTGCAATTCAACACAGTTTTTAGCTGTGCAAATGTTTAAATCATTCACATAGCTAAAACGGCACTAATGTGCACCAAGGAAAAAAATCATTATACTTTTATTCTCCCTAAAAGTGAGAAAAGAAATTCTCACAGTGCTGAATCGGCCCTATTGACTTAAAGACATTTCTTTAGGCAACAGACTTTTTTTTTTTGAATCATATTACCAAAAATACAAATCGCCTGCACAAACCTACAAAATAATCGGGTGCAACTCCCAAGCCCTATAACATATACCACAAAATGGAGCGTACATACAGCGCATCCAGAATGCTGGAGCCCCCCTGAACATAAGCCCCTCCACCAGAACGCCCAGTATCCTTACTTTTACATCTGGAAACGAGTCCCGCGATTGGCAGCTGGGCGGTCACCGATGGCCGGCACCGAGCACGTGACCGCCCATCGGTCAATCGCAGGGTTATGTTCGGGGGGGGGGGAGGGGGGGAGTCCAGCATTCTGGATGCCCCTCTAAGCTTATTTTATTTGCTGTATGCGGGACCATCACCCTTTAAAGAAAAAACGGGCGTTGTTCCGGTTTAAGTTGCATATAAATCAATAAACCGATTTTAAAAGCAATGAAAATACACAAAATAACATGACCATGAACACCAAGACAAAGTCAATCTACATAAACAATATACCGTATTTTTCACCCTATAAGATGCACCTGTCCATAAGATGAAACTAGGATATAATATTATAGGATATAATAACTAGGATATAATATTCTGAACCCAATAGGCGATGTGCAGAACCCTCCACTTACAGGCAGAGTGGTGTCCCCCCTACTATTCCCAATAGGCAGTGTGGCATTCCCCCAATGCCATAGGCAGAGTGGCATCCCCCCTCCTATTCCCAATAGGCAGTGTGGCATTCCCCCAATACCATAGGCAGTGTGGCATCCCCCCTCCTATTCCCAATAGGCAGTGTGGCATCCCCCAATGCCATAGACAGCTTGGCATTGCCCCCTCTCCCGGTCCGTGCAGCGGTATGGTGTACACTCACCTTAAGTAGCAGGATTACCTGCATCACTGCCTCGCTGCCATCCCTGCCAGCGCAAGGCCAGAAGCTGCACATGTATGCCACACCTGCCCATAAGTCACATCTAGGATATAATATAATATTATAGGATATAATACCTAGGATATAATATTCTGAACCAAATAGGCAATGTGCAGAATCCTCCACTCACAGGCTTATAGGCAGTGTGGCATTCCCCCCAATCCCATAGGCAGTGTGGCATTCCCCCTCCCATTCCCATAGACAGCTTGGCATTCCCCCCATCCTATTCCCCATAGGCAGTGTGGCATTCCCCCCTCCCATTCCCATAGGCAGTGTGGCATTCCCATAGGCAGTGTGGTACCCCCTTTCTGTTCCTAATAGGCAGCAGAAGAACATAGGGGAAAAAAAAAAGTCAACTCGCATGCTCCTGTCCTCCAGCTGCTGCGTTCAAACGCCCGGTCCATGCAGCGGTATGGTGTACACTCACCTTAAGTAGCAGGATGACCGGCATTACTGCCTCGCTGCCGTCCCTGCCAGTGCAAGGCCAGAAGCTGCACATTAATGCTACACAAAGAGGCACAAGCTGCTTCCGGGCACAGGTGTTACTAAGGTCCTGCAGTTGCAGCACAGCAAGCGCGCGCATCGCTGTGCACCCGGCGCTGAGAGAAATGCTCCCCCTTCCCCGCTCGGCGAGTTGGATGACTAGCAAAAAATCTTCAAAGAAATAGATCACATGTCAATGCCTTGATTTATTCCTACAGTCTTCGTGACCCTATAGCACCTGCCTCCACCATCCATTTCCTGAGTATTATATGTGTATTGTCTGTTAAGAATCTGGGTCAGTAACATTTTCTTTTGAGTGAATTAGTAATTGTGGAGGGTTTACTTTAATTTACTCTCTTAACCCCTGATTAATGTTCTGCTAAAATGGCTGTTGTCTTCCTTACCGATCTTTTGCCTGGCTGATCTAATCTCTGCTCATTTCTTTTCTGTTAGTGTTTAAAAAGCGAAGGAAGAGGCGTCGAGTTTGGAGCGCAGCATTGGGTCCCAAACAGCTCCTGCACGCCTGTGAGGTCATCACAACTGGGAAAGGTATGATGCTTTTTCATGGTTAGTTAGTGGTGGTGGTCCCTAATATCCACAAGTGCCCTTGAAAGAGCGGCACTTGCACTGTGGAACTTGTGCGGGGTGGTCGCCCATTCATATAGTTTATTTGAATTAAATTGTAAGTATCTTTTATATGGTTATGAATGTTGTTTAAATGTGTCTTCACATTTTGATTTTATATTGCGTATGTTTACAGCACAACGGCACATTATTGGTTATGTGTTTGGGTAATGCTTATTAGAGTTTGTAGGTGATAGTTATTGAAGGAGCACTTTCACGAAATTGTGTAATGTTAAAAATCCATATACCGTATAAGCCGAGTTTTTCAGCCCACTTTTTGGGCTGAAAAAAGCCGCCTCGGCTTATACTCGAGTCAGTGAAATTTTTGCAGTGTGCAGCTGTCAGCTAAAGCGCTCACAAGACGGAACAAAAAACTCCTCTCTTGTTTCCCCCACTGCGGAGGCCAGCCCAGAGCACAGGAGAAGCCAGCACTTCCCCTTCCAGGCATGCTGGCCGGCCAGCGCGGGGAGAGGATGACGTGAGTAATTAAACGGAGAGAAAGTGTGATTGATGGCTGGAGCAGAGGTCGGTGAGCGGGAAAAGTGGGGAGGGGAGAGAGCGTCTGTGTGTGTGTGTGAGTGTGAGGGCTGCAGCCATAGAGGAGAGGAAGGGGCGAGGGAGAGAGAGAGAGATGTGTGTGTGTCTCACCCACGAGGACAAGTTAGCAGCCTGCAGACACCATGTTGATTGAAGGAGAGAAGAACTCAACAGAAAAGATTCTCCAACTTGGCAGTGAAGTGGCTCCAGGTGAGTCCATGCTGTTGCTGTACTGTGTTCCAATACACCTCAAACTAAATGCTAATACTAATTAATGGTGCAATGTTTTTCTCTTAACCCACCCTGCCCTGCCCATCTACCCACCTGCTCACTCACCCACCTACTAATCCAACTGCCTAATCCACCCACCTATCTATATACCTGCCACTCACTTACCTACCTACCCAGACCCTGGACCAGCAGCAGACTGGAGTGGTGTGCAGGCGGAATCAGCGGATTCTGAAGTGGAAGTGGCAGCCACCCACCCACCTACCTACCTGCCTGACCACCTGCCCACTCGCACATCTAAATACCCACCAACCAACCCTCCTGTCAACCCGCCCCCTTATACCCTAATAGAGTGTAAGCTCTTCTCCTCCTGTATCCTCCCTTATACCCTAATAGAGTGTAAGCTCTTCTCCTCCTGTATCCTCCCTTATACCCTAATAGATTGTAAGCTCTTCTCCTCCTGTATCCTCCCTTATACCCTAATAGATTGTAAGCTTTTCTCCTCCTGTATCCTCCCTTATACCCTTTTATTTAAGGAGGAATTTAATCCCAGTTACCAGGAATGCAGCAGGAGCCTCTTAGATCACATAGTATGGCCTATATGTGACCTCTTATACACTCTCAACCCCCCAGAACCTGCATTTCCCACCCTAGGCTTATACTCGAGTCAATAACTTTTCCAGTTTTTTGTGGTAAAATTAGGTGCCTCGGCTTATATTCGGGTCGACCTATACTCGAGTATATACGGTAAACATGTTGTCTAATGAGAGGAGGGGTCACTTATACACCCAAACTGAATAAAATTCCCACCAAGTTTGTGGTTTATTCTCACATGGTAGGAACAAAATCCAGGGGTGACAGGTTTGTTCTATGAGGGGTGACAGAACCTTGTCACCCTTATTTCCTCTTCCATCCATTAAAATAATAGAAACAAGCCTGGCTGGATATTTCTTGATGCTGGGTGTATAAGTGACCCCTCCTCCCGCCATCCAGCATATTTATATGTATTTTTCACATTGGGCCATTTTTTTCGCGATAGTGCTCCTTTAATTCTAGGAGTACTATCACGTAATTGTGTAATATTAAATATTCATATAATCACGTTGGCTAATAAGAGGAGGGGTCACTTATACATCTGAACTAATTAAAACTCCCGCCAAGCTTGTGGTTTATTCACTCCTGGTAGGAATAAAATGCAGGGGTGGCAGGTTTAGTTTATCAGGGGTGACAGAGCCCGTCACCCCTGATTTCCTATTCTTTCCATTTAAATAAAAAAACAAGCCTGCCCGGTGCGCCATCTGGGAATAAACTGGAATCTTAATGGTGGGAGTGAGAACATCACTTACTTATACTGAATAATACCCTGCTGCTTAAATATTATTGTACTGTATAATCTATATTGTGTTGTATATCTTTATCTGAAAATTCTCAAAATTTATAAAAAAAAAAAAAGCCTGGTTGGATATTTCTTGATGCCGGGTGTATAAGTGACCCCTCCCCCGCCATCCAGCATATTTATATGGATTTTTCATTTTTTTTCACAATAGTGCTCCTTTGATTGGTATTTGATGCCACTGCATTCATCCTTTTGATTAATAATTGTCACCCTATTTAGATCAGTATTTTTAATGTATTTTTTGAAAGGGAAATTTTGTCAAAATAAAATTGATTTGTTTGTTTAACCCTTTGGTAGTCTGTGTGACTTCTTTCTAATATATCATAATATCCATATGTTGCGCTGGCTCTCATCTCTTTCAGTTGATCTGACTAGCTGGAGAGAGAAGATAGAGCGCGATACCGCAGCGCTGTGCCACCCCGCAGCTAAAGAGAAAGACTCCGAGATAAAGGAAACTGATGGGGATGCTGTGGTTGCTCAGCAGGTGACGGATGCAGAGCTAGGTGCTCCCAGCCGAGAGCGATACAAGGAAGGCGTGCTCAGTATCGGCTGTGTAGGTAGGGTCTGGAAAAAAAAATATAATAATATATTTATTTTTATATTGTACATGTGTGTGTTTTTATGGGAGGGCTAATTGTGCAGGAGGTGTCCTGTGCCTAGTAATCTCACTGGTTCTTTGGGCAGCCAGAGTCTACCCAGCAAAGGGGTCCCCAACTTATTAATGCAAGAGCCACATTGAAGTGGACCAACACCCAGGATTTTGACTATCCTGGGTTTTGGTCCACTTTGGCGGGGCACCCTGATCGGGGGTGCCCCGCTGTGTGAAACCCCCCAGAAACCCCAAAAACTCACCGCTCCCACATGACCGCGCCGTCCAATCCCCGCCGACGGACAAGCGGGTGACAGCAACGGACAAGAGAGCCCGTCCGCCGCCGCCTCCCGCGCGTCACTTTTACAGGGCGCACGCCCGCGCCGGCCATTCACAAACGTCCGGCGCGGGCGCGCGCACGTCTAGAGGGGCGCGCGGGAGGCGGTGGCGGCTGCCGTTGCCGATGAGGTAAGGAGTTTTCATTCACTTATAACTGTTTGAACTGGGCGAGCCTGCCAATATATTTTCTGTGGAATTTAGTTTTTTATTCATTTTCACATATGAGGTATTGTTGTTAAGAGTTGACACTTATTTGTATAGGAGACTATTAGCATGTCTCATGGTTTATATGTAGTAGATATAGGTTGTACACTTTGAGGGTTTACACATATATTTTTATGCCGGCATAAAATAACTGTTATAATAGGATCTAATAAGCGCACATAGGGTCTTTTGATGTATTGTTCCCCTTAGGGGTTTTTTTCATTAATATTATTGTGACCATGGGGTCATCCATGTGATTTTAATTGTCCAGTGTGTTTTTGTGTATTTTAAAAGTATCTCCTTTTTCATAATAAAGAATTTTGTATCCATATTGATATTGGTGCTCCTTTTTGAAGAAAGGTGTGTAATTGGACACGTCCACTTCAGTCTTGTAAGGAGTTTTGGGGCTTTTGGGGGGGGTCCCTCACCGCGGGACATCCCGATCTCAGATGCCCCGCGGTGAGGGAGGTGATCGGCCCGGGAATCTTATAGATTCCCGGGCCGATCACCGATGGGTGTTGGTCCACTTTAAGCATGGAGATGTTTGGAAACCACATTCAATTTGAATAGATGGTAATGACGCCACAATCAAAGTCAAATGCCCCCAGGTGAAAGGGACCCGACTGACTGCAAACAGCCTTATAAAAGCAAATTTAAAAAAGTGGTCACATTACATTAGTGAATATTTTAGATGTAAATCCTACATTAACATCCTCTCTTTACTGAATCGCACCTTATTTTAACTCCTGCCTTTTTTTAAAGTGGAACAACCGTTCTGAAATCTAAAAGATTCCAAGACTGGCCGCTGACTCCTTCCTGGAGCCGAATCGGGATGCCCCACCCCCTCAGAGCGCCCATAAAAACTAATTTCCCCCCGCTCCAGTGGTGCATGCGTAGGCTGTCGTCCAATCGGAGCCTTTTGCCTTGACGACATAATTCTGCAAAGGGCTTTTGATTGAATTCACCGTGGAGTGCGCGCTGCCGGGTATAAAGCAGCGCACGCTCCCCATTGAATTCAATCGGGGCCCTTTGCGAAAGGATGTAAATAAGGGTAAGGGGTCAGACGAGAGCCTGCACATGCTGGGAAAGGTGAGTTTTAGTGGGCGAATTAGGGGTTTCACACAACAGGGCATGCCAAATAAAGATGGCACAGGACAGAACCTGGGAAAATCAAATTCATGAGTTATGTTCAGCTATATAGCAAAACATTTGAGATATCATGAGATATTTTAAGGCAAGTTACTGAATTAAGGCCAAGGGAGCAACCAACAAAGTATATGGGGGAGTAGACATGACAAGGAAACAATAGTGGGGGAGGAAGGTGCAAGTACATGGTGGTAGACAGTAAGAAGCAGGGAATGGAATGCTTCGGGGAGCAAGGTACATTGGGGGCAGCGGCAAGGAGCCTGGTGGGGGGGGGGGGTGTAGGAAACGTCCTGGTTACAGTACTGGGCCCTGCAATATACATGTGGGCAGAAGCACTTTAAGGGGGGTTACTGGGGCTATCCAGAAAAGGTACATTGGAAGGGAGGGACAGGAGTGTGGAGTTAGGCTGTAAGGGGCACGTTGCGTTGTAGGGCGATGGCAAGTGTGGGCTGTAGCCCCCCAGTATATCCTACACTCTTGCTCTGACAGCTTAGGAAGTTGGGCGGTAGCACTAAAGCAGGGCTGTGGAGTCTGAGCTAGTTTTGGCTGGAGTTGGAAAAAAGGTACCGACAGACTCATCTCGGCATTTTAAAAAATCTCTCCCTAATATTGTATAATGAATGTAAAAACATTAATCCATAAATATATTTTATGATCTTTCTTGAATTTTAAAAATCTATACAATTTCCTATCTTCTAAAGGTAGAAAAAAATCTGTGCTTAAACTGGACCAACACCCATTTTAAATACGAGGGGCATCCCCTGGTTCCAGTCCCTACAAAACGTACTCAATCTGGGAAATTCAGCCACGCGATTGGCCGGTGGCGCTCCCGTTCTCGGACAACAGTTGGCAAAACGGAGCATGTGAGTGCTGCCTGCCAATCAAGTGCCCGCGTTTCCCCGATGGCGACAATAGCAAGGTGACAGGTAAGATTTAGGGGTTTTGCACAGGTTTGATCAAAGGGGGGAGGAGGGACTCCAAGGTGGACCAGCACCTATTTTTTTGGAAAATGGGTATTGGTCCTGTTTAATTCTTTGTCCATCCCATCAGTGTACTCTGGGGTTTATCAGTGTCAGTATGAATCAGTATGAGGGCGAATAGAACCCAGGATGTGTTTGTAACAGTTGTCAGTTAATGCTGGTGTCATACATGGAAATACATCTCTGATTATCCTCCTGTTACTTCCTTACAGGATTCCCAAACGTGGGAAAATCTTCATTGATAAATGGCCTAGTGGGCAGAAAAATAGTCAGCGTCTCTCGGACCCCAGGCCATACCAAATATTTTCAAACCTATTTCCTGACACCTACTGTACGTCTGTGTGACTGTCCTGGCCTCATCTTCCCATCACTGATAGATAAACAGCAGCAGGTAAGTGGACATGCATGTAATCAGACGGACATCCCATGATTGCCCCCCCCGGGGAGGAGAGTACTGGATTCTGGTGTCTCGGGTGGTAGAAAAATACAGGCCATCTTGTTTTGTTGGCTGTGATTTGAATTCAGATTTGTTTAAACCTGGTCTCCAGTTTTTATCATATTTTATATGCTTTAATAACACAATAAGGTATTGATACTCACCTCTCCTGCATAATGAGGTAAGCGGCCAGCTACCAGCAGTTCCTTTCACTGGACACTGATCTGAAAGTAGGGGGCTCAGGAACAAAGTGCATCAGCCTGAACTGACCCCGCGATTGGTCTGTGACATTGAGAGGGTTTTGGGAATGGTGATTCAAATGGGTTTGGGCTTGAAGAGTGTGTGAGTGTATAATATATATATATAATTTTTTTTTATTTTTTTTTTTTTTATTTTTTTTATTGTCCTTTTATTTCTATCCAAGCTGGCCCTTCAATACATCCCTGTTATGCAGCTACTTTTCCTCCAATACTGACCTTAAACCGCTGTTATGACCTTGTCCATAATCCATTTGCAGTTTTTGCATTCCAGTTTAGTAACAGTGGAAGGACCACAATAGAAATCCTGATCAAACACCACACCTTGGTCCATAGGAGGCAAAAAAAACGTGCTAATTTAAGGACCTTGCGTGTTCTTTTAAACAAATCTGTACTGTAGTAATAGTAATATATGTGCCCTGGGGGAAAACCATCAGCCAGCCCTGGTGGGTTTTGTTCTGCTTTAAGTTTTTGAAGGAATAGCTTCAGGGTTGAAGAATCCATACCAGCAAAATGGACTATTCTAAGTATGTCACACACCCCACTTCAGACTTTAATAATTACACTAGGGTTAACGCACCTCTAGGTGGCAGCATTGCAGAGAACTTCTCCAAAAAACTTCAACAGGCCCCTCCCGGTCTATACATACCTGGTACCTCCCAAGAACCTCCCAGTGTTGTTCTCTGCAAGGTGGCGACAAGACAGAAGAAAGAAGTCTCCTGCTTGCAGGTAGCCGGGGTATCCCCCCGCCCCCCCCCCCCGTGGTCTATTTCTGCCCGGCTTTTGTTTGAATGTATTCTATTTAATGGCAGCCTCCCAGCTTCGGCTGTAGGCTGGGCAATAAGGTAGCCGGCACCATTGGTGCCTAGGAGATTAGCTCCTCCGCTCGACCCTTCATTGCGGGCGGGGCATAGCGGGATTCCCGGAGTGGTGATCCAGATGTGGGATGCCCCATTTTATAGGAGTTAGTGGTCAGGTTTTGTCTTGCCCTGGGATATTGGTCTCTTCCGGGGTGTGGGACGCGCTGGGGACAGTGTCATGCTTTAATCTGTGACATGCTGTGTGAGTGTGCTGCTGCGCTCTATCTGGTGTTTCCCTTTGTGATTTTACATTGTCTGATTTCTCTGTTTAACTGCCGTTTTTTCTTTTCCCCATGTCTGTCTGTATCTCCCCTCAGGAGCCGGGGGGGGCGGGGCCTCGCGGCGTGCTGCGCCGCGGTCCCGCCGGTGGCTGGGCGCCGTACCCGGCGCTTGCAGCCTGCTTGTCCGGCTGCTCAGGGGGGGACCTTTTATGAGTGTGTGGGTCTGTGCTTTTTACTGTCCGGCGCTGTACACTGGGAGCCGGCGGGTGGCTCCGCCGGTCCCGTCATCTAGGTCGGCTTGCGGTCCCCGCCGGCAGACGCTGACGCTGCCTGGGGGCGGGGTCGCGCGCGCGCGGGCCGCGCACGGATTGGACGCCCGGAGGGGCGCGGCCTTCTCGGCTCCCGGAGCCTCTCTCTTCCTCCTTCTATGCGTGTGTGAGGGCCGCCATCTTCTGCTGGCTGCGCGGTTTTCCTCTCCTCTCCAGGTAGGCGTTTTTGGCTTGTCTTGTAGTGACCCCTCGGATCTTTTCCTCCTCCTTTTCCTCCCTCCTCGCTCCGGCGCATCTTTATGGTGCTGGTTGGCATTAACCATTTCTGTTGCTCTGGTTAATGAGGGGGGGGGGGGTGGTGTGAGGGGGGTTTTATATATTATGTGCTGTTTTGGCATGGTGCTGATTGACGCCTGTCCCTCTCCCTTTTGTGTTTTTCAGATCCTGGGATCCCGTCTGGCAGGGCTCTCCCGGTCATATATACCTGGCTCGTGGGGGGTGTTTTTTCTTTGCAATATATATATATATATAAACTTATATGTATTTTTATAAGGGTCTTATGCTATTCCCCTGGGTCAGGATCTTGTAACTGTCCTTAGACAAGTGTTAGGTTATTAAGGGGCATCCCGGGTCGCGTACCGCATAAATCCCTGGGTTCTGCGAATACCATAATTTCACCACATGGAGGTTGCCACAGATACCGGGAATGGTTCTTCGGGACAATCCAAGGTGTGCGGGGGGTGTGGGACTCCGTTCCAGGGAGATGTCATTTTGTGTATTCCTTGTGCACAGCAGAACATTGCACGGCAGTCCAGTACTCCGGTGCCTAGCACTTCTTCGGCCGCGCCATCTCCCTCTCCCCCTCGCTTATTCCGGACCCCGTGTGACGTTGTCCTGGGCGGGGATTCGCAGTCTGATGTATGTTCCCGCTTGACCAACCTTGAGAAGCGGTTTTCTGCTATAGCCGCTCAGAAGGTTTCAGCTAAGCGGAAGCATCTGTCTCCGCCCCCGCCGGATTCAGATGAGGAAGTGGTGGGAGATCTGGATTGGTCGGATCGTCCCCGTGAAGAAGGTGAGCTCATTGAGGATGACGATTCTGATGTTTAGCAGTTGCTGGGTTCTGAGGGGGATCAGGATGATGGCCTCCCTCTCGATTCCTCTACCATTCTGAGCCAGATGTTTGAGGTTTTGGATTTGGAGCCTCCGGTGGTTGCTCCCAGGCCCAAGGGTCAGCTTTTTGGGGTGTCCAAGCAGCGTCTGGAGTTTCCCAGCCAACAGCATTTTGAAGAAATTGTTTTCAAGCAATGGGAGCAACCTACACGTCTTGTTGGGGTACCGTCTAGCTGGGATAGGAAGTATCCCTTTCCGGCGGAATTGATGAAGCGTTGGTCTGTCCCCCCTGAGGTAGATTCTCCTTTGTCTACTCTCATCCCTCCAGTCTGCCAAACACTGCTCATTGCTGAGGGGATGATTGGTTGCCTACCCTGGGTTTTGTTCCCTGCCCCCTGGGGGCATCCTGATTCTGTATGCCCCACTGTATGACCCCCCCCCCCCCCCCAGATCGCCCTTGCAAACTCTCCGTTCCCTGGTCCTATAGCGTGTAATAATCAGCAATCTGTGGCAATTGGAGTGCAAGTGTGTGCACAGCCAAAAGATTCTGGGGATACGGCTGCCCGATATTTAACATGGGGCGGCACACAGCGGGGCATGCTGATTTGGGATGCCCCCAGAGAAAACAGGTTAGATGACATTTGTTTCTCTTTGATTCACTCAGTCACACAGGTGTTAGGTGACCTGGCTAAAAGGTGAATTCGGGGAGCATGTGTCTTTGGGCCACTAAGGTCTAGTTGGACATATGTGGGATATGGATATCTAGCACAGATCGACATAACACTAGTTTCTTGAAGTTCCACTTTATTAGTAGTTGCAGGTTCACAGTCGTATTCACTCCAGGTCAGCTACTGTATATCAGTACAATTGCCACGCAGCATCCATTTTTAACAGCATCTGTCCTCTTGGTACACCTCTGGCACACCCCAATGCCTCTGCAAGGGCTGTAGATTCATGCTACCTACTCTTTGCAGGCTTCTTTGCACTGGTGTCCAATTAAGGTCCACTTCACTGCTTCAAATCACATGTGTCTGGTTATATTCCTCTTAGTTAAACCGGACCAGCAGCCTGGCAAGGTTGGAGAAGAAAGATAGCGACCATTTTGGAGCTTCCTCTCCCAGTATCTCAGCCATGCTCCTGCCTGGATTCACCTGACATAACTGACAATGCACTGTAACCATACCTCCCAAGTTTCCCTGATTTGGAGGGAGTGTCCCTCTTTTGAGTCCGTGTGCCCCTGCCCCTCATTGGTCTCATTTGTCCTTATTTGAGGTATAACATGCAAATCTGCGTCAACAAATTATGCATTTGTCTATTTAAAGTGTTTATATTGATTTAACTGTTACAACCTCTCTCCGATCCATCCCTCAATGAAGGGGTGTGACCTAATTTAACAAATGTCCCTCTTTCCCACCCTGAAAAGTTGGTAGGTATGCAGTAACAGGAAACCAAGCAGCACTTCCTGTTTGTAAGTGGCCTGCAAATGCATGAGCTGCCATTTTTGTTTTTAAAATTTACCACAGCAAGAGTTAGATAAAGGTAAATTAATTTTTATGTGCAGCAAACTAAATTGTCCTGAGGAAGGGTGTATACGTGCACTTTGTTGTGGTGTTCTGGTTCAAGTCATTTTTGACTGTTGGTTCGCTTTAAAGGGTAAGTCCACTTTGAAAGTGCATATATTTGTGTTGCAAAATGATGTCTGAGCTAATCTGGTATTTTTTAACTCATTTTTAATGTTTGTTAATGTGTGTTTTATGGAAGCAGTTTTCATCTGTTGCCATTGGCAACGTACACAGAGTGCAGACTTGATGTACGTTGCCAATAGCAACAGATTGCAGATAGTTGCACAGGCGTGTGTAAGGTTGAGTGCACTCCCTCACCTCAGCAGCGACCATAGCGGCGGTGTTCTGTGTGTACAGGAGTCATTCCTCTCTTCTTGGTGTACAGGCTTGGTGTACAGTTGCAAATAGCAGCCGATTGCAGGGAGTGAAAACTGCTTCCATAAAACATTTGCTACCATAAGAAAAAATACTAGATTATCTCCGAACCTTGAGCACATCCTTTTTGGCTTAAAAAAAAGATACACTTTCAAAAATTCGATCAAAAGTGGACTTTAACTGTTTCCCTTCCAGTTTACTGACCTCATGGTCCCATTCCACTGTTCAGTTCAGCAACCTAGCACTTCAGCCTTCAACATCCCACATAAGCCCTTATAATGGGGTAATATAATCAGAATCCTCTTTATTATCGCCAAGTATATACCATATATACTCGAGTATAAGCCGAGTTTTTCAGCCCACTTTTTGGGCTGAAAAAAGCCGCCTCGGCTTATACTCGAGTCAGTGAAATGGAGGAGAAAAGGTAGGAGGAGTTAAGGTGCGCGCGCACCCACGCCTGCCCCCCCGCGCAGCCCCGGTCGCCGTCGGCAGTGAAGATGCTGGAGCAGTGCGGGGCATGTGGTCCTCTTGTGTCCCCCTCATCAGGTAGGTGTGTGTGTGCTGGTGTCTTCTGAATTAATAGTTCCCGGTGCCTGCGGGCGCAAAGAGACTTCCTGGCGTGCGGGGGGAGGGATGAAAAAACTTACAGCTGGCGTGCAGGAGTGAAGGCAGCCGACATCGCTGCTGTCAATCTGCGAGCAGGGGGCGGGGCAGTCGTCCACTAAGAGCAAGTCTGCTCTTAGCATTACCCGGGTGGTGAGCAGCGTTCCCTGGAAGCTGCTTGGCTGCGCGTCTGCGCTTTTTGTCCCCAACCTTCACTCAGCAAAGAGGTTGGAACGCCCAGGCACGCAACGAATGGGAGACAGGAAAGGGGAGAAGGTTGCACACCAATGCTGGCTGTGTGCTCCTCTGCCCCTACAGGCGAGGGCGGGATTTTTATGTTAAAATGGCAGCAGGTAAAGCTTCTTAAGTGATAGCGCTGCCACAGCTCTGTGTACTGTTATTGCATACCTCCCAAGTTTTCCTGATTTGGAGGGACTGTCCCTCTTTTGAGTCCATGTTCCCCTGTTTACCGGTAGCTGCTGCATTTCCCACCCTAGGCTTATACTCGAGTCAATAACTTTTCCATTTTTTTGTGGTAAAATTAGGTGCCTCGGCTTATATTCGGGTCGACCTATACTCGAGTATATACGGTATGTTCATACATACAAGAGATTTAGTAAGGAATCTGGTCACCAGTGGAGGTCAGACATGAGCTGGAGATTATCCAAATCTGATGGAGTGGGAGGACACCTTCCCACCCCTGTACCACCCTGTGCCACCTAAATGATGCAGAACCTGTTGCGGGCCACAATGAATAGGTTCAGTACTTTTTAAATTTGGAATAGCACAATGAATATTTTCTACCACAATCAAATTACCCATTGGCTCCACTCGTATGTCCTTCCACCACACCTTCATATGTAACGATCCACACATGCTAGCAATACACATGCCGATTGGCTAACCTCTCTGAATATATGGGTCCCTTATTTATAGCCCTCCCCCATCAATGCCATATGTTCACCATATTCCCAATACTCAACCCATCTAAGCTCCTACCAATGCTAAGCATACAAATATATTATAGGAAAACTATTTTACCAAATGATTGTGCCAATGTTTTCACCCAGGAGGGGTTCTGTACAATCATTGTCGCTATGCGCCTCCGCACCACCGCTGTCGCCTTTATTTGCGAATGTGCCCCTCCTATATCACTCAACCTTCCCTCTTACTGTACCACTATTTAAAGCGGACCTTCAGCATCATTTCATGAAAAGCCCAAACCCTTAAACTATTCCCCAGCATCTAAAATTAATATATTTTACGTTTTTAGTCACATGTTATTCTTTCCCTCACTGGGCTGCAACTCTGTTCAGGAATCTAGGATACAGGCGCCGCCACCTTGCCTCAGAAGCATCACATACTGAGGAGAGGAGAGCAGGGTAAAGTACAGGGGGTGGGGTTATAGCTTTGCTTTGCACAGACGGATCAGAACTGGGATCAGGGAAAGGACAGCAATCCCAAAATGCAGAGTGGCACAGTCAGAAGACACTTCCTGTTTGCAGGCAGCCTGCTGCTCCATGAGTCTCCATCTTGGATGTTTAAAGGCTCAGAATACGCACTAGGTGCAGGTAGAATGATTTTTAATGTGGACAATCTGTATGTATGGGGTGGCGGAAAGATATAAAATAGGCTCTTATTCAGAGTGAAGGTCCAGTTTAACTACCTTGAAACATCAGTTCTATTTACCTCTACCGCTTTTGGCTCGGGGGCCACATCAAATGGCTCTGAGGGCCACCTGCGGCCCCAAGGCCGCAGATTGAGCATGTGTGACTTACAGCTTTTAGGAGTGTTAGACCTGTTTTCTAAAGATCTATTATCCTATAACCATTTTTTTGTTTTGCATGTGAGATGGAAGTTTAACATTTCTCTTGCTTTCTTGCAGATTCTAGCCGGCATTTACCCAATCGCTCAAATTCAGGAACCTTATACCTCAGTGGGCTACCTGTCTTGCCGAATAGAGGTCCCCAGACTCCTCAAACTGACTCACCCGGAGGGGAAAGAGCAGGGCTGGACAGCGTGGCATATCTGTGATGGTAAGGGAGGGCTCCGATTGTGCCCTGTGATAGACCTCCTGGCATGTGTCCTTCCCAGTCATTGATCTCATTCTTCTACACACAGCCTGGGCGGAAAAGCGAGGTTACAAGACCGCAAAGGCCTCCCGCAATGACGCCTACAGAGCGGCCAATAGTCTGCTGCGCCTGGCTGTGGATGGACGCATTTGCTTATGTATGAGGCCTCCGGGTTACTCCCTTCACAAAGGTATTTTCCAGACTGGCTTCTCTTTTAAAACCTAGATTATGCCTGAGAACTAGAAGCTTTCTTTTGCGTCATTCTGGTTACCCATTCCTTATTTACAGGATTTTATGTAAAAACACAAATAACCTGGCTCAGGACATCCAAAAATAAAGTTAAACGAAGCTCAACATGTGCAACTTAGTCCCAATTCCAAGTGCAAATATCAAATTCAGATGTAAAAAAACACAGAGCTTAGCAAAATGAGTCTAATTTGAACAATCACTGGTGTGATCCCACGGTGCATACGCCTGTCTTACAGGGATGTGCCCACCATCACATAGATCAAACTCTTACCAGAGGGAGGCAAGATATATGCCCATCAATCACAGTGAATCTTTAGGAATTCAAATCAAAAGGTGACACCAAAACACAATGTATGTCGAATAGCCGTGACCAAAATGTGTGTGTGCTTGACCGTCCCTTTCCCCCTGCCTTCCGAAGGGCGCCGTCATCTTCACGACTAGCCCCGATGACGTCATCCCGGCTCGGCGATTCAGTCAGATGCTATGATCGCTCGGCAGAGAAGGAGAGGGGCAGGAGATCATCTGACGCCCTGCCTCCCCCCTCCAGCGATCACCGCATCTGTCATCGGATCGGCGAGGGACACATGAGCTTACAGGAGGTGAGTAAAAAATTTGTTTTTTTTTAATAAAGACCTTTTTTCTGATGTGTGGTGTTTTTTTTTCTGTTCTCCCTTTGTGAATGGGTAAGGGATCCATGAGAACCCTATACCAGTTCACAGGGCTGGGGGCTGGCAAGTCACTTGCGGGTGAAAGCAGGTGACTTGCCAGCCCCCAGTGACTTGCCATACAAGAAAGCATCACTGCATGCCATCCTCTTATGGACACATCCTGATGTAGGATGCCCCGCTTGGTGAACCCCCCTCCCCCCCCCCCCCCGATCACCCACCCAACTCAACTTTCACCCTTTCCCATGGCGCATGTGCAGGCTCCAGTCCAAACGGGCTGCACATACTAATGCATGGCATAATGCCATTGTTTTGGCCTCAGCGGTGGGTGAAGCAGCCATGGAGTGCATGCGCCCTCAAGCCGCGGGAGCTCGCTTTGCTACAAGGATGCCTAGGATGCTGCTGTGACCCACGATCATGTCAAGGGACCGGGGATTTTCCATGAAAAATGTTAAATAAAATAAACAGCATCTTGCCTCGTGATGCGTTTCTCCAGCACTGTTCCTACTCTCAACTCGGTGCTTTGAATGAGGAACCTCATCTGCCACTCCAGCGCCACTCCGCTGATGTGGACCACTAATACAAGATCAAGGAGCTAGTACAGAGCATGCCTCCTCTCTATTGATGGCTTGAATGGCACACTCAAATCTACTATTCAAGCCCAGCCAACTCCTCCCTCCTTCCGGCCCCGCCTTCTAGCAAGCCCTTTCTATTCCAGCACCAATAGCTGCCCACCCTGGATCAAAGCCGGCTCCAAGGGCCACGCCCACATGCTTCAGAAAATAAATAAGATAAAAATGTAAATACTACGATTTTAAAACTTAAGAACGTAAACCGACGCAATGGGCTACCAATTGTCTTTGCCTCTTCTACCACTTTAACTGCCCTCTGTGCTGAGCCAGGATGGAGAGGTTTACAAAAAAAAGACTGCTTATTTTGCACTGGGATTCAGCGTTGTTCCCCGGTGTCTGGAGCCCTGGGCACGGCCACCTTGGAGAGGCTGCACTCTGCTCTACCTACTGGACATTCAATTTAATATCGATGTCCAGCCAGTAAGTGGCAGTAAAGGTACACATTAATAGCACTGTGCAGATAGGGAACATCAAAAGATGTACCGAACAAGAGAGAATAAACCCGCACAGCGTTAAATATCCAAATAATATGTATGTATCTGGATGCAGGCTGGAAGGGGCCCAGTTGCCCGAGGGAACGGGCCAAACTAAGAAACACGGGGTGGGACTGCCAGCACAGACCCTGGAGCGCCCCGACCCAGCCGCTCAACAGACACACCAAATGTGGTTATTTAGAAAAACTTTATTCAATGGCCCAAAAAAGTTTAAAAACAATTAAAAACATGATAGCTGGCAGGGGTGTGCAATGGACTACTTTATACACTATTTTACACAATACTAAATTAATCCCAATATGTTATATGTACAACTTCAATCAATATTATCACCAAGTATAAATAAAAATGAATCAAAAATTATTATTTGTATATGCCCGTAAGTTACTCCAAGAGATTGTGCAGATAGAAAGTGCAAAAAAGCCTCAAAAGAGGAAAAGTGCATATAATATAAACTAAGATCAAAGGATAAAGGTCAAATATGACCAAGAAGTATATGTCAATAGAAGGTCATGGGAGCCATGGCCTAAAGTGCAGAGTGCAAGAAAGTGCAAGTGCTGTGAGCAGCAGAGTATCTTCAAGGCATATGCAACCTATTAACACAAATAACATCAATTTGAGAAAATGTCCAAACACCAAATATCAAGGCATCTAAAAGCAATCTACATTACCGCATAATGTGAGGTCCTGATGCACCACCATATCCAGCATGCCCGTACCGCGGACATCAAAAGATGCTGAAAAGTTTGAACCACATTTTTGCACAGATTAAAAAAAAAAAATGATTTTAATCAGATTAAATACTATTCACAAGCACACGGTAATAGTACATGGATTGAAAATGAAGAGTGAGAGTCTGAGGCTTGCATACACTAAGCAGGAGTTACTTCTGCATTACCCTAACATGGTTTGCTTTGATTTTTCTGCAGAAGCCCATGAACCCCCGTGGGTATTTATACGAAATGTTGGGGGGAGTGCAGAAATAACTGCCGCTTGGTGCATGAGTATGTTTGGGAGCTGCTGGCCTGGATGATCCTGGCTCTGGTACCAGTCGCCAAATGAAGTTACTCTATGATTGCTCTAAACCTCCTAATCTAATAGAATTATTTCTGTACAGGAAATTGGGAGCAGCACCCAGACACGCTGGAAATGATCAGTCACATACAGGCACGAGGCCACCCTGGGAGCCAATCCTCCTCAGGGGCTGAGGAAGAGGAGGAGATCTCCAGCTCGGGAGAGGAGGAGGAAGAGCAGGACCGCGATGCTGATGAAGAGGAAGATGAGGAGGAAGCTGGCAATGCTTCCCAGTCTCAGGCCAAGAAAGGAGTCAAATCGAAAGCTTCCATTGTCAATCCTTACACCCTGCTGGGGGAGGATGAGTGTTAAACTTGTTCTGTAAAAGGATAAGAACTCTGCTGTGCTTTAGGGCAAACCCTGACCCTGTTATAAAACCTCCCAGGGCACTGCAGCCATTGGTTAGACCATTTTCAGGAGAGGTGGTTTGTGTGCTTTCCGCCATTTTTTTTACACACCACATGTCCAATCAGAGGGCAGCAAAGATGAATTTGGACTATTTCCCAGAAAACATAACAGGGCTTGAGAGCACGTTGCATTCCAATTTTTCTTTACTCCGGTGTGCGGATAATTGCTTGCCTGCTACTGGATGGGATTGCAGTGAGGAGCTCAGTAGAAGTTGGGTTCCCCTTAAAGGGGGCTATTCAGACAAAGGGTTAACTAAGTGTGCTAATTTCTTGTCTTATGTTTGTGTCCGGGCTGTGTCTCTAATCCTTGTTTGATGTTTCCTTTTATTCAGCCATCTCTTCCTCCAAGTTCCTGACTATGCTCAGTGCGGGATGTTCAGCAACGCCTAAAGACTAAGTCATTTCAGTGAATGACTGTGAATGAGTAGTGTGGTCAAACCTTCTCAGGCTTCAAAAGGAAAAATGACAGACAATGATTGAATAAAGCATGGCCTCTGACACAAACCTCAACTAACTAGTTACCACCCCTAACCCTTTGCCTGAAATGTCCCTTTAAAGTGGGCCAAAAACCTGGATTTTCACCCCTTTTGGTTTGGGTCCACTTTAAAGGTTCAGCCTCATATGGGTCGCACTATACTTGCCTCTATCTAGCATCTGGAGGGAAACTTAGGAAGAAAATCCTTTCAATCAGTTCAGAGGCTCATTTACTGGTAAACTAGCATTTTACTTTGAGGGGGCAATGGCAGCCTCAATGCTTCTCTCCCTACAGGTTTACTTTAAAGTAGAAAAACACAGCCTATACTCCCCTTCCCCCTGGGCCAGTTGTTCCAGTGCTGAGCTAGTAGCAGGAAACCTCTCCTTTTTATCAGCTTGGCGCCCCTGCAAATAGAAGCTTCTCCAAACTGGCAACACAGAGAAGAATGGGCTGTTCCGTTTCAAGCCAGCAAGGGGAGCCATGACTAAGAATAGAGGGGCAGGAGCTCGCCCTGAACAGGGAGGTGTCTGCTGTCACATCTGTGCTGGCTCAGGGTAAGGGGAGTATATGTTATGTTCAACATTTTGGAGGTTTGTATAGCTGAAAGCTCAAACTTGGGGGGAGGTTTTTATGTTATTCACTTTCTGAACAACAGGAAGTGTTAAGCTTCGTTTCCTGTCTGTGGTTCATCTAATAGAGACATTATGGGTGACTCTGGAGTAGGTATGGTGGCCAAATTAAACCTCTAATAGCCTCAAAGGCTGCCTGTGATCAAGCCCCGGAGTCGCAGACAACTAACAGAAACGACGAGAGCACTTACCCTCCCCTGCTGCTGATGTTTTGCTCATGGGTTTATATGGAATAGAAGCAAAGATAGTGAGCTGAAACATGGCACTGTTTATTCTGGGTGAAAACTGTAGTGATTAAGGGGCCTTATACAATCACATTGTCCTTTTTTTTTTTTATATACTGTAATATTGTCAGGCCTGTGCCCACAGCTTGGAGAAATGTATAGAACACACCTACCCTGTTATAATCCACTATGCTGGATCTAGGTTCACTCTGGAGTTTTAGTTTAATATATTTTGAGAAACTAAGCAACTTGCCATCATATCTCCCCATCTCTTCCTTCTCAGCTTTAAAGGGATGGTCCAGGCAAAAAAATCAAAAAAGCTATACTTATTTTTTATTTTTTCCCACCGCAGCTTCTCCAACTTTCATTTTGTACCGAAAGCCAAAAACGAGCACCCCCGTGTCCAGCACAGGTCAGACATGGTGGCTGTCATCAAGACAGAGTTCTGCCCCTTGGCATGCCCAGTCCATTCATTGCAACGGAGGAGCATGCTGATGCGGGGGCACACCCATTGCTATTGCAGTGAATGGAGGGGACATGCAGAGGGGCAGTGCTGTGTTAGTTTTGCAGTACCTGGATCAGAACCCAGGATTTGGTTCTGGTCCTTTTCCCAGGCCCCGCTGTGTGAAATCCCCCAGATCGCCAGAAAAAACTCACCTCTTCCCGGTCCTACGGCGCATGCTTTGGCGCTCATCCAATCATTGTGCTCGGAGCCGCTGACATCACGCCATCTAAGACGGCGTCTAAGGCCAGCGGCTCCGAGCGAGCTGATGATCGCATCTCCCCGCTTACCTCTAACAGGGAGCATGCCTGCACCAGCCATTCACAAATGGCTGGCGCGGGCACGCGCCCTGCTGTAGGGATATCGGGGATGCAGCCGCGGCATGCGCCATTGGACCGGGAACGGGGTGACCTGGGGGGGTTTCACACAGTTTTGGATGCCCCGGGGGGAGGGAATCGAGATTCCTGGGCCGATCAAGCTGGGTTTTGGTCCACTTTAGGGAGTTTCTTGGGACGAAAGAGAATAGATCTTGTTTGTTCTTTGCCTGGACAATCCTAGTAAAATGGACCCTTACTGGCCCTAGAATCTATAAGACTCTAAGAATAATGCTCTCCCACTGACCAGGGCATCCCAAAAAGCTATGTGAAATCACCAGGTTCCCTGTGAAAACTCTCTGTTCCAGCGATTCCCATGGTGCCTGCACAAGCTGTGGTGGCATCCCTCCTGCTGTTGCACGTACCTGAGCTAGGCATAATGGTGTGGCTGGTACAGGAACACGCAGCCTGGGTGGTGTGGCCAAAGGCATGTCAGTTGCTCTCAGCACTGCCAGACAATCCACATTCTATGCCGTTCATTTATATGCACAGCATAGAACACTGATTATAGGAGAGTCCTTGCCTGCATCATGGGAGCAGGGAAGAGTTAAGCAGTCCCAGCGACCAGAGAGTTTCACACAGTGGGGCATCCCAATTAGGGAGCCTCAGCGATAAAACTTTTTTTAAAAGCGCCATTGCATTGGGAGAATGTTGAGACCTGAGATGAAGCTGGAGATTAGTATAGCACTATGGAAGAGGCTAATGTCGTGTTCCCAATGTGTGGATTTGCCATCTATAATCAGCCGTAATGATTGTTTAATCAATCTCTATTTCCTCTTCATATGATCTCTTGCTAATACTGAAGATGTACATTTACATAATTTGATAACTGCTCTAAGTTCTAATGTGTTTTAAGGGCAAAAATGTTTAGTTAACAAAATATTTGATGAAAAGAGCTAATGTGTGTCCTGAATCTATACTGGCCTTTTAGTTGTTAGTGGGAACAGAAGTACTTGGCTGGAATAATTTCTGTGGACATATCGGCCTTGATTCACTAAGAGTTGAATAAATATCTCACGGTTGTAAAAAATTCAATTCATGAGAAAAATCACCAGATAGAAAGACAATGATAGTCAATGGCACTTTTTTACTCCTGAAAGAGGTATTAAGCTTTTTACCTGTAGTAAAAAGTGCTATTGACTTTCAGTGTCTTCCTATCTGGTGATTCACTAACAGAGACATTCTCAGGCTTTTTTCTCATGAATTGAATTTTTTACTACCACAAGAGTTTTTTTCAACTCTTTGTGAATCGAGGCCAATATGTCAATTTATCCGCAATATTGGTTTTCTGACAAGTCAGGTCAGCAGAATTCCAGAACCAATAGTTACAATAAAACATGACACCGCATCTAAACCTTCAGCCCTCTATGCACAATTTTTGAACAAGGGGATATTGCAAAAACATCTTGGCCTCAGTGGCTCAAAACGGGGTGCTTAGCTCCCAGATGCACCATAGGGGGTCACTGGTACAGATAGTAGGGGGGCATCTAGCGAACCTACATTTTATACAGATAACACCTATGTCCACTGTCGCCTTGACGCACACACATGGTTTAGTTTCCCATTCTTCATTATGTGAGCTTTATGTGCTTTTGCTGGGAAACAGCCGAGCTAAAGAAAAGTTGTTGCCTAATGCAATGTATGTTGGGAAATCTCCCGAACATGGACTTGGCAGAGCATCTCCTGCTCTCCACAAGCCACAATCCCATCAGCTTTCAGGCTCTAAGCGAGGCCTGCACAATGTTACCCCTACCTCCTATTACCCCATCCCTGCCTCCAGCTTGCAAGGCCTGTTTATTCAGTTTCTATAACAATAAATACAATTATATTTACTGATCCTCCTGGCTGTCATTATTTTATTCATTTTTATGACTTCCACTGTTGATGCAGAAGGCGCAACATCACCTCTGAGGTAAATGTCTGCTAATATGTGGTAAATGACCATCCCCAGGCTTAATGCCCTGCCTGTAAAAGGGAAGAGAATATCTGATGAGGTGAATGCATGGCATATAAAGGGGGCAGAATTTCCTGTAATTGCCCTGCTTAAAGGGGTAGGAAATATCCTCTGATGTAAACGTCCTCCGTATAGGGGGTACAGAATGACTTGAGGTAAATGCCCTGCCTAAAGGGGTAGAAAATATCCTCTGAGGTAGTTGTCCTGATTATATGAGGTACAGAATGACTTGAGGTAAATGCCCTGCCTATAAGGGGGTGCAGGATGACTTGAGGTAAATGCCCTGCCTAAAGGAGTAGGAAATATCCTCTGAGGTAAATGTCCTGCCTATACGGGGGTGCAAAATTTCCTCCTGAGGTAATTGTCCTGCTTATATGAGGTACAGAATGACTTGAGGTAAATGCCCTGCCTATAAGGGGGTGCAGGATGACTTGAGGTAAATGCCCTGCCTAAAGGAGTAGGAAATATCCTCTGAGGTAAATGTCCTGCCTATACGGGGGTGCAAAATTTCCTCCTGAGGTAATTGTCCTGCTTATATGAGGTACAGAATGACTTGAGGTAAATGCCCTGCCTATAAGGGGGTGCAGTATGACTTGAGGTAAATGCCCTGCCTAAAGGAGTAGGAAATATCCTCTGAGGTAAATGTCCTGCCTATACGGGGGTGCAAAATTTCCTCCTGAGATAATTGTCCTGCTTATATGAGGTACAGAATGACTTGAGGTAATTGCCCTGCTTATTGGGGGTACAGAATGACTTGAGGTAAATGCCCTGCTTATTGGGGGTACAGAATGACTTGAGGTAAATGCCCTGCTTATTGGGGGTACAGAATGACTTGAGGTAAATGCCCTGCTTATTGGGGGTACAGAATGACTTGAGGTAAATGCCCTGCCTATAAGGGGGTACAGAATGACTTGAGGTAAATGCCCTGCTTATTGGGGGTACAGAATGACTTGAGGTAAATGCCCTGCTTATTGGGGGTACAGAATGACTTGAGGTAAATGCCCTGCTTATTGGGGGTACAGAATGACTTGAGGTAAATGCCCAGCTTATTGGGGGTACAGAATGACTTGAGGTAAATGCCCTGCTTATTGGGGGTACAGAATGACTTGAGGTAAATGCCCTGCTTATTGGGGGTACAGAATGACTTGAGGTAAATGCCCTGCTTATTGGGGGTACAGAATGACTTGAGGTAAATGCCCTGCTTATTGGGGGTACAGAATGACTTGAGGTAAATGCCCTGCCTATAAGGGGGTACAGAATGACTTGAGGTAAATGCCCTGCTTATTGGGGGTACAGAATGACTTGAGGTAAATGCCCTGCTTATTGGGGGTACAGAATGACTTGAGGTAAATGCCCAGCTTATTGGGGGTACAGAATGACTTGAGGTAAATGCCCTGCTTATTGGGGGTACAGAATGACTTGAGGTAAATGCCCTGCTTATTGGGGGTACAAAATGACTTGAGGTAAATGCCCTGCTTATTGGGGGTACAGAATGACTTGAGGTAAATGCCCTGCTTATTGGGGGTACATAATGACTTGAGGTAAATGCCCTGCTTATTCGGGGTACAGGATGACTTGAGGTAAATGCCCTGCCTAAAGGGGTAGGAAACATCCTCTGAGGTAATTGTCCTTCTTATATGAGGCACAGAATGACTTGAGGTAAATGCCCTGTCTGTAAGGGGGTACAAAATGACTTGACTTGGGGTAAATGCCCTGCCTGTAAAAGGCAAGAGAATATCTGCTGAGGTGAATGCCTGGAATATAAGGGGTGCAGCATTTCCTGTACTTGCCCAGATTAAAGGGGTAGGAAATATCCTCTGATGTAATTGTCGTCCTTTATAAGGGGGTACAGAATGACTTGAGGTAAATGCCCTGCCTAAAGGGGTAGGAAATATCCTCTGAGGTAGTTGTCCTGCTTATGAGTTACAAAATGACGTGAGGTACCGTAAATGCCCTGCTTATTGGGGGTACAGAATGACTTGAGGTAAATGCCCTGCTTATTGGGGGTACAGAATGACTTGAGGTAAATGCCCTGATTATTGGGGGTACAGAATGACTTGAGGTAAATGCCCTGATTATTGGGGTTACAGAATGACTTGAGGTAAATGCCCTGATTATTGGGGGTACAGAATGACTTGAGGTAAATGCCCTTCTTATTGGGGGTACAGAATGACTTGAGGTAAATGCCCTGCTTATTGCGGGTACAGAATGACTTGAGGTAAATGCCCTGCTTATTGCGGGTACAGAATGACTTGAGGTAAATGCCCTGCTTATTGGGGGTACAGAATGACTTGAGGTAAATGCCCTGATTATTGGGGGTACAGAATGACTTGAGGTAAATGCCCTGATTATTGGGGGTACAGAATGACTTGAGGTAAATGCCCTGATTATTGGGGTTACAGAATGACTTGAGGTAAATGCCCTGATTATTGGGGGTACAGAATGACTTGAGGTAAATGCCCTGCTTATTGGGGGTACAGAATGACTTGAGGTAAATGTCCTGCCTATAAGGGGGTGCAAAATTTCCTCTGAGGTAATTGTCCTGCTTATAGGGTAGGAAATATCCTATAAGGTAATTGTCCTGGTTATAGGGGGTACACCACCAGACTAAATTTCCTGCCTATAGCGGGTATGGAATTTTCACTGAGTTGGATGCCCTGCCTATAAGGAGGGTACAGCATCACCTTCTAAGGTAAACACCCTATCGAAAGAGCGGTATAATGTTGCTTGTGGGGTACATGCCCTGCCTACAAGGGGGTACAGCATTGCATGTAGGGTGAATGCTCTGCCTAAAGGGAATATAGCATTGTCCCAAGGTAAATGTCCTGCCTACAGGAGTTAGCTCCTGTATAGCCGTGTAGTAAAGGGGCAGTTTTTATTTCATTAAAATGGTGGATTAAAGTAAAATAAGACGTGGTTCCTTTTTACAACGAGGCGATTTCGCTGGAGGGGGTGTTTGCCCTAAAATCATGGTGAAAGAGCTGCTGATAGCAACCCTATAGCGGGGTCGATTGCAAAAGTCTGACACATTGCTATTGCTTTGGAATCGCCTGCAGGACTGGATTGGGGGCAATTCTTTCATTATCGATACATGTCTATGGATGATGGGAGGGGGGGAAAAAACCTCAAGCAAAAAAAAAAAGTTTCTTTTACACCACACGGCCAACTCTGCCTTAAAGTGCACCTATACTCAAAGGAAAGTTTATGTTGTCACCTTCTATCCCCAGCCCAGTGCCCCAAAACAGCCTGTGTTTCTTTTTTTTCTAAAGCCTTTGCCCATTATTCATAACAACACAAACTGGATATTGCTCCCTGGCCAAGCCCCCCATAGATGCGGCGTTCAGTCACAGTACACACAGATCAGCAATAGGGAGCACTTAACTGCCATTAGGGCTGATTCAGCACAGTGAGAATTTTTTTGAGAGAAAAAGTATCTTGTTTTTTTTCCTGTGCAAATGTTTTATAAATGTTGCAGATGTTGAATTGCACTGTGGGAAAAAATCAAGATTACATTTTTTTTTCTCACCTTTTTTTTGTGAAATTTAAAAAAAAAAAATGTTTTCCTTGCCTTTCAATTTAGCATCGTTTTTAGCTGTGTAAATTAAAAATGTGTACAGCAATGGTGCTAAATTTCACTAAATAAAAAAATCCCACAGAAAAACCATGAGCAAAAAAAATCCTCATTGTGTTGAATCGGCCCTAATGTGACAGTTTAGTTGTAACTGAACTAATTAGCATATGACTGCCATTCACCATAATACTACCTGTTATGTCTTTATTCTAAGTATGTCACACACCCCACTTCAATCATTAATTATTACACTTGGGTTACACCACCAGCAGGTGGCGAAGTGCAGAGAAGTCATGAAAAACAAGCCCCTCCCGGTCCACACATACCTGGTACCTCTCACTCATTCCCCAGTTTTTCTTCTCTGCAAGATGGCGACAAGACAGAAGAAAGAAGTCTCCTGCTTGCAGGTAGCCGGGGTAACACCCCGCCCCCCCCCCCCATGGTCTATTTCTGCCCGGTTCTTTTGTTTTTAATCCCCTGATTGTTTGGTAGCCTCCCAGCTTAGGCTGTAGGCCGGGCAAGGGTAGATGGCACTCATGGTGCCCAGGAGATTAGCTCCTCTGCTCGACCCCATATTATGGGGCATAGCGGTGATCCGGTTGGTGATCCGGACGTGGGATGCCCCAGCCCTCATTTGCCCTTAGGACCACAACAAATAGTACAGTGGCTAGAAGAGTGAACTCTGAGTGATGACCAACAGTAGATCACTGGTTCAAGACCCTGTTCATGCCAGTCCTAACAGTTGTGAGTTTTATGTGTTTGGATGTGACTGGTTGTGGCGCTTGGCCTGTTTGTGTGTGTGTGGACGGGTGTCTGTGCTATGTTGGGCCGTTTGGCATCTGTTTTACTTGTGGATCCCATCGCTTTATTTTTATTTTTTAGGCCTAGCTGGCATATTGTCCGGGTGGTCGGGCGAGGGCTTTGCCGGCCCGCCGCCTTGGTGTTCCACTTGGGGCGGGCGCCATGCTGGGCGCACGTCCTTTGAGGTGATCGGGGATGGGGGCGGAGCCGGGCGGCGCGCCTGGATGTGAGCGCCGAGGACCTCCTCGGCGCTTGCAGCGTTCCCTTGTCAGCGGGGGGGGGGACCGGGCGGCACGTTTTTTTCTTCTGTGGGCGCCATCTCTTGATGGCGCCCGCTGATCGGCGACGGGGATGGGCGGGGCCGCGTCTTGTGCGGCCCGCGCCATGACTGGCCAGTTGGGAAGGGGGCGGGGCCGCTGCGCTCCTGCGTTTCTGTGGGCCCGCCCCTCGTCTCCCCTTCGCTCCTTGGCGGTGCTGCTCGGGTCTGGTCGGGGCCTCCATCTCGCTGCGGGGCTAAGGAGTCCTTCGTTATCTCTGCGGGGTCTTTGCTATGCAGGGCTTGAGGTCGGCTGTTGTTTAAGGTAGCCCTGCAGATTGATGATTATTATTATTATGCTTGGATTGCGCCCCCCCCCTCCCCCCTGTGGGGGTGATCGCAGGGGTATTTAGCCAGTGTTCTGGCATGTGGGCTCTTTATTTATTGTACGGTATTTTCCCTGTGTGTGTTGTGCTGGAATGTTTGTTGTCTTTTGTTTTACAGATCTTGGGATCCCATCCTTCAGGGCTCTCCCGGTCTTATATACCTGGCTAGTTTGGGCCTTTTAGGTTATCACATTCCTTATTTGGTCCCATGATCAGGACTTTTAAATTTATATCTGTATATTGAATTATAAAGGGGCATCCCGGGTCGCTTACGGCGTAAATCCCTGGGTTCAGTAAATAACCATAAATTCACCATAGGGAGGCTACCTCAGATATTGGGAATGGTCCTGCGGGGCAGTCCAAGCTGTGCGGGGGGTGTGGGACTCCGCTCCCAGGGATGATGTCATTATTTGCATTCCATGTGCTCGGCGGAACATTGAGCGCCAGTCCGGCACCCTGGTGCCCGCTACTTCGTCATCCGTGCCATCCCCCTCTCCTCCTCGCCTGTTCAGGACCCCGTGTGACGTGGTCACTGGGGGTGATCCGCAATCGGGCTTATGTGCCCGATTGGCCAGTCTTGAGAAGATGTTCTCCGCTGTGGTCGCTCAGAAGGCTTCGGCTAAACGGTAGCACCTGTCTCCGCCTACGCCGGACTCAGATGAGGAGGTTATTGAGGATCTGGATTGGCCAGATCTCCTCTTGAAGAAGGTGAGCTGGTGGAAGAATTAGAGGATCCTGGGGTTCAGCAGTTGCTGGGCGATGAAGGTGGCCCAACCGAGGGGTCCGTTCCTGATACGTCGTCCATTCTGGCCCAGATGTTTGAAGTTTTGGATTTGGTTCCTCCTGAAGCTGCTACTCGACCTAAGGGTCAGCTTTTTGGAGTGTCCAAGCCGCGCTTGGAGTTTCCCAGTCAACAGCATTTCGAGGATGTTATCCTTAAGGAATGGGAGCAGCCTACGCGTCTCGGTGGGGTGTCTCCTAGCTGGAATAGGATGTATCCCTTTCCGGCGGACATGGTGAAGTGTTGGTCTGTCCCTCCCGAGGTTGATGCCCCGCTTTTGGGACTATCTAATACGGCGGTTGTACATTCTCCTGACACAACTTCTCTTAAGGACGGCGAGGATCGCCGGATTGATCAGCTGGCCCGCCATGGTTTTGTCTGTGCGGGTTCGGTATTGAGGCCTGTTTGTGCTTCGGCATTTTTATCATTGGCGGTTAGGTCTATTGTCAGGGATTTATGTGTGGATCTTGATCCTACTTGTGTTGAGTTTCTTGCCCTTAAGCGTTGTGAATCCTTAGTTTCATTTATTCTTGCGCTCAGGATGATGCCATGTTAATGTGTGGCAGGGCTACAGCTCTGTTGGTAGCTATCCGCCGCTCAGTGTGGTTGAGGCAGTGGACTGCTGATTTTATTTCCAAGAGATCGCTCACGGCTCTTCCCTTTCTGGGTTTGAGACTTTTCGGAGAGGAGCTTGATTCTGTTGCCAAGGGAGGTAAGTTTCCTCAGCGCAAGAAATTTCGTCGTTCCTTTCGGGGAGCCAGAGCCGGCAGGGGTGCGGGCTTCTCGGCTTCCAGGGGTGCCAGCTGGAACAGGGGTAAAAGGCCGTGGCCGTCCCGTTCACGTCTGGGGCGCCAAGCCCAAGCCAGCTGCCAAGCCCGCTCAGCAATGAGGGGGCGCCCTCACCCTTACGGGTGGGGGGACGGCTACGACTCTTCTCCCGGGTATGGGACCAGGAGGTCTCGGACAGATGGATCCGGGAGGTGGTGTCGGCCGGTTTCAAGCTGGAATTCGAGTTCCGCCCTCCTCCAAGGTTTTTCAGGTATCGTGTCCCTTCAGATCCTTTGGTCGCGCAGGGGCTCCTGGCAGCGGTAAGGAATCTTCTGGAATTGGCAGTCATCTGCCCGGTCCCTCCTTCGGAGGTGGGGCGCGGGTGTTATTCCAATCTCTTCACTGTACCCAAAAAGGATGGGTCGTTCTGCCCCATCCTGGATTTGAAGTTTTCTCAACCGGTTTATTCGTCCCCGGAGGTTTCGCATGGAAACTCTGCGATCAGTTCTCTTCGGCAGGGGGACTTTATGACGTCCACAGACATCAAGGATGCATACCTTCACATTCCGATTTTTCCGGCTCACCAGAGGTTACTTCGCTTTGTGATGGAGGATCGGCGTTTTCAGTTTGTAGCTCTTCCATTCGGCCTCACCTCGGCTCTGAGAGTGTTCACCAAGGTGTTGGCGGGCGTGATGGCTCTGCTCAGAGCTCAGGGAATTCGCATTGTGCCTTATTTGGACGATCTTCTCATCATGGCTCCGTCATTCAGTCAAAGCGGAAGTGGACACCAGCACGGTGGTGTCTATGCTGGAGAGGTTCGGCTGGGTGATCAGCTACCCCAAGTCCTCTCTGGTTCCGGCCAGGTTGGTGACCTTTCTGGGGATGTCCTTGGACTCTTGCCAGAACAGAGTTTTCTACCTCAGGCCAAGGTTCTTTTGATTCAGGAATTGGTTCAGCTTGTGGTGGATGGTCTTCTTTCCAATCCTCGCCCGTCCATCCGGCTAGGGATGAGACTGGTGGGGTTGATGGTAGCTTCTTTCAAGGCAGTTCCCTTTGCGCAGTTTCACACGCGGGCGTCTTGGGACCGGCGACCGCGGTCGTTGGATCGGTCCTTCCGGATGGCCCCCCGGGTTCGGCAGTCTCTTCTGTGGTGGATGGTCTCAGACAATCTTCTGACGGGCAGGTCATTTCTGACCCCGCTTTGGGAAACTGGCACCACGGACGCCAGTTTGTCAGGATGGGGAGGTTTCTGGAAGGATCTTTGGTTCCGGGGGCGGTGGGGTCCTCAGGAAGCCCACTTGCCCATCAATGTTCTGAAGTTGAGAGCCATCAGGTTGGTTCTGTCTCACTTGACGCAGCATTTACTGGGCCTGCCGGTTCAGGTGCGAGCGGACAATCGGACGGCGGTTGCTTACATCACTCACCAAGGAGGGACTCGCAGTCTGGGTGCCCTCAGGGAGGTGTCTCTGATCCTAGTTTGGGCAGAGTCTCATGTCCCTTGCATCTCGGCAGTGTACATTCCAGGAGTGGAAAACACGGAGGCGGACTTTCTGAGCCGGTGTTCGTCCCGCCGGGGGGAATGGCCTCTCCACCCCCAGGTTTTTCGGTCACTTGGTCTCCGATGGGGGACGTTGGAGGTGGATCTGTTCGCCTCTCGTCACAATCACAAGCTTCCGACATTCGTGTCGCTTTCCCAGGATCCTCTGGCTATGGCGGCGGATGCCATGGCCCTGAGCTGGGGGGACCTGGGGTTTCTTTATCTGTTTCCTCCGATCCCCATGCTAGGCAGGGTGCTGCGAAAGTTGGTTCTGGAAGGGGTTCCCGCCATTCTTGTGGCTCCAAGGCGGGTGTGGTTCGCAGACATGGTTCGTCTAGCAGTGGATCAGTTCGATCTGCCTCTTCGGCCGGATCTCCTCACTCAGGGTCAACTGTGCTACCCCAGTTTACCATCGCTGGATTTGACGGCTTGGCTGCTGAAACCTCCATCTTAAAGGAGGAGGGTCTTTCGGATTCGGTCATTCGGACTCTTGTTAGTGCCAGGAAGAGATCCTCTTCTTCCATCTATTGTAGGGCTTGGAGATCTTATATTGATTGGTGTGAGGCTAGATCTTTGCCCTGTCGGGTCTTTTCTGTTTCTAGGATTTTGGAATTTCTTTCATCTGGGCTGGACTCTGGTCTTCAGCTGAGTTCCTTGAAGGGGCAGGTTCTGCCTTGTCTATCTTTTTAGGTCATTTGCACTCCATCCTTTGGTCAGGACTTTTTTTCCAGGGGGTTCGCATCTGCGGCCTCCTAGGAAGCCTTTGCTCCCTGTTTGGGATTTGAATTTGGTTCTCTCTGCTCTTCCGGCTTCTCCTTGAGCCTTTGCAGGTTATTGTTCTTCCTACTCTGACTCACAAGGTTGCTTTGTTGGTGGCCATCACTTCTTTTCTGCTTGTCTCGAAGTTGGCAGCCTTGTTGGTTCAGGCTCTTCACTTTGAGAGACATCAGGTCAAGGTGGTTTTCCGCTTCAAACCGGACTTTCCTTCCTTCCTTTAACCAGGACATTGTTCTTCCTTCCTTGTGTCCTAAGCCTAGGAATGACAAGGAGAGGGTTTGCACTGTTTGGATGTGGTACGCTGGGTGAAGTACTGTTTGTTTACTTCTTCTTTTTTTCGTAAGACTGATGTCTTTTTCGTGGTGCCCTGTTGGGCCTAGTAAGGGTTTGGCTCCCGCTAAGTCTTCCATTAGTAAATGGATTCGTCAGGCTGTTGTTGGGGCCTATTCTACCAAGGGGGAGGTTTCCCCTTTTTTCGTATCACTGCTCATTCTACTCATGTTGTTGGAGTGCTTTAAGTTTTTCAGCACCAGGCCTATGTTGAACAAGTTTGTAAGGCTGCTACTTGGTCTTCTGTTCACACTTTTTCTAAGTTTTTACTAGGTGATGTGCGGGCTTCAGCGGATGCTGTGTTTGGCCACAAGGCTCTGCAGGCTGCAGTGGTTTGAGTTTTGCATTATGGCCTTGTTGGATACCCGCCCTTTTCTGGACACTGCTGTTGGATGTCCCAAGTGTAATAATTAATGATTGAAGTGGGGTGTGTGACATACTTAGAATAATACCATTTTGTGAATACTCACCTGTAAAATGGGTATTATGAGTATGTCACACACCCCACTTCACCCGCCCTTTTGGTATCCCAGATTCTTTATAGGGTGAAGTTTTCGTTTACAGTTTGAGGGTTTTTTTCCTGGTACCTTGTCTTTACTGCTGTTTGAATACTGGGGAATGAGTGAGAGGTACCAGGTATGTGTGGACCGGGAGGGGCTTGTTTTTCATGACTTCTCTGCACGTCGCCACCTGCTGGTGGTGTAACCCAAGTGTAATAATTAATGATTGAAGTGGGGTGTGTGACATACTTATAATACCCATATTCTAAGTATGTCACACACCCCACTTCAGACATTAATTATTACACTTGGGTTATTCCACCAGCAGGTGGCGACGTTGCAGAGAAGTCATGAAAAACGAGCCCCTCCTGGTCTATACATATCTGGTACCTTTCACTCATTCCCCAGTTTTTCTTCTCTGCAAGATGGCGACACGACCGAAGAAAGAAGTCTCCTGCTTGCAGGTAGCCGGGGTATCACCCCGGCCCCCCCCATGGTCTATTTTAGCCCAGTTCCTCTTGTTACTTTCCCCTGATTATGTGGTAGCCTCCCAGCTTAGGCTGTAGGCCGGGCAAAGCGTAGACGGCACTTAAGGTGCCTAGGAGATTAGCTCCTCCGCTCGACCCCATATTAAGGGGCATAGCGGTTATCCGGTTGGTGATCCGGATGTGGGATGCCCCAGCCCCTAGGTCATTTCTGCCCCTCTCCCACCCTTGTACTTGTGTGTGTGCTTTCTTTATTTTCTCCCTGCGTTGGGCCTTTTAGGAGCTCTTGTTATGTGTGAGGGGAGTGTGTGTTGTGCTTTTGGCAGGGACGGGTGCCGCGGTCCGTCTGTCTGCCGTTTTACTGGTTGTTTTGGGGGCTCCTTGAGCCCCCTGGTCGCTTTTCTTTGTTGGCGTTGGGGCGGGTCGGGCGGCGTATGTGTCGCTGGCCCGCCGCTTGTCCCCTTGCTTTCTGAGGGCAGGCGCCATTTTGGCGCCTGTCTCTCAGCTCGTTCTCCATAGCTGGCGGGGGCGAGGCGGGGCGGCGCGCCACACCGCCGGCCCGCTTTAGTCGTTGGGGCGCCGTGGATTCCCGGCGCCCGCTGGCTAGACTGGGGGCGGTTTCCAGGCGGCTCTTGTACTACGGCCGTCTGGCGGCTTAGGTCAGCGCCATTCTGTGCGCCCTGTTCGGCTCTGTGAGGATGGTGGGCGGGGCTGCGTTTTTGGCGCGGCCCGCGCCGTGTCTACTGTGCTGGGAGGGGCGGGGCCACGGCGTCTCCCGCGCTTGTGGGTCTGTTCCCTCCGTCTCCATCCTCCTCCGTTCGCTGGCGCCATACTTCCTCGCTTCTTTTGGTCCAAGCAGGCTGAATGGTTCAGTAGGTAGAGCATTTTGATATGATACAAAGAGTCTAAGGTTTGAGCCCAGCTCAGAATTGTATTTTAGGTAGGACACTTATCGTTGGGGGTGACGGCAGGGCCCTTGCTGGGAATCCTTCTGGGTTCTCCTATTTCACGTTATTATGCAGCGTGTGTTATGCTGCCTCATATGGGTCTCTGCCTGATATTGTTCTTGTTGATGGGCGCATCTGGAAGTAATCCCTCAATGAATTGGTTTTGTTTTTTGTAATGTATGTGTGTGTTTTCAGATTACTGTACAGGGTGTGACTGTGTTTTTTTTTTTTTTTTTTTTCTGGTTTTTCAGATCTTGGGATCCCATCCTTCAGGGCTCTCCCGGTCTTAAATACCTGGCTAGTTGGGATTGGCTTTTATTTTTGTCTTTTTCCCATTGGGGCTTTTCATATATAAAAAAAAAAAATTTCATTAGAGGGGCATCCCGGGTCGCGTAAATCCCTGGGTTCTGCGAATACCATAAATTCACCATATGGAGGCTACTAAAGATACCGGAAACGGTCCTTCGGGACAATCCAGGCTGTGTGGGGGGTGTGGGACTCCGCTCCCGGGGGATGATGTCATTATTTATATTCCATGTGCGCAGCGGAACATTGAGCGCCAGTCCGGCACCCCGGTGCCCGGTCCTTCCTCGGCCGCGCCATCTCCCTCCCCTCCTTGCCTTTTCCGGACCCCTTGTGACGTTGTCATTGGGGGTGATTCGGAATCTGAGGTTTGCGCCCGATTGGCCAGCCTCGAGAAAAGGTTTTCCGCTGTGGTCGCTTAGAGGCTCCGGCTAAGCGGAAACACTTGTCCCCGCCTCCGTCGGACTCAGATGATGAGGTTGTTGAGGCTCTGGATTGGTCAGATCGTCCCCTTGAAGAGGGTGAGCTTATTGAGGATTTAGATGATCCTAAGGTTCAACAGCTGCTGGGTGCTGAGGATGACCAGGCCACAGGGTCGGTCCCCGACACGTCTTCCATTCTGGCCCAAATGTTTGAGGTTTTGCATTTGGACCCTCCTGAAGTTGCTCCTCGGCCAGGGGGTCAGCTTTTTGGGGTGTCCAAGCCGTGCTTGGAGTCTCCCAGTCAACAGCATTTCGTGGATGTTGTTCTTGAGAAATGGGAGCAACCTACGCGTCTCGTTGGGGTGTCGCCTACCTGGGATAGAAAGTATCCCTTTCCGGCGGACTTGGTTAAGCGTTGGTCTGTCCCTCCCGAGGCTGATGCTCCGGTTTTGGGACTATCTAATACGGCGGTTGTACATTCCCCTGACACGACTTCTCTTAAGGACGGCGAGGATCGCCGGATTGTTCAGCTGGCCCGCCATGGTTTTGTCTGTGCGGGTTCGGTCTTGAGGCCTGTTTGTGCTTTGGCACTTTTATTGTTGGCGGTTAGGTCTATTGTCAGGGATTTATGTGTGGATCTTGATCCTACTTGTGATGAGCTTTCTTGCCCTTAAGCGTTGTGAATTCTTCGTTTCATTTATTCTTGCCGCTCAGGATGATGCCATGTTAATGTGTGGCAGGGCTACGGCTCTGTTGGTAGCTTTCCGCCGCTCAGTGTGGCAGTGGACGGCTGATTTTAATTCTTAAGAGATCGCTCACGGCTCTTCCCTTTCTGGGTTTGAGACTTTTCGGTGAGAAGATTGATTCTGTTGCCAAGGGAGGTAAGTTACCTCAGCGCAAGAAATTTTGTTGCTCCTTTTGGGGGGCGGCCCCCTTCAATCCTTCCTTTCGGGGAGCCAGAGCCGGCAGGGGTGCGGGCTTCTCGGCTTCCAGGGGTGCCAGCTGGAACAGGGGTAAAGGCCGTGGCCGTCCCGTTCACAGCTGCCAAGCCCGCTCAGCAATGAGGGGGCGCCCTCACCCTTACGGGTGGGGGGACGGTTGCGACTCTTCTCCCGGGTATGGGACCAGGAGGTCTCGGACAGATGGATCCGGGAGGTGGTGTCGGCCGGTTACAAGCTGGAGTTCGAGTCCCGCCCTCCTCCACGGTTTCTCAGGTCTTGTGTCCCTTCAGATCCTTTTTCCGCGCAGGGGCTCCTGGCGGCGGTAAGGAATCTTCTGGAAATGGCAGTCATCTGCCTGGTCCCTCCTTCGGAGGTGGGGCGCGGGTATTATTCCAATCTCTTCACAGTGCCTAAAAGGCTGGGTCATTCTGTCCCATCCTGGATTTGGAGTTTCTCAACCTGTTTGTTCGTCCCAGGAAGTTTCGCATGGATACTCTGCGGTCTGCGATCAATTCGCTTCGGCAGGGGGACCTTATGAGGTCCATAGACATCATGGGTGCATACCTTCACATTACGATCTTTCCAGCTCACCAGAGGTTTCTTCGCTTTGTGGTGGTGGATCGGCATTTTCAGTTTGTGGCTCTTCCATTCGGCCTCACCTCGGCTCCGAGAGTGTTCACCAAGGTGTTGGCGGGCGTGATGGCCCTGCTCAGAGCTCAGGGGATTCGCATTGTGCCTTATCTGGGCCTGCCTTCGGTCATGCGGATGGGGACACCAGCACGGTGGTGTCCACTCTGGAGAGGTTCGGCTGGGTGATCAACTACCCCAAGTCCTCTCTGGTTCCGGCCATGGTGGTGACCTTTCTGGGGATGTCCTTGGACTCTTGCCAGCAAGAGTCTTTCTCCCTCAGGCCAAGGTTCTTTTGATTCAGGAATTGGCTCAGCTTCTTCTTTCCAATTCCCGCCCGTCCATCCATCTAGGGATGAGACTGGTGGGGCTGATGGTGTTTTTTTTCGAGGCAGTTCCCTTCGCGCAGTTTCACACACGGACGCTTCAGCTTCATCTGTTGGCATCTTGGGACCGGCGACCGCGGTCGTTGGATCGGTCCTTCCGGATGTCCCCCCGGGTTCGGCAGTCTCTACTGTGGTGGTTGGTCTCGGACAATCTCTTGAAGGGCAGGTCATTTCTGACCCTGCTTTGGGAAACTGTCACCACGGCCGCCAGTTTGTTAGGAGGGGGAGGTTTCTGGAAGGATCTTCGGTTCCGGGGGCGGTGGGGTCCTCAGGAAGCCCACTTGCCCATCAATGTTTTGGAGTTGAGAGCCATCAGGTTGGTTCTGTCTCACTTGACGCAGCATTTACAGGGCTTGTCTGTTTAGGTTCGATCGGACAATCGGACGGCGGTTGCTTACATCAATCACCAAGGAGGGACTCGCAGTCTGGGTGCCCTCAGAGGTGTGTCTCTGATCCTAGTTTGGGCAGAGACTCATGTTCCTTGCATCTCGGCAGTGTACATTCCAGGAGTGGAAAACACGGAGGTGGACTTTCTGAGGCAGTGTTCTTCCCGCTGGGGGAATGGTCTCTCCACCCCCAGGTGTTTCGGTCGCTTTGTCTCCGGTGGGGGACGCCGGAGGTGGATCTGTTCGCCTCTCGTCACAATTACAAGCTTCCGACATTCGTGTCGCTTCCCAGGATCTTCTGGCTATGGCGGCGGATGCCATGGCCCTGAGCTGGGGGGACCTGGGGTTTCTTTATCTGTTTCCTCCGATCCCCATGCTAGGCAGGGTGCTGCGAAAGTTGGTTCTGGAAGGGGTTCTCGCCATTCTTGTGGCTCCAAGGTGGCCAAGGCGGGTGTGGTTCGCAGACATCGTTCGTCTGGCAGTGGATCAGTTCGATCTGCCTCTTCGGCCGGATCTCCTCACTCGGTCAACTGTGCTACCCCAGTTTACCATCGCTGGATTTGACGGCTTGGCTGCTGAAACCTCCGTCTTAAAGGAGGAGGGTCTTTCGGATTCGGTCATTCGGACTCTTATTAGGGCCAGGAAGAGATCCTCTTCTTCCATCTATTACAGGGCTTGGAGATCTTACATTGATTGGTGTGAGGCTAGATCTTTGCCCTGTCGGGTCTTTTCTGTTTCTAGGATTTTGGAATTTCTTCAATCTGGGCTGGACTCTGGTCTTCAGCTGAGTACTTTGAAGGGGCAGGTTTCTGCCTTGTCTATCTTTTTAGGTCATTTGCACTCCATCCTTTGGTCAGGACTTTTTTTCTAAGGGGTTCGCATCTGCGGCCTCCTAGGAAGCCTTTGCTCCCTGTTTGGGATTTGAATTTGGTTCTCTCTGCTCTTCCGGCTTCTCCTTGAGCCTTTGCAGGTTATTGTTCTTCCTACTCTGACTCAGAAGGTTGCCTTGTTGGTGGCCATCACTTCTGTTCTGCGTGTCTCGGAGTTGGCAGCCTTGTTGGTTCAGGCTCTTCACTTTGAGAGACATCAGGTCAAGGTGGTTTTCCGCTTCAAACCGGACTTTCCTTCTAAGGTGGTCTCTGTTTTTCATCTTAACCAGGACATTGTTCTTCCTTCCTTGTGTCCTAAGCCTAGGAATGACAAGGAGAGGGTTTGCACTGTTTGGATGTGGTACGCTGGGTGACGTACTGTTTGTTTACTACTTCTCTTTTTCGTAAGACTGATGTCTTTTTCGTGGTGCCCTGTTGGGCCTAGTAAGGGTTTGGCTCCCGCTAAGTCTTCCATTAGCAAATGGATTCGTCGGGCTGTTGTTGGGGCCTATTCTGCCAAGGGGAAGGTTCCCCCTTTTCGTATCACTGCTCATTCTATTCGTGCTGTTGGAGCGTCTTGGGCTTTTCAGCACCAGGCTTCTGTGTTACAAGTTTGTAAGGCTGCTACTTGGTCTTCTGTTCACACCTTTTCCAAGTTTTTACAAGGTTGGTGTGCGGGCTTCAGCGGAAGCTGTGTTTGGCCGCAAGGTTCTGCAAGCTGCAGTGGTTTGAGTCTTGCTTTATGGCCTTGTTGGATACCCGCCCTTTTCTGGACACTGCTGTTGGATGTCCCAAGTGTAATAATTAATGTCTGAAGTGGGGTGTGTGACATACTTAGAATAATACCATTTTGTGAATACTCACCTGTAAAATGGGTATTATGAGTATGTCACACACCCCACTTCACCCGCCCTTTTGGTATCCTGGATTCTTTATAGGGTGAAGTTTCGTTTACAGTTTGAGGGTTACCATTGGGTTTTTCCTGGTACCTTGTCTTTACTGCTGTTTGAATACTGGGGAATGAGTGGGAGGTACCAGGTATGTATAGACCAGGAGGGGCTCGTTTTTCATGACTTCTCTGCACGTCGCCACCTGCTGGTGGAGTTACCCAAGTGTAATAATTAATGTCTGAAGTGGGGTGTGTGACATACTCATAATACCCATTTTACAGGTGAGTATTCACAAAATGGTATTTTTACAGGTGAGTATTCACAAAATGGTATTTTTTCAATATTGAGCAAATGCTTTAGTAAAAAAAAAACTTTAAAGAGTAAGTCCACTCTTGAATTAATTTTTGAAAGTGTATATTTTTGTATGGCAAAATGAAGGTTCTGAGCTGATCTGGTATTTTTCGATTTTTCCAATGTTTGTAAATGTGTTTTATGGAAGCAGTTTTCATCTGTCGCTATTGGCAATGTACACTGATTGTTACTATTGGCAATGTACACCAATAGACTGCAGATAGTTGCACTGCTGCTGGGCATGTGTAAGGCTGAGTGAGCTCCCTCACCTCAGCAGCGGCCATAGAAGCAGTGTTCTGTGTGTGTACAGGACTCCCTTCTCCCTTGGTGTACAGACTGGCAGGCTGATTCATTACTAGCACCAGCTATCGGCAGATGAGCGTCTGTACAGAGGCGCTAAGAGCGACCGCTAGTATAAGCTGTGACCGGCTATCGGGCGCTGTAACAGAGCGTCTCATTCGCTGTAGTAACCTGGCTGGCATTGATGAATGTGATGTATGTTGGTTCTAACACCAATACAGCACTGCAGAGTGAAAGGCCAGCTCATTGCAACCGACTCTCAGCCACTCACACCATATTCAACAAAAAACACACACACACAGTGGCTGCGCTCTAGATCTGGTCGCTATAGCATAGAGCACCGGATGCTGTGTGATTAAAGTCTGTTTTTGAACACATATCCACCAGTGACAAAGCGAAAACACATGGAATTACATTTTTGTATCACTGTGACATTAACACTTTAATATCAGACCTGTAATGACAATTCTGCATAAAAATATAAAAAAAAATACGTTTTCAAAAATGACTTTTTCTAGGCCAGGAGAGGTGACAATTATTTGAGAGTAAAAAAAAAAAAAAAAATAAATTAAAAAAACCCAGTTTAAACAGAAGAAAAGGAACCATTGAAATGCATGGGAGAGCGACAGGTAATACTAGGCGCACTGGAAGCTAGAGCGCCGGCGCTATACACTGAGCCGCCTGTAATGATTAATCGGACGTTACATGGCGCTGTTAGTCGCTCACCGGAAGTTTGGGGTATTGGTTCACTTTAAACACAATGTAGACCCTTTATATGGGTGGTCCAGACATGGCTGCTGCTAGTCATCTGCACTTTTGCAAGAACAGAGACAAAAATCTGTATGATTACAGGGCCCTGTTATACTGCGTTTCCCAGAAAATAAGAAGGGATCTGATACCAATTGTGTTCCAAAATATGTGTTAGGGGCTTATTTTCAGGGGATGACTTACTTTTCCATAAACTAGATTTGTTCTTTATTTTCATTGCAAAATTGATAGCGCTACCCCCAACCCCTCCCCTCCCCCGCCATGTTCCTGGTGGGTGCTACTGCGTGCATTGGGGACAGACGGGCACCACTGCAGAGTGTGCCACATGGGTCCTGGCTCCTGCATGCAGCTACCCGACGCGGTTCCACAATATGACACAAGCTGCCATGTGATCTTGGTGTCATTTTGGTGTGGCGGGTTACTAGCACACGTGGGTACCCTGACACCCTGGGCAAGATATGGCCCTGACTGTTATGGGGGACCTTCTGGTCCTGGTGCCCAAGGCCATTGCCCTCTTTGCCCCTGTAACTGTAACTAGGGCTTATTTTTTTGCATAGAGCATATATTTTGCATCCTCAAAAATCCTTTTCACTATCCTGGGTTTTGGTCCACTTCCGCGGTGCACCCTGATCCGCTTCGTGAAACCCCCCAGATCGCCCTAAAAAACTCACCTCACCCCGCTCCTACGCGAGCGCTCGTCCAATCAGAGCGCTCAGAGCCGCTGTGGTATGTACGGACCAGCGACGGACAACCACAGCGGCTCTGAGCACGCTGAAGGCCGCATCTCGCGCTTCCCTCTAACAGGGAGCGCACCCGCGCCGGCCGTTTGTGAATGGGTGCGCGCCCTGCTAAAGAGAAGCGTGAGATGCGGTCGCGGCTCGTGCATGCGCTGTTGGAACGGGGATAAGATAAGGCGTCCTGTGGGGTTTCACACTGCGGGGCATCCCGATTTCGGATGCCCCGCAGGGAGGGATCTGATCGGCTCGGAAATCTATAAGATCACCCCTGGGTGTTGGTCCACTTTAAAGGTCTTATTTTCTTTGAAGGTAACAGGCTAACTAACTGTTATACTTTATCTGAGGTCAGGGCAGGACAGGCATCATTCCAGTGTGTGGCCTGGTTTATTTCCTGTATCAAATTCTGAAACAATAAATGGGCAAAATATTGTAATAGCAACACAGAAATGAGGTGAATGATACTTAGAGCTTGAAGTACTTCTGGACTTGTCTAGGCAGAGAATCTGATCCAATGAGTTTGGTGGCTCTCAAAACAGTTGGCAACTAATGTGACCTCGCTAATGGGAGCGGGATGATGGGTCTGCCAGCAGCTGCCTCTCTGCTGTCTTAAAGCGGACCAAAACCCACTTTAACTAGCATCCCCTGAATTGCTCCCCCATAAGGGGTACTTTTCGCCATTTTTCACTGCTTCTGTCTCATTCTAATCCCAGATAATGGCGCCTGTTTTAGCTGTAAAGCTCCGCCTCCTCCATTCATTGCCACTGTTCTGAGTGGCAATGACTGATCACCTGCCATCTCGCACCAACAGACAGCAATTAAATCAGTGTTTAAACTGGACCTTCACCCTATATAAGAGTCTATCTTATGTGTTTCCCCCACGCTGTTCATACAGATTGCTCACATTAAAAATCATCCTACCTACATCTACTGCATTTTATGAGACTTTAAAGCGGACCTTCACCCTGAATAAGAGCCTATCTTATATGTTTCCCACACCCTGTACATACAGATTGCTCACATTAAAAATCATCCTACCTGCATCTACTGCATGTTATGAGCCTTTAAACATCCAAGATGGCCGCTTATGGAAGCCCCCATCTTATCAGGCAGCCTGCAAACAGGAAGTGCCTCCTGACTGTGCTGCTCTGCATTCTGGGACTGCTGACCTTTACCTGACCCCAGCTCTGCTCTGTCTGAGCAAAGCACAGCTATAACCCGCCCCTCTGTACCTTATCCCACTCTCCTCTCCTCAGTAAGTGTGATGCTTCTGAGTCAAGATGGCGGCGCCCGTATCCTAAATTCCTGAACAGAGTTGCAGCCCAGTGGGGGGAAGAATAATAAGTTAGTGACTAAAAACTTAAAATATATTAATTTTAGATGCTGGGGAACTGTTTTTTAAGAGTTTGGGCTTTTCATGAAATCACGCTGAAGGTCCGGTTTAAACATCCAAAGATGGTGGCCCATGGAGGTGCAGGCTGCCTGCAAACAGGAAGTGCCTTCTGAGTATGCCCCCATGCATTCTGGGATTGCTGACCTTTTCCTGACCCCAGCTTTGCTCTGTTTGTGCAGAGCACAGCTATAACCCCGCCCCCTGCACTTCTGACCCCTCTCCTCAGTATGTGATGCCACTGAGACAAGATTGCAGCACCCATATCCTAGAGTGCTGAACAGAGTTGCAGGCCAGTGGGGCAAAGAATAAAAAGTGACTAAAAACATTAAATATATTAATTTTAGATGCTGGGGAATAGTTTTTAACAGTTTGGGCTTTTCATTAAATGATGCTGAAGGTCCGCTTTAAGGACAATTCGAAAAGTGGAAATATCTATTTCTAGGTCTACACCCCAATAGGGGAATTATGGCAGGAGCTTTGGCCGAATGTATTTCACAAGTTCAGTGGGTTTTGGTCCGCTTTAACTCTTGCTGGTGAGCTGCCGAAACCTCTCCAGCTTGACATTCTGTATGGAACCGCTCCTCCATTGTTGGTTTGCCAAACAATGTCTTCAATATGGAGCTACAATCAGTTACATAGTTAATACGGTTGAAAGAAGACATGTCCATCAAGTTCAACCAAGGGTGTTGGGGTCGGGGAAGTTATTTTTTATTTTATAGGGGAAGCTATTTCTTTTAATTTTTGTTTTTATTTTTTATTTTTTTACTGATAATAGTAACTGTTAATGTTATTTTCTTCTAAATATGCATCTAATCCTTTTTTGAAGCTGTCAGCGGTTGATGCTGTAACAAGCTTCTGTGGGAGGCTATTCCATAGATTTATAGTTCTTATGGTAAAAAATGATTGTCGCCTCCGGAGACTAAATTTTTTTTTTTCCAATCGAAGGCAGTGCCCCCTTGTCCTTAGAGAGGATTTAACATGAAATAGTGTCCCCCCATATTTTTTGTATGGGCCATTTATTTATTTATACAAGTTAATCATGTCCCCCCTCAATCGCCTCCTCTCAATACTAAACAGATTTAATTCTCGTATTCTTTCCTAATAACTAAGATCCTTCATTCCCTTTATGAGTTTGGTGGCTCCTCTGCTCTCTTTCCAGAGTCAGAGCGTCCTTTCTATGAACGGGTGCCCAGAACTGGACGGCATATTCCAGGTGAGGGCGCACCAGTGCCTTGTAAAGAGGCAAAATTACATCCCTATCCCGTGATTCCAGGCCTCTTTTAATGCACGATAGTATCTTGGTGGCCTTGGAAGCAGCTGCTTGGCATTGCATGCTGTTATGAGTCAGGAAAGAGTGATGAAGAATAATCTGCTTTGGTGGGAAGCAGAGGAGTAACTTCAGGAGGTGCGGCTGCACTGGGGCCCAGAAGGTCAGGGGGACCCCATCATTGTTGCTCCTCCACCTTATTTATCATATTGGTGCTCACTTGGCATCATTTAGATAAAGGGAGCAGCATGTGCTGCTTCTTTTTCAGTCATTGGTTGTCTTACATCCTGCTGAGTAAAACAAAAAAAGCTGTATGAGCCATGATGGGGGCCCCATTAAATGTTCGCCCCAGGCCAGGGCCCCATCACATTTAGTGGGAAATATATATATTGGTAGTTAAATCGAACCTTCAGAATCAGGGAAAGGACAGCAATCCCAGAATGCAGAGTGACACAGTCAGAAGACACTTCCTGTTTGCAAGGCTGCCTGATGCTCCATGAGCCACCATCTTGGATGTTTAAAGGCTCATAACATGCAGTAGATGCAGGTAGGATGATTTTTAACGCGAGCAATCTGTATGTACAGGGTGTGGGAAACATATAAGATAGACTCTTATTCAAGGTAAAGGTCTGCTTTAATATATTGTAAATTTTTAGTCACTTATATTTTATTCTTTCCCCCACTGGGCTGCAACTCTGTTCAGGACTCTAGGATACAGGTGACACCATCTTGCCTCAGAAGCATCACATACTGAGGAGAGGAGGAGGGTTATAGCTGTGCTTTTCTCAGACAAAGCAGAGCTGTGGGTGGGAAAAGGGCAACAATCCCAAAATGAAGAGTGGATCAGTCAGATGACACTTCCTGTTTGCAGGCAGCCATGAGCCGCCATCTTAGATATTTAGAGGCTCAGAAAATGCAGTAGGTGATTTTTAATGTGAGCAATTTGTATACACAGAGTGAGGGAAACATACAAGATAGGCTCTTGTTCAAGGTGAGGGTCCGCTTTAAGACCACATCAGATGTCAAATAAACATTGTCCTGAGGTGAGAGCCGGATTAAGTGTGGTGGAGAAGTGAGAAATGTGGTGGAGGCCCCAGATACAGTATAAAATAATAGTCCAGCCAAGTAACTGATTGGTGGTTGTCTGGCACCTGCCTACTTACTGGAAGGTCAGATCGAGTCCCTTGTGCCACCCCTGTGCGGGTGCGTGCTGCTCGTTCTGGGTGGGGGGGGGTGTAGTCACCCAGCTGGTCCAGCAGAAAACAGTTCCCTGCATTGAGCTGCCAGCGGCTGTGCTTGGTGACTTGAGCTCTGCACCCATCACTGTAGCGTTGCTGATGGCGGTTTTGCTGCCCTAGACTGGCGGTGGCTCTGGCTGTAGGTTTGCAAAAACAAAAAAAGGCTTGCCCAGGTGCAGGGGGGGGGGGGGTGTACTGCCACTGATAGCTTTGTTACTGACCCCGTGGTTGTCAGACTGAAAAGCCTCCTGGACCAGACCATAACCCAAAGGTGGAAGCCCCTTTTGCAGGGCAAGTGGTGGTGGCCCGGGGCAAGTGCCCCTTGAGCCGCAACCCCCCCCCCCCTCATAGTCCGTCCCTGCCCGAGGTGGGATGGAGCACGCACCTAGCTGGAGAGTCCTTCCTTCTGATGTCAAAAGAATTGTCACCTGAATTCCCCTGGATTGCCTTTGAAACCCACATGTAATATCTTTTCAGGCGGCCATATTGGGGATGTAGGTGGTCTCCTGTCTAGACACCAGCACAGTGTTCACTGTCAGGGAAAACAATCTCCATTATGGCAATGTGTATTCAGTGTGCAGTCTGCCCCATAACATACTTGCCCCTCACAAATGGGTCCTCTCAGATACCATATAGGATGGTCGGGAACCAATGAAATCACTGAAAGTGGCAGAGACAGGTAAGCAGCACCCATAAACATCCATCTCCTTCTGCCCAACTCTGCAATAACCACACACCAGGGGTCAGCCAGCCACACGTGGCTCCCGAGCTGCTATAAAGAAGCCATGGATGTATAGGTTAGACCCAGATGATACATACATATGAGCTTTTACTGGAATGAGGGAAGCGAATGGTAACAGAGGGGGTGGACTTCACATACATGGGTCAAAAATTCTTGATGGCTGTCTCCTTTAAAGTGGATCAACACCCAGGGGGGATCTATAAGATTCCCGGGCCGATCAGATCCCTCCCCGCGGGACATTCGGAATCGGGATGTCCCGCGGGGTGAAACCCCCCAGGAAGCCCAGAAACCTTACCTTAACCCCGTTCCAACGGCGCATGCGCGGGCCGCGGCCGCGTCTCGCGCTTCCCTCTAGCAGGCCGTTTGTGAATGGCCAGCGAGGGCGCGCTCCCTGGGGGGGACGAGCGCCCGCGTAGGAGCGTGGTGAGGTGAGTGTTCCCGGGCGTTCTGGGGGGTTTCACACAGCGGGGCACCCCCCCGATCGGGGTGCCCCACCGAAGTGGTCCAAAGCCCGGGATAGTGAAAATCCTGGGTGTTGGTCCACTTTAAGGAGATTGCTCATAACTACAGGGAGGCTGATTTAAGACTAGTGCCGCATATTGCCATGTGAGCGTCTGTGTAGTGGCACTTAGAGCGACCGCTAGTGGACACTGCAAGTGGGTGTCTAGCTTAGCGGGCGGACAAGTGACGCTGTACTATCCTGTCCAGCATTGATGAATGTGATGTCTGTAGGGGGCGCTGTAGAAGCGTCTCCCTGATTCACTGCACAGCCAATCACGAACGTTAGGTGGTGTCCCAAGGTCAAAGCGCCCAAAACTACGCTACATCTAACAACAGGACAACACTGCAGCGAGCGATAGGTAGCGACAGTTAAGTGCGTTCAGCACTCGGCGCTGAAGCCTGTATTCAAGAAAAAAACTACACACAAGCAGCATCGGCGCTCTAAAACTGGGCTCTAGCGTTGAGAGAGAGATGCTGTGTTTTAAAAGTCTGTTTCTCAACACATATCCACCAGCACCAGAGTGAAAACACATGGAATGACATTGTATAACACTGTGACAATGACACTGCAATGGCCGACCTGCACATACAATTCTGCATAAAAAAGTGTTTGGTTGCCGGGCAGGAGAGGACACACAATGATTTGAGTCAAAAATCTTGAAAGTTTACTTTAGCAACACGCTACTTATACACAACCAAATGAAACCCCATTGAAATGTATGGGAGAGCGCTACTGAGCGACAGGTACATGGCGCTGCTGGACCTCAGCTATACGCTGAGCCACCGCTAGTGATACATGTGACGCTACATGGCGCTGTTAGAGGTGCTCATCAGATTGACTTTCTTACCGTAAATTTGATTTTCACATACAGCGCCCAGCGTTCACCGATGCTACGTGGCACTACCTGGCGTTAGCGTTTCTTAAACCGGACCTTCACCATGATTTATTGAAAAGCCCAAACCCTTAAAGTGGACCAACACCCAGGATTTTCACTATCCTGAGTGTTGGTCCACTTCCGCTGTGTGAAACCCCCCAGAAAGCCCCTAAAATCTTACCTTATCGGCGACGGACAAGCGCCGGATAAGCCCCCGCCGCCTCTCGCGCTCCCTCTTACAGGGCTCTTACTGCTAGAGGGACGCGTTTTTAGGGGCTTTCTGGGGTTTTTTTTAACACAGCGGGGAATCCCGATTTTGGATGCCCCGCGGGGAGGGAGCTGATCGGCCTGGGAATCAGGGGTGGGTGTTGGTCCACTTTAAAAACGATTCCCCAGCATCTAAAGTTAATATATTTGAAGTTTTTAGTCACTTACTTATTATTCTTTCCCCCACTGGGCTGCAACTCTGTTCAGGACTTTACAATATAGGCTCTGCCATCTTGCCTCAGGAGCATCACACTTACTGAGGAGAGAAGAGCGGGATAAAGTACAGGGGGCGGGGTTATAGCTGTGCTTTGCTCAGACAGAGGAAAGCTGGGGTCAGGATTTTCACTATCCTGAGTGTTGGTCCACTTCCGCTGTGTGAAACCCCCCTGAAAGCCCCTAAAATCTTACCTTATCGGCGACGGACAAGCGCCTCTCGCGCGTCCCTATTACAGGGCTCTTACAGCAGCACAGTCAGAAGACACTTCCTGTTTGCAGGCTGCCTGATGCTCCATGAGCCACCATCTTGGAAGTTTAAAGGCTCATAACATGCAGTAGATGCAGGTAGGAAGATTTCTAATGTGAGCAATCTGTATGTACAGGGTGTGGGAAACATATAAGATATGCTCTTATTCAGGGTGAAGGTCCGCTTTAATTAACCCCCTAAAACTTTGGGCCCCTCTATAGTGGTGCGGGTACTCGCCAGCTGAATTGAGTCTCTTGTCTTCTCTGCAATAACACAGGAGGCAGCCCTTGTAAAAGAATCTAGAAAAAAGGCAATCTTTATTTCTGCAAATTAGTGATCTCTTCCACAAATCTATATATTAACATCATATAAAAAAAATGTAACACAATCTGTTTAAAGCTTTAAATTAGCAGTACTCTATATACACATCCGGCGTCGCAAGAGATTTTGGATACTAGTGCCCAAGCCTGAGATTAGGCTCCATTAAGATATAAACCAACGTCCAACTTGAAGGTCCAAACCCGAGAAAAGTCCCCTTTCTACAGGAACAGTTTGGATTGTTCTACAGAACTTTGCACACAAAACATAAACATAATAAGGTGACGTGAGAGAGATTTACAAAAGCGATTTCGAGCTCCTCATGACATGGTGTAGAGGTTTCCGAGGATTTCAGTCCAGTCCTTTTTATAGGATCACCCCCAATCCTTATTACTTTTGGGGTTTCCATACACAATATGCAGATACAATATGAAATATGTCTATTGAAAAATCCCCCCCAAAACATTCAGTGGATATAAAAGAACTTCCATGATAGAAAGGTTTTATAGACTTCAGGAAAGGTGCCATTGTGCCCTCAGAAAGCATGAAAGCATTACCCATGATTCTCTTCTCCAGCATATCCCAAAGCCATGGTGAATGATGTCATCCAGTGTTTGTGGTACAGTATCATTGTGAATGGGTAGCTGGGGATTTATGAAATAGGTGGGTGAAATAAGTGGACCAACACCCGATGCTGATCTTATAGATTTCCGGGCCGATCAGCATCAGGCCTGCGGGGCACCCCGATCGGGGGGGCCCCGCTGTGTGAAACCCCCCAGAAAGCCCCGAAATCCCTACCTGCTCCTCGATCCAGCAGCGCATGCGCGAGCCGCCGCCGCCGCTCATGCATCCCTCTAGCAGGGCGCGCACCCGCGCCGGCTGTTTGTGAATGGCCGGCGCGGGCGCGCTCCCTGTAAGAGTGACGCGCGGGAGGCGGCGGTGGCGCGCTCGCTTGTCCGGCGGCAGGGATTGGCTGCAGCGGTCACGTGGGAGCGGGGACAGGTGAGTTTATGGGGCTTTCTGGGTGGTTTCACACAGAGGGGCACCCCCGATCGGGGTGCCCCGCCGAAGTGGACTAAAACCCAGGATAGTCAAATTCCTGGGTGTTGGTCCACTTTAAAGTGGACAAATCACCCCTGGCATAGATTCCAGGGCCGGGCGCTAGTCTGCCCCCCGGGGAATCCTGTACCAGAGGATCTGTGAAACCCCCAGGACGTTATCCTGGAGGCTCCCACGACGCTGTCTTTGCCGCTTCCCTGTAGCCGTGCGCGCTCTCCATGCCCATCCATTCAGACAGACTAGGCACATGTTAGCGCACAATTCTCCGGGGGATGCGGGCGCCGGAGTCACCTATGCCGGCGCAAAGTACAAATCAGCGGCTTTGGACAAGCGCCTGTGCATGCTCCATGGGAACAGCAGAAAGGTGAGTGAAAGTGGGCAATCTGGGGGTTTTCACACAGGGGAGTATTCTACATAGGGATGCCCCCGGGGCAGGTACCGATCACCAGAATAGTCAAAATCCCGGTGATTGATCCACTTTAAAGCCCAACTCAAGCCAACATATTTTGTAAGGTCGGCATGGTTACCATTACTTAGGTGTTTGGTTTGCTTTCCATGACCCAATTTGGGAGATCTAGCCTCATGCTTAGTGTGTTCACCAACTCAGATGGGCATAATCCATCAATGTCATTGGGCCTAAAAGGTGGTACGTGTAACCTAGCTTTTCCTGTGGACACCATAACTTTTTTGTTTGACAAACTGTCTGTTTGGATCAGCAAGTGAGGTTGTATCTGTGGTGGTGACAACAAAAAACCCCTCTGTATTCTATCCAAAATTAAAAACACGTTTGGTAGGAGTTGGGCTTTAAGGATTCAAGTGCTATGGTCCAGAATATATGGCCGAAGTAGCTCAGCCCTTTTTTGCCATCATCTGTTGCCAGGAGGGGTTTTGCTTTACATCCTCGTGTATCAAAATCGAGGGGCCTACAATAAATTGAACTTGATATGCTGAGGCGGTGGGAGGGGCGGGAGGAGGAGGGAGAGGGAGGGACCAGCAATCCTGTCCCACTCTGCTGAGCTGATTGGAGGACGGGATGAAAGGGAGAATGTTATTGGCTGAACCTGTAAACCTTGATATCTCGGCCATTTCTGCTTCAATTTAAAAACGAAAAACAGTTTAGGACAGCGCCAAATGTAGCCCGACACAATGGTGTATTTGCCTGCTGTATCACTTTAATCACAAAGCAGCATCAGGCATCCTTTGCCATTGACATTTCTCTGGTCCCTGGAACATGGGAAATGTTCTATCTGATTATAAACACGAAGCTGGGCCGGCCCCATTTTAAGGTCAAAAGTTATGGATGAACTAAGTTATACTTTACAAAGAAGCCTATCTAAGACTTTGGTGAAGGTATTTAGAAAGGCTTCTCCAATCACAGAGAAGATGTTCTCAGGGACAGACCTTCATAGTGTGAATGTAACATTTCCCACGTTTCTTAGGCGGTCATAGGGAAATCTCTCAGGGGAACTTCTGCATAACATTTCCTTGGCACTAGATGGCTTACAATTTGGGTGATCCTGGAACGGGTAATATCCAGCTGCTGCTGAGTGTGGTATGTGGAATGACTGGGGAGGATAGAACTCATATCTCACATTCCTACCATCACTTCCCTGGTGGAGACCAGTGCACATCTCCAGCTTTGAATAAATTCCATACATCTTAACAATATATATATATTGGTCTACAGGCTTGCCAGCTGTAAGACTTGAAGGATGTGGGTGGGGAGATTATACAAATGTCTGTAAGTTTTTTTTTTTTAAGGGAGAACTCCAGTCAGGATAGAGAAGTTTCAACAGCTTACAGTGTGTTGACTTGAAGATCCAGATATGGCTCAACACTGCAGGACATACCCCATCTTGCTCTCAGTGACCTCACAATGGCTGTTTGCTTCAACACTGAAGGGCAAGTAAAATATTCCCTCCCCTATACAGAATGGTGGAAGAATTTAGAACAACTTTAAAGTGGACCTCTACTCTCTGGGCTGCTGCTTCTCCCACCATTTCGGTATCAGGAATATGCACGGCCATCCCCTTTTTTATGCCAACTTATTTTCCACTAATCGTTATTTTCTATATATTGACCAGGTATGATTTAGTCCAGTTCTGATGGTTTAACTTGTAAATAATTTACTTTATCAATAAGATTTTCACTTGTAATAATTGTCTTGGTCACAGATCCATATACATATCAGTCACTATCGATAACTGGCGCTGAGGAAGCCTTACTGGTCGAAACGTGTACGCCAAAACAGTCACCAGGTTCAATAACCAAGAGGCAATGTTCCATTCATTTTCATTGTTGGATCCTGTCAATATATTTGTATGGTTTAAATTTATTGTGAGGTGAACCGTTTGACTATCTTCCCCCCTCCTTTTACTAAGAACCCCAATAAAGAATTTAAACTCCTTTATATGATTTCACCTTAATTTGAGTGAAGGCGGGGTCGCTCTCATAGGCGAACATTAGACTGGGTCAGCCTATACCCACTTGTGCTCTTCCCAGATATTTTCCAATGGCCTTCCAAACGTAACAAATTCCAACAGAGGTGTTGGGAAAATCAACAGTCACTGAATGTAAACATACTTGGGATAAGCATCCATCTATCCTAAGATTAGGATAAAATATACAGGTAAGGGTAGACTAGATGGACCACGTGCTCTCATTTAGCATTCCACCTCCTAGGTTTCTATCCCCTCCCCACTCCTGCATTGTCTAGGCCAGCCATATGACCTGCCAGCGATCACTTTGGTTCACCACCAGTGTGTCACATGGCCAGTGGGAAGATAAGTAAATAGAGATAAATAGTGAGTAATGGGCAGTCAGGGATGCCCAGTGGGTGAGAAATAGCCTAGGGGTTAGTGGTTTTTTTTAGTGGATTTTGTATGCCTGTGAGGTCCATTCTTCTCAGTGAGTTCACAAAGCACCTGAGAAAATGGTTGGTTGGATTTTCAACTTTAACCTAATGGAGAACAATGAGATGTGTAATAACAATGTGCTTTATGTATCTAGAGTACATATTGACTTCAGCCCTGATGAAGGTTCCCTCAACAACTGAACTTTAAAAAGTGGAGGAGAAGCAGGGCAGGCAGGACTATCCACTATTTCTAGATAACATTTACCAATGGCAACTCCATATTTATCCTGAGTTTTTCTGAATACTCCAAACTGCCTTGATTTAATCATTCTGATTATGTGACTTTGGAAGATCCAGTGTAGAAGTGTTGAGGTTTAGTGTTATAGAGGCCGAGACGTTCACATTGGAGGTTTCAGTATTATGTCTACGCTGTAGGTGGGGGATCCAGTGTTTGCACCGGCGGCGATGGCGGAGAAGGCGAGTGTCCATTGATCAGGATCAGAAGTAATACAATCCTCTATAAAAGTGGTTTGTAAGGGACAACCATGGAAGGCTGAGGTGTATCCAGAAGTCTAAAGAGCATAAGAGGTCCTGGGCTTCACTCCTTTCCTTCAGGGCTGGAGCAGCAGAGGGCATGAGAGGTGAGCAGGGCATGGATGTCGTGGAAAAATGGCCGGTCTCGGCAGTCTCTGGACCAGCACTGCACCATCAGCTCGTACAGAGATGGAGGACAGGTGGGTGGTCGCGACAGGTAGATCTAAATGGTAGGAAAAAACGTATGTCAGAATATTCCTGGAACAAAAGCAAACAACAGAGAATTATAAAATCCATCAACGTACAGGGCCTGAGTTAGAGGTGGCAAACTGGGCAAAAGCACAAAGTCTCCAAAGGGGTCCCTGGTCAGCACTAGAAACTTGGTATTTCCCAGGGTGTGGTGGGCCAATGTGAAGCTCACTGACCTACAACAAACCCAATTTTGGGCTCTTTGGGCTGTTGTTCCTCTATGCCCCACTGTTTATACACCCCCCCTCCCCCAGGTTGCCCAGTACAGGAAATAGAGCTCATTTTAAATCCATTGACGCAGAAGGATGTGATGAGCTCATGGAAATTTTGGGGGACAGTGAGAATGAAAGCAAGAATGAAAGCTTCCTGTTGCTCCCACGGTGCAGACTCAGACGAGAACAAATGCACTGATTGGGTGCGTGTCCTGCTCAGCCAATCAGTGCACTCGCTTTCACTTGGCTCCGCTGACGGCTAGACCACGTGGACGGCTAAGCAGCAACACCCCAATGGGGAGCCGAGTGTCCCGCCAGCCACATGCCCCGCTCACCTTCTAGTCGTGGCGTGCCCGCGTTGCCCATTCAGAAAGGTCTGCTTCAATCGTGAAGAGCTTCAGCAACTGCAGTGATTACCACTGCACTTCCCCCGAATACAAGAATCCCAAACTCTAACGCACATTCCACTACCAGAATGTGAATGTAACACTGTAACTGGGCAACATTACTCACCCTCTCCATGCTCCTGAGTGCTCTAGTGGTGACTGTTGGCGGCAGGGTAGGTGGTCATCTGGGCAGCTGTGTGTGGAGGGGCTCCTGAGGTTTTTCAGCCAAATCCTGGGGTTTCAACAAAATCTATTTTGGCCAACCTCTAAGGCCGTTGATTCCCTGTTCTAGGGGCATCCTGTTTTGGGATGTTCTGCAGAGTGAAAACCCAATACTTTCACTGTATAATCATCTTGCGCAGGCCGGGGGGAGTGGGGATGCTTTGGAGTGAGGTAAAGCTTTGCTGCAGCTGTCAGTCAATGATTCAAGGGGAATTTACAGCGAAACCAAAGGGTTTCACACTTGTCAAGTTATGCCCCTGAGCCGATGGGCCCCCTGAATCAGTATGCTTAGATGGTGGTTTTTAAATGTTGGTTATTGTTAGTCTGAACCCATTGGGATAGTTGAGTTCTACACACGTTGAGCAAAAACCATAAGATATTGTAATTATAGTATGCATATTTAAAAATTCAAGCGCGGGTTCTTTATGTACATGCTTAGATGGTGGATGACCCCAAGGGCTACTGTAGGTTTAAGTTCCCTTTAACTTGTCGTTGTGTGAAGATTTCCTACGCCACTTGAAAAGTCTGGCAGCTAATGGGGGGTTAATTAGAATGTGGCGCCACATTGGAAGTGACTAATTCCCACATCCTGTACATACAGATTGCTCACATTAAAAAGCATCCTACCTGCATCTACTGCATGTTATGAGCCATTAAACATCCAAGATGGCGGCTCATGGGCTTCAGGCAGCCTGCAAACAGGAAGTGCCTTCTGACTGTGTCACTCTGCATTCTGGGATTGCTGTTCTTTCCCTGACCCCAGCTCTGCTCTGTCTGAGCAAAGCACAGCTATAACCCGCCCCCCTGTCCTTTATCCCACTCTCCTCTCCTCAGTAAGTGTGATGCTTCTGAGTCAAGATGGCGGCACCCGTATCCTAAAGTTCTGAACAGAGTTGCAGCCCAGTGGGGGAAAGAATAATAAGTAAGTGACTAAAAACTTAAAATATATTGATTTTAGATGCTTGGGAATCTTTTTATAAGGGTTTGGGCTTTTCAATTAATCATGGTGAAGGTCCGGTTTAAGGTGTTTTAAGGCCAACAATGTTAAAAGCACTTTGTAATATACAGAGTCACTGTATAAATCAACAATCACTGAATTTAAACATGCCTGGGATAAGCACACATCTATCCTAAGATAAAGAGAACATACAGTATACACATAAGATAAAGAGAACATACAGTATACACATAAGATAAAGAGTACATACAGTATACACATAAGATATAGAGAACATACAGTATATACATAAGATATAGAGAACATACAGTATACACATAAGATATAGAGAACATACAGTATACACATAAGATACAGAGAACATACAGTATATACATAAGATACAGAGAACATACAGTATACACATAAGATACAGAGAACATACAGTATACACATAAGATATAGAGAACATACAGTATACACATAAGATACAGAGTACATACAGTATACACATAAGATAAAGAGTACATACAGTATACACATAAGATAAAGAGAACATACAGTATATACATAAGATATAGAGAACATACAGTATACACATAAGATATAGAGAACATACAGTATACACATAAGATACAGAGAACATACAGTATATACATAAGATACAGAGAACATACAGTATATACATAAGATAAAGAGAACATACAGTATACACATAAGATAAAGAGAACATACAGTATATACATAAGATATAGAGAACATACAGTATACACATAAGATAAAGAGAACATACAGTATACACATAAGATATAGAGAACATACAGTATACACATAAGATAAAGAGAACATACAGTATATACATAAGATAGAGAACATACAGTATACACATAAGATAAAGAGAACATACAGTATACACATAAGATAAAGAGAACATACAGTATACACATAAGATATAGATAACATACAGTATACACATAAGATAAAGAGAACATACAGTATACACATAAGATAAAGAGAACATACAGTATATACATAAGATATAGAGAACATACAGTATACACATAAGATATAGAGAACATACAGTATACACATAAGATACAGAGAACATACAGTATATACATAAGATACAGAGAACATACAGTATATACATAAGATAAAGAGAACATACAGTATATACATAAGATATAGAGAACATACAGTATACACATAAGATAAAGAGAACATACAGTATATACATAAGATATAGAGAACATACAGTATACACATAAGATAAAGAGAACATACAGTATACACATAAGATATAGAGAACATACAGTATACACATAAGATAAAGAGAACATACAGTATATACATAAGATAGAGAACATACAGTATACACATAAGATAAAGAGAACATACAGTATACACATAAGATAAAGAGAACATACAGTATACACATAAGATATAGAGAACATACAGTATACACATAAGATAAAGAGAACATACAGTATACACATAAGATAAAGAGAACATACAGTATACACATAAGATAAAGAGAACATACAGTATACACATAAGATAAAGAGAACATACAGTATACACAAGATAAAGAGAACATACAGTATACACATAAGATATAGAGAACATACAGTATACACATAAGATAAAGAGAACATACAGTATACACATAAGATAAAGAGAACATACAGTATACACATAAGATATAGAGAACATACAGTATACACATAAGATAAAGAGAACATACAGTATACACATAAGATAAAGAGTACATACAGTATACACATAAGGGCAGACTAGATGGAGCGTATGGTCTCCTTCTGCCGTCAACCTTCTATGTTTCTATGTTACAGTTTCACATATTGCACTTGTACAGTGGTTGATACGTTTCCATAATCTTTATTATAGAGGAAGTCCGAGTTTAGTAATCTCCCCCCCCCCCCCAGCCACCAGTCACTCCTTCTGTGCTAAGCCACAATCCTCTCCCTTGACAGAGGGGGGCGGGTCTCTGCATAGCAGTTGTAGCCTATAGTGAAAGTTGGACTTGAATGACAGACCAGTACAGTCACACTGCTGAATGGGATTGGGTGACTGACCTGTCACTCAAGGCTCCAGCTTTTGTGCAGATTGCCTCCCCCCCTCCCCCCCAGTAAGGGTTTTTTCAGGTTATTGCCCACATTCTGCTTAGCAGGATCAAAGAAATATCTAATCATATATATATATAAAATAGCACTTCTATCTTCCAGCAGTATGTAATCAAATACAGGGCTGGCAGAACTTGTGAACTAAATGTAATAACAGTGCCAATGACTTGAGGAGACGAGGCTTTCCAACTTATAAAGGCCCGTCTCTGTGGCTGAAGACCCCGGATTGGCGATCGGAGGCCCCCGAGGGAAGAGGAGAAGCATCTGCGCAGATTCTATGTGTTAGCATTTAAATGGCCAAAGAGGAACAATGCCTGGGATTTTCATTAGGCCGGATTTTGTATCTCTCCATTGGGGCATTGGATTTTTTCTCCGCTGTGTGAAATTTCCAGATCGGTGGTGAGGTGAGTATAAGAGTTTATCCAAAGGATTTCAAAACATCCAGATTTGGGATGCCCCAGGGATAGGGAATTGACCTACCTTTTTCTTTAAAGCGGACCAAAACCCAGGTCTAGAGTCTAAGGGGCAGTGACCTCGGCAGACTAAAATGCCAGCGTGTGCAATCGTGTACGACAAGGATGGCAGAGGAAGCAGCATGGCGCTGCGGCATAGAGCAGTAAGCAATGGAGCTCGGTGTTACCTTCGCCGTATGTGCCTGCACTTGCAGTCTGCAGGCACAGCAAGGAAAAGGTGAGTATATGGCGATGCCACAGGTTTTCCCACAGTGGGCTTTTACATTTTTTTGGGGGGAGGGGATAATTAAAGCTTTTGCTCTTATTGACCTTCAGTCAATAATTACTGGAGGCTTGCTCACACCTCCACCTCTAGGACATCCCAAATTCAGGATCCAGAATTGAGATGCCCCGGTGTGTGAAACCACCCAGTTCGCCCAGTAAAACTCAGCTCTCCTTGGTCCAAGGGCGCATGTGCAGGCTCTCGCCCAATCAGATCCCTTTGCCGTGTTTACTTACTTTCAGCAAAGGGCTCCGATTGCCTCCAATGGGGAGTGTGAGCTATCTAAATGGCTGGGGCAGGAGCATGCGCATGCCACTGGGGATGCAGGGGATGCGGAAGCACGCACTCCCCAATGAAAACAATCAGAGCTGTTTGCCTTTCAGCGATTGGACGAGAGCATGCGCTATTGAAGAAGGGAAAGGTGAGTGTTTACAGGCTTCCTGGGGGGTTTCACACAGCAGAGCATCCCAATGCCCCAGGGGAAAGCCATCTGGTGAGTTTTGTTCCGCTTTAAGCCTAAAATATGGCAAAATGCTTACGCTCTTGGGCAGCAGCTGCATCTAGTCTGTGCTCCTTGTCCCATCAGGTGGGTATGCATGCGCCATATGGGCATATGCCCACCCAGCAAACTCTATTGGGCATCAGTCATTTCATGACGCATGTTAGCAGGATGGGAGCACAGACCCAATAAGTAATTTTGCCCTTTTTCAGACTTGTATCAGGCAGGCTGATTCATTAGTAGCGCCAGGTACAGACAGATGAGCGTCTGTAGCGAGGCTTTGAGAGCGACCGCTAGTGGTCGCTGTGCTCGGCCATGGTTCGCTATTTCAGAGCCTCTCAGTCGCTGGCCGGCATTGATGAATATATTGTGTGAGTCGCTCTAACACCAGTACAGTGCTGTATGGGAGTGAACGGTAGCGCCAGCTCATTGCGACCGACTCACACCATATTCATCCAAAAAATAGCCTCACACAGCGCCAGCGCTCAAAATCGGGTCGTTGTAGCCCAGAGCGCCAGACGCTTTGTGATTAAAGTCTGTTTTTGAACACATATCCCCTAGTAACAAAGCGAAAACATATGGAATTACATTGTTATTACATTGACATTTAACATGAACAATTTAATACCAGACATGTACGGACAATTCTGCATAAAAATATTATAAATCAAAAAAGTTTTCAAGAATGACTTTAAATAGGCCAGGAGAGGTCACGCAATGATTTGATAATAAAAAAAAAAACCCTGTTTAAAGAGAATAAGAGGATCGTCCATTGAAATGTATGGGAGAGCGACAGGTAGCGACAGGTAATACCAGGAAGCCAGAGCGCCAGCGGTATACGGTGAGCCGTCTGTGATGATGAATCGGTCGCTCACCAGATTCGCTTTGATAAATGTGGTATTGCGTACAGCACCCGGCGGTCACCATTCGCTACCTGTCGTTACCTGTCGCTGCCAGTGGTTACCTGGTGCAATGGCTTGATGAATAATTAATAAGCTGTCTGGGGGTTGGGGAGCAGACCTTCAAAACAATCTTGGGTCAGCTTTGGAGACAGTGAGGAAAAGTTAGAGCCACTTTAGAGTCCTGTTTGCTTTTTTCAGTCCACCACAAAGTTCATCTATTAGTGACAGGTTCCCCATAGTTGTGAATAGAACCTAAATAAGCTGCCTTTCCCTTGTGACCGAGCAGTAACAAATACCCCCAACCTCCCACCCCAGTTGAGTCAAAAGCAGCAGAACAAAATAAATATTTAAGTTTTTCCAATGAGTATCTGGGTCTCGGCTACACTTACCTGTTTCTTGCTGTCTCTGAAGATTTCCCCGGCGTTCTCGATCACATCCTCGTCATTAAGCTCCCCGTATGGCTGCTCCTTGCACAGCATCAATATCTCCCATAACGTCACCCCAAACGCCCAGACGTCACTGGCTGTGGTGAATTTACCCTGTGCAGAGGAACAGGCAACATTTAGAGGGATGATACATTGTCATATAGTTTACTTACACCATATTATTCGCCCTATAAGACGCCCCGAAATAGAAGGGAAATGTGAGTGCGTCTTATGGTGTAAATGCTAAAAAAAAAATTATCCTTTTGCTTCCACAATGACCATAAATACACACCTAAAGTTCACAGAATAGATCGGGGTTTTTTTCTAGTAACCTCAAAAGTTAAAGCAGGCCTTCACTCCGAATAAGAGTCTATCTTGTATGTTTCCCCCACCCCGTACATACAGATTGCTCACATTAAAAATCATCCAATCTGCTCCTATTGCGTATATATATATATATATATATATATAATTTCCCTGACCCCATTTCTGCTCTGTCTGTGCAAAGCTATAACCCCGTCCCCATGCAGTTTTCTCCCCTCTCCCTCCTCTCTTCAGTATGTGATACTCCTGAGGCAAGATGCCAGATCCCATATCCTAGAGTCCCGAACAGTGTTGAAGCCCAGTGGGGAAAAGAATAATAAGTAAGCAACTTAAAACATCAATTTTAGATGCTGGGGTATAGTTTTTTAAGGATTTGGGCTTTTCATTAACCCCCCTGGCGTTATGATAGAGGCAAATGTAATGGTAACGAAAGCGTTACCATTACATTTGTCTCTGACGCACGGCTTCGCCCCCATGAGCCTCTGCGGCTCACAGAGACGGAACCAGGAAGTGAGACGGACGCCGCAGCCGCGGCTCTCACCTGCGATCGCAGCGGGGACATCGCTGGATCGCAGGGAGAAGGTAAGGAGACTGCGCCGCCCGCTCCTGCTCCCAAATCGATCCCGAGCGGGGTTACCGCCACTTACAGCGCAAATTACCCCCGAGTCACGCTCGGGATCACCACTAAGGAGGTTAAATGATGCTGAAGGTCTGGTTTAATACTGATATTGACTTTGTGCAGGTGCACCAAGGGTTAATATGGTTTATCAACAGGAGAAAATAATGCCCTCACTAGCAGCTGCCATAAACTAACCTCAGTTTGTAGCAAGGATGGTTTTGTGACCAGAGCACTAAGATAGTTAGACCATGCAGCGGATTGTAACCTAATAACCAGAACTGAGGTATAGTCATACTATAAAATGTATACTGATGTACTTATATTCATGCATGGCTGGACATCTGCTATATGTATAATTCTTGTCGTGTCTATTTTAGCACATTATTTGGTTCAGAATATTTTTTTTTCCTTATATTCCTCAAATACTAGAGGTCCAGACGGGAGCACAAAAAGAGCATCAGTCTTCCTGAAGGATTCAGTAGCCACCAAATAGAACTTCAGAGTCCTGACCACATCCAGAGAGTGTAAAACCCGCTCCTTAGGGTTACTAGGATTAGGGCACAGAGAAGGCAAAACAATGTCCTGATTGAGATGAAAAGCAGACACAACCTTAGGCAGAAAATCTGGCTTAAAATGAAACACCACCTTGTCCTGGTGTCTCTCAAAGTAAGGTGGTTTGATGGAAAGCGCCGCCAACTCAGAAACACGCCTAACAGAAGTGATAGCCACCAAAAAGACTACCTTAAGCGTCAAAATGGACAAAGGGGCCTCACGCAAAGGCTCAAAGGGGGACCCCTGCAAGGCAGATAAAACCAAGTTCAAATCCCAGACTGATAACATAGGCTTACATGGGGGACGCACGTGAGTAACCCCCTGGAAGAAAGTCTTAACCAGACGATGTTGAGCAAAGGATCTTTGGAAGAAAATGGCCAAAGCAGAAACATGACCTTTGAGGGTACTAAGTTGAAGACCCAAATCCAAACCATGTTGCAGAAATTCCAGAATCCTAGGGATAGAAAACACCTGACAGGGAAGCGACTTAGACTCACACCATTCAATGTAAGCATGCCATACCCTATAGTAGATGGATGACGAGGACTTCTTCCTAGCCCAAATCATGGTATTAACAACAGAGGCAGGCAGCCCTTTTCCATCAAGATGGAGGTTTCAGCAGCCAGGCCGTTAAAGCCAGCGTTTGTAAATTGGGATGGCGTAGCTGCCCCTGAGTGAGCAGGTCTGGAACCTTGGACAGGGCGTACTGATCTACTGCCAACTGCACGATGTCTGCGAACCACACTCTTCTTGGCCAACAGGAGGCCACCAGAATGGTTGGCACCCCTTCCTGGGTTATTTTGCGCAGCACCCTGCCCAGCAGAGGAAAAGGAGGGAACACAGAGGAGTTGAAAGACATTGCTAGTGCATCCATGGCCAAGGCCAGAGGGTCCTGGGACAGAGAGACAAAGACTGGAAGCTTGTGATTATGATGAGACGCAAACAGATCCACATCTGGCTGACCCCAGCGGTGGCACAGGGAGTGAAACACATCTTATAGGGGGAATATGGTAATTTAGCTTTTTACATTTTTGCTGATAGCACATGCACAAAGGCCTTTAATGACCATCCAGTGGAAAGGCATTAGGGTTAATTCAGCACTGAGAATGTTTTCTGTTTTTTTTTGTTTTTTTTTTTTAGAGAAAACACCTTTTTATTATATTTTTCCTTTGTGAAATTCAAAACCATTTTTAGCTTTGGGAAATTTTTAAATTATTCACACAACCAAAATGGCTCTAAATTACACCAGGGAAAAATATCACGAGAAATAAACTTTTTCTCTCGAAAAAAAATGTGAAAAATGAATTCTTAAAGTGAGTGAGCTTAAGCTAAAGTTTGGGGAGCTGCTTAAAGAAGCACCTCGAAAAAATGGGCAAATGAAAAATACAATTCTGTGATTACTCACCTGTAGAATTGGTATTATATTTATACAGCACGCCCTGTTCCAGAATATTCCTTACACATGGGGTAATACATCCACAAGATGGCGCGGGACTGCAGAAAACAGCTTGTGGCTCCTCCTGGCCCCATACAAGTCAGGGACCTCCCACAAATTCCCCAGTATTGACAAGCAGTTAACAAGAAGCCGGGAGAACAATAACAACAGGAATTCAAAAATGAACATATGAACAATCACCATACAGAGGTAACTAAGAATAATGATAACAAGGGCGGGTGGAACAGGATGTGCTTTATACATATAATACCAACTCTATAGGTGAGTAATCACAGAATTGTATTATTCTAAGTATACAGCACGTCCTGTTCCAGAATATTCCTTACACATGGGACATCCAATAGCAGTGTCCGTAAGGTAGGGTGGGATCCCCAAAAGTAACAGCAGACAGTTTAAACCACTGCCGCCTGCAGAACTTTGCGACCAAAAGCAGCATCAGCTGAGGCCCTAACATCAACCTTGTAAAACTTAGAAAAAGTATGAACAGAAGACCAAGTAGCGGCCTGGCAAACTTGTTCAACAGAAGCCTGGTGCTGAAATGCCCAAGAGGCACCAATAGCACGAGTAGAATGAGCTGTAAGGCGGAAGGGAGGCTCCTGCCCCTTAGCAGAATAGGCCTGTACCACCGCCTGATGGATCCACTTGCTGATAGTGGACTTAGCCGGAGCCAGACCTTTCTTAGGTCCAGACAGGAGCACAAAAAGAGCATAAGCCTTCCTGAAGGATTCAGTAGCCACCAAATAGAACTTCAGAGTCCTGACCACATCCAGAGAGTGTAAAACCCGCTCCTTAGGGTTACTAGGATTAGGGCACAGAGAAGGCAAAACAATGTCCTGATTGAGATGAAAAGCAGACACAACCTTAGGCAGAAAATCTGGCTTAAAACGAAACACCACCTTGTCCCGGTGTCACTCAAAGTAAGGGGGTTTGATGGAAAGCGCCGCCAACTCAGAAACACGCCTAACAGAAGTGATAGCCACCAAAAAGACTAACTTAAGCGTCAAAATGGACAAAGGGGCCTCACGCAAAGGCTCAAAGCGAGACCCCTGCAAGGCAGATAAAACCAAGTTCAAATCCCAGACTGGTAACATAGGCTTACGTGGAGGACGCACGTGAGTAACTCCCTGGAAGAAATTTTTAACCAGACGATGTTGAGCAAAGGATCTTTGGAAGAAAATGGCCAAAGCAGAAACATGACCTTTGAGGGTACTAAGTTTAAGACCCAAATCCAAACCATGTTGCAGAAATTCCAGAATCCTAGGGATAGAGAACACCCGACAGGGAAGCGACTTAGACTCACACCAGTCAATATAAGCATGCCATACCCTATAGTAGATGGATGACGAGGACTTCTTCCTAGCCCAAATCATGGTATTAACAACAGAGGCAGGCAGCCCCTTTTCCATCAAGATGGAGGTTTCAGCAGCCAGGCCGTTAAAGCCAGCGTTTGTAAATTGGGATGGCGTAGCTGCCCCTGAGTGAGCAGGTCTGCAACCTTGGGCAGGGCGTACTGATCTACTGCCAACTGCACGATGTCTGCGAACCACACTCTTCTTGGCCAACAGGGGGCCACCAGAATGGTTGGCACCCCTTCCTGGGATATCTTGCGCAGCACCCTGCCCAGCAGAGGAAAAGGAGAGAACACATAGAGGAGCTGAAAGCTCTTCCAAGACATTGCTAGTGCATCCATGGCCAAGGCCAGAGGGTCCTGGGACAGAGAGACAAAGACTGGAAGCTTGTGATTGTGACGAGACGCAAACAGATCCACATCTGGCTGACCCCAGCGGTGGCACAGGGAGTGAAACACCCTGCTGCTGAGGGACCATTCTCCCAGACGAGAAGTCCCCCTGCTGAGGGAGTCTGCCTCCAGATTTTCCACCCCCGGGATGTACACTGCCGAGATACAGGGAACATTCTCCTCCGTCCAAGACAGTATCAGGGACACTTCCTTGAGGGCCCTCTTGCTCCGGGTCCCTCCCTGATGATTGATGTAGGCAACCGCCGTCTGGTTGTCCGGGCGGATCTCAACAGCCCGACCCTGAAGGTGTGGAGTCAGTTGGACGAGAACCAACCGTATCACCCTCAGTTCCAGAATGTTGATAGGGGTGTGGGCCTCTCAAGGGCCCCACTGACCCTGGAATTTCAGGGATTTCCAGAAGCCCCCCCAACCTGTCAGACTGGCATCAGTGGTAACTGTCTCCCAGCACGGGGCCAGAAAGGATCTGCCCACTAAGAGGTTCCTTGAGTCCAGCCACCACGAGAGGGACCGTCTGGCCAGAGGGGACAGAACAAACACCTGATCCAGGGACCGAGGGTCCCGATCCCAAACCGACAAGAGGTGAAGTTGAAGAGGTCTCATGTGAAACTGAGCGTATGGAACTGCCTCGAAGCAAGACACCATCGAGCCCACCAGCTGCATCCCCTGCCGGATGGAGGGATGAGAGCAAGACATAAGAAGCCTGGCTTGGCCTTGAAGACTCTCCACCTTCTACTGAGGGAGAAAATTCTTGACCTGAGATTGTATCCAGAGTCATGCCCAGAAAGGACCTCACCATTGACGGTGACAGGAAAGAATTGGGTTGATCACCCAGCCGAAGGACTCCAGTGTGGACACCACCAGCTGGGTATCCAGCTCGGCCTGCTGGAAGGACTGAGATGTGATGAGAATGTCCGTCGTCCAAGCAAGGAAGGATGCAAATGCCCTGAGATCTCAGCAGAGCTATTACACCCGCCAGCACCTTGGTGAATACCCTGGGAGCCGAGGTGATACCGAAAGGCAAGGCCACAAATTGGTAGTGCTGATCCTCCAGAGCGAACCTGAGGAATCTCTGATGACCTGGAAAGATTGGTACATGAAGGTAAGCGTCCTTGATGTCTACAGGGGTCATGAAGTCATCCGGGCGTAGTGAATTGACAGCTGAGCACAGAGTCTCCATGCAAAAGTGTTTGAATCTGACAAATTTGTTGAGGCGCTTTAAATCCCGGATGGGTCTGATGGACTCGTCTTTTTTGGGAACAGTGAAAAGATTGGAATAGTAGCCCCTGCCCCTTTCCCTCAAAGGCACCTGGCAGATGACCCCCAACTCCAGAAGGTTTTGGACAGCGACGCACAGACCCTAAGCTGACACGGGGTTTTGAGCCATCCGGCATACTAGAGAGCTACCCGGGATGCCCCAAGAACCCGCTAGGGAAGTGGGAGATAGTGAGGGGAGATGGGCAGGAGAAACCACAGTGCCGAAGTTTTAACCCGCCTGAAAGACATAACAAAACATTCCCATAAGAATACAGCAGACGGAATATCCTGAAAAAAAACCACCCCACCGGGGTTACTCACGGACCGCAGGGAGCCAGCAGCACACGCAGCTAAGGACAGGCAAAAAGGCGTCCGCAGACCTCAAGGGGCGGGCCGTGGAGACGTGATGTGAAAATCGTCATCCACAGAGCCCAACCCCCCCCCCCCCAAAGAGCGCAAAACGCGCCCACGTGATCCGGAGCGCTGTACAAGCGCGCGGCGGCGGCATACAAGATGACAGAACACAGTACAAAGATAAAACATAGAAATACAGTTTTTTTTTACCACTAGTCCCCCCCCCCCCCCCCAGAGATCTCCCAGAGGGAGAGCGAGGCAGGAATAGAAGGATTTCCAGGGAGACGACGGCACCCAGGAGACAATGGGAGGAGTGAGGGTGGAGGGGAACACACCCCCCCCCCCATGGGAATAAGGGTTAACTGCACAGGTTGAGCCTGGCAAAAATATGAGCAGGGGGGGCATCCCAAAAGGTTCACCATTAGCCTAAACCGCCTACCCTGTCAGAGCAGGGACTGCGGTAGGAGCATAGCTCCTCAGCACCTAACTGTTGCTTACTGACTACCTTCACCCGAACCTTGTCAGCCGAAGCAGGGAGGCAGCAATATGGAATGGAACGGGTGGGAATAGTCCTGCAGGGCCGCAGGCATATAAGCCCCGCTAACCTGCGCCACATAGAGAGCTATCTTCTATCTTCGCAGCCCAGACTGCAGAAAAGAACTGGGGAATTTGTGGTAGGTCCCTGACTTGTATGGGGCCGGGAGGAGCCACAAGCTGTTTTCTGCAGTCCAGCGCCATCTTGTGGATGTATTACCCCATGTGTAAGGAATATTCTGGAACAGGATGTGCTGTATATTTAGAATAAAATCCATATAAACATGCTGTATGGCAGGAGAAGGGGGTCACTCAAACAATCTACATCAAGAAATATCCAGCCAGGCTTGTTTATTTTACTTTACTGTAAGGAAGATGAAATCAGGGGTGACAGGTTCTGTCACCCCTGATAGACTAAACCTGTTTTTTTAAGTTATGCAATGCCGCTGGTCCAGTTTAAATACTGCACAGTTGATTGAGTTTTGTGACTCTTTCAGTGGAGTTATTAGCTGGGCAGTCTGGAGAATATCCAAGTCGGGTGGTGACTTCCAAGTGGCACATAGAGGATCACCACACTTTTGGATTAAGAAGAAAGTTCTTCTTTAAAAAGTACCTGAATTGTATATAAAGCTCACCTATATCAACATATAAACAAAGCAGCTTATCAGCACACAATGGTGACAACATAAATCATATCCCATGACAGGTATACACAACATAATATACTCTTACCATGAGTATACACTCCCAAGCCATCCACCGGATGGGCAGCACCGCCCTCCCCTGTATCCGGTAATAGTCTCCCGCGTACAGGTTGCGGCTCATCCCGAAGTCGGCTATTTTAATGGTGAGGTTCTCCCCCACCAGGCAGTTTCGAGAAGCCAAATCCCGGTGCACAAAGTTCAATGAGGAGAGATACTTCATCCCGGAACAGATCTGCAGGGCCACGTGGAGCAGGCTGGGGTAACTGCGGGGAGACAAAGATGGATCAGAATATAAAATGTTTCAGTTATATGATCTTGTGGTGTCAGAAAAGATGGTGGTTGGGCAATGGATTCTGTTTCCGGGGGGGTTGCAGGTTTGGTTTCCAGCTGGAACATGATTGAAGTGCTCTAGCACCTAACCCCCCAACTTCTCGCGGGGCACCACAGCAAGGGCAGCTCCACCCCTCCAGGCATGTGTATCCTTACTGCCCCTTAGTGTCTTCACTTCATTGGTGTGTTCACTAATGTGTAGTTATGTTGTGTGTTGCACATTTGCATGGATGGGTAAAAAATGGAGCATGAATTCCTTTGTATGCACAAGTATGCATTGGTCATATGAGCAAATCATTTGGGCTTCACCAATAGCAGTGTTAAAAATAGAAGGCTGATTCACTACTAGCGCCACATATTGCCAGATGAGCGTCTGTATAGCGGTGCTTGGAGCGACCCCTAGTAGACGCTGTAAGCGGGTATCGGGTGCTGTAATCTAGAGTTGTGGTCGCTGCAGTAATCTGGCCGGCATTGATGAATGTAATGTGTGTTGGGCGCTGTAACAACAGTATAACGCTGCAGCGAGTGAGAGGTAGCGCCTGCTCAGTGCGTCTGGCACTTGTTGCTCCACACAATATTCAAGAAAAAACTACACACACAGTGTGGGCTCTCTAAAGCTGGGCGCTGTAGCATAGAGCACCAGACGCTGTGTGATCAAAGTCTGTTTTTGAACACATATCCACCAGTAACAAAGCGAAAACATATAGAATGACATTGTTGTAACACTGTCACATTAATACTTTAGTGCCAGACCTGTAAATACAATGATTTGAGCAAAAAAAAAAAAAGGCAAATACGCAAATTTATACACAACTAATGAAGCCTCACTGAAATAAAGTGCATGTGCTCAGCCAAGTGCATCCGTATCCAACAATAATGTGCAAAATATAATGGTCCAAAGTTTCAGCATAAAGTGCAGCAAAAGTAAACACGCAAAGCAACACAAAAAATCTTTCCTTACTGTTAATAGAATGGTGACCCCAACGGCAAATGAGAACCCACGCGTTCCGAGACCTCAAAACGGGTCTCTTTCTCAAGGCTTTGGTAAGTTTTATGTGTTTTTAATATGGATTGTGCTGCATAGTAAATAATAAATTTATATTTTGACATAGTTTATGTGGGGAGTGCAATTGTTAGTCCCCAAGGCTTTTCTTGGGGGGTGGAGGTAACCCCCAATTTTTGGATGCACTTGGTTTAAGAAAGCCATACAGGGGCAGTGCACCACAGTATTAAGGTTAGTGGTTGGTGCCACCCAATCCGTGTCATACTATTTAGAGCATTGGTAAATAGGTGCTTGGAGCCATTACCAGTTGCCTCGGGATGCCGAATACAAATCCTGAAATGTTTTTCTAATTGTCAGTGACCAATTTTAACTGGGACCCCTACAGCAATCTTACATTTACTGCCCTGACAGCAGGGGCAGACTGGCCATAGGGAGAACAGGGAGAATACCCAGTGGGCCACACTGCATTGGGGTCGAATGAGCTGGATACAGCCCCCAGCATGCAGCTCACCTCACCCAGCACCTGTGCTGCAATAAACTAATTCCTCTTCTCCGGGGCTGGACTGCCCTGACCAGTTCTCCAATCCCATCCTGGATTGTAGTTTGCACCAATTACATACTCCGTCCCCTCTGTATTCCCATTGGCCAGCAATCCTTTAAATAAAGTTCAGCCCTGACCTCATTGCCCGTTATAGCCAGTGTTGCTCATGGTGTGACGCTATCTATGCTGTATTTGTGAATGACCCGGCTTCGACTGACCATCCCAGCTCGCTGCCCGAACCAACCTACTGCCTGCCCGAACCAACCTACTGCCTGCCCGAACCAACCTACTGCCTGCCCGAACCAACCTACTGCCTGCCCGAACCAACCTACTGCCTGCCCGAACCAACCTACTGCCTGCCCGAACCAACCTACTGCCTGCCCGAACCAACCTACTGCCTGCGCGAACCAACCTACTGCCTGCGCGAACCAACCTACTGCCTGCGCGAACCAACCTACTGCCTGCCCGAACCAACCTACTGCCTGCCCGAACCAACCTACTGCCTGCCCGAACCAACCTACTGCCTGCCCGAACCAACCTACTGCCTGCCCGAACCGACCTACTGCCTGCCCGAACCGACCTACTGCCTGCCCAAACCAACCTACTGCCTGCCCAAACCAACCTACTGCCTGCCCAAACCAACCTACTGCCTGCCCGAACCGACCTACTGCCTGCCCGAACCAACCTACTGCCTGCCCGAACCGACCTACTGCCTGCCCGAACCGACCTACTGCCTGCCCGAACCAACCTACTGCCTGCCCGAACCAACCTACTGCCTGCCCGAACCGACCTACTGCCTGCCCGAACCGACCTACTGCCTGCCCGAACCGACCTACTGCCTGCCCGAACCGACCTACTGCCTGCCCGAACCGACCTACTGCCTGCCCGAACCAACCTACTGCCTGCCCGAACCAACCTACTGCCTGCCCGAACCAACCTACTGCCTGCCCGAACCAACCTACTGACTGCCCGAACCAACCTACTGCCTGCCCGAACCAACCTACTGCCTGCCCGAACCAACCTACTGCCTGCCCGAACCAACCACTGTCTGCCCAAACCAACCTACTGCCTGCCCGAACCAACCTACTGCCTGCCCAAACCAACCACTGCCTGCCCGAACCGACCGACTGTCTGCCCGAACCAACCTACTGCCTGCCCGAACCGACCTACTGCCTGCCCGAACCGACCTACTGCCTGCCCGAAGCGACCTACTGCCTGCCCGAAGCGACCTACTGCCTGCCCGAAGCGACCTACTGCCTGCCTGAACCGACCTGCTGCCTGCTTGACCTTGAACTTCATCTGACCCCTTTGGATACCGTGTTACCTCTGACCATCTTGACCTTCGCTAGTGTTTGTCTATTCTTCTGCCTCATCCCTTGCTTGGCCATAGTTAACCCTTGTGTTCCTTCTATATTCACCGTGAGCTGGCATCCTTTGCGCCTTTTAAGACCTACTGCCTGCCCGAACCGACCTACTGCCTGCCCGAACCGACCTACTGCCTGCCCGAACCAACCTACTGCCTGCCCGAACCAACCTACTGCCTGCCCGAACCAACCTACTGCCTGCCCGAACCAACCTACTGCCTGCCCGAACCAACCTACTGCCTGCCCGAACCAACCTACTGACTGCCCGAACCAACCTACTGCCTGCCCGAACCAACCTACTGCCTGCCCGAACCAACCACTGTCTGCCCGAACCGACCTACTGCCTGCCCGAACCAACCTACTGCCTGCCCAAACCAACCACTGCCTGCCCGAACCGACCGACTGTCTGCCCGAACCAACCTACTGCCTGCCCGAACCGACCTACTGCCTGCCCGAACCGACCTACTGCCTGCCTGAACCGACCTACTGCCTGCCCGAACCGACCGACTGTCTGCCCGAACCAACCTACTGCCTGCCCGAACCGACCTACTGCCTGCCCGAACCAACCTACTGCCTGCCCGAACCGACCTACTGCCTGCCCGAACCGACCTACTGCCTGCCCGAACCAACCTACTGCCTGCCCGAACCGACCTACTGCCTGCCCGAAGCGACCTACTGCCTGCCTGAACCGACCTGCTGCCTGCTTGACCTTGAACTTCATCTGACCCCTTTGGATACCGTGTTACCTCTGACCATCTTGACCTTCGCTAGTGTTTGTCTATTCTTCTGCCTCATCCCTTGCTTGGCCATAGTTAACCCTTGTGTTCCTTCTATATTCACCGTGAGCTGGCATCCTTTGCGCCTTTTAAGACCTGGGGGCAACCGTGTCCGGCAAGGCGTATTGTGCGTCCCCGCGAACGGGGGCTTGACTATAGGCGGAAGCGGCGGTGGAGATTGGGGGTTGCCAGCTCACAGAAGGTGGGAGGTCATATACTGACCTGCTTGGGGGCAGTGGGAGGCCATTTGTTGATTGTCAATGAAAGCAGAGAGGTCAGAATCAGGGCCAGATTATAAGGGGGGCGCAAGGTGTGAGCGCCTCGGGGCTTCCATCACTTGCCCTCCACCAACCTTTGGGTTATGGTCTGGTCCAGGAGGCTTTTCAGTCTTTGTTCTGATGAATCTGCAACAAAGCTTTCAGTGGCAGTGCCCCCCCCCCCCCCCCCCCAGGCAGCCAAAGCCACCACAGGGAAGGATGGAGAGTCTAGAGCAGCAAAGCCACTGTCAGCAGTGATGGGTGCGTGCAGAGCTGTCAATAGTCGGCCACTCACTGCACATAAGACACCGCCGCTGGTTTCCTGCTGGACCAGTTGGGTGACTACACTACCCCAGCCCAGAATGCCAAAGCAGAAGTTCCTGAGCAGCACGCACCCGCACAAGGGTGGCACAAGGGACTCGATCTGACATTCCAGTAAGTAGGCGGGTGCCAGACAACCACCAGTTCAGTGGCGTAGCGACCCGGGGGCGGGGGGGGGCGGACCGCCCCGGGTGACACCAGACCTAGAGGGTGACACCTCTCGGCCGGTCACCCCTCGGTATAGAGACACTTACCTGCAGGTCCGGAGCGTGGAGGCCGGCGCCGCTCTCAGCTGTCATCTGAGGGCGCGTCATCAGAGGGCGCCTCTGATGACGCGCCCTCAGATGACAGCTGAGAGCGGCGCCGGCCTCCACGCTCCGGACCTGCAGGTAAGTGTTTGCTTTTTTTAAAAATGCCGGCATGGTGGGAGCGGGCCGGCCGGTTCCGCTGACAGCAGAGCGGGCCGGCCGGTTCCGCTGTCAGCGCGGAACCGGCCGGCCCGCTCCCACCATGCCGGCAAAAATGCTTTTTTTTTTGTTTGTTTTCTTTGGGGGGGGGGGGGGTTGACACCATTGGGGGGGGGTGGGGTTGACACCATTGGGGGGGGGGGTGGGGGTGACACCATTGGGGGGGGGGGGGGGTGACACCATTTCCTACCGCCCCGGGTGACACCAGCCCTAGCAACGCCACTGCACCAGTTACTTAGCTGGACTATTAGTTTAAAGAAAAAAATACTGTATCTGGCGCCTCCAGATTTTGTGCCCAGGGGCCCCCACTACACTTAATCAGACCCTGGTCAGGATACAACACGAGTGTGGTTGACATAAACAATCAGATACAAATGGTAACTGGGCCACATCCATAGAGGTGTTTGCCCAGGTTCCTGCCCTGATGGCAGCCTTCATTGCCTCACCTGATACAGGGAGGGTTGTGTCCGTCCTCCATGCTCTCATCCTCATCCGCCAGCTGGTGGGAGTTAAGAAATTGGTTGAGGTCCCCATTCTCCATATACTCTGTGATCATACACAGAGGGTCTTCATCCAGGCAGGCCCCCAGGAGCCGTATGATGTGAGGGTCACTGAGACGAGACAGAATCTTCAGCTCCTTCAGGAAATCGCTCCTGTAGAGAAAGGATTCAGTAAATGTAGGGACTGAGCAGAGTCATTCAGGGACAATGGCCTTGATTCACTAAGGCCCTTATTTAACAAGGGATAGCGCCAGGTAGCGAATGGTGAGCGAACGGTAATGACGCTCACCGCCACGAGAACGCCGGCTCCCCTCCGCAATCACACATTTATCAAGCCGATCCTGCTTAGCGACTGACAGAGCGCCAGATAGCGAATCATTCATTATTATTCCAGCCTCACCCCACAGCGCCAGCGAGCGACCTTAAACAGCGACAGGTATGACCTCTCGCTACCTGGCGCTCTCCAATGCATTTCAATGGAGCAATCTTTAAATATTCTTAATTAATTGCTATTAATGTTTTTTTTTTTGTTTTTTTTTTAAATGGCAAAAATTCTGTGACCACTTCTGCAATGTTAGATTTTTTTTTTAAGGTAAAAAAAAAAAAAAAAAATTTGTGCAGAATTGATATTACAGGTCTGATATTAATGTATTCATATTACAAAATGTTTGTAAAAACAAGTTTTTTTTTTTTCCAAAAATATGGTTGTTTGGGGGTTAAAAAACTACTTTTAACCCATCGCCGCCAGCGCTCTGGGGTTTAAACAAGCATTTTACAGCGCGAGAATTTTTTGAGCGTGATTTGTTAATGAATATGCTGGGAGCCGTTCGCTATGGCCATTCGCTGTCATGCGCTCCCATACAGCGCGGAACCTGTCAAACAGCGACTCCTAACCCCGTATTCAACATTACCGCACACCGACTGAGTCGCTGTCAACAGCCGAACAACGGCCAAGCACAGCGAATACTAGCGTGCGCTGTGAAAATAACGCTACTGTCGCTCATCTGTCGCTACCTGGCGCTATTAATGAATCGGCCTCTAAGAGTTGAAAAACATTTTTGTGGTAGAAAAAATTCAATTCATGGGGAAAAAAACCTGAGAATTTCACTGTTGGTGAATCACCAGATAGGAAGACAATGACAGTCAATGGCACTTTTTGTATTTAACAGTTTACCCCTTTTTACCTGAAGTAAAAAGTGCCATTGACTTTCATTGTCTTCCTATCTGGTGATTCACTAACTGTGACATTCTCAGGCTTTTTTCTCATAAATTGAATTTTTTACTACCATGAGAGTTTTTTTCAACTCTTTGTGAATCGAGGCCTATGCTAGAAATGTCCATTGTGACTCAGGGATAGGAAACGAGGACGAACTGCCAACAGAAGCACAGGCTGCGATAAAGACCTGAATCACCTGCTTCATTGTTTCCCATTATAAAAGGAACTGGTCAGAGGTTCGTTTTCAGATCAGAAGCCGAGAACCTTTTAGGGTTTTTAGTCTTTTCTCTCTTTTTGTGACAGTTATAGAGGGAGGGTATAGAGAGGTCCTCAGGGGGGAACTGCAAGGCCTATTGTGCTACACAATTCATCAAAGGGAAAGTTGAAACATTTTAACCACCATCATTTTTTCAAAAAAATAATTGACTATAACTTTCCTTATGCCTTTCTTTTATTTTATAGCTGCCCTCATTATTGCCCTCCCCTTTAGTTGTTCTGTTCTCCCCCAGCTTTGCCCTCTTCTGTACGACCTTTGTTACAGGGTGGAGGGCTACCCGCCACCCATGTTAAAAAGGACCAAAACCCAGCTCGATCGGCCCGGGAATCTCGATCCCCCCCTGGGGCCTCCAAAATCGGGATGCCCCGCTCTGTGAACCCCCCCAGGACGTCCCATTCACTTACTTTGTTTCCCGGTCCCACGGCGTGTCTAAGAGCAGTGGCCGCATCCGGCTATCCATCTTCAGCATTTCTGAATGGCAGGCACGGGCACACTACCTGTTAGAGGGAAGCGGAGGACGCGGCCGTCAGAGCCGCTGCTCTTGGACGCGCCGCGGGACCGGGAAGAGGTGAGCTGGTCTCGGCGTCCTGGGGGGTTTCACGCAGCGGGCCCCTCCCAAACGGGGTGCCCCGGGGGAGAGGACCAGAACTCAACCAGCAATCCTTTAAATAAAGTTCAGCCCTGACCTCATTGCCCGTTATAGCCAGTGTTGCTCATGGTGTGACGCTATCTATGCTGTATTTGTGAATGACCCGGCTTCGACTGACCATCCCAGCTCGCTGCCCGAACCAACCTACTGCCTGCCCGAACCAACCTACTGCCTGCCCGAACCAACCTACTGCCTGCCCGAACCAACCTACTGCCTGCCTGAACCAACTACTGCCTGCCCAAACCAACCTACTGCCTGCCCGAACCAACCTACTGCCTGCCCGAACCAACCTACTGCCTGCCCGAACCAACCTACTGCCTGCCCGAACCAACCTACTGCCTGCCCGAACCGACCTACTGCCTGCCCGAACCAACCTACTGCCTGCCCGAACCAACCTACTGCCTGCCCGAACCAACCTACTGCCTGCCCGAACCAACCTACTGCCTGCCCGAACCAACCTACTGCCTGCCCGAACCAACCTACTGCCTGCCCGAACCAACCTACTGCCTGCCCAAACCAACCTACTGCCTGCCCAAACCAACCTACTGCCTGCCCAAACCAACCTACTGCCTGCCCGAACCAACCTACTGCCTGCCCGAACCGACTTACTGCCTGCCCGAACCAACCTACTGCCTGCCCGAACCAACCTACTGCCTGCCCGAACCAACTACTGCCTGCCCGAACCGACCTACTGCCTGCCCGAACCGACCTACTGCCTGCCCGAACCGACCTACTGCCTGCCCGAACCGACCTACTGCCTGCCCGAACCGACCTACTGCCTGCCCGAACCGACCTACTGCCTGCCCGAACCAACTACTGCCTGCCCGAACCAACCTACTGCCTGCCCGAACCAACCTACTGCCTGCCCGAACCGACCTACTGCCTGCCCGAACCGACCTACTGCCTGCCCGAACCGACCTACTGCCTGCCCGAACCAACCTACTGCCTGCCCGAACCGACCTACTGCCTGCCCAAACCGACCTACTGCCTGCCCGAACCGACCTACTGCCTGCCCGAACCAACCTACTGCCTGCCCGAACCAACCTACTGCCTGCCCGAACCAACCTACTGCCTGCCCGAACCGCCCGACTGCCTGCCCGAACCAACCTACTGCCTGCCCAAACCGACCTACTGCCTGCCCAAACCGACCTACTGCCTGCTTGACCTTGAACTTCATCTGACCCCTTTGGACACCGTGTTACCTCTGACCATCCGGCTTGACCTTCGGCTAGTGTTTGGCTATTCTTCTGCCTCATCCCTTGCTTGGCCATAGTTAACCCTTGTGTTCCTTCTATATTCACCGTGAGCTGGCATCCTTTGCGCCTTTTAAGACCTGGGGGCAACCCAGGTCTCACGTAGCGGGCCCCTCCCAAACGGGGTGCCCCGGGGGAGAGGACCAGAACCCAGGTTTTGGTCCACTTTAAAAGGGTTAGATACAATTGTTAGTTCATGTAGTTCGTTTTAGGTTTTAGGATTGGGGACTGTGTCAGGCTGTAGGCCTGTTCTGCCTCCTTGTTGCAGGGGTTAAAGGGTAATTCTACTTTCCATAGCATTTTTAAAAGTTTCCATTTTTGTGCGCCAAAATGATGTCTTATCTGTAAGTTTTGTTTTCTATTTGTTTGCAACTTGTTTGCAAAGTTTTCCCTGGCAACTAGGTGTCTAGGTCAGGAGAAGCTCATCTTACAATGTTACCCTGCCCAGGGGTCACTTCCCACACATTCCCTGAAAGCGGAACATAACCCACCAGCGGCCAGCCTGGAATCTAAAAGATTCCAAGGCTGGCCATTGGATTTTCTCCTGATACGGGATGCCCCGCTGTGGGAAACCCCCAGGACCCCCCCCCCCCCCGACTTATTGTTTGCAATGGGGATCGCGTGCTGCCACATCCCCTGGGGATGCAGAGGATGCGGCCACACGCCCGCTACATTGATTAGAATGATAACTGGCTGCCAAATGTCATAGCAGGCAGCTCTTATTGGACGAGAGCGCGCGCAGGTGTCATTGGAGAGTGGCAAGATTTTTTGGGCTTTCTGGGGGGTACGCAGCAGGGCATCCCGCTTCAGGGAAAGGAACAAAACCCAGGAAAGTAAAATTTCTGGGTTTTGCCCTGCTTTAAAGCCTGTTCTGATTATAAAGGGCATCCCAAAGTCACCTGGGTGTACCCTCTACATCCTCTAGCAATGTATTTTTTATTTCCCCTGATCCTCTCTCTCTAATTCTAAGTGAAGCTTTCATTTTGGGTGTAATAGCACATGATGGACACTGGGAGGAGCAAACTCCTAAGACAAACTAAGCAGAACAAACCAGTTCATCATAATGGGGGCTCTGCACTAAGAGGCCGATTCATTAATAGCGCCAGGGAGCGACAGATGAGTGCCAGTAGCGTGATTTTCACAGCGCCAGCTAGTATTCGCTGTGCTTGGCCGGGGTTTGCTTGTTGACAGCGACTCAGACGGTGTGCGGTAATGTTGAATACGGGGTTAGGGGTCGCTGTTTCACAGGTTCCGCGTTGTATGGGTGCGCCTGACAGCGAATGGCCAGAGCGAACGGCTTGCTGCAGATTCATTAACAAATCACGCTCAAAAATTTCTCGCGCTGTGAATTCCTTGTTTAAACCCCAGAGCGCTGGCGGCGATGGGTGTAAAGTAGTTTTTAACCCCCAAACAACCATTTTTTTTTAATGTAAAAATTATACAAGTTTTTCTAAACATTTTGTAATATGAATACATTAATATCAGACCTGTAATATCAATTCTGCACAATTTTAAAATTTTTTTTTTTTTTTACTTTAAAAAAAATCCTAACATTGCAGAAGTGGTCACAGAATTTTTGACATTAAAAAAAAAGAAAAAAACATTAATAGCAATTAATTATGATTATTTAAAGATTGCTCCATTGAAATGCATTGGACAACGCCAGGGAGCGCCAGGTCATACCTGGCGCTGTGATGGGATTAGCAGCGGCGCTGTTCGTTGCAGTCGGCTACATGATGAATCCCGCGCTAGCTGTCGCTCTCGCCGGCGCTAGCCTCATTTAGCGTGATAAATGCGTCATTGAGACCGCCGCCGGGCGTACTTGAGTCGGTAGCCGCCGTTAGCTGGCGGGACCTGGCGCTCGTCAGACACTACCTGGCGCTATCGCTTGATGAATAAGGGCCTAAGAGAGCAATAACCTGACAGAGGATTCAGCCTGTTCCAGTCCTCGCTCCACGCTTTTTATGGAGGACATTGCTTCTTTAATTTGTCTAGACTAAAAAACACGCTGAACATGCAGAAAATTCCATCACTAAATTAAAATGTAAAATCTAGTTATGCCGATCTGGCGGAAAGAATCTGAAGTATTTTCTGAAAGATCCATTCTTATTGTGTGCATGTGGCTTCACTGTGCTCAACAAAAGGGCCATTATCATGTGCCAGAAAATCCTCACCGCCATTCCCTGCTGTCTGACATTTTCATGGATTAGATACAAACCGGGAGCATTAGAAATAGTGTGGACCTGAATTTTGACAGTTCCAGTTATGTTAAAGTGGACCAAAGGCCACCGCAATCCGCCCGGGAATCTATAAGATCGTTTCCCCCCAGGGCATCCGCAATCGGGATGCCCCGCTGTGCCACCCTACCCTGGAGCTGAGACAGGACAGGGGTTACAAAGAAAAGAACCCTTACCTTATCCAGGGGCCAGTGCCATTCCTCCCGAACCCATACGGCCGCCGCAGGAAAAAACACAAAGCGGCATTGCCTGGGTGCACGCACGCTCCCGCCACCCATTCACTTAAATGCCGGGGAATGCCGCTATGTGCTTTCATCCAAGATGGTGGCACCCAGGATCGGGAGCGCCAGAGGGGCTGGCTAGTGAATAAGGTAAGGGTTTTTTTTTTCTTTGTAACCCCCCCCCCCCTCGGTCCTGCCTCATCACCAAGGTAGGGTAGCAAGGCAGGGGGAGGTTATTACTTAACAGGAATTCTGCTTTAACTATATTTGTTGGAATAAATCAGGACAACTGGACTTGCTGTTGTATTTTCTTGAAGGTGTTTTGCTAGTCATCTGATTGTTTTTATCAAAGCTGGATCCATCCAACACCAATTTCTTCATGATTGTGCAAGAGGAGTGTAAACAAATTTCCAAAGTGGGACATAATTTAAAAGTGGACCAAAACCTCACTACCCCTGGTTTTGTTCTCTGTGGCTGCCCCATATACGTATCTTGTTGGCGATCTCATGACGTTGGCGATCCCACGGCACTGATCAATCAGTTTCTATGACCATGCATCCCTCTATGGCAGTGCGCGATCCTGTCTGCCATCCAGTTACAGCGGGATCGGCTGTGCACAGACATAGAAGGATGTGAAATATACCGTACATGCATAGGCAACCAGCAGGGCATCCCAAATCGGGAACCGGACCTAGCGTCTTATAGACTGTAGGAGGTTGATGACTGCTGCAGGTCTGTCACCCCTGATTTCCTCTTCCTTTCATTAAAATAAAAAAAAAATCAAGCCTGGCTGGATATTTCTTGATGCCGGTTGAATAAATGACCCCTCCTCCCAGGGCCGGCTCCAGGTTTGTGGGGGCCCTTGAGTCTTAATGGGCCCCAAAGTAGTGAGTCACATGATGTCACCTTTCAGCTCTGCTGCCACAAATGGCTCATCTCCTGTTGCTGATCGCCCTCCAGTCCTTGTCAGTTGTCACCTGGTTCTCGCCACCTTCTGAGCTTCCATCAATTCCCCTCCATTCCAGGCCACCTTCTCCATTGTTGCTGATCATCCCCTGTTGCTGAGGCCAGCCATGAGCAGGTCTGCACACAACACCCGGCATTCGGTGGTTGGGTCCACTGGTAAATAATACCATGGCCAAGTGTGAGCCTGAGTGGGCCCCTGAAGAAGCCAGGGGCCCTGGTGATTGCCCAGGTTTTCCCTGTGCTGGCGCCGGCCCTGCCTGCACCCGCCATACAGCATATTTATTTGGATTTTTATCATCGGTCCATTTTTTCGTGATAGTGCTCCTTTCAGCAACCGTTACATAAGAAACTTCCATTGCTCATAAAATGACGGCAATACCTGGCATTCTTATTAGCGTCTGCCCGCAGTAACTTCACAGCCACTAGAAGACTCCGGCCTTTCCTCATATTGAAGGGGAACTGCAGCACCGGGAGCTCATGAGGATTGACAACCTCACACAGGTGAACCTGAAACACATGGACGAATAGTAATGAGTAACAGTAACTGATAACTTGCCCAACAACTGCAGAAAAGAAATGGCACTTTACATGAAATTCAATGAATGACAATAGAGTGCATAGGTAACACAGGGGCAGTGGCGTACTTAAAGCGGACCTTCACCCTGAATAAGAGCCTATCTTATATGTTTCCCACACCCTGTACATACAGATTGCTCACATTAAAAATCATCCTACCTGCATCTACTGCATGTTATGAGCCTTTAAATATCCAAGATGGCGGCTTATGGAAGCCACCATCTTATCAGGCAGCCTGCAAACAGGAAGTGCCTCCTGACTGTGCTGCTCTGCATTCTGGGACTGCTGACCTTTTCCTGACCCCAGCTCTGCTCTGTCTGAGCAAAGCACAGCTATAACCCGCCCCATGTACCTTATCCCACTCTTCTCTCCTCAGTAAGTTTGATGCTTCTGAGTCAAGATGGCGGCGCCCGTATACTAAATTCCTGAACAGAGTTGCAGCCCAGTGGGGGAAAGAATAATAAGTTAGTGACTAAAAACGTAAAATATATTAATTTTAGATGCTGGGGAACCGTTTTTTAAGAGTTTGGGCTTTTCATTAAATCACGCTGAAGGTCCGGTTTAAAGTGGACCTTCAGCCTGAATGAGAGCCTATGTTATATGCTTCCCCCACCCTGTACATACAGGTTGCTCACATTAAAAATCATCCTACCTACTGCATGTTATGAGCCTTAAAACATCAAAGATGGGGGCCCATGGAGCATCAGGCAGCCTACAAACAGGAAGTGTCTTCTGACTGTGTCGCTCTGCATTCTAGGATTACTGTCCTTTCCCTGACTTCAGCTCTGCTCTGTCTGTGCAAAGCACAGCTATAATTGCCTCCTGCACTTTATCCTACTTTCCTCTCCTCCCCAGGTGATGCTTCTGAGTCAAGATGGGGCGTCTGTAACCTAGAGTCCTGAACAGAGTTGCAGCCCGGTGGGGGAAAGAATAATTGTTCTTGTTCTTTGAAAGTGACTAAAAACGTAAAATATATTAATTTTAGATGCTGGGGAATAGTTTAAGGGTTTGGGCTTTTCAATGAATCATGCTGAGGGTCCGGTTTAACCACCATGCAAGTGGGGCCCCCACCTGCCAGACCCCCCCCCCCCCAGAGCCAGGGTCAGATCAGTGGCACTGGCTGGCGGATGGGCTGTGGTGGCACAATGCAGAGTGTGCAGCAGATAGGAAGCCATTGTACAGTTATGCGAGCCAGTTGCTGCAGTATCAGTGCGCTCAGCTCCATTCAGTTATACAAGATGCTGTGACATCACATCAGCAGCTAGCGAGCTGATTGGTGCAGAGCGGGACACTGGTTGCATCCCTGCTCCCCTCTGGTTGAGGTTGTGCCCGGGCTGGCCAGTCACATATGGCTGCCCCAGATATGCATCTAGCTAAAGGTATCGCAAGGTTGTGACCTGCGTATGCGTCATTGGAACAAGGTGTGGCAATTTATTGGGGTTTCACACAGTGGGGCGTCCTAGTTTGAGGTGCCACAGAGAGTAGAAATTGGACGGCCATTCCCGGAACAATTCCCTATGACATGGACGGACAATGCCAGGATGCCCCTCTGTGTGTAACCCCCTGGGTTGGCTCACGCTCCCACAGTGCATGAGCAGGCTGCGGCTACTTCCCCGACAAGGGGCTTTAATATTCTATTTCGCCATACAAAATTTGTCTTGGATTAGGATCCCCAAACACAACTTTAAATGGTGCCCCGAAATAATAAACCCACCTCTGCACAGGGGCAACTAAAGTCTGGCTGGTTGTCCCTAGTTACAAGGATCCCACAGCAGCCAAGCTTAACCGGACCAACAGCCGTTATTACTTTAATGAGTGTTGGTCCCTCTCTGTACAGATAGGAAGAACCTCGGGGGGGGGGGGGGGTGGAAGGTGTCAGCACTGGGCATACCTGGACTAGGGCCCCTGCACCTTGGGAAGGCCCATCTTATGCCCTCTACTCTGGGCAGCCCCTATGCAGGACTCAGGACTGTCAGTCAGTGGCAGATTGGCTTTCAATAACCATTCTTTCTGCCAGTATTATTACTGTACTATTCTTTTTCTTTCGTTTTGTTTTCTCTAACTTCCTTTCAATTGATTTTTATTTTTTCATTTTTTCCGCTGTTTGTTCTGTCATCCCTTTTCTTTCTTCTTTTATGTCTGTCAGTCTTTCTATTCTTTACTTCCTTCCTTATATTCTTTTCTTTCCTCATAGTTTTTTTCATTTTTTTCTCTCCATCTGTTCTTTCGTCTGTTTGTTTTGCCATCCGCTTTCTTTCTTCTTTTATTTCTGTCAGTCTTTCTATTCCTTACTTCTTTCTATTCTTTTCTTTCCTCATAGTCTTTTTTCTGTCTTTCTTTCCTTCTATTTTTTTTCTTTGTGTCGTCTGATCTGCATTCTTTGCCTTTGTTTTTTCTTTCCTTCTATACTTGTATCCTGTCATTCCTTCTATTCTTTCTTTCCTTCCATCCCCTTTTTTCATTCCTTCTCTCTCTCTTTCCTGCTTTTTTTCTATCATTCCTTTTATCCTAATTTGTTTATTTGCTATTCATTCTCTTTCTTGGTTGTTTTTGTTATTCATTCTATGCTTTTGTTCTTTCATAGTTTCTTTCCGTTTATTTTTTATATTTCTTTATTTCTTTTCGTCTATTCGTTCCTATTCGTATATAGAGCTTTATTACCATGTAAGTAGTATCATACCACACCGCAAGGGATCCATTGCGACTCTATCACCTGAAGGCCCACATCAACCTGGAGCCGGCCCTGGGGGAGGGGCTTCCAGAACGCCAGCGCCGGGGAAGGAGTCCCGCGATTGGCCGCCGGGCGGTCACGTGGGCAGATCATGCTGGTGGCCGGCACAGAGGACGCGACTACGGTCCACGTGACCACGAGGCGGCCAATCGTGGGACTCCTTTCCCGGCACTGGCTCGTAATGAAGGTGAGTATTCTCAGCGTTCTGAATGCCCCCCGAGGTTCTTCCTATCAGCAGACAGAGGGACCAACACCCATTAAAGTAATAACGGGTGTTGGTCCGGTTTAGCACTCAGATGAAGTGCTGGCTGGGAGGTAGGGAAGGCCCTTCCGGAGGCTCAGAAGTGCGGGCGCAGAGAGCATCTCTTGCAAGGTGCTCATCTACCGCCAGCCAAAGTTATTATTATTTTCGGAGCAGACCAAAAGTAAAAAAAAGTTCAGTAAATTGCTCCCCTAAAGCCCCACTCTAATCAGTGACATAAACTATTTGAGAGGGCTTAACTCCATGCAGATGGAATAGCAGGCAGATTATATGCTGCATAACAGCATGGGAGCGGCCATCTTGCCACATACATGAGTCCAGCTTATATAAAAACCCAAACCCACAGTCTCCTCAAATATCAGTGCAATCCTCCTTTATTTCTAGTAGAAAGCCATCAGCTGTGATGACTCATAATACACAAGCTGCCTGTGTTTATGAGGCATATATCTCTTTCTGTTTAGTGTGGGCTGCCTGATGCTTATGTGTTTAACAAGATGGCCGCTCCCATGCAGTTCTGCAGCAAAGAATTGGCCGGTTATTCCAAAACACCTACATGGAATTAGTAGACCAAAATCCATGGCTATATTCCTTCCCCCTGGGGCATCCAGAATTGGGATGCCCTACTGTGTGCAACCCTCCAGGTCGCCTCCTCCCCTGGGCCAACAGTGCATGCGCGAGCAGTGGTCCCATCCCTGCTATCCCTTTAGCAGAGCGCGGGCCTGCTCCAGGAATTTGTGAATGGCCGCTCCCTGTTAAAGGGTAGCAGGGATGCGCCTGCCGGCTAGACTCAGCTTCTTAGATGAGCCTAGATGAGCTCGCATCAGCACAGCTGAGCGTGCTGATTGGACAGGAGGCAGCACATGCGCTATAGGATTGGAGAAAGGTGAGTTGGAGTGGGCGACCTGGGGAGTTTCACAGAGCAAGGACCAAAACGTGGGATCAGTAGTTAGGCCTTCTGGCACCCGGGGCAAATATTCGAAATGACGCCCTCCACCTGTTCTCAGGGCCCGCTTTTGTGCCCCCTGACCTACTGCACCCAGGGCAAATGCCCCGCCCGCTCCCCCCTAGCTATGCCCCTGCGCAGGGTAGCCAAAATCCGTAATTTAAGCCCTGTCAAATATTTTTTGCCAGATGAGGGCTTTAGAGGAGCAATTTACTAAACTTTCTTTTTTTGACTTTTGGTCAGCTTTAAGGCCGGACCTGGATTCCTGTAACTAGGCGACTATGTGGAATTGACCGAGGGCTTTCTGCAGCAGTAACCACTACGGGGCATCCCAACTAACTATTTCTTTCTAAGCAGACGCCAGAACATTACTCAAAATTTGTCAAAACTTTTAATCTATTCCAAGTTACCTCTCCAAATTGTCCTTCACCCAACTTTTCTCGAAAAAGGAGATTCCCCCGAGGGAACTTGCTGAGGGGCAATTCCTTGGAGGCGAGGGTGTCGGCGGTCAGGGCGGGTACAGCGTAGGTGTTACCGCCTGTCACCCCTTGAAGGGTGACGATATCGGCTTCAGCGTAGTGAGGAACATTAGGAGGGTAAACCGAGGGTAACTTGGGCGACTCCAGCTCCCTGTAACCACCATCTGCAGCAAAGGAGAAGAGGACCAGTGAGAAAAGTACTATTAGAAATAAAAAAAAAAAAAAGCAAACTAGGCCCAAGAAATATAGGCAGAGAACAGGAAGCATTTCCTATAACAAAGCTTTTGATATTTACTCCCACGATAGTACATAGCAAAGATGTGACTGGCCAAGAAACTCGCCAGAGGTACAGAAAGAGATGGTGAAATGGACAGCAGAGACGAATATAAAAAATACATGGGCTGGTATCACCATCTTGTTTTCTAGGCGGCACCGACGTGACAGCCCCTTACCCTGGCTGTTGATTGGCTTAGCCTGCTGGCCGCCGGGTTCTGGGATTGGCCGGCTGTAGGTGGCGAGCAGGAGCTCGTAGGCTGGGTTGTTTAACAGTAGAGCTGGAGAGACACATGCAGAGTACAGAGTGTACACCTCAGTTATCATGCAGACACCACAATATTAAATCATCACATAGACATGCACAGCAATGGCTTACCCCAACCGGAGACCATCCTGCTTATCCCGACACCATCCAACATCCCCCGTATAAAGAGAAGACCATATACTGCTTAGAATGATTCACACCACAGGGATTAGGTTTCTAATACAGAGCCGTTATGTTTCTGGGATGATGTGCAGGTCACGTGTGTTCATATATGTGTATGGATTTGTGTTGAGTTTATATTAATACTTGGGGATGAGCACCACCTTTTGGTAAATACTGATAAAGACACTGTAACACCCCTGCCTCCCCCCAAAAACCATCACTCACCTTTCCTGCCAGTCCAGGACTCACAAATGTCCTGGTCCAGATGGCACAAGGCAGATATGGTCACTGCTATATCAGTTCTGCTGAAGCTCAAACTGAGGCCCATTGGAAAGTCTCCCAGTTCTCCCTATGGCTAGTCCCTCCCCTGACTGTGACTGACATGAGGGGCAGTTGTGGGTGTTCATATGTGCTTCAGGGCCACGTGGGAGGCCACCACCCCCACAGGGATATGATGGATCAAACCTGCTGGCCAGGAGGTAGGTGGTATTTTTTTATAACCCTTGACAATTCATTTACATTTTACAATTTAATGGGGACCCGACAAAGGGACAAATAAACATTAAAGTGGACCAAAACCCAATTTGATCAGCCCGGGAATCTATAATATTCCCAGGCCGATCGATTCCCTCCCCCAGGGGCATCCAAAATGGGGATGCCCCGCTGTGTGAACCCCCCCCCCCAGGTCGCCTCATTTACTTACCCTGCTTCCCGCTACAACGGTGCATGCACGGGCCGCGGCCGCATCCCTGCTATCCCCCTAGCAGGGTGCATGCACAGGGCCCGCCATTCACAAACGGCCTGTTACAGGGAAGTGGGGCATGCGGCTGCCAGCGGATGCGCCTTAGGACCGGAAAGAGGTGAGTTTCTTTGGGCGATCTGGGGGGGGGTTTCACACAACAGGGGAAAACCCAGGATAGTGAAAATCCTGTGTTTTGGTCCAGTTTAAGATTTTAAAGTGGCTGCAGGGCCAGCCCTGGAATCTAAAAAACTCCAGGGCTGGCAGATAGCCTGCCCACAGGGCATCCGATATCGATGTGTAGCCGCTGTGTGAAACCGGTAAACTCACCTTCAATTGCGACTCGCGCGGCACTTTGTTCACAGATGGCTATCAGGAAATCCAAGGTTAAGGTAAAACCATTTATTGGCTAACTCAATAAAATTGAAGCGGTTCAAGCTTCTTCTTCAGGTGTAATTCAAATCTGTAACTTAGACACACATTTATATTGAGTTAGCCAATAAATAGTATTACCTTACCCTTGGATTTCCTGTTTACATCGATGGCTAACACGGTACAACAACTTACTGATTCATAGATGGCTGAATCTGTGTAGCTGTATGTGCTCCAGCGCCCAGCTATTCAGATAGTATGGGGACGGGAGGCGAGACAAATGTCATCCGTCACTCTTGAGACCAGCCAATTGGTGATCCTAAAAGTGCCAGAGGGCGTGGCTTTGGCACACTCACCTTTCCCCGATCCAATGGCACATGCAGGGGCTCTAGTCTAATGAGAGCCGCCCGCTAAACGGAGGTAATTCGGAAGGCGGCTCTGATTGTTGTCAATAGGGAGTGCGGGCTGCTGCATCCCCTGACTCTCCGGCATCACACTTCTGCCCCAACCATTCAGATAGGCTAGGATGGGAGCGCGCCAATGGCCAGGGATACAGAGGATGTGACAGCACGCTCCCTATTATAGTCAATGAGAGCCGCTTGCCAAAAGTGATAAACACAGCAAACAATTCTCATTGGCTGAGCGCTGCGATTGCACCGTTGGACCGAGGAGGGAGGAGTTTTACTGGGCGAATCAAATCGGGATGCCCCCTGAAGACAGAACAGAACCCAGGAAAGTCAAAATCCCGGGTTTTTTTCTGATTTAATATTTATCTACGTATATGCTACGTGCATAAATCAGCCCATATATACCGGTACATATTCTCATTCTGAATAAAATTAGTAACTTTATGGTAGTAATCTCCATTTAAGGATCACTATCGTGAAATTGTGTAATAATAAAATTCCATATAAACACACCGATGAGAGGAGGGGTCACTTATACACCCAAACTGAATAAAACTCCCGCCAAGCTTGTGGTTTATTCTCTCCTGGTAGGAATAAAACCCAGGGGTTGACAGGTTTAGTTTTCCTTCCATTAAAATAAAAAAAAAAAACAAGCCTGGTTGGATATTTCTTGATGTCGGGTGTATAAGTGACCTCTCCTCCCGCCATCCAGCATATTTATATGGATTGTTATCATTGGACCATTTTTCATGATAGTGCTCCTTTAAAGTGGACCAACACTCAGGATTTTGACTATCCTGGGTTTTGGTCCACTTCAGGGGGGGTGCCCCGCTGTGTGAAACCCCCCAGAAACCCCGAAAAACTCACCTCTCCTCGCTCCCACGTGACTGCAGTTGCCAATCACCGCCGATGGACAAGCGGGAGGCAGCGCCGGACAAGAGAGCGCGTCCCCCGCCGCCTCCCGCGCGTCACTCGTACAGGGCGTGCGCGCGCGCTGGCCATTCACAAACGGCCGGCGCGGGTGCGGTCCTGCTAGAGGGATGCGCGGGAGGCGGCGGCGGCGGGCGCCGCTGGATCGAGGATAAGGTAGGGATTTAGGGGTTTCTGGGGGGTTTCACACAGCATGCCCCGCAGTCAGGGGTCTGATCGGTCTGGGAATCTTATAGATTCCCGGGCCGATCATGGGAGGGTGTTGGTCCACTTTAAGTATGGACATACCAAGGCAAGGCATTGCAGTTATTTAAAGAGGAACATCGGAGGCCCTGGATTCTAAAAGACTCCAAGGCCATCCTAGTTCCACAACTTGGGTCATCCTGAATTGGGATGGCCCGCTGTGTAAACCCCCCAGAAGCCTCGTTTCACGCATCTTGTCCCGAAGCCCTTGCCGCATCTGTACGCCGCGGCCGCATCCCTGCTCACTTCTAGCCGTGCTTGCACCCTTTCTGAATGGGTGCATGCGGGTGCATGCGGTGCTCTCCAGGCAGCTTAGCCGTCAGCGTAGCCGAGTGAGAGCAAGCGCACCAATTGGTTGAACGGGCCGCTCAGGCAATCAGCGCACTTATTTTCGCCCGAGTCTGCATCGTGGGAGTGGCAGGAAGGTGAGGGACCTAGGGGCATACACACAGTGGGACATGTCAATTTGGGATGCTCCCACTGAGAGGAACAATGAACATATAAAGGGAGACACACCAATATGGGGCACTACTCCCACTTCATTAGCCTGGTATCTCGTTATGTACTATATTGGGCTCTCATTATTATATGTATTTATGCACTAGCACTTTGATCTGTAGGCACTTTATCTACTTCTTGAGAGGATCTGGATCACTAGGTAATCTTTGCACATTTTGGCACTATTTGGGTCAGACCTATAAGTGGTGTGTTTTGTATGAATTGTTTTATTGATTTTTTTTGTTGATTAATTTGTGTAATTAGCTTAAATGGTTCCCTCCCCACCGCCTATTCATCTGTCTATGTTGATTTGTCTTGTGTGTCATTGTATTTTAATGCTTTTAATATTTCTGGATGTAGTTGAGGTTGACATTTCTGGATTAAATAAAACCATTTTTGCATTGATTAGATATTGGTGTGCCTCCCTTTATATGTTCCTTGGTCTCTGGGGTACTGTTGTAGTTTTGGGAGTGGCACCCGACATTTAAATGGTTACTTGAATGGGGGGGGGGGTGCAGGCTTTTTACTTTGCCCACTGAGAGGAACAACACCCCGAAAAGGGAAAATCGGGTGTGTTGTCCCCCATCCTCTATGGCCATTGAACAGGCTTCTGATTTACACACAACGTACAGGAACATACAATATGTACATGACTACCAGGACTTTTTAAGTAAGTAATGAAAACTAGAACCAGTTAACATCAGATTAATTATAAAACAGCAGATTAATTATAAAACAGCAGATTAATTATAAAACAGCAGATTAATTATAAAACAGCAGCTTAATTATAAAACAGCAGATTAATGATATCCTCCTTTTCACCTGAACAGGAAGCATGCATTTAGTAATATCATGTAGGTACAGATGCAGCGTTCCATCACAATCAAACTTAATGCACCGGCACAATATTCTATATATTTAATGCTTTTCAATGGCTTCTGTGTCCAAAAATCTCAGTTAAGTTATTCTCCTGAATTTAAGAAATGCTACATCTGTACATATAACTAGTCCTTAGACACATGCACATGAACTAAAAAATCCCCCTCCACATGCACACACCCCTCCATGTACATGCACTTTATTGACACGAGACATGTAGGAAGCCTCCTCACCTGCACCCTCAGTGCTGGAGCGTAGCGTGGCCATCTTGGCCAGGGGGTTGGGGCTCGGTTCTTGGTACTCCCCCTCTGTGGTCAGGATGCGTTCATAGCGGTTACTGTGGCGTGATGTAAGAGAGAGGTTTTGCGTGTTGTTAATGACCACCGTGTCTAAGGGGAGTGAGAGGTGGGCCGTGAGGTCGCTATCAGAAGGTCGGTGCTGAGCCTGGCAACAGAAAGGACAATGAGATGTTCTGGGCTGGCCTTACACTGAAAGGAGCTATACGCAAGACTTGGAACGGACCAACAGTCGAAAATTACTTAAACCAGGCCAACACAAAAAACAGTGCTCATATGTATCCCTACCCAGGACAATTTAGATTGCTGCACATAAAAATTAATTTACCTTTTTCTAACTCCTGCTGTGGTAAATTTTAGAAACAAAATGGCGAGACATTTAAATACACATTAGACACGGTCATGAGATATTATTTGTGGAAGAGCGATGTGACTCCTGAAATAAGACAGTTATGACTATATTAATGAGAGAGTCTTATTCAGGATTATAAAACCTTTCATTTGATACCAAATATGACATATGTGTATTGGCCAGAGTTTGATAATCCACATAGTAACAGACTCTGTATGATATGTATTTGTTGTTTAGGTTCATTTAACTAAGAAATTAATGGGGATCATGAATTTCTTGGTTACAATATGATAACATGCATATTGTGGGAGTTAGATCACTTTATAGAATATTTAGCTTTTTGCTTTATGAATAAAGGGGGGTGGGAGCAGCTCAATCACTATTATTTATACAAAATTATTATTATTATTATTCAGGGCCTGGGAACTAATTTACCGCCCAGTTTAACCCTCTCATCAACTAAATATCAAGCAACAAACATGTCTAGCTATGTGGAAAGACAGAGATTTGGTTGCATATATCTGCAGATACATGTGGAAGCCACACTGCCCCGGCAAGGCACTCTGTGTTTAGTGTGGTCCCTACTCTTAATTTTGAGTCCCCAAAGTTGGGACATGCAATGCAGACAAATATATGAAAGCTACTCACCTGGGAAGCTGCCAGCCTCCCTTTAGAACACTTCACAGGGAGAAATCCATATTGACTGAATTCCTCCCTGCTTGTGCTCATTTGAATTGCCATGAGCACAAGCAGGGAGGAATTCAGTCAATATGGATTTCTCCCTGTGAAGTGTTCTAAAGGGAGGCTGGCAGCTTCCCAGGTGAGTAGCTCTCAGATATTTGTCTGCATTGCATGTCCCAACTTTGGGGACTCAGAATTAAGAGTAGGGACCACACTAAACACAGAGTGCCTTGCTGGGGCAGTGTGGCTTCCACATGTATCTGCAGATATATGCAACCAAATCTCTGTCTTTCCACATAGCTAGACATGTTTGTTGCTTGATATTTAGTTGATGAGAGGGTTAAACTGGGCTGTAAATTAGTTCCCAGGCCCTGAATAATAATAATAATTTTGTATAAATAATAGTGATTGAGCTGCTCCCACCCCCCTTTATTCATCTTTTTACTTTACTTTACTTTATAGAATATTTATCTAATCTCACAGAGGCCGGTTGTGGGCAGTACAATGCAGACACACCCAGAAGGCAGGGAATGCTGGCCACGCCCCCTAGTGTTGGTATATAAGGAGGCTGCTTGCAGGGCTATTTAGTCGATGGGGGGCCCCCTACCTGAATGAAACCTCAACCATAATGGCTAAGTAACTCTCTCTCTCCTCTCTACTGAGGGAGTGTCACACTAAAGCTCTTACATGTATAAAAAAACCGCCTTGTTCCTAAAAGCGGAACTTCGCAGACCCTGGCGTGTAAAGGATTCCAGGGCCATCCGAGTTACACTCCTTGGGGCATTCTGAATTGGGATGCTCCACTGTGTAAACCCCCCCAGAAGCCCTGTTTTACTCACCCTGCATATGATTAAGGGCTCAGAGGAGCTTGAAACGCGTCACGGGTTGTGGTGATTCCAGGGGTCACACTGTAGACTGTACCACTCATTTGGATTTTATTGCTATGCTATTTTAAGGATTTATTCAGTAAACGCTACGTTTTATCTACCAGCTGGATACACTTCTTTTTCTATTACTCACCCTGCGTCTCTGCTCCGCGGCAGCACCCCGGTTCACCACACCTGGCCATTCTAAATGGGCGGGACGTCCACGCAGTGCTAGGAGGTGAACGGGGGATGTGGCCGGTGGTGCACCTGGCTCCCATACCTACCAAATTTACCGGATGGGAAAGAGGGACAATTGTTAAATTAGGCCACGCCCCCTTATTGAGGGATGGATAGGAGATGGGATGTAACATTTACAACAATATAAACACTTTGATCAGGCAAGTATATCACTTATTGATGCAGATCTGCATGTTACACCTCAAAGAGGGACAGAGAAACAACCCCCCGAAAAGTGAAAATCAGGTGTGTTGTTCCTCTTTAAATTTGTACAAAACCTGAGATTTTGAGTATCCAGATTTTGCTGTTGTGGGGAACCCCCCAGATCGCCCAGAAAATCTCACCTTTCCCCAGTCCTACGGCACATGCCCGGGCTCTCGTCCAATCAGCGAGCCATTTGCCGTGCATATTAATTAGGCTCAGTAGTCGCATCCCCAGATCCGGGCACGCTCTTGCTCCCAGCCATTATGCCTGAGCTCCGAGAGGATTCCAGGGCCGGACAACTTGGGTTTTGTTCTGCTTTAATATGGGAGGCTGCAATCATCTCAATTTTTAATGTTTAATATCCTGAGAAAAAGTCCCAGTAAATAGTCGTCCAGCAAGATCCATTTCTGCAATAATAATGAATGCGAAACGCATTCTATCTCTGCTGGCTGCGTTCCCAGAACATTCCGCTCAGGTGTAAATAATTGATCAGTCAGCTCAGACACTATTTAACCACTAATTGCCAAAAATTTAAAGGGAATGTCCTGGTAAAAATAATAAACAATAGAAACTCCCCAATAGTCCTGCGCAGCTGATCAACACTATTCTGGGGGCTTGAAACGTATCACTACTGGAGATCCTTACTGCACCGTCCCCTCTTATAGCCACAGCATGTGGTCACCTGGCTGGCTCCTCCTTTACAGCGTCTGATCACACCCACTCCATTCATTTCAATGGAGGGAGCGTGCCGATGGTGTGGAAGCTCCGGGCCGAGATCTAAAGTCTTTATTCAGCCTTACATACTATGTTACTAAATTACCAGGAAAATCAGAAATGTAGGGCTACTGGGGAGTATCTTTATTTATGCATTTTTTTTATATTCGGACAGATGGGTACTTTAAAGCAGACCAAAACCCCCAAAACAGCCTGATCTATTTTGCTCCCCCACCCCATCCATTTGGATGTTTTCTGCCCTCAGTGCTGCTTTTCCCTAGCAATGCCATTGGTTTCTGACGGGATAACTTTGTTCTAAACTAGCTGCTTAAGCCCCACTCTTCGCAATTTCATACTGGGAGTAATTAGAGCCTATTAAAAACAGTGCTGGAAGAGTCAAAAGAAGATGTAATGTCGCCTTAATTTTCCCCCAATTTTTCCTTTGATACCAAAATCATTATCAGGACACTAAGAGGCCGGTTCATTAATAGCGCCAGGTAGCGACAGATGAGCGACAGTAGCGGCATTTTCAGAGCGCCCGCTAGTAGTCGCTGTGCTTAGCCGTTGTTCTGTAGTTGATAGCGACTCAGTCGGTTTGCCGTAATGTTGAATATTGGGTGAGAAGTCGCTATTTGACAGGTTCCGCGCTGTATGGGAGCGCATGACAGCGAATGGCCATAGCGAACGGCTCCCAGCATATTCATTAACAAATCACGCTCCAAAAATTCTCGCGCAGTGAAATGCTTGTTTAAACCCCAGAGCGCTGGCGGCGATGGGTTAAAAGTAGTTTTTTAACCCCCAAACAACCATATTTTTTGAAAAAAAAAAAACATGTTTTTCAAAACATTTTGTAATATGAATACATTAATATCTGACCTGTAATATCAATTCTGTACATTTTTTTTTTTTCACCTTAAAAAAAAATCTAACATTGCAGAAGTGGTCACAGAATTTTTGCCATTTAAAAAAAAACAAAAAAAACATTAATAGCAATTAATTAAGAATATTTAAAGATTGCTCCATTGAAATGCATTGAAGAGCGCCAGGTAGCGAGAGGTCATACCTGTCGCTGTTCAAGGTCGATCGCTGGCGCTGTGGGGTGAGGCTGGAATAATGATGAATGATTCGCTATCTGGCGCTCTGTCAGTCGGCTTGATAAATGTGTGATTGCGGAGGGGAGCCGGCGTACTCGTGGCGGTGACCGTCATTACCGTTCGCTCACCATTCGCTACCTGGCGCTATCCCTTGTTAAATAAGGGCCTAAGGGAAGTTGATACATGTTTTTCTTTTTAATTTAGCCTTCCATAGCACTTTAACAAGGGGCAACCAGTGGTAAACCTAGCCTCTAACTATAGAATGGCGCCCTCCCCAGGTCGTGCAGCTCCACTTCTCAACAAAGCAGTGTGCTGGCCCCTTCCTATGATAGGGAGGTGGCGACTCAACGTGGCCACTGAGCCACCAATGATTGACTGTAAAAACATGACAGAGTAAAAATACAAAAAAAAAAACAAAACAAGTCCAGCAATTGCTTGCATACCTATTCAGCAAACCCAGTTGGCTGGGCAAGAAGCGGTGCATGAGCCACCAGCAGCCACTGCCATGGAAATGTGAGTCTTTGTGCCCAAATTTGGCTGCCCCAGGGGTGGGCATGTAAGTGAACCTTTACCCATTTTTAGCTGGAGGTCGCCTGTTAAACCCAAGCTAATCTTGAGCCAGACTTTAGTTATGTTTTCTTGCCGTGTGTCCATCATTACCCACCTTTCCCAGCAATCTCTTCCAGCGCTGCCTCCACAAGATTAGTATAATGACCACCAACAAAAGCAGGATTATAACCACCAGGCAGCCAATCAGAATGGCGGTGTTGCTGTGGTCATCTTTAGCAATTGGCTGGTTTATCCGGTTGACGCTAACAGCTTCTGTTAATGGGAAAACATGAAGATCATGGTTATTAAGGAGGCAAATGAAGATGTTAGACACAGTAACCACTGAGCTACAGTAGCTGTACGCATAAGATAATAGTGAAACAGGACAGGGCAATAGGTATACAGAACACTGGTAAGTGTACTAGAGAACGTACCATTGGTCGGAAATCTCTACCATATCTCTACATATTGAATATATTTAAATAACTATTAAATAAAAGTTACCATGCTCCACAAGAACACTCTCACTGAAGCTGCCCATGGTGGTGGGAGGTGGTTTTGTTCTTTGGCTGGTACCCTGAGGTAAGTCCATCATAGTAGGTTCAGGAGTGGGCTCTCTTGGTTCTGGCAGGGGGCTTGGTTCCTCTGGTTCTGATGAGTCCAGGACATCTATAAAGACAAATAGGGCTCGATTCAACAAAGGTAGAAAATGGATTTTTCGGGTGTTTTGTGCTTAAAAACTTGCGATTTTGCAATAGTTATTTTTACGAGTGATTCAGCAACCTGGAACCATTGTAAAACAAGAGTCACTCAAATGAAATTTGATTGTGATTGTAAAAGTGCGAAATAAATTAGTGGATCGAAAAATTTACTATTGCCTTTTGCGATTCGAACATTTTTCTACTGATTCAGGTGGACTTGATGAGCCGCACACATGATATAAATTAGAGGGGTTTTCAACTAGTTTTTTGATGCAGCTTTCAGCAGGAGAAAACTCATTTTGCTCTTTCTCACAATGGAGCCCTTCTACTTTCTTTGCAATGGTAGTAAACTCTAATGGTAGTAAAATATTCAATTTATAAGAAAAAAAGCCTGAGAATTCCACTGTTTGTGAATCAATAGTTAGGAAGACAATGAAGGTCAATGGCACTTTTTTACTCCTGAAAAAAATATTGAACTTTTTACCCCTTTTTACTAGTAGTAAAAAGTTCCATAAGAACAGGGGAAGGTACATGGGAGTGGTCGACCTTTGGGTTTTTACACCAAAACCCAGAATAGTCAAAATCCTGGGTTTTGGTCCACGTTATAGATGGCGTACCATGAGGTTAAAGTTAGCAAAGAGCTGCACCCTGCACCCAGGGACACGTGGTGCTATGTGAGCAAGCTTTGTATAGAAAACAATGGCCACATTTCTGCATTAAAGGAAACATTTTTAATACAGGTCCCTGGCAATCCAACCAAACCCCCCCCCAAAAAAAACAACATACATGCCTCTTACAAATATTACTGTTTAATTAGTACTTCCACTACAGCATACCTTGCCTCTTTATTACATGTATCCACAATGTTAGCCATGTACATACAGCTACACAGGCAACTTAAAAAGCTGAAAAAAATTATGCATTTACATTTACCCATTAAAAAACCTTACAACACCATGCAGCAATCAGAAAACAATACTAAACAGTAGAAAAAAAATTTGAGTACATTTTCCAATAATTTTCGCTTGCGAGCATTTTGAAAATTTTACGAGTGATTCGAAAATTTTACGATTGCATTTTCGAGTGCACGTATTTAATTCAACCCCTTTTCTGAATCACTCGAAAAAGTTAAAAATTTACGCATGCGATCCGCTTTTTCGAGCAACACAAATTTATTTCTACCTTTGTTGAATCGAGCCCATAGTATCATCACAGTGGTTCATATTGTTAATTATTATTATATATTATTCCTAAAGCCCTAAAATGTAAAGGGACAATACATCCAATGGCAATAATAAAGCAGCAAGCAGCTCATCTGATGCCTGTCCCATGTGCCCCCCCACCCATTTCTAGTAACGTCAGCTAGAAGCTATAGCAGGGTTGGCTGCCATAAAAGGCAAGAAAGTGATAAGCACCGGCTGACTTGACTCAAAAGGAAAGTCCACTTTCATGGACTTTCCTGCAGACTTCACTCTACTACCCAAGTAACGCAATTGCGTGGGGCCCCGACCTTTCACAGGGCCCCATCCAGGAGCAGCTACTGTTGTGTGTAGTTTGTAGAACTCAGCACTGCGTCTGTGAGCTGAAGGGCCAACATATCATTGGTGCAGCTGTGCCAGGCGTCCACTGCTCAGAGGCCTATGGCCCCCGGCACCAATGTCACCAAGGGGCATAAAGGCCAGCTGCAGGCTGCTCTTACTTGGGTTGGATGTATTTTCCTCTTCTACATCTCTCTTTATCCCCCTGCATTGTCATATTTTTATCCCCACTTCTCTCTTTCATCTCTCCATCTCCCCCCTTTCTCTCCTTTATCTCTGTATCCTATTTTCTATCTTTTTTATCTATCTTTATCTCTATCATCTCCCTCATCTATCTTTATCGCTCTCTCTACTTCATCTCTCCTTATCCCTCATTCTCTTTGTCATTCTTTATTCGTTGTCTATTCTCTACCTCCGCCTTCTGTCCTTCTATCTTTATCTCTGCGTTGTCTCTTTCAACTAACTACATCCCTCATTTCTGTCACTTTTTATCCATTTTTCATCTGTTTATGCCCTACTTTTTGCCCCCTTTCTTTACTCCATTTCCCTAAACCTCCCCTTTCTTTCTTTCCTTCATTCATCTCTCTATATCCCCCCTTTCCTTTCAATCAGCGCTATATTCACCGTTTCTCACCTTTATATCTCTGTGTCCCCCTTTCTTTCCTTCTTTCTATTTTTTGAAATTTCTCTATCCTCTCCCCATATTCACTATTCTTTATCTCAACATATCCCCACTTTCTTTCTTTTGTCTATCTATACTTCTCTATCTCCTTGCACCCACAATTACTATTTTTCTATATACCCCCTTTCATTCTTTTGTCTATCTATATTTCTCCCTTATATCTCTATATCCTGAGTTTCATCATCATATCCCATGTCAGATATGTATACTAGAGTCCTGAACAGAGTTGCAGCCCAGCTGGGGAAAGAATAATAAGTAAGTGACTAAAAACGTAAAGTATCTTAATTTTAGATTCTGGGGAAAAGTTTTTTGAAGGTTTGGGCTTTTGATTAAACGATGCTAAAGGTCCGGTTTAAAATTTTCTGCTACCAAAACGAGACAAAAAATGTAATGGGTGACGAAGAGGACAATTGTAATGGCTAAACAAATGAAGGGTGTTTAGAAGGTGTGAAATCACATACTGACCAGACAGGAAGGAAATTTCACTGAACAGCAGCCACTGGCTGGAGAAATAGTAGTGACAGCGCAGGATTCGGGCCGACCTGCCGGCCAGAGGAACGGTGACAGTGCGGGCACTTGGGTCGCGGACATCTAATGCCAGGTTAAGGGTCACTGGATGGAGATCCCATGGAGTGTGCAAAGAGCGTTTGAAGTAACAGTCCACGCGGCGAAATATCTGGACTTCCCGGGACCCCATGTTATTACAGTGGACCTGTAGGAGCACAGCAGCCATAAGACATTAATAAACATTGTGAAGTTTCCTGCAATGTAAATGTTCACGTGGCTTTCACCTGTTCACCAGATTAACAGCCATACTCTTAGGGCCTTATTTATCAAGGAATAGCGACAGATAGCAACTGGGGAGGCGGCCAGTAAAGCCAGGTACCGCAACTAGAACGCCGGCTCCCCTCCACAATCACACATTTATCAAGCCGATACTGCTTAGCGACTGAGATAGCGCCACCTAGCAACTCATTCATCATTATCCCAGCCTCATCCCACAGCACCAGCGAACATCCTTGAACAGCGACAGGTATGACCTCTCGCTACCTGGCGCTCTCCAATGCATTTCAATAGCAGAATGTATTTTAATTAATAATTATTTTTTAATATATATATTTTTTTTAATTTCTAAAAAAAAATCTGTGAACACTTCTTCCTTTGAAAATGTATTTTTTTGGGGATTTAAAAAAAATTTTTTTTTTTTGGCAGAATTGATATTACAGGTCTGATTTTAAACTATTCAGGTTTGAATATTATTTCAAAATCATTCCATTTTTTTTGGGTGGTTAGGGGGTTAAAACTACTTTTAACACATCGCCTACTGCGCTCTGGGATTTAAACATGCATTTCACAGCGCTAGGAATTTTTAAGGCTGATTTTTTAATGAATATGGTGGGTGCCGGTCGCTATGTCCAGTCGCTATCATGCGCTCCCATACAACAGCGAACCTGTCAAATAGCGGCTCAGCATCTTGTATTCAACATTACGGCACACCGACTGAGTCGCTATCATCCACCGAACAATGGCCAAGCACAGCGACTACTAGCGGTCGCTGTCAAAATACCGCTACAGTCGCTCAACAGTCGCTATCTGTCGCTATTAATGAATCAGCCTCTTAGAGTTGCATTAAAATGCAGATTCTCTAAAAGGCGCTCACTATGGATTTCCATTACTTATTTGTGGATGTTCCCTAACTCACACCTTCACACCTATGAGTTACACCAGAACTCCTGTGAGATATGAAAGATTTCTTATCTCAGGGGAGATTGTTCCCATCTCACAGGACATATTATTAGATATTTCCCAACCCGAATGTGGGTCATCCTTAACTTAGGAGTCAAAACAGATGTCCCGTGAGAATGGAAACATGTGTTCACATGTGATCACATAGAGATCTGCTCTATTTCACAAGATATATTATTAGACATTTCCAAACTAATAGATGGATATTTCCTCAGTCACATGAGTTGCCCTTGTGTGATAAAACAGATCTGCAGTGAGATAGCGATCATGACTTATGATACGGGGATCAACACGTGGAGCACAGGAAGCATCTCATTAGGCAAAGGAATCATCCAATAAGCATAAGAATTATCCGGTGGGGCACAGGAATCTTCCCATGAGGCACAGGAATCTTCCCATGGAGCAAAAGAATTATCCCATAGGGCACAGGAATTGTCCCGAGGGGCACAGAAATCATCTCATGGGACACAGGAATCATCTCATGAGGAACAGAAATCATCTCATGGGACACAGGAATCATCTCATGAGGAACAGGAATCATCTCATGAGGAACAGGAATCATCTCATGAGGAACAGGAATCATCTCATGAGGAACAGGAATCATTTCATGGGGAACAGGAATCATCTCATGAGGAACAGGAATCATCTCATGGGGCACAGAAATCATCCCATGGAGCAAAAGAATTATCCCATAGGGCACAGGAATCATCCCGAGGGGCACAGGAATCATCTCATGGGACACAGAAATCATCTCATGAGAAACAGGAATCATCTCATGAGGAACAGGAATCATCTCATGGAGCACAGGAATCATCCCATGAGGCACAGGAATCATCCCATGGGGCAAACGAATCATCCCATGAGGCACAGGAATCATTCCATAAGGTAAAGGAATCATCCCATGAGGCACAGGAATCATCCCATGAGGCACAGGAATCATCCCATGAGGCACAGGAATCATCCCATAAGGTACAGGAATCATCCCATGAGGCACGGGAATCATCCCATGAGGTAGTAAAAAATTCAATTCATGAGAAAAAAGCCTGAGAATGTCACTGTTACTGAATCACCAGATAAAAAGACAATGAAAGTCAATGGCAGCTTTTACTACCGTGCAGAAAGGAGTAAAAAGTTCTCTACTTTTCCTAGGAGTAAAAAAGTGCCATTGACTTCCATTGTTTTCTTATCTAGTGATTCAGTAACAGTGACATTCTCAGGCTTTTTTCTCATGAATTGAATTTTTTACTGCCATGAGAATTTTTTTCTACCTTTACTGAATCGAGGTCACAGTCTCTGACTCCAACTAACCACAGTGGTTAAAGAATCATCATTTAAATGTGCATTACCCTCTTACACTCACCCGCATATATGTAAAGACTCGCAGGGCATCAAATTCAAACTCCATTTCCAGGTAACCAGTTTGGAAGCTTGCATTGTTCCAGCCAACGTAGTCATACCCCGGCCATACACCCTGCTCCTTGTGCTGGAGAAAGTCATCTGCCCCTATTACACCATCGGTCAACTGGCCCAGACCGGCATAATGCAACCTACAGGGTGACAGCAAGAGCAGGATTACTATGAGGAGAAGTTTTGAAAATTAAAGCACAATTTACATTAAAGCGGAACAAAACCTGGGAATTTGACTTTCTGGATGCCCTGATGTGTGAAACTCCCCAGGAAACCAGAGAAACTCACCTGTCCAGGCTTTATACACATGCATGAGCTTTCGTCCAATAAGAGCCGTCTGCTGTGACATAGGCCCTTATTTATGAAGGAATAGCGACAAGTAGCGACTGGTGAGCGGCCGGTAATGACGGGCACCGCCACGAGAACGCCGGCTCCCCACCACAATCACACATTTATCAAGCCGATCCTGCTTAGCGACTGAGATAGCGCCATATAGCCACTCATTCATCATTATTCCAGCCTCAGCCCACAGCGCCAGCGTCCGACCTTGAACAGCGACAGGTATGACCTCTCGCTACCTGGCGCTCTCCAATGCATTTCAAAGGAACAATCTTTAAATATTAATAATTAATTGTTATTAATGTTTTTTTTTTTTTTTTTTAATGTGAAAAATTCTGTGACCACTTCTGCCATGTTAGATAATTTTTTTAAGGGAAAAGAAAATTGTGCAGAATTGATATTACAGGTCTGATATTAATGTATTCATATTACTAAATTATTTAAAAAACTTTTTTTTTTTTTTTTTTTTGGTTTCCAAAAATATGGTGGTTTGGGGGTTAAAAAACTACTTTTAACACATCGCCTCCAGCGCTCTGGGGTTTAAACATGCATTTCACAGCGCTTGAATTTTTTGAGCGTAATTTTTTGATGAATATGGTGGGAGCCGGACGCTGTGACCAGTCGCTATCATGCGCACCCATACATGTCAAATAGCGACTCGTCACCTTGTATTCAACATTACTGCACACCGACCGAGTCGCTATCAACTACCGAACAACAGCCAAGCACAGCGACTACTAGTGGGCGCTGTGAAAATACCGCTACAGTCGCTCAACTGTCGCTATATGTTGCTATTAATAAATCAGCCTCTATGTCATTCTCCAGACGGTTCTCATTAAAGGAGCACTATCGCAAAAAAATGGCCCAATAACAAAAATCCATATAAATATGCTGGATGGCGGGAGGAGGGGTCACTTATACACACGGCATCAGGAAATATCCAGCCAGGCTTGTTTTTTTCATTTTGATAGAAGGAAGAGGACATCTGGGGTAATAGGATCTGCCACCCCTTTATAGACTAAACCTGTCACCCCTGGATTTTATTCCAACCAGGAGAAGAAAACCACAAGCTTGGTGGGAGTTTTATTCAGTTCAGGTGTATGAGTGGCCCCTCCTCTCATTAGCCGACGTGTTTATATGGATTTTAAATATTACACAAATTTGCTATAGTGCTTCTTTAACTAGAATGGAGATGCTGCCGCATCCCTGGCCGTGCGTGCGCTCCCATCCCAACCTATCTGAGTTTCTGGGGTGGGAGCTCCCGCACTACGCCAGGGAGAGCCGTCAGCCATATGACGTAGTCATAGCAGACGGCTCTCATTGGATGAGAGTCCAATGAGTAGGGAAAAGGTGAGATTTTATGGGCTTCCTTGGGGGTTTCATACAGCAGGGCATCCCCAAAGCCAGTGGCTGTCCCTGGAATCTTTTAGGTCGCTGATGGGTCTTGTTTCACAATAAAATGTCTCCCTGCCTATATATACCTACCATCTAAAGAAATGGGGGGAAAAATCTCTATATAAGGAGACATTGCCCATCATTGGCCAATATTGCATTAGGGTATATTTTACAGTATGAGACTCTGCAAAATGTAAGCTAACCTTGGTCCATCTAAAATCTAAATTAGTTCAGCTCTGACCAGGACAATTTATAGACAAAATAACTCTCAGTGTGGGATGAATAAAAACATCTCCTTTCTTTATCCATCCTATAGGGCTGTCTAACAGTCCTTAGCAGCATGCAGTGCTCCCTCCCCATCACTGAGCCGATTATGGAGAGATGAGAGGCTTGGCATATGGCTTCTTCTTCTAGGAGTGGCTCTGGCCCATCTATAGAAAACCGGATGATTGGGATAAGACGCCCCCCCCCCCAATGGTATTGGCACTCACCCCTATCAAGAGTACCTATGACTATCCAGCTGAACAAGTGAGGTGTGGATTAACCCCATAACAGTTTTCCCCGAGCTGTACTCTTGCAGTGAGAAGGCCACAGTTTCTACAGACACTATCTGTTTGGGGCAATTTTTTTTACAAGGATCATGAGAGAGGGAGAAAGAGAGAGAGAAAAACACAGGCAGCTTGTGTATTATGTTATATAAACACACACACTGAATAACCAGCTGCTAGAGAGTGTGTGTGTGTGTGTGTGTGTGTGTGTGTGTGTGTGTGTGTGTGTGTGTGTGTAAAGCTGCTACAATGTATCTTTACTGCAGAATCTGGATTTATGGCACACGATTCAGTCAGTGTGAACATTTGTATCTTCGAAAATGTTACAATTCTTTCGAGCAATGAGTCATCACAGCTGAAGACTTTCTACTAGAAATAAAGGAGGATTGCACTGACATGTGAGGCAATTTTGACTGTGGGATTTGGTTTTTCTTTAGTAGCTGGTCTCATGTTTGTGGCAAGATGGCTGCTTCCATGCAGTTATGCAGCATAGAATCTGCCTGCTATTCCATAACATCTACATGGAGTTAAGCACCCTCGTATAGTTTATGTCACTGATTGCCAGAGTGGAGCTTTAGGGGTGCAATTTACTGTACTTGCTTTTTTTACTTTTGGTCTTCGTTTTTTCTTAAGCAGGAAGATAGGCTCATCTGAACATGTGAGTTTTTGAGAGTTTTCAAGAGCTATGAGAGCACTTTTGAAGGGTTGGAGGTTTGTATGTTGCCTTTGCATCATGCTATGAAACTCATGTGTGTGATATTTACCCGCCTACAGTGAATCCATCATATGTTGAATCGTTTAGGTTGACTAACATTGAAGGAAGTTTCATGATGCTGCCAGGTGGGGCAGTGTAAGAACGGAGGCCATCTGAGGGGAAAAGAGGAGGACAAATTTAGAAGACCAAAAGAACATCAAAGACCTATAGCAATGCTTATGCCTGTGTCCAATCGTCTTGACCAAAAGAACATCAAAGACCTATGGCAATGCTTATGCCTGTGTCCAATCGTCTTGCCATAAATATAACTATCCGTGTAATCAAGGCCAGCTCCAGGCTTATGTTGGAAGGAATCAGTGGGTCCCTCTGCAGTGTACTGCGGCATGTCACCCTTCAGCTCCTCAATTGTCCTCTGGCCTTTGCCACTTTGCCTACTGCTACTGATCATCTTCTGGTCCCTGTGGCCTTCTTCACACCTGCCAGTCACCCCCCCCCCCCCCAGTCCTTGTTGCCTTCTCTGCCACTACTTAGGAGTCCATCATTGCTGGCAATTGTTTTCTGATCCTCCCTGCCTTATCCACTGGGATTCATCGCTGCTGCCAATCATGTTTTGGCCCTCACCACCTTCTGAGCTGCCAATGATCGTCTTCTGATCCTTCCCACCTTCTCTTTTGAAGCTGATCATACTCTGGTCCTAGGCCAACCATGACCAAGTCTACACATGGAACACCCGACTCACAAGCCGGTGAGTGGGGCACTCCAGAGAATCACCCTGCGGCATAGTCTGAGAGCGCCCCTCAGGAGGCCGGGCACGGTGCCGGTGCTGGCCCTGCTTGTAATAATAGGGTAATCATTGGCAGGAGACCAGTATCACCAATGGATCTTATGCACAGGCAAAGCATTTAGACCAGCAGTACTCAACTCTGACACCTAGCATTGCAATATGAAGTACTTCACAGACGGGAAGTGGCATTGCAAGGTACACACAAACTTAATTTCTTAGTCTATTTGCCCCATCCAATCCTGTCCCTCCGCCCCAGCCCAGCCACATCCATCCCTGGCCTGCCATCTATGCCCCATCCATTCCTGTCTCCTCAGCTCTGCCCCATCCATTCCTGTCTCCTCAGCTCTGCCCCATCCAGCCCAGTCTCTCTGCCCCATCCAATCCCTGTCCCCCCAGGTCTGCCCCATCCATTCCTGTCCCCCCCAGCTCTGCCCCATCCATTCCTGTCTCCTCAGCTCTGCCCCGTCCATTCCTGTCTCTCTGCCCCATCCAATCCCTGTCCCCCCAGCTCTGCCCCATCCATTCCTGTCCCCCCAGCTCTGCCCCATCCATTCCTGTCCCCCAGCTCTGCCCCATCCATTCCTGTCCCCCAGCTCTGCCCCATCCATTCCTATCCCCCTGGCTCTGCCCCATCCATTCCTGTCCCCCCCAGCTCTACCCCATCCATTCCTATCCCCCCGGCTCTGCCCCATCCATTCCTGTCTCCCCAGCTCTGCCCCATCCATTCCTGTCCCCCCCAGCTCTACCCCATCCATTCCTATCCCCCCGGCTCTGCCCCATCCATTCCTGTCTCCCCAGCTCTGCCCCATCCATTCCTGTCCCCTCAGCTCTGCCCCATCCATTCCTGTCCCCCAGCTCTGCCCCATCCATTCCTATCCCCCTGGCTCTGCCCCATCCATTCCTGTCCCCCCCAGCTCTACCCCATCCATTCCTGTCTCCCCAGCTCTGCCCCATCCATTCCTGTCCCCCCCAGCTCTACCCCATCCATTCCTATCCCCCCGGCTCTGCCCCATCCATTCCTGTCTCCCCAGCTCTGCCCCATCCATTCCTGTCTCTTCAGCTCTGCCCCATCCATTCCTGTCCCCCAGCTCTGCCCCATCCATTCCTGTCTCTTCAGCTCTGCCCCATCCATTCCTGTCCCCCCAGCTCTGCCCCATCCATTCCTGTCTCTTCAGCTCTGCCCCATCCATTCCTGTCCCCCAGCTCTGCCCCATCCATTCCTGTCTCTTCAGCTCTGCCCCATCCATTCCTGTCCCCCAGCTCTGCCCCATCCATTCCTGTCTCTTCAGCTCTGCCCCATCCATTCCTGTCCCCCCAGCTCTGCCCCATCCATTCCTGTCTCTTCAGCTCTGCCCCATCCATTCCTGTCCCCCCAGCTCTGCCCCATCCATTCCTGTCTCTTCAGCTCTGCCCCATCCATTCCTGTCCCCCCAGCTCTGCCCCATCCATTCCTGTCTCTTCAGCTCTGCCCCATCCATTCCTGTCCCCCCAGCTCTGCCCCATCCAGCCCAGTCTCTCTGCCCCATCCAATCCCTGTCGCTCCAGCTCAGCCCCATCCACCCCTGTCCCCCCAGCTCTGCCCCATCCACCCCTGTCCCCCCAGCTCTGTCCCATCCATCCCTGTCCCCCCAGCTCTGTCCCATCCATTCCTGTCCCCTCAGCTCTGCCCTGTCCTGCCCAGTCTCTCTGCCCCATCCATTCCTGTCCCCCAGCTCTGCCCCATCCATTCCTGTCCCCCCAGCTCAGCCCCATCCATCCCTGTCCCCTCAGCTCTGCCCTGTCCTGCCCAGTCTCTCTGCCCCATCCAATCCCTGGCCTCCCAGCTTTGCCAATCCATACTTCCAGCTCCGGCCATCTAACCCCTCTCCCATTCATCCCTCTTCCTTGAGCTCTATTTAGCCATCCTTCCTACCAGACCTTATTGCCGGTAAAATTTTGGGCTATAGTCCACTCCTGTACATGGTTTGCACAGAATGCACGGGGGCTTAAAAGCAGTGTGCCACTGGCCAGAGCTTTAGGTTCTGTGGGGCCAAGAAAACAGGGGGGGCAAGCAGGCTTTTTTAGTTTTGCCTGTGGAATCTATAATCCACCCCCAACCTGCCCATGCGCTGATCCCCCTGCACGGACCTTCACCTCTCACCGGATGCCTGTAAATGGACCCTTACAAGAAGTAGTTGAGTACCCCTGATTTAGACAATGACCTTCATAATAGTGATAAATCAAGCTCAAGAAAAAGAAAACTACTTTTACTCCTTATTACTTGTTAAAGAGGACCGCCTGTATATAAAGCAGACATCCTGTCAAAAAGGCAGTCCATAATGGGCAGCAGCCATTGGGGGAGTATTCACTGCTCGGCTGGTTGCCAACGGGGCAGTCAGCCGCCTGGGTTATTGTTCTTCCAGTTCTTTCTGCATCCAAGTGGACCCTCAGTCATTAAGCATCCCAAATCTAGTTGGCGGTGGGGGGGGGGCTGCTCGGGGATGTTGGCAGAGTTTAGACTGGAGGTCTGATTCAGGTCCTAGTTTATACTAATGGTATATTCACACATGAATCTGGTCAGTGATGCCAGGGCAAAGAATGGGTGTCCTCTAAACCCACGGGCTGGGCTACAGGGAAGGCGCTAAATCACAGCAACAGCAGCTTTATTCATCAGCAGGTAAGCAAACAATGATTCTTTTTTACACTTAAGCTGGACAATGCCTTTAATTCTATTACAGCTAGCAGGCTTCAATGGACTAAGAGGGCTTTAATCCTTCCTGACTCTTGCAGTAACTGATACACTAAGCCCCATGTCTCAAAATACTTTAAATTACCAAGAAAATGAGTTACTTACCTTGCCAGAGACAGCCATAAAGTTCGACTCTCAGGCATACACTCATGAGTCGGTCAGCCATGGGATAGAAGCGCACAAAGCGGGCGATAAGAGGAGGCCCGAGGTCCTTCAAAACAATGTCCCCGGTGTTTTCATTACCCACAATCACCTGTAAAGGGGAAAAATCATATGGAGCACTTTAGTCTCAACAGTGAGTAACCAGCATGCAGCAGCCTCCAAAATAACAGAATCTAAATGCTATTTGGAAAAAAACAAAAACCTTTATTTCCAGGTGTAATGTGCAGGAGTTTGGATAAACTGCATTTTTCACCCTATGAGAGCCACTTATTTTCCCCCTAAAACGGGGGGAAATGAGGGTGCGTCTTATCAGATGAATATAAAAAAAAAGAAAAAAAGTATACTGTAAGTTATATATTATATAGTTATATACTATAATGTAAATTACTTTTTTTTCTTTGTCCAAGAAGGGGGGGATCAGGATTAATCTGCCACACTGCCTATATGGGGAATGGGAGAGGAGAATGCCATATGAGGGATAAGATGGGGGAATGCCAAACTGCCTATATGGGGAATGGGAGGGGGGATGCCACACTGCCTATATAGAGAATGGGGGGAATGGGGAGGGGGAATGCCACATTGCCTATATGGGGAATGGGAGGGGGGAATGCCACACTGCCTATATGGGAAATGGGAGGGGGGAATGCCACACTGCCTATATGGGGAATGGGAGGGGGGAATGCCACACTGCCTATATGGGAAATGGGAGAGGAGAATGCCACACTGCCTATATGGGGAATGGGAGAGGAGAATGCCATATGAGGGATAAGATGGGGGAATGCCAAACTGCCTATATGGGGAATGGGAGGGGGGATGCCACACTGCCTATATAGAGAATGGGGGGAATGGGGAGGGGGAATGCCACATTGCCTATATATGGGAGATAAGATGGGGGAATGCCACACTGCCTATATGGGGAATGGGAGGGGGGAGTGCCACACTGCCTATATGGGGAATGGGAGGGGGGAGTGCCACACTGCCTATATGGGGAATGGGTGGGGGGATGCCACACTACCTATATGGGGAATCGGTGGGGAAATGCCACACTGCCTATATGGAGAATGGGGGGAATGGGAGGGGGGAATGCCACACTGCCTATATAGAGAATGGGGGGAATGGGGAGGGGGAATGCCACACTGCCTATATGGGAAATGGGAGGGGGGAATGCCACACTGCCTATATGGGGAATGGGAGGGGGAATGCCACACTGCCTATATGGGGAATGGGAGGGGGGAATGCCACACTGCCTATATGGGGAATGGGAGGGGGGAATTCCACACTGTCTATATGGGGAATGGGAGGGGGGAATTCCACACTGCCTATATGGGAAATGGGAGGGGGGAATGCCACACTGCCTATATGGGGAATGGGAGAGGAGAATGCCATATGAGGGATAAGATGGGGGAATGCCAAACTGCCTATATGGGGAATGGGAGGGGGGAATGCCACACTGCCTATATGGGAAATGGGAGGGGGGAATGCCACACTGCCTATATGGGGAATGGGAGGGGGAATGCCACACTGCCTATATGGGGAATGGGAGGGGGGAATGCCACACTGCCTATATGGGGAATGGGAGGGGGGAATTCCACACTGCCTATATGGGAAATGGGAGGGGGGAATGCCACACTGCCTATATGGGGAATGGGAGAGGAGAATGCCATATGAGGGATAAGATGGGGGAATGCCAAACTGCCTATATAGAGAATGGGGGGAATGGGGAGGGGGAATGCCACATTGCCTATATATGGGAGATAAGATGGGGGAATGCCACACTGCCTATATGGGGAATGGGAGGGGGGAGTGCCACACTGCCTATATGGGGAATGGGAGGAGGGAGTGCCACACTGCCTATATGGGGAATGGGTGGGGGGATGCCACACTACCTATATGGGGAATCGGTGGGGAAATGCCACACTGCCTATATGGAGAATGGGGGGAATGGGAGGGGGAATGCCACACTGCCTATATGGGGAATGGATGGGGGAATGGCACACTACCTATACGGGGAATGGGTGGGGAAATGCCACACTGCCTATATGGGGGATACGATGGGGAATGCCACATGGCCTATAGGGGGAATGGGGGATTCCACACTACCTATATGGGGAATGGGTGGGGGAATACCAAACTGCCTATATGGAGAATGGAGGGAATGGGAGGGGGAATGCCACACTGCCTATATGGGGAACAGGAGGGGAAATGCCACACTGCCTATATGGGGAATGGGAGGGGGGAATGTCACAATGCCTATATGGGGAATGTATATTTTTTTGTTCAGGGCTGGACTGGCCATAGGGAGGGCATGCTTTGGGGCGACTGGACTGCACATAGTCTCCTGTGATGAAATTCACCCATTCCTCTTCTAAACCCCCCTCCAATCCCTTTCTCAGAGGACTCTCCCATCAAAATCCCTCCTATACCTGGCCCCTCTGTACCCCCAGCCATGATATGTTCTGCCCCTGCAATGCCATAGTCTGAGTTTAATGATCATGGTAGACCCATCCCTGCCACATTATCTGCCCAACAATACTAAAACTTTAGCACCATGGCCCTTTCCACCCCTCTCTGTGATCTGAGAAGCACACTGGGGGTAGGTTTTAGCAGTTCATGCGCAAGACATGGGCTGGCAGGGGCCAGTTAAATCTCCTGATTTTTGGCCCTGGTCCTCTGTTTCTTTTGCACTTTATTGTGCATTGCTCTACATTGTTCTCTCCCCATTTCCCTGGCACCAACATTCTTTATTTTTCTTCCTCTTGCCTTTCTCATTCTTATTCTCACTCTTTTACGAACCCCTCCATCATTTCTTTTCCACATCAACCCTATCTTGCCGTACCATTTGAGTATATGTTGTGCTTGGAGGGCACCATCCAAAGAATCTTGCACAGGCTGACATTTACCCCAAGGCCAGGCCCGGGTACATACTTTCAAAAACAAAGATAAGAAAAATAGGTAAAGCCTCTCCAGATGTTGCTAAATTACCCCTGGTCTAATGTACATCAATAGTTATCAGCAATGTCTCCCACACACATGGAGGTAGAAGGCGTCAGGACAGCTGTTTGTACATACATAAGTACTTATAGTTTCCATCAGCTACAATCTCACCTCATTCCCCCAGCGGTCTTGCCAGTGGGCCCATTTGTATCCATCTCTACTATAGCGCAGCTGGTAATGCCGGACAAATTCATTGCCCAGCCCTCCTCCATCACGCCCCTGTGTGCCGACCAGGGTGACAAAATATAGTTTCCTCAGATCGATCTGCAGATACTCCTCATTATTCGGAAAGACTGGCCCGGCTGGGCACCAAGCCCCGTCACCGTCATGACTTGCCAACCTGCATCACACAAAAGACATAGTCCACAATTTTTATTTTTTTATTTTCTTAGGAAACATTAGAACTATACAGTGGGCCCATATACATATATAATATACTTTGGCAAGGTGACAAAAATGTATGTAAAAATTCAATGAATTAATTACTATTAATAAATAAATAGCAAAATGCATTGGTGAACAAATACTATATAATCACCACAACTCATGGCTGACGTCAGCAGTCCTCAGCAAACCTGGGCAGGTGCCCTTTGGGAGTTGGGAAGCTCTCCGAAATTGGGACAACTGTGACTTTCAACCTTTAATTGTGGGTCTGGTGGTGAAACAATTATTGTGTGTCCTGCCCATTGTAAACACTGGCCATTTAAGGATCTGAGGGCATCCACTTACACAATGCATATTCATTTTTAGGTCTGTTCAGATTGCTTCTGTGTCCTCTCTTTTTTTGGCCTGGGGATATGCTTGTCACTTTAATTATTACATATATATATATATATATATATATATATATATATATATAATTTTTTCTCTCTCTCTCCCTCTATATATATATATATATATATATATATATATATATATATATATTATTTTCTCTCTCTCTATATATATATATTATTTTCTCTCTCTCTCCCTCTCATATATATATATATATATATATATATATATATATATATATATATATATATTATTTTCTCTCTCTCTCTCTCTCTCTCTCTCTCTCTCTCTCTCTCTCTCTATATATATATATATATATATATATATATATTATTTTCTCTCTCTCTCTCTCTCTATATATATATATATATATGTGTGGCTGTTACTTCTAAAGCCAGCTAGAAATAAAGATGGTTGAAGCATAAAGGCTGATTCATATCAGGGGCCCATTGAGACCCTATTGCCCAAAGGCCCACTTGATCTAGCTCTGCCATTACTAAATCATAATCCAGGATTTCATGGGATATGGGATGCCCCCCCGTGTCTAATACAAAAGAATATCAAGTATTCTCTGGTGTTTCTGCAGCCTGGCCAAGTAACCAGTACCACTGGTTGGAAAACCCCAACACTAGATTTTTTTTGAAGGGAATCCTATGATAGAAACCAAGAGTGTCTGTTTATAAAGCAAAATGGTGCTACAAGCTATCACCATGCTGCTCCATTGTGCCAAATACAAGAAACCCGGCCAAACTCTGATCACAACATTGGCCCACCAGCACATGGAAGAGGACAATGATGATAAAGTTCTCAAATTTCCCAGACCACAAAATATAGACAAAATATTCAACCCCAATTCCTGGCCCACTGTAATGTAAAGAAAACAAAATGCAATGATATTGAGAGAGGGACGGAACCAGCATTGGGCATTGCCTCTCTAGGGGCCCACTTTTGCCACTGAGCCACAAAATGTGACATAACATGTTGTGTAACGTGCCACAACAGGGCCCACTGGGACTCTCTTGCACAAAGGCCCACATAAACCTGGAGCCGGTTCTATTTGGATATTTGATATAACCATATTTTATTCAAGATAAGTGAATGAGTGGACAGGAGCATGCACATTGTGGGGGATGCTGCTTTGTATCTTATTGTGTGGCGGCTGCACGGACCTAGTAGGATGGTGTGGGACCGCAGGTGAGGTAAGGGTTTTTTTTCTTTGTAACTCCCCATTCTGCCTCAGCGCCAGGCCCTATTGCTGGGCAGAGGTTACCCCATGTCTAGACTTCTACTTTAAGAGTTCTCTTTGCTGTCTGTGACCACACTGAGTATAACTAGAGTCACCTCCTGGTTGGTCACTGGCTGCAGATAGAAAATATATTACATAGAAAATCCAGGGGTGTCACCAAGAGTGAGGTGATGCTCAGAACAAAATATGGGGTTACCGGTCCCACTATAAAATGGGTCACCACACACAGGAAGTGAAGCTAAATCTTCACAATGAGGTCCTTCAGCAAACATAAGCTATTCTGGCCCTGCCACTCAAAGTTAAACAAAGATAAATTTCATAAGTTGCTTTAGTGTCACACATTAACTAATTGCTGAGCCAGTTTCTTTATATCTTTACAAGGCTCCGCAGGCATTTGGGTGTGGTAAGATCAGGAGGAAGTGCAGATAACATGTCTGCATAAGTTAATATGTGATCAAACAGTGGCTGTATGCTCCAACGTGGAATCTCTGCCGTTAAACCTCTACTTTTTATTTACTGTTGGTAATTGTCACCAGAAATCGAATCCAACAGCAATGGGGGCCATTGGGAGGCAAGGACGTGTCAGTGATGCACTAAAGCCCCTGTTAGATGCATTTACAGTATGGTGATCACAGGCAAGTAAATATCTCACCAATGGCGCTACATTCAGCAAAAAGTACACCAAAGTGGCTGAAATCCTGCCCCACACAACAAAAAAAATTAACATTTTAGCTGAAATGATTCTTTTAAAGAAAAATAAGAATGAAGGAGATAAAAAGAGACTTGGGGGGTGGGGCGTAATCTCAACATTGCCTAAATTGTACAGAGCAGGGTAGCTGCAGGGGAGAAGCATAAAGGACCCGCATCTGGGATCCCACAGATCATGCATGGCCCTCGTCTGGCATCTTGGCTGTGCATGCTCCCCTCACATGGCAGACCTAAACATTTGCCGATTTGAGGATGCCTCAGGGTGCGAAGCTTAGCTGCAGCACCTAAGTGATCTGCCGTGCTTGCTTGCACTGGCAGACATTCATGTCGGACTCACACAGATGGGGTGTTGGGCAAAGACCGCACATATACTCTGTTAGCAGCAAACACACAAGAACACAGCTAGAATGAGACTTAGGTTAGGTCAAGAGACAAACGGTTAGGAATTTGATGTAAATAAAACTAGTCCACACAGGCTTAGGGACCGTGAAGCATGCCAAGCGTGGCTCTGACATGTGTGGCATGTGACTAGGGTGATAAGGTGTTGTAGTTGGCTTGAACAGAGGTTACGTATGGAAGGAAAAAAAGCTAAAACGTCGATGGACCATATGTTTCAGGAGTTCCGAGGTTAACCATCAACTCCAATAAAACTACAAAACACTTTTAAGCGCCTTTATTGGTACAAAATAGAATACAAAATGCCCAAATATGCAAAATAAGGTAATGTGAATGAGTACACCATACACAATATGCAGGCCCGTACCCTCTATAGCCCACCCTCCTATTAGACCTAAATAAAAATAGACAATTGTCAAGGCTATGGAAGGACCCTACTGTAGGCTAGCAAGTTGTAGATGAGGAGCAGGCAAGTAAGAACCTAAGGAGGAAGACTAGAGAAATTGGCAGTTGGGAAACTGGAAGAAGAGTGGTAGCCTAGTGGGCCCTGGTTGAAACCAGCACCTAGGAATCTGTATAGAGGAAAAGGTTCAGCTGCAGGAAAGAACATGTATCATCTGTGACTGTGAATCTATATTGGAACCAACAGCTGTTTGTGTTATGATGACCAGCTGCATCATCTCAAGGACTATTGTTGCTTTTAAGGGGGGAGTCCTATCTATAACACCTATACCACCTCTGCCACCAACACTGGGCACCCTGGCTTCAAAGAACATCTACCCCTAACATGGAGTTATATGGGTTATACATGTGTACTCGGCCACTGAAACGATGAGCAGAGTAGGTGATCATCAATCATTAGGATGGTGGTGGTGGAAGTCACATGATATTAATAAAATATATCACTTATTTCATCTGACTTCAAGCAAATGTAATGCCCTTCAAAGGGAAGCTATAGATAAAGACAACAGCTGGCCACACTGGAGATATGGTCTTCCTCCTTTCAAAATTTCAGAGGCCTTGAGAAAATATGGTTGTCCCGCCCTCTGTTGTAATACTGATCTCTGCTTTATTCTCATCTCTAAATCATTCGCTTTTATTTGTCTCACAGACACGGGAAGAATGATTTACATATTAACATGTCTGGACAGCAGTCTGGGAAATGGTCTCCACATGCTCCGTAAATTTCCTTACCATCCAGACAGCCTACAACGTGTTATAACGATGGTGCCAAGCTGTAGCGCCCAGATGGCCTCAAACTACCCAAAAATATGTTTTTCAGAGGATGCAACTCAGAGGTTATGACGTGTATGTTCCATATATAGCGGGAATGCCCATTAGGTATCTGATTTTGATTAAAACAGTTTTTAGGACAGTCATATGCAAAGGCCCAAAGATAGTGCTGCTGCCCGTCACAATAACCAGGCTGCAAAGAATGTCAGAGCCAAGGCTAGAAGCAATACCAGACATTATCTGAAGGATAGATAGTTTTTATATAAACAACTTACTAGTAGACTTAAAGTGATTGGCAGGACAAATATACCAAACGATTCACATCCAACTGTTTGGATGCACAGCAGCTTCTTCTTACTCTGACACATCAAAAGTGACCCCTTTAAGGCTTATGGACACCCTGGGTCCAAAAGAAAATCTGCTCTTCTATACACCGCCATTGGCTATCGAGTCTTAGCCTGGGGTTTCTTTCGGAGCTTGTCCACTTATATTTGCTTACCTCTGCTCATGCAGATGCGTTTATTGCAACAGGGGAGCACGCAGAGCCAGGCAGGACCTGACCTCAGGACCTGGTAAGTTTTACAGAGAAGAAAGCTTTTGCAGGGGACAAAAGCCTGGGCAGCAAGCAAACCAAATTATCAGGGGTGTAACTATAGGGGGTGTAGGGGTAAAGATCATACTAGGCCAATAAGGTCAGGGGGACCCATCATTGTTGCCCCTCCACTATGTTAGTTTTGTGCTCGCATGGCATCATGTATAGGGAAAGCAATATTTGTCTCATGGCTGTTCAAGTCTTTAGCAGTCTATATATATAAATTGATAGGGTTAAACCTAGGGTTAACCTGACTGAAATTAACATGAACACTTTTGAATAAACAAGCATATGGTGATTTTCTGAAGAATGTCTATTATGTGTGAACACCACTTCTTCTCTTCAAGGTTTTAGCCTTCACAGCATTATTAGCCAAAATACAGCTTGTGACGCCATAACTCATATCATCCCAAGAAATGTTTTCATATTTTGTACTTTTCCCAGGTCATGACCTGGAGAGTGTCAGACAAACAATAAAATTACAAGAAAAAGTCTGACACTCCCTATGGGGTATATACTGGGAAAGGGGTGTGTCAGATGACCAATGAAAATGCTTGAATTTGTATCTGTATATGTGTGGCAACACCCACCCATATCATTGTATATTAGCAACTGAAAATAAAATCAAAGGGGCGCATTTGCTCCAGATGCTCTTTGAGTCTTTACTACACAGCGGTCTCTCTGTGTCTTATTCACTCTTAGAATGATTTGGACTCTGACAACAGAAGTAGAAGCTGTGCCCAATTGGGGTACGAACTTAACATTTGGCGCCCGAACAGGGACCCCCGGATTTCGCAAGAGATGCTTTGCTGATAGGACGGGACACAACCTCGGTGCCTTCAGAGAACAGCAGATCAAACCCTGCAGGTGAGAGAACATTTAATTTCTCTTATATTCTGCTCTTCTATGTGAGATACTGAGAGTCCTGTCTTGAGGTAAAGTTGGCTTATCCAGTCTCTGCAAGGGGGGTTATTGAATAGAAACTTTTTAGAACTTCTGTTGTACAGATTGTATTGTGTTGCAACTTTGGACGGTCAGAAGACGCCCCACCCCTCTGGCTAGCAGCAATCCGTTAACCCAGTGACGGTGAACGCAAGTGGTGACTGAAAGAAGTTAAAAGTCAAATCCTTATTCCCTTCTTGTGTGTTTGAATGAGCCACGTCAAGTTGGTATGAGATATTGTCGAGGGTATGCCGAACTGTTTCATGAAAGCGCCTTAACGGGGGTCATGATTCATGCTTAAATCCCGATATATCACATAAACCATTGTCTGGTTGACTGTATGAGCCTGGAATAACTCTATAAGTCCAGGACAAGTTTCGATTGAGTTAGACAGAAGAGAAAGAACTTAAGTCCGATACTGGGAGGGTATAAAGTACGCCTGTACTTAGGACGGGACATTCCCCATATGATAGAAGAAGATGTGTGATTGACGCTCCTGGCCATATTGTTATTTTTTGTTATTTGCAATAGGTCTGGGATTGAAGATAATCCAACATCAGAGGGAAAACCCAGGAGAGGTTTTCTGGATTCTAGTTGCCTAGGGGGAAAGCAATGAGGGATTTAAATCTGAAGAAGATTTAAAGATAAAGATAGATTTAAAGATAAATCTATTTATCCCCAATAAGCTACCTAGGACTCGGACAGCTAAAGATATGGGAAGAAGTTTGTCCAAAATAAAAATCCCAGATGATGAGACTTGGAGTAGTGTAAGATTACAGAACAAAGACATGGAAAAGATGCAGCCAGACGATTAACTCATATATGGAGGGAATTTAAACTGACAACGCCTGGAGTAAAATGTGGGGGAATTATAGATGCTTTTTAGGATCCACATAAGATTGGGTTAATATGAAATTAATTTGGAGACATCCCATGCTGTGTGACAGTGTATGGGTTAAAAAGCGCGCAGGCTGGCAGGAAAGGAATGTGTGTGAGAATAAACAGAAAATAGATAATACGCGCTGCGCTGAGAGCACAAGCAATGGAGATAAATACACCGCTCTTACTAATTTCTGACCAACTTCATGCTAAACAGGGAATCATACATAGTTTCACAATGAAACTTAACAAGAAGGTTGTATGCAGACTTAAACCAGATAAGCCCCTGGATGTGGGATTTTTTATTGCCAGGAGATTTTTTAAAACAGCCACATTAAAACCATGAGATTTGTCTCAGGGACTATCCTTTTAGTGTCTGTCTGCCATCTCTTCTCACTTCGTGACACGGGGCTGGAATAGCAACATTGATTTAAGAAATAGTTTTTTTCAGCGTCCCAGTGGACGAGGAGACACAGCCCATCTTTGCTTTTGTTTTAGTTCACATTTGCCCTAGGCTTATGTGTATTGGTACATACTGTAGTAGTTTTTTGTGTAATGATACAATAATCCTCCTCTTAAAGTCTGGACACCCAGCCATGGTTCCGTCCTACTGCAGACAATTTTCTCCTCTGCAGTTTTGATTGGGAGGCCACCCTGTGGGATAAGAGGAATCATTTGAATTGTCTTTTTGTAAGTGATTATAAAGTGTCTAAAGAGAAGTTGTAATGGTGTCAGGAAAAAGTTGGAGTACCTGGGTTTTATGCTTTCCCAGGGACAAAGAGAAATGAGCTATAAGAGAATAGCTGCTGTCGTGGGTCTGCCCTGCCCATTTACCAAGAAGGACATGTTACCTTTCCTTGGTATGATTGGTTGCTGCTACCAATGGATTCTAGATTGTTCATGTTATGACAGCATATTGAGAGCTGAAATGTATGTTGATAAACCTGACACCCTAAAATGGTTAAATGAAATGTGTAATGTGCAATGTTTTGTGTATTTGAGATATGATGATAGCCCCAGGGTTAGGTTTTCCCGATTATGGCAAGATGTCACTTAGTTGCCAGGATTTGTACAGCCGTGTGCAGGGCCCAGCATAAGAACATGGAGGTGCCCTGTTGTTTTTTTTTCCTCAAAGGTGGTCCCTGGGCAGGTACAGGGCAATGCCTGTGTGTCTCATAGCCCTGGCCTTGTGTGGAGTGATAGAAATGGCAGAAATCTTTACTTTTTGTGACATGATACAACTTTACTTTACTACTCATAATTAATTTTTCCTTCTTAAGGACATACACGCAAACAGCAGACATGCGAATGCCCAAGTTAACATCAGACATACTCCTCTCTGACCAGACTTTGACTGACTTACAAACATATGCTATTAACATATCCTGGTACAGAAGTCAGATTCAGAAGGGGGGAAGACACAGGATGAAAATTTTCTTGAATTTGAGGAATCAGATGACTGTCATGATTGTATAGAGTTAATGAATCATGGGCCTGCCCCATGTACATGACAACCCGTCTGTTTTAAGCTCTAGACAAATATCCCAGGAAACCCATGTTTTTTCAGGTTTTGAGGGTTTACCTAAGGTTGTCAATTTTACTAACCCTCTCAAAGGAAAAATAGGTCCACACATGTTTGTTTCAAAATTTTTAATTCCGGAAACAGCTCCTATGTGTCTGCTGGGAGTGGACATTTTGGGAAATCTAAAAGCAAATATTAATTATTCAGAGGATGGACTGGTCACCTTGTCTTTGCCGGACCACCCTGCTGAATTGGAAACTTGTATGAGAATACAAGCATATGAGGACCTATAAACAGAAAAACCCGGTAGAGATACCAGAACTGGAAACTGTACTTACAGTGTCAACTGTAATCATGACATCCATGGGATATTATCCCAAATTAACCCTAAACACTTGTCTATGGCCCGCCAACTCAGGTCACAATGTACCCTGCTCTTGTCCCCTAATATAAAATGTAAGAGATGTTCAACTCTGAATCTTGCCACCTTACTTCCTATACAAAGGTTAGATTCAGAAGGGGGGAAAGAGATAGAAGAGGAAGAAATTTAGAGGAAGAAAATTTTTTTTTTTTTTTGATGACATTGAAACCAGAGGATTCCTAACAGCAGCAGGAACTCCCATAAGACATGCAGAACTAGTTAAGGAAATTCTGACCAATCTGAATCAGGTCAAGGTAGCTGCACACACAAAAGGCACAAGCAAAGAGGCTCGGGGAAACGAAAAGGCTGATTTAGCAGCCAAACAAGCAGCTTTGATTCCTTTTAAGGGTGAAGAAATGAGAACTCTAAGAGAAGAACCGGTAAGTATGGATCGATTAAAGATCTTACAAAAACAGGCTACAAAGGAAGAGAAACAGAATGGGAGAAGTTGGGAGCTGCTGAGGAAGATGGGATGTGGAGGAAGGAGAACCGATTGTGCTTGCCTAGTTCTCTATTTCCTGAGGTAGCAGCCCTGACTCATCTCCCCACCCATTTGAGTGCCAACTCCATGGTAAGCCTAGTCAATAACCATTGGATAGCACCTGGTTTCAGTGTAGCTGCACGAGGATATTGTGCGGCCTGTAGCATCTGTCTGTCCGAAAATCCAGGACAGGTTATTAAGACACCCTGTAAACACCAGCCGAAGTCCCTATATCCATTTCTAAGACTGCAAATTGACTACATACAGCTTCCCAAAAGTGGGCCCTTTGAATATGTGCTTGTGTGTATAGATCTGTTTTCAGGTTGGCCAGAAGCATACCCAGTGAAATTACAAAAGGCAATGAAGGAGTTAAATAAACCATGGCCTGATTGCCTGCCACTAGTCTTGTTTTCAATAAGGTACACCCCTACAGGGAAGACAGGGTTGTCTCCTTATGAGATATTGTTTGGAAATGCACCAAGAACAGGTTTATACTTCCCACAAAGTCTTGTATTAAAAGCAGACACTTTGATTGATTATGTCATACAGTTACAGAAACATCTCACTAAACTGCACAAAAGTGTTTTTGATTCTCTTCCAGATCCTGAACAAATTGCAGGAACTCACAGACTAAATCCTGGAGACTATGTCTATGTGAAAAAGCATTCAAGAAAACCACTTGAATCTCGCTTTGAAGGACCCTTCCAAGGACTACACCTACCTCGGTGAAATTAGAAGGGAAGTTTTCTTGGATACATGCTAGTCATTGTAAACTATCTCTAACTAAATCAGGAACATGAAGGGTTATGTTTTATGCTTAATAGTAGTTTGGCAATTTATTGATTCTGCCCTCAGGGAAGTGATGAAAGACAATAGTTTTGCTAGAATGCACCTACAAGCAGCAAACCTTACAAACAGAACTAACTGTTGGGTGTGTAGTGCTAAATATAGACAATCAACTGGGGCTCCATGGGTAGCAATCCCACTGCGACCAGATGAATTTAGTGAAATTAACAAGGTAATAACTTCAGAGACTGTGACAGAGGAAAGGAAATCAAAACCCAGTTTCCTCATAGTGATTTCCGTCCCCCTGTCACCAGGTTTGTGTCTTAACATTTCTAAACCAGGTTCAAAAATACTAGGAAGGTCCAACTGTACAGCTGCCCACACCAATCTCACTATAGCAGGGGTATCCTTCTACAATGTAACCATAAATGGCACTGAGATAACAAAGTACAATGACACAAATAATGAAATGTTCAATGCTTCAATGAAAATGACATCATTGTTAACAGCAGTTTTTCAGAATTATTCAGTAATACTAAACAGTGGAATCTATTTCATATGTGGTAGAAGGGCATATGCATGGATTCCCACAAATGGACAAGGTACGTGTTACATAGGGAAAGTAATGCCAGGTATTAAAATTTACAATGATACCGTGAAAGCAGAGATAGAGGCCACAGTACGTCTTAGATTTAAAAGGAGTTTGTTCACTATTAGTGACATGTGGTGGGCTTTAATTCCGGAATGGACAGGATGGGGTATAGAGATGATGATCAGACTGAATAATTTCTCCACCTTGATAGATACAATGCTCAATGAAACAATGCAAGCGGTAAACCTAGGTAATCTAGAACTGAGACAAGTGAGAAAGATGGTATTGCAGAACCAGATGGCCTTAGATTAGCTATTGGCCAGTCAAGGTGGGTATTGTACCTTTATCGGAGATGATTGTTGTACCTGGATAGATGATGATAGCGACGCGGTAGAGGCGCATGTAGAAAAAGTAAGAGGATTGCAAAATAGAGCAAGAGATATTGGAAAGAATGGGTGGAACCCTTTCCAAGGTATGAGTGGAATCTTTGGAAGTATTGGAAATTGGTTTTATGGAATACTGAAGTCTATTGGTATGTATTTACTGATGGGTCTTATGCTAATATTCATAGTTTATACTTCTATTAAGCTAGCATTATGCTTGGTAAATAAATTAGTAAAAGGAAAAAGCAGTAAAAGATATTATTAATGCCTAGATATTGGCTTGCTAACTCTAGTTTGTTTGCTTTACAGAAAATCCTGATTGGCACTCCATCTGATGATGAGGGACTCTTCCTGGAAAGGATGTGAATTCGAGTATTTAGGGGATGGAGACAGCTTAGAAGATCTGAAACTCCCCCAGACAACTCGCCGGTTTGGGAAAGTACCTGAGGAAAGAATTCACTATCACCTTTCCTTGAGGACCCAGCCCAATTTTATTCAGATGAAGATGTTAAAAGGGGGGAATTGATAGGGTTAAACCTAGGGTTAACCTGACTGAAATTAACATGAACACTTTTGAATAAACAAGCATATGGTGATTTTCTGAAGAATGTCTATTATGTGTGAACACCACTTCTTCTCTTCAAGGTTTTAGCCTTCACAGCATTATTAGCCAAAATACAGCTTGTGACGCCATAACTCATATCATCCCAAGAAATGTTTTCATATTTTGTACTTTTCCCAGGTCATGACCTGGAGAGTGTCAGACAAACAATAAAATTACAAGAAAAAGTCTGACACTCCCTATGGGGTATATACTGGGAAAGGGGTGTGTCAGATGACCAATGAAAATGCTTGAATTTGTATCTGTATATGTGTGGCAACACCCACCCATATCATTGTATATTAGCAACTGAAAATAAAATCAAAGGGGCGCATTTGCTCCAGATGCTCTTTGAGTCTTTACTACACAGCGGTCTCTCTGTGTCTTATTCACTCTTAGAATGATTTGGACTCTGACAACAGAAGTAGAAGCTGTGCCCAATTGGGGTACGAACTTAACAATATATATAGGTAAAAGGGTTACTGTATGACCCATGGCTGGGCCCCATTTACTGCTCATACCATGGCCCAGTAACATTTAGTTACACTACTGCCTATCTGGAACCTGAATATACAATATTCCTCCCCCAAACAGTAATTTAGAGTCCCAGATTAAATGTACCATCTGTTGCCCAACACAATATGGTGTTGCTTGTGCACCCATCGTTCTCAGTCCTATGAACCTACACTTACAGTTTTAAGCTTTACCTGAAGTATGTTTTGGAATATGAGCCTAGATCAAAGTGCCCATGGAAAATAACAGCCAACATTGGGAAGACCTAAAGTAACCTAAAGGTTACTTTAAACAAACATATTCTAATTTGGGATGCCCCTTTGGTTAAAGGTTAATAGGAAGCCTTAAATCAAGCAAGATAACACAGTCCATGCTCCCTAATGGTGTGTGCCTGGGCTGCTGGTTTAGTTTACCAGAAGGTGACATGCAGATGTAAATGAGGTAGCCCCAGGAACATGGGAGCTCAATGGTTAATTCCCTATTTTGAGCTTCCCAGGGACCTGAAAGTGCATATCCTGGGTGGGCATACAAAGGTTGAAACCAAAGGGTGTATAGAGGTTGGTCCTTCTCTTAGAAATCAATCCTTCTCTTAGTGGTTGAAAAAAGTGGTCCTTCTATTGGTGGGTGTAAAGTGGATGATCATTCTATTTTGGGTGTACAGAGATTCGTCCCTTCCGTTGGTAGGTGTATAAAGGTTGGTCCTTCTTTTGGTTGGTGTATAGGGCTTGGTTCTTCTTTTGGTGTATGTATAGGGCTTGGTCCTTCTTTTAGAGGGTGTATAGGGCTTGGTCCTTCTTTTAGAGGGTGTATAGGACTTGGTTATTTTTCTTGGTGGATGTATAGAAGTCTGTCTTTTTTATTAGTGGATGTATAGAGGCTAGTCATTCTCTTGGTGGCTGTAAAGAGGTTTGGTCCTTGGTGGGTGCATAGGAGTCAGTTCTTCTCTTGGTGGGTCTATAGAAATTAGTGCTTATCCTGGTGATTATATAGATGTCAGTCCTTCTCTTTTTGGATGCACAGAGGTTCGGTCCCTCTTTTATTGGGTGTATAGGGGTCAGTCCTTCTCTTAGTGGGTGTATAAAGGTTGAGCTTTGTTTTGGTGGGCATATAGAGGTCAGTCCTTCTCATGGTGGGTGTATAGAAATTAGTCCTCATCTTTGTGGGCATATATAGAAATTAGTCCTCATCTTTGTGGGTGTATAGAGGTCAGTCCTTATCTCGGTGGGTGTATACAGGTCAGTCCTTCTCTAAGTAAGTGTACAGATGTTGGGGTATTGGGGTTGGTCCTTCTCTTAGTGGGTGTATAGAGGTGAATGTATAAAGATTAGTACTTCCCTTGGTGGGTGTACAGAGGTCAAGCTTTTTCTTGGGAGGGTGTATAGAGGTCGGTCCGATTAAGACAACAAGAAGGATGCAAGGACAGAAATTGGACCTAGTCTAATGAGGAGAAGATGCTTTGGCAACCAGCAGTACAGTAAATTATTTTCTCCAATAACATATGGTTAAGGTAATTATCCTAAATAACCTCCCCTATATGGCGTTTTGTGCTTTGTTCCGAACTGCAATAAAAATAATGACTACGATTTTCCAACGAAATCACAGGTACACAGAGGCATTCCTGAGCGTGTCCCAACAAGATGGCTCCCCGCACCCCTCTGCTTTCTGTCAGCATATTCAGTCAACCTTTCCCTACATGGAGATCTGTATGCCGATCGCACCTTCAGTATTCTGTCTGAAACACACTACTGTGAATCCTTTGTGTACCAAACCAATGTCTGAGAAAATTCAACAAAGAACATGGTGGAGGAAATGTGAATAAGGGAAAATGATGCAGGGAATGTGGAAATAAGGGAGGCAGAGGAAATGTAGACGAGAAAGAACGATGGAGGGAAAATAAAAAAGAGAAAACAATGGGGGCAATGTTAAACAGAGAGAACAATAGGGAGAGGTTAAAAAAGAGAGAATGATGGAAGGAATGTAGGAATACGTGTTGGACAGAATGTAAATAGGAGAGGAAGAAGGAGGGAATGTGGGAAAGGGGAGGCAAATATGGAAAAGGCAGGACAGTGGAGGAAATGTGAAAAAGAGAATGATGGAGACAATGTAAGAAAAGAGAGAACAATGGAGGGGATCTTCAAAAAGGAATGATGGACAGAATGTAAATAGGAGGGGAAGAAGGAGGGAACGTGGGATAAGGAGAGGCAGAGCAAATGTGGAAAATGAAGAACAAGGGGTGGAATGTGAAAAAGGAATGATGGACAGAATGTAAATAGGAGGGGGGCGGAGGGAATGTGGGATAAGGAAGAACAATGGGTGGAATGTGAAAAAGGAATGATGGACAGAATGTAAATAGGAGGGGGGCGGAGGGAATGTGGGATAAGGAAGAACAAGGGGTGGAATGTGAAAAAGGAATGATGGACAGAATGTAAATAGGAGGGGGGCGGAGGGAATGTGGGATAAGGAGAGGCAGAGCAAATGTGGAAAAGGAAGAACAAGGGGTGGAATGCGTAAAAGGGAGGCAGATACTATATAGTAGAGAGAGAGTACGGTACTAAAAAAAGAAAATACTGGAGGGAATTGGGAGGTGGGGGGGTTCTATCCAGAGTGAACAGACCTACACACTCTCTTTGAGCAACTTTCCAGGGAGGTCTTATGAGGATGGCTGTATGGCTGATTTAAACCGGACCTTCACCATGATTTATTGAAAAGCCCAAACCCTTAGAAAAATGATTCTCCAGCATCTAAAATGAATATATTTTAAGTTTATAGTCACTTAATTATTATTTTTTTCCCCCACTGGGCTGCATCTCTGTTCAGGACTTTAGGATACGGGCGCCGCCATCTTGACTCAGAAGCATCACACTTACTGAGGAGCGGAGAGCGGGATAAAGTACAGGGGGGTGGGGTTATAGCTGTGCTTTGCTCAGACAGAGCAGAGCTGGGATCAGGAAAAGGTCAGCAATCCCAGAATGCAGAGCAGCACAGTCAGAAGGCACTTCCTGTTTGCAGGCTGCCTGATGTTCCATGAGCCGCCATTTTGGATGTTTAAAGGCTTATAACATGCAGTAGATGGAGGTAGGATGATTTTTAATGTGAGCAATCTGGATGTACAGGGTGTGGGAAACATATAAGATAGGCTCTTATTCAGGGTGAAGGACCACTTTAAAGTGGACCAACACCCTCCTGTGATCGGCCCGGGAATCTATAAGATCAGCCCCCTGACTGCGGGGCACCCCGATCGAGGGTGCCCCGCTGTGTGAAACCCCCCAGAAACCCCTAAATCCCTACCTGCTCCTCGATCCAGCGGCGCCCACCGCTGCGTCCCTCTAGCAGGATGCGCACCTGCGCCGGCTGTTTGTGAATGGCCGGCACGGGCGCGCGCACTGTAAGAGTGATGCGCGGGAGGCGGCGGCGGGCGCGCTCTCTTGTCCGTCACTGCCTCCCGCTTGTCCGTCGCCGGAGATTGGCAGCAGCGGTCACGTGGGAGTGGGGAGAGGTCAGTTTTTGGGGCTTTCTGGGGGGTTTTACACAGCTCGGGTCGGGGTGCCCCACCGAAGTGGACCAAAACCCAGGATAGTCAAAATCCTGGGTGTTGGTCCACTTTAACGCTCCTCTTAGCCATTAATGGCCGATCAGTAGCCACCTCATTCATTGCAAGCAGCATCTATATACGTTTTGCCAGTCTCTCTTTTTGTCATGGAAAACTAAGAGGCCCATAACGTAACATAACCCGTAACATATTGTTCACAGCCTTGTTCTGACGGCAAAGGTCTGAAGCTGCGCTTTTCATCTGGCCATGTTTGCTATTCGCAAGCAGCGCTTTCATACCAAACATCGAAGCCCTCTCAAGGACGTCCCCAACCATCCTGATTCCTGAAGTATTTTGTCTACAAACATTACACACGCTTCAAAGTGTGTTTCATGTTCCATGTGTTGCCCATGTGAGGGGTAAAATGGACCTTGGGAGAGAGGGGCTCTTTATTACCTCAGAGAAGTGTTTGATGTGATGGCGTCCCGTACCCTGGATCGAGTTAGGGGGAAGCATCTGATGTATGGGGCAGCTTTCATCTTGCACAAGCGGCAGTTTATTTCATTAGTGGTGTATGGAAACAGGTGAGAATGGCATTCCCGTTCTTGTCAGTTTAGGAATTACGTTATGTCATCTGTGAAACACTCGGAGAAAGTTGAGCGGGGTCCAACGCAATGCAGCGCAAAATCCAGGGGTCCAGAACAGGGGAACTATATGTAACATGGGGAGGAAGAAATAATCTGTTCTCGCTACCAGCATACAGCAAAGCACTAATGGAGGCAGATATGTCAGTGAGGCCCCCATAGCAGAAACAGGCTGATGGAAAAACTCAAGACAATGGCCTTGATTCAATTAAATGCCCTTAAAATATCTCCTGAAAATAATGAAGTACTTATGTGTGTTTTTAAGGCATGAGATAAAATGAGTCGTAATTCAAAAAAGAGGGAACGTTACAGAAGTTAATAAATGATGGAGAGAGCTCATGTGTTGATTGTTAACACCTGAAGCATTCATCCTGGGTAGGCCAAAAAGCTCCAGTGATGACTGTAAAACTACACTCGAAATGAAAGCGGACCTTCACCCTGAATAAGAGCCTATCTTCTATGTTTTCCACACCCTGTACATACAGATTGCTCACATTAATCCGGACCTTCACCCTAAATAAGAGCCTATCTTATATGTTTTCCCACACCCTGTACATACAGATTGCTCACATTAATCCGGACCTTCATCCTAAATAAGAGCCTATCTTATATGTTTCCCACACCCTGTACATACAGATTGCTCACATTAATCCGGACCTTCACCCTAAATAAGAGCCTATCTTATATGTTTTCCACACCCTGTACATACAGATTGCCCACATTAATCCGGACCTTCATCCTAAATAAGAGCCTATCTTATATGTTTCCCACACCCTGTACATACAGATTGCTCACATTAATCCGGACCTTCACCCTAAATAAGAGCCTATCTTATATGTTTTCCACACCCTGTACATACAGATTGCCCACATTAATCTGGACCTTCATCCTAAATAAGAGCCTATCTTATATGTTTCCCACACCCTGTACATACAGATTGCTCACATTAATCCGGACCCTCACCCTAAATAAGAGCTTATCTTATATGTTTCCCACACCCTGTACATACAGATTGCTCACATTAAAAATCATCCTACCTGCATCTACTGCATGTTATGAGCCTTTAAACATCAAAGATGGCGGCTCATGGAGTCCCAGGCTGCCTGCAAACAGGAAGTGTCTTCTGTGTCACTCTGCATTCTGGGATTGCTGTCCTTTCCCTGAACCCAGCTCTGTCTATGCAAAGCACAGCTATACCCTACCCTCTGCACTTTATCCCGCTCTCCTCTCCTCAGTATGTGATGCTTCTGAGTCAAGATGGCGGCGCCCGTATACTAAAGTCCTGAACAGAGTTGCAGCCCAGAGGGGGAAAGAATAATAAGTGACTAAAAACTTGAAATATATTAATTTTAGATGCTGGGGAATATTTTTTTTTTAGGGTTTGGGCTTTTCATTAAATCATGCTGAAGGTCCGGTTTAAAGCGGACTTTCACTCTGAATAAGAGCCTATCTTATATGTTTCCCACACCCTGTACATACAGATTGCTCACATTAAAAATCATCCTACCTGCATCTTCTGCATGTTATGAGCCTTTAAACATCCAAGATGGCGGCGGAGCATCAGGCAGCCTGCAAACAGGAAGTTTCCTCTGACTGTGTTGTTCTGCATTCTGGGCCTGCTGACCTTTCCCTGACCCCAGCTCTGTCTGTGCAAAGCGAAGCGATAACCCCGCCCCCTGCACTTTATCCTGCGCGCCTCTCCTCAGTAAGTGTGATGCTTCTGAGTCAAGATGGCGGTGCCCGTATCCTAGAGTCCTGAACAGAGTTGCAGCCCAGTGGGGGAAAGAGTAGTAAGTAAGTGACTAAAAACTTGAAATGTATTAATTTTAGATGCTGGGGAATAACTTTTTAAGGGTTTGGACTTTTCATTAAATCATGGTGAAGGTCCGGTTTAAGTATTGTCTCTTATGTAGCCAAAAAGAAATATATTGGGCACATTCCAACCGAAATCTGCTTTTGAGTTTGACAATGCCACAATAAAGGGAAAGTTAATGCCTTTTAATCATAAAAAATCATACTGCAGCTATCAGGGCGACCGCAGCGGCGCCGACAAATACATCCTGAAAACCTGATAAATCATTCGAAGAACCCGGCTGGTATTATCATATAAGCATTATTTTTATACTCGAGCATGGGAGTGCTAACATTTCTAGTCCACCACTGAGCCAAGGATCGATGATCTGGGGTTATTTATTCAACCCAGTTTTTACATTCCCCACTGCGTGCAGTGTTGAAACCTTGGCCCTTATTTATGAAGGAATAGCGACAGGTAGCGACTGATAATGACGGGCCCCGCCACGAGAACGCCGGCTCCCCACCACAATCACACATTTATCAAGCCAATCCTGCTTAGCGACTGAGATAGCGCCATATAGCCACTCATTCATCATTATTCCAGCCTCAGCCCACAGCGCCAGCGTCCAACCTTGAACAGCGACAGGTATGACCTCTCGCTACCTGGCGCTCTCCAATGCATTTCAATGGAACAATCTTTAAATATTCATAATTAATTGTTATTAATGTTTTTTGTTTTTTTTTTAAATTTGAAAAATTCTGTGACCACTTCTGCCATGTTAGATTTTTTTAAGGTAAAAACAAAAAAAATGTGCAGAATTGATATTACAGGTCTGATATTAATGTATTCATATTACTAAATTTTTTTGGTTTCCAAAAATATGGTGGTTTGGGGGTTAAAAAACTACTTTTAACACATCGCCGCCAGCGCTCTGGGGTTTAAACATGCATTTCACAGCACTTGAATTTTTTAAGCGTGATTTTTTGATGAATATGGTGGAAGCCGGTCGCTCTGACCAGTCGCTATCATGCGCACCCATACATCGCGGAACCTGTCAAATAGCGACTCGTCACCCCGTATTCAACATTAATGCACACCGACTCAGTCGCTATCAACAACCGAACAATGGCCAAGCACAGCGACTACTAGCGGGCGCTGTGAAAATACTGCTACAGTCGCTCAACTGTCGCTACCTGGCGCTATTAATGAATCGGCCTCCCCGCTGCTAGTAGTTGCTTTGCTCAGCCGTGGGTCGCTACTTTATAGCGACTCAGTCGCTGTTCAGTAATGTTGAATACATTGTGAGGAGTCGCTATTTGACCAGTACAGCGCTGTATGGGAGCGCATGTTAGCGACTGCTCATAGCAACCGACTCACACCATATTCAGCAAAAAAACAGCCTCACAAATCTCTGGCGCTGAAAAATACTTGTTTGAACACTTTAATGCCAGACCTGTAATGTCATTTCTGCATAAATATATAAAACATGAAAAATATTTGAAAAAATGCCTTTTTCTATGTGAGGAGAGGTCACAACATTATTTGAGATTTAAAAAAAAAAACCCTGTTTAAAGAGAAGAAAAGGATCGTCCATTGAAATGTATGGGAGAGCGACAGGTAGCGAGAGGTCATACCTGGTGCTCTGCAAGGCTGAATGCAGGCGCTGAAGCTGGGATAATGATGAATCAGACGCTACATGGCGTTATCCCAGTCGCTCAACAGATTCTGCTTGATAAATGTGTAATTGTGTGCCGTGTCCGGCGTTAACCTGTCGCTACCTCTCATTTACAAGAAGTATAATGATGAACCCAGCAATTCATCCAATATAGCTCCACACCATCGCACCTCCTCCACAGTGAAAAAGTGAACTAAATAATCATTATGAATTCATAAATAATTTATTAGAAATTACCCACAAAAAGATTTTTTACATGACAAAACAATTAAAAAACATATAAGACAAAGCCGTACATTTTCAAGGGCATCCCAATCTATCCCAAATGCTCATAAAACTCATTCATAAAGTGCATAAGTGCTAATCTGTGCAAATACAACATTAATAATACAGTTTAATAATATAACATGTGGCAAGATAAGAGAATAAAACAGAGAAAGTAGTAGATACAACAAAAACAATTGAAAAACACACATCACCTGAGTGATAAATTCACAGTGCTCCAAAGGAATGCCCCAGTCTGATGACGGTCCCCCAACGCGTTTCGTGGCCCCCCCCGCTCACAGGCCACTTTATCAAGGTATCACCTAAATTTATCACTCAGGTGATGTGTGTTTTTCAATTGTTTTTGTTGTATCTACTACTTTCTCTGTTTTATTCTCTTATCTTGCCACATGTTATATTATTAAACTGTATTATTAATGTTGTATTTGCACAGATTAGCACTTATGCACTTTATGAATGAGTTTTATGAGCATTTGGGATAGATTGGGATGCCCTTGAAAATGTACGGCTTTGTCTTATATGTTTTTTAATTGTTTTGTCATGTAAAAAATCTTTTTGTGGGTAATTTCTAATAAATTATTTATGAATTCATAATGATTATTTAGTTCACTTTTTCACTGTGGAGGAGGTGCGATGGTGTGGAGCTATATTGGATGAATTGCTGGGTTCATCATTATACTTCTAATTTAGCCCTTGTAGGAATAGTCTTCCACCACCGCACGGCCACAGATTCTATTAATTTATACTTAATCTTGTGGTGCGGAATTGTACATATATATTTAGACCTCTCATTTACAAGGCACTACCTGACGCTATCCCTTCATGAATAAGGGCCTATGCCTTTGTCTAAGGCCAGTGGCTCAGAGCGTGCTGGCGGCCGCATCCCCCACTTCCCTCTAACAGGGAGCGTGCCTGCGTCGTACATCCACGAATGGCTGCCGCAGGCTTGCATCCTGCTAGAGGGATAGTGGGGACGCGGGCGCGGCTCGCGCATGCACTGTGGAACTAGGAAACAAGGTAAGTGTATGGGGCGACCTAGGGGGGGGGGAGAGAATCGATCGGCCCGGGTTTTGGTCCACTTTAAATGTAACCTCCAGTATATTCTTATCTATGTTGATACGGCTCGCATGGTACGAATACGATTACATACAGAGCCCTGTTAGGAACAGGTGAGCATCTCTGCACTGAATATCTAGGGGGTCAAAGGCTTGGTGGCACAACAGACCTACACTCTCCCTAGGGCAAAGTTGCAAGGCAAACTGTAGTTCCACATTAAAGTGGACCAACACCCAGATCCCTCCCCGCGGTGCATCCGAAATCGGGATGTCCCGCGGGGTGAAACCCCCAGGAAGCCCAGAAACCTTACCTTATCCCCGTTCCAACGGCGCATGCGCGGGCCGCGTCTCATGCTTCCCTCTAGCAGGGGCCGTTTGTGAATGGCCGGCGCGGACGTGCTCCCTGTTAGAGGGAAGCGCGAGACGCGGCCTCCAGCGCTCAGAGCCGCTGTGGTTGGACGCCGCTTGTACGTGCATACCACAGCGGCTCTGAGCGCTCTGATTGGACGAGCGCCCGCATAGGAGCGTGGTGAGGTGAGTGTTTCTGGGCGTTCTGGGGGGTTTCACACAGCGATCGGGGTGCCCCACCGAAGTGGACCAAAACCCAGGATAGTGAAAATACTGGGTGTTGGTCCACTTTAAGCTTCAAGCCTCAACTTTTGTCTTATAGGATGGGAGGCAAAACGGTGACATGGACTTTATGATGTGTTTAAAAATACATTGTATAATTTCAATATAGCATAAATAGCATAAATAGAATAGTCTCTTACCTGCTGTGTTTGGCCTCGGTGGAATCGGACCAGGCGCTGGAGGCGGTGATGTCATCATCGGGGATGGTTCTGTCCTGCATGCCCAACGCATATCGGCACTGAGCTGAAATTCAGAAGAAATGCTCAGCTCACATGGCGCTCTGACAACGTGTGACCTGCCAGTCCTGACATGGGACTCCATTCAATAAGACTTGCAAAAAATGCTCATGAAGCTCATGAAGGACTTCTCACGTGCAACTTCAATCTTCTGGAATGCCCTCCCGCACCCAATCCGCCACTCCACAACCCTCAAAACCTTCAAAGGCGCCCTTAAAACTCACTTATTCAGACAAGCATATAATCTGGCCTAACCAATCTTCTAAAGGGCACAAAGCTCAATACTGACTGTGTGTGATCCTTCCCCCTCGTCTCCACCCCTCATCCTTTAGACTGTAAGCTCCTCAGGGGCGGGGCTCTCTCCCCTATTGTATCTTGTACTCAGAATATCCACTGTCAACTCTGTAAAACTGCATTTGAAATAGTATATGTACCGTATGTTTCTACCCTGTCTGTAATTACTACTCTGTAAAGCGCTACGGAAGATGATGGCGCTATATAAATAAACAATAATAATAATAATAATGAAGTAAAAATGTCACTTTACGAGAAAATAGCCTGATAGCAAGACAATGAAAGTCAATAGCACGTGTAAAAAGGTGGAAAACATTTTCTACTTTTCTTAGGAGTAAAAAAATAGCATTGACTTTCATTGTTTTCCCATCTGGTGATTCAGAAACAGCGACATTCTCAGGCTATTTTCTCGTAAAATTATTTTTTTTTTACTACCATTACAACTGGCTGAGGCCTAATTGGCTCATAACTGGAGATCAATGGTTTTAGTTAGTAATGATCTGGACCATCATCCAAAGCTGGCCAAATAATCCCTTGTGTCCGGCATCCAGTGCTCCCATATGTTTGATACCAATAAAGGGGTTTATTCATGAAGCTCTAGCGCCAGGTAGCGCTTCGTAGCGTCAGGCAGCATCTGGTGAACGCTGGGTGCTGTACGCAATACCACATTTATGAAGGCGATTCTGGTGAGCGACTCTAACAGCGCCATGTAGCGTAAGATTCATCATTACAGGCAGCTCAGTGTATAGCGCCAGTGCTCTAGCTTCCAGGGCGACAGGTAAGACCTGACGCTACCGTTTGCTCTCCCATACATTTTAATGGACGTTCCTTCTAATCCCTTTCCTGATCCCATTTTTTTTTACATTCAAATAATTACACTCCTGGCCTGGATTTTTTTATTTCTGAATTTTTTTTTATTTATATTTTACAATTTTATGCAGAATTGTTCTTACAGGTCTGGCACTAAAGTGTTAAAGTGGACCAACACCCAGGGGTGATCGGCCCGGGAATCTATAAGATTCCCGGGCCGATCACCTCCCTCACCGCGGGACATCCGAGATCGGGATGTCCCGCGGGGTGAAACCCCCCCCCAAAAGCCCCAAAAAACCTTAGCTTATCGACGACGGATCAGCCGCCGCCGCCTCCCGCGCGCCCGTCTAGCAGTGCGCGCGCCCGCGCTGGCCGTTTGTGAATGGCTGGCGCGGGCGCGGACCCTGTAAGAGGGACGCACGGGAGGCGGTGGCGGTGGCTTGTCCGTCGCTTGTCCGTCGCCGAAAAGGTACGTTTTTTGGGGCTTTTGGGGGGGTTTCACACAGCGGGGCATCCTGATCTCAGATGCCCCGCTGAAGTGGACCAACACCCAGGATAGTGAAAATCCTGGGTGTTGGTCCACTTTAATGTCACAGTGTTCCAACAATGTCATTCCATGTTTTTTCGCTTTGTTACTGGTGGAAATGTGTCCAAAAACTCACTTTAATCACACAGCGTCTGGCGCTCTGTGCTATAGCGAACCAATTTTGAGCGCCTATGCTGTGCGAGTGTGATTTTTTGTTGAATATGGCGCGGAGAGCCGAGTGCCAGACGCTCTGAGCAGTCACTACCTTTCGCTCCCTGCAGCGTAATACTGTTGTTATAGCGCCTAACATACATCTCATTCATCAATGCGGGCCAGGTTACTACAGCGGCTGAGAAGCTCTGTTACAGCGACCGATAGCCGCTTACAGCGTATACTAGCGGTCGCTCTAAGCGCCGCTGTACAGACGCTCATCTGCCGATACCTCGCTTTGGTAATGAATTAGCCTTAAAGTCTATGGGAGGGAAAATTCAGCCCAAAAATGTGGATGTTCCCCTATTTTTTTGTCATTCTCCTGGCTGGGAGCCAGAGATTAAGGGGATGGGTGTATGTCCCTTTGAAGATTATATGGTGGAGGCAGACAGTGGAGCGGGGACCAGGTCTCCAGACACTAAACCAATCATTTAAACCAGTATGTGGATGGTGGCTGTGGTGGGGGTTGGAGAAGGAGAAGTCCAGCAAACATGACATAGTACATAGTGCTGATTAGATGAGTGCCCACGCATGTGCCGTGGGTATAATGAAAAGGTGAGTTGAGTGGGCGATATGGGGGTTTCACACAGCAGGGCATCCCAAATCGGGCTCCTCCCCCACAGGTGAAAGGACCAATCACCAGGATAGTGAAAATCCTGGCGATTGGTCCACGCCGATCAGCCCAGGAATCTATAAGATTCCCGGGCCGATTGATTCCCTCCCCCCGGGGCATCCGAAATGGGGATGTCCCGCTATGTGAACCCCCCCCCCCCCAGGTCGCCCCCATACACTTACCTTGTTTCCCGGTTCAACGGCGCATGAGCGAGTCGTGGCCGCATCCCCGCTATCCCTCTAGCAGGGCGCATACCCGCGCCAGGCATTTGTGAATGGCCTGCGAGAGCACGCTCCCTGTTATAGGGAAGCAGGGGATGCGGCCGCCAGCGCGCTCGGAGCCACTGGCCTTAGATGAAGTGTTAGGGCTTCATTCATCAAGGGATAGCGCCAGGTAGCGCCTCGTAGCGGCAGGTAGCATCTGGTGAATGCCGGGCGCTGTACGCAAAACCACATTTATCAAAGAGATTCTGGTGAGCGACTCTAACAGCGTCACGTAGCGACGTAGCTGATTCATCATCACAGACGGCTCAGCGTATAGTGTCGGCGCTCTGGCTTCCAGAGTATTCCGCCTGGAATTACCTGTCGCTACCTGTCGCTCTCCCATACATTTCAATGGACATTGCTTTTCTTCTCTTTAAAGTGGACCAACACCCTCCACTGATCGGCCCGGGAATCTATAAGATTCCCAGACCGATCAGTCTCCTGACCCCCCAGAAACCCCTAATTCCCTACCTGCTCCTCGATTCAGCGGCGCCCGCCGTCGCCTCTCGCGCGTCCCTCTACCAGGACGAGCACCCTGTAAGAGTGACGCTCGGGAGGCGCCGGCGGGGATTGGCTGCAGCAGTCACGTGGGAGCGGGGAGAGGTGAGTTTTTGCGGCTTTCTGGGGGGTTTCACACAGCGATCGGGGTGCCCCACCGAAGTGGACCAAAACCCAGGATAGTCAAAATCCTGGGTGTTGGTCCACTTTAAACAGGGTTTTCTTTTTTTTTTTTTTTTTTAAACAAATCATTGTGTGACCTCTCCTGGCCTTCACTGGCCCTGGCATTCCATGTGTTTTCGCTTTGTTACTAGTGGTTATGTGTTCAAAAACGGAAAGCCCAAACCCTTAAAAAACGATTCCCCAGCATCTAAAATTTATAAATGTTTTTAATTTCTAATCACTTACTTTTTATTCTTTCCCCCACTGGGCTGCAACTCTGTTCAGGACTCTAGGATACAGGCCCCGCCATCTTGGCTCAGTAGCATCCCATACTAAGGAGAAGTGAGGAATCAAAAGTGCAGGGGGCGGGTTTATAGAATAGACTCTTATTCAGGGTGAGGGTCCAGATTAATGTGGGCAATCTGTATGTACAGGGTGGGGGAAACATATTAGATAGGCTGTTATACAGGGTGAAGGTCAGGATTAATGTGGGCAATCTGTATAAACAGGGTGGGGCAAACATATAAGATAGGCTCTCATTCAGGGTGAAGGTCTGGATTAATGTGAGCAATCTGTATGTACAGGGTGGGGGAAACATATAAGATAGGCTCTTATTCAGGGTGAGGGTCCGGATTAATGTGGGCAATCTGTATGTACAGGGGGGAATCATAAGAAAGGCTCTTATTCAGGGTAAAGGTCTGGATTAATGTGAGCAATCTGTATGTACAGGGTGTGGGAAACATACAAGATAGGCTCTTATTCAGGGTGAAGGTCTGGTTTAGGCAACAAGCTGAGTCCAGCCCCTTCTCCTCCAGTAAAGCCAAAGCAAATGATCTCTGGCCCCCGGCCTGGGCAGCTGTGTTTCCAGCACTGATTGTGACACCTATCCTGGTGATATTTACTTGTGGCATCCAAATTCGGGATGCCCCGCTGTGTTATACCCCTGAGATTGCCCACACAACTGATCTTTCCACCCAACACACAGCACATGCGCGGCCTCTCGTCCTGCGCCATTTGTCCTCTGATTTCCAGGTTAGGGGCAGGATGACAGTTCCACTTTACAATCACTTACTTGGATCAAAGTGAGCGTCGGGTTCTGCCAGGCAGACAGCAAGCAGCGCACACAGGACAAGGAGTGGAGGCGCCATCTTTATACACCAGGTCAGTGACGGTCGGTGAAGCGCTTCTTCATATTTGTAGCTGCAGAAACGCAATAAAGAATGTTGTGTTACAGAAAATACTAGAAGGACCCAATACTGCAGCGGCTATATAACTGCCAAGTAAGACAATGCTCAGCACTTCCACATTCATTGTATGGCAGCCAGTCACATGACTGTCGGTAACCAATCTGGTTTGCCGACCAGCTTGCACATCAAACTGATTGGTTGTCGACAGTCACTTGATTGGTTGACATTTGCTTTTGCTCGACTTTACGAAGACAAAATACAGTAAACGCATATAGACATGAAGGGGAAAAAAAGATGGGCAGAGGGGAAAAAAAGGGAGAACCGGAGGGAATTAGAGGGGGAAAAGGGTAAAGGAGGGAATAATGGGGAAAAACAGAAACAGAGGGAATGAGGAAAAAAGGAAGAGGAGGTAATAATGAAGAGAAGAAAAGAAAAAATGGAGAAAGATAGAGAGGCAGGGAACAAGAGAAAAAGCTAGAGTAGGGAAAAATGGAGAAAGACAGAAGAAGGGAACAAGGAAAAGGAGATAGAAAGAATGAAGCAAAATGAAGAAAAAGGATGAAAGTAACACAGAAAAAGGAGGTGCGATCGGGATGCCCCGCTGTATGAAACCCCCCCGATCGCCTTAGCCAACTCAACCCTTCCCGGTCCTACAGCGCATGTGTGGCCACTCGTCCAATCAGCGCGCTCAGAGCCGCTGACGTCAGGTAGTCTGAGGCCCTTATTTATGAAGGAATAGCGACAGGTAGCGACTGGTGAGCGGCCGGTAATGACGGGCACCGCCACGAGAACGGTTGTTGACAGCGACTCAGTCGGTGTGCAGTAATGTTGAATACGGGGTGACGAGTCGCTATTTGACAGGTTCCGCGATGTATGGGTGCGCATGATAGCAACTGGTCAGAGCGACCGGCTCCCACCATATTCATCAAAAAATCAGGCTCAAAAAATTCTCGCGCTGTGAAATGCATGTTTAAACCCCAGAGCGCTGGCGGCGATGTGTTAAACCTCCAAACAACCATATTTTTGGAAACCAAAAAAAAAAAATGTTTTAAATAATTTAGTAATATGAATACAATAATATCAGACCTGTAATATCAATTCTGCACATTTTTTTTTTCCCTTACAAAAATTATCTAACATGGCAGAAGTGGTCACAGAATTTTTCAAATTAAAAAAATAAATAAATAAAAAAACATTAATAACAATTAATTATGAATATTTAAAGATTGTTCCATTGAAATGCATTGGAGAGCGCCAGGTAGCGAGAGGTCATACCTGTCGCTGTTCAAGGTCGGACGCTGGCGCTGTGGGCTGAGGCTGGAATAATGATGAATGAGCGGCTATATGGCGCTATCTCAGTCGCTAAGCAGGATTGGCTTGATAAATGTGTGATTGTGGTGGGGAGCCGGCGTTCTTGTGGCGGGGCCCGTCATTACCGGCCGCTCACCAGTCGCTACCTGGCGCTATCCCTTGTTAAATAAGGGCCATAGTTACACCACTGAATCCGACAATAATAGATCTTTGGAAAAGTCTGCCCCATGAGCAACGAAAATTCATTTGTTCCTTTTGGCTGACAAATCTTTCACGTTCAAGCAAAAGTCGCACTCACAGACTAGCCATGCGCTTGTTCACTCGCTAAACGTTTGTGGAAATGGCTATTAGTTTAACCTTTGTACATTTAAATATAAAGAGGGTAAAACAATAAACCTACAGACAATAGAAGCCAATTATAGCCAATCGCTGTCTGTCTCTGCTGCCTGCAACAATAAATCACTGTTCAATCCTATACAAGAGCAGACACGTCTAAAGGTGAGACGGCTCCTCAGATACTGTACATAATACAGACATATAGTATATTGTGCAGCTGCTTCAGGTTACACGCTGTACAGCGAAACGCTCACACAGGTAACACAGAAGCTGATTCATTACTAACGCCAGGTATCGGCAGATGAGCGTCTGTATAGCGGCGCTTAGAGCGACCGCTAGTAGACGCTGTAAGCGGGTATCGGGTGATGTAACAAAGCACCTCAGTCACTGTAGTAACCTGGCCGGCATTGATGAATGTGATGTATGCTGGGCGCTTTAACACCAGTACAGCGCTGCAGGGAGCGAGAGGTAGCGCCAGCTCAGTGCGACCAACTCTCGGAGCTCCAAAACATACCATCAAAAAAAGGACACACACACAGCGTTGGTGCTCTAAAGCTGGGCGCTGTAGCATAGAGCGCCAGACGCTGTGTGATCAAAGTCTGTTTTTGAACACATATCCACCAGTAACAGTGAAGTGAAAACACATGGAATGACATTGTTATAACACTGTGACATTAACACTTTAGTGCCAGACCTGTAATGACAATTCTGCATAAAAATATAAAAAGTCAAAAAAGTTTCTAAAAGTGTTTGTTTGCAGCCAGGAGAAGTCACACAATGATTGGAGCAAAAAAAAAAAAAAGTCAAACACGCTGTTTAAACACAAGCAAATGAACGGCCATTGAAATAAATGAGAGAGCGACACTGAGGGCCTTATTCATGAAGGGATAGCGTCAGGTAGTGGCTGGTTAATGAGAGGTAGTGACATGTAGCGACTGGTGAACGCCGGACACGGCACGCAATTAGCAATTACACATTTATCAAGCAGAATCTGTTTAGCGACTGGGATAACGCCATGTAGCGTCTGATTCATCATTATCCCAGCCTCAGTGAACAGCGCCGGCACCAGCCACTACCTGACGCTATCCCTTCTTAAATAAGGGCCTAAGTCATTTTTGACCATAGTTCCGCTTTAAGCAACAAATCTTTTGAGTTTTAACACAAGTCACATGATCACATACAATCTGCATGGTCCGAGCACGCTGATTGGACGGGCGGCTGCACATGCACTGTAGGACCGGGAAGAGGTGAGTTGGTTTTGGTGACCTGGGGGGTTTCACACAGCGGGGGGGGGGGGCCCGGGGCCAAGGACCAAAACCCAGGATAGTCAAAATCCTGGGTTTTGGTCCACTTTAAACCAGACCAACACAACAAACTCCCCCCTCCCTGGGGCAATTTAGATTGCTGCACATAAAAATTAATTTACCTTTTTCTAATTTAAAAACAAGATGGCTGTTCATGCACTTGCAGGCCACCAGTAAACAGGAAGTGCTGCTGGGCTTCCTGTTACTGTGCATTGTCATTTATGTCAGTTGGGAGAGGAATCTCCAAAATGGCCGCTACCTTTATTTTCCAACTGTGCCAGGCTGTTGGTCCGGTTTAATTGTCCGTTAATGCGCTTGCTTATGCACTGTACGCGCATTGTAGGCGATTTCTGTTTCCACATGCCAACGGTCAGATGACGAACACGAAATTTGAGAGTGTGAAGATGGTGGCTGGGGCCCCCATCTGGGATTTTCGGGCCTTATACAAAAGCAATGTCTGGGCCCCCTTCATAACTAATGTGCAATGGCTTGGTCCTTAGTTACCTCAAAATCTGCGCAGACCATTTAGGAAACGAAAACTCTAGGGCCTAGGGGTCCAGCCATCACGTTATATGTTATGAGGGGCCCAGACATAATATAGGGCCCCTATATGTGATGTTTGGGACCTTACTGCAGTTACAACTGAATTGCTGTCCCCATGGCAACCAGGCTTGCCCTATTATTCAGGCCATAAAGGAAACTGAAAATCAGACTGGGGCCCAGCCATCACATTATAATACATGAAGATATATATATATATATATATATATATATATATAGAGAGAGAGAGAGAGAGAGAGAGAGCTGGCCCTTTCTCTAAAATATGTGAGAGGTCAGGCCCCTAATTTGAATTGGGCCCCAAGGCCAACCATCCTGGGGGAGTGTGGCCGACACCCTCACTAATAATCAACACCAGCAGCAATAGCGTGGCAGCCTGTGGGTTGCAGGTTAGGGTGGCCATTAGGGCATCTTCACAGCTGGGCCCCTTAAGCCCCAGGCTATAATCTTGGCTCTCCTGCTCTGATGGCTGCCCTGACAGCAGTGCTGCAAGGAGGAGCTGCAGGGGACAAAAGGTGAGAATAGACTACTTTATGTGAAAGAACCCCCCATCCCATTTTGGCATTCCCTATTGTGCACCCCCCTGGGTTTTTCCATATAAACATCACAGATTATGATTTCACTGTGCCTAATTTAATATTTATTTAGGTGGCACAGTGAGATATGCCCAGTCTGATATGTATCCAGGTGGCACAGTGAGATAATGCCTAGTCTGATATGTATCCAGGTGGCACAGTGAGATATGCCCAGTCTGATATGTATCCAGGTGGCACAGTGAGCTAATGCCTAGTCTGATACGTATTTAAGTGGCACAGTGAGCTAATGCCTAGTCTGATATGTATCCAGGTGGCACAGTGAGCTAATGCCCAGGCTGATATGTATCCAGGTGGCACAGTGAGCTAATGCTCAGTCTGATATGTATTCAGGTGGCACAGTGAGATAATGCCCAGTCTGATATGTATCCAGGTGGCACAGTGAGCTAATGCTCAGTCTGATATGTATTCAGGTGGCACAGTGAGATAATGCCCAGTCTGATATGTATTCAGGTGGCACAGTGAGATAATGCCCAGTCTGATATGTATTCAGGTGGCACAGTGAGCTAATGCCTAGTCTGATATGTATCGAGGTGGCACAGTGAGCTAATGCCCAGTCTGATATGTATCCAGGTGGCACAGTGAGCTAATGCCCAGTCTGATATGAATTCAGGTGGCACAGTGAGATAATGCCCAGTCTGATATGTATTCAGGTGGCACAGTGAGCTAATGCCCAGTCTGATATGTATTCAGGTGGCACAGTGAGCTAATGCCCAGTCTGATATGTATCCAGGTGGCACAGTGAGCTAATGCCCAGTCTGATATGTATTCAGGTGGCACAGTGAGCTAATGCCCAGTCTGATATGAATTCAGGTGGCACAGTGAGCTAATGCCCAGGCTGATATGTATCCAGGTGGCACAGTGAGCTAATGCCCAGTCTGATATGAATTCAGGTGGCACAGTGAGATAATGCCCAGTCTGATATGTATTCAGGTGGCACAGTGAGCTAATGCCCAGTCTGATATGTATCCAGGTGGCACAGTGAGCTAATGCCCAGTCTGATATGTATTCAGGTGGCACAGTGAGCTAATGCTCAGTCTGATATGTATTTATGTGGCCCAGTCAGATAATTCCCAGTCTGATATGTATTCAGGTGGCACAGTGAGATATGCCCAGTCTGATATGTATCCAGGTGGCACAGTGAGATATGCCCAGTCTGATATGTATCCAGGTGGCACAGTGAGCTAATGCCTAGTCTGATACGTATTTAAGTGGCACAGTGAGCTAATGCCTAGTCTGATATGTATCCAGGTGGCACAGTGAGCTAATGCCCAGGCTGATATGTATCCAGGTGGCACAGTGAGCTAATGCTCAGTCTGATATGTATTCAGGTGGCACAGTGAGATAATGCCTAGTCTGATATGTATCCAGGTGGCACAGTGAGATATGCCCAGTCTGATATGTATCCAGGTGGCACAGTGAGATAATGCCTAGTCTGATATGTATCCAGGTGGCACAGTGAGATATGCCCAGTCTGATATGTATCCAGGTGGCACAGTGAGCTAATGCCTAGTCTGATACGTATTTAAGTGGCACAGTGAGCTAATGCCTAGTCTGATATGTATCCAGGTGGCACAGTGAGCTAATGCCCAGGCTGATATGTATCCAGGTGGCACAGTGAGCTAATGCTCAGTCTGATATGTATTCAGGTGGCACAGTGAGATAATGCCCAGTCTGATATGTATCCAGGTGGCACAGTGAGCTAATGCCTAGTCTGATACGTATTTAAGTGGCACAGTGAGCTAATGCCTAGTCTGATATGTATCCAGGTGGCACAGTGAGCTAATGCCCAGGCTGATATGTATCCAGGTGGCGCAGTGAGATAATGCCCAGTCTGATATGTATTCAGGTGGCACAGTGAGATAATGCCCAGTCTGATATGTATTCAGGTGGCACAGTGAGCTAATGCCTAGTCTGATATGTATCGAGGTGGCACAGTGAGCTAATGCCCAGTCTGATATGTATCCAGGTGGCACAGTGAGCTAATGCCCAGTCTGATATGAATTCAGGTGGCACAGTGAGATAATGCCCAGTCTGATATGTATTCAGGTGGCACAGTGAGCTAATGCCCAGTCTGATATGTATTCAGGTGGCACAGTGAGCTAATGCCCAGTCTGATATGTATCCAGGTGGCACAGTGAGCTAATGCCCAGTCTGATATGTATTCAGGTGGCACAGTGAGCTAATGCCCAGTCTGATATGAATTCAGGTGGCACAGTGAGCTAATGCCCAGGCTGATATGTATCCAGGTGGCACAGTGAGCTAATGCCCAGTCTGATATGAATTCAGGTGGCACAGTGAGATAATGCCCAGTCTGATATGTATTCAGGTGGCACAGTGAGCTAATGCCCAGTCTGATATGTATCCAGGTGGCACAGTGAGCTAATGCCCAGTCTGATATGTATTCAGGTGGCACAGTGAGCTAATGCTCAGTCTGATATGTATTTATGTGGCCCAGTCAGATAATTCCCAGTCTGATATGTATTCAGGTGGCACAGTGAGATATGCCCAGTCTGATATGTATCCAGGTGGCACAGTGAGCTAATGCCCAGTCTGATATGAATTCAGGTGGCACAGTGAGATAATGCCCAGTCTGATATGTATTCATGTGGCCCAGTCAGATAATTCCCAGTCTGATATGTATTCAGGTGGCATAGTGAGATATGCCCAGTCTGATATGTATCCAGGTGGCACAGTGAGATAATGCTAAGGCTGATATGTATCCAGGTGGCATAGTGAGATATGCCCATTCTGATATGTATTCACGTGGCACAGTGAGCTAATGCCCCGTCTGATATGTATTCAGGTGGCACAGTCAGATAATTCCCAGTCTGATATGTATTCACGTGGCCCAGTCAGATAATTCCCAGTCTGATATGTATTCAGGTGGCACAGTGAGCTAATGCCCCGTCTGATATGTATTCAGGTGGCACAGTGAGATGTGCCCCGTCTGATATGTATTCAGGTGGCACAGTGAGATGTGCCCCGTCTGATATGTATTCAGGTGGCATAGTGAGATATGCCCCGTCTGATATGTATTCAGGTGGCATAGTGAGATATGCCCCGTCTGATATGTATTCAGGTGGCACAGTGAGATATGCCCGGTCTGATATGCATTCAGGTGGCACAGTGAGATATGCCCAGTCTGATATGTATTCAGGTGGCATAGTGAGATATGCCCGGTCTGATATGCATTCAGGTGGCACAGTGAGATATGCCCAGTCTGATATGTATTCAGGTGGCATAGTGAGATATGCCCAGTCTGATATGCATTCAGGTGGCATAGTGAGATATGCCCAGTCTGATATGCATTCAGGTGGCATAGTGAGATATGCCCCGTCTGATATGTATTCAGGTGGCACAGTGAGCTAATGCCCAGTCTGATATGTATTCAGGTGGCATAGTGAGATATGCCCGGTCTGATATGCATTCAGGTGGCATAGTGAGATATGCCCGGTCTGATATGTATTCAGGTGGCATAGTGAGATATGCCCAGTCTGATATGTATTCAGGTGGCATAGTGAGATATTCCCCCGTCTGATATGTATTCAGGTGGCATAGTGAGATATGCCCGGTCTGATATGCATTCAGGTGGCACAGTGAGATATGCCCAGTCTGATATGTATTCAGGTGGCATAGTGAGATATGCCCAGTCTGATATGTATTCAGGTGGCATAGTGAGATATGCCCGGTCTGATATGCATTCAGGTGGCACAGTGAGATATGCCCAGTCTGATATGTATTCAGGTGGCATAGTGAGATATGCCCAGTCTGATATGTATTCAGGTGGCATAGTGAGATATGCCCGGTCTGATATGCATTCAGGTGGCACAGTGAGATATGCCCAGTCTGATATGTATTCAGGTGGCATAGTGAGATATGCCCCGTCTGATATGTATTCAGGTGGCATAGTGAGATATGCCCGGTCTGATATGCATTCAGGTGGCACAGTGAGATATGCCCAGTCTGATATGTATTCAGGTGGCATAGTGAGATATGCCCAGTCTGATATGTATTCAGGTGGCATAGTGAGATATGCCCGGTCTGATATGCATTCAGGTGGCACAGTGAGATATGCCCAGTCTGATATGTATTCAGGTGGCACAGTGAGCTAATGCCCAGTCTGATATGTATTCAGGTGGCACAGTGAGCTAATGCCCAGTCTGATATGCATACATATGGCACAGTGAGATATGCTCAGTCTGATATGTATCCAGGTGGCACAGTGAGATATGCCCAGTCTGATACGTATTCAGGTGGCCCAGTGAGATAATGGCCAGTCTGCATATTGGGCACTTGGGTAACATGAAACTATCAGAAAGGGTTAAAGGATAAAAAGAATGTGAGCTGCAGAGATTGCAGCGTGAGCAGTGTGCCCACAATACTGGGACTGATAAGGGGGCGGCACAGTGAGCTCGCTGTGGCCGGAATGTGAGGAATTACCGCAGACAACAACACAGACTGGCACTTGTTACTATGGCACAGCTCAATCGGGTGGAGGGGGCTCCTGAGACGCTAATGCTACTGGGGCCAAATCCTAATCCTATATCTGGGGGCCTGGGACAAAATCTCAGACAGGCTGTATATACATGAAACATATTAAAGTTACAAAAACTATACTGGCACTGAATAGATTACAGGGGGGAAGCTGTGATGGTGTAAATAAATGTGAAGGGGCCCATGGTGCGAACACTTAAAGTGGACCTCTAGCAAAAAAAAAAAAGAATGTTTAGTAAACTGCTGATCTTTGTATGATCAGTGGCATAAGCAGTTTGAGAGGACTTATCCTCATGTAGAAGATTAATCACTCTTGAATTACATGGGGGCGGCCATCTTGCCACACACCTGATAGTCCTGCTTACACATGAGAATTAGGAGGGTGATGTGCCAGCAGCAATTCACACCAAATTGAGAGAGATATATGCTTCAGAAACAAGGAGAATCTGGTCTGTCATTTTTCACAGACGTGAGTAAACAGCTAATGTAGCAAAAGAAATCTGTGTGAGGGGGGCTGTTACGGTGTATCTCTATGGTGGTGATGGCCACAAAAGCACTCAGGGTGCAATATACAATGTATACAATGTATTTTATTCAATGATGAGTCATTACAGCTGAAGACTTACTACTTTTGGCTAGAAATAAGAGGCGATTGCACAGAGCTATGAGGCAATTTTGATTGAGTAACTCACTTTCTCAGAATCCGCTCCTTCATGTGTGTGGCAAGATGGCCGCTGCCATGCAGAATCTGCCTGCTATTCCAAACCTCTGCGTGGTGTTCATCTCTCTCAAAAAGCCTTATGCCGCTGATTGCAACAGAGGGGCTTTAGGGGAGAAATTTACTAAACTTAGATTTTTTTGACTGGGGGTCTGCTTTAATGGGGCCCTTTCATGGGTCATACAGTAAACCTCTATCTTTTAACTCATTGCGATGCAACTAGACATCTAAAGAGTGAAACTGCAGAGAGGAATGGTGCTTCCTTTCTCTAAATCATGACAAGTGATCTCCAATTTGATAAATAAGGTGAAGTGACCACCAATTTGATAAATAAGGTGTAAGAGCAACAATGATGGGGACCCCTGACCTTCTGGGCCCCGATGCACCGCCTATAGTTAAAGCGGACCTTCACTCTAAATAAGAGTCTATCTTATATGTTTCCCACACCCTGTACATACAGATTGCTCACATTAAAAATCATCCTACCTGCATCTACTGCATTTTATAAGCCTTTAAACATCCAAGATGGCGGCTTATGGAAGCTGCCATTTTTGCAGGCAGCCTGCAAACAGGAAGTGCCTGCAAACAGGAAGTGACTGTGCTGCTCTGCATTCTGGGACTGCTGACCTTTCCCTGACCCCAGCTCTGCTCTGTCTGAGCAAAGCACAGCTATAACCCGCCCCCCTGTACCTTATCCCACTCTCCTCTCCTCAGTAAGTGTGATGCTTCTGAGTCAAGATGGCGGCGCCCGTATCCTAAATTCCCGAACAGAGTTGCAGCCCAGTGGGGGAAAGTATAATAAATTAGTGACTAAACATGTAAAATATATTAATTTTAGATGCTGAGGAATTGTTTTTTAAGAGTTTGGGCTTTTCATTAAATCATGGTGAAGGTCCGGTTTAAGCATTCTGCAAAGCACTCTGATTGAAATTAATAACCCCCCAGGGCGCCCTATAACCCGTACCTTAACCTTGCTCTCCCACCAGAAATCCAGCGCTGCGATTGGCTGCCGGGCGCTCATGGGGGCAGTGAGGTTCCAGCCGACAAATGTCCTGCCCACGTGAGCGCCAGGCAGCCAGTCCTGGTGCTGGATTCCCGGCGGGGTAGAGAGGTTAAGGTAAGGTTTACAGAGCACCATGGGGTTATGTGCGGGGGGCATGCAGAATCCAGACCAGTCATCTGGGCGGCAGCGCTAGTAGCCACCAACACCCTCACCGTGGACGGTGTTGGTCCGCGTGAAGAACGCTGATGTATCTTTTGAAATAAACCCTTAGGCCCTTATTTAACAAGGGATAGCGCCAGGTAGCGAATGGTGAGCGAACGGTAATGACGGTCACCGCCACGAGTACGCCGGCTCCCCTCCGCAATCACACATTTATCAAGCCGATCCTGCTTAGCGACTGACAGAGCGCCAGATAGCGAATCATTCATCATTATTCCAGCCTCACCCCACAGCGCCAGCGTCCGACCTTGAACAGCGACAGGTATGACCTCTCGCTACCTGGCGCTCTCCAATGCATTTCAATGGAGCTAACTTTAAATATTCATAATTAATTGCTATTAATGTTTATTTTTTTTTTTTTTAAATGTCAAAAATTCTGTGACCACTTCTGCAATGTTAGAAAAAAAAAAAGAAATTTTGTGCAGAATTGATATTACAGGTCTGATATTAATGTATTCATATTACAAAATGTTTTAAAAACATGTTTTTTTTTTTCAAAAAATATGGTTGTTTGGGGGTTAAAAAACTACTTTTAACCCATCGCCGCCAGCGCTCTGGGGTTTAAACAAGCATTTCACAGCGCGAGAATTTTTGGAGCGTGATTTGTTAATGAATATGCTGGGAGCCGCTCGCTATGGCCATTCGCTGTCATGCGCTCCCATGCAGCGCGGAACCTGTCAAACAGCGACTCCTAACCCCGTATTCAACATTACCGCACACCGACTGAGTCGCTGTCAACAGCCGAACAACGGCCAAGCACAGCGAATACTAGCGTGCGCTGTGAAAATAACGCTACTGTCGCTCATCTGTCGCTACCTGGCGCTATTAATGAATCGGCCTCCCCGTTGGGCTAAAAACAACCACAGGTTTGCCATACAGGTATATGTGTACATCAGTGCCACTAGATATGTCATTTACCAATCAGTCCTCACAAATTACATTGGTGGTTTAGCACCAGACTGAACACTGTCAGCGCCATATTTGCCTTTCCAGTGCTCGTTAGCTGCAGAAATGTCGCCGACTGGCGTTCTTCATGAATCAGCCTCCCTGTGTGCTGATAGGTGGAGGCTGATTCACTACTAGCGCCAGGTATCGGCAGATGAGCGTCTGTATAGCAGCGCTTAGAGCGAAAGCTAGTAGACATTGTTAGCAGTTATCGGGCGCTGTAACAGAACGCCTCAGTCGCTGTAGTAAACTGGCCGCCATTTATAAATGTGATGTATGGTGGGCGCTCTAACACCAGTACAGCGCTGCAGGGAGTGAAAGATAGCACCAGCTCAGTGCATCCGGCGCTCAGTGCTCCACACTAAACTTCATCTATCAAAAAAAGGGACACACACACATAGGGCCTTATTTAACAAGGGGTAGCGCCAGGTAGCGAATGGTGAGCGAACGGTAATGACGGTCCCCGCCACGAGAACGCCGGCTCCCCTCCGCAATCACACATTTATGAAGCCGATCCTGCTTAGCGACTGACAGAGCGCCAGATAGCGAATCATTCATCATTATTCCAGCCTCACCCCACAGCGCCAGCGAGCGACCTTGAACAGCGACAGGTATGACCTCTCGCTACCTGGCGCTCTCCAATGCATTTCAATGGAGCTAACTTTAAATATTCATAATTAATTGCTATTAATTTTTTTTTTTTTTTTTTTTTTAATGTCAAAAATTCTGTGACCACTTCTGCAGTTAGATTTTTTTTTTTAAGCTAAAAAAAAAAAAAAAAAAAAGAAATTTTGTGCAGAATTGGTATTACAGGTCTGATATTAATGTATTCATATTACAAAATGTTTTGAAAAACATGGTTTTTTTTTTTCTAAAAATATGGTTGTTTGGGGGTTAAAAAACTACTTTTAACCCATTGCCGCCAGCGCTCTGGGGTTTAAACGAATATTTCACAGCGCGAGAATTTTTGGAGCGTGATTTGTTAATGAATATGCTGGGAGCCGTTCGCTATGGCCGTTCGCTGTCATGCGCTCCCATACAGCGCGGAACCTGTCAAACAGCAACATTATCACACACCGACTGAGTCGCTGTCAACAGCCGAACAACGCCCAAGCACAGCGAATACTAGCGGGTGCTGTGAAAATAATGCTACTGTCGCTCATCTGTCGCTACCTGGTGCAATTAATGAATCAGCCTGCCCGCGTGGGCGCTCTAAATCTGGTCACTATAGCATAGAGCACCAGACGCTGTGTGATTAAAGTCTGTTTATGAACACATATCCACCAGTAACAAAGCGAAAACACATGGAATGACATTGTAGTAACACTGTGACATTAACACTTTAGTGCCAGACCTATAATGACAATTCTGCATAAAAATATAAAAAGTCAAAAAAGTTTCTAAAAGTGTTTGTTTGCAGCCAGGAGAGGTCACACAATGATTTGAGCAAAAAAATAAAAAATGTCAAATACGCTGTTTAAACACAAGCAAATGAACGACCATTGAAATGTATGAGAGAGCGACACTGAGCGAAAGGTAATACCTGGCGCTCTGGAAGCTAGCGCACCGGCGCTAATAATAATACATCGGACGCTACATGGCACTGTTAGAGTCGCTCACCAGATTCGTTTTCATAAATGTGGTTTTGCGTACAGCGCCCACCGTTCACCAGACACTGCCTGCCGCTACGAGGCGCTACCTGGCGCTATCCCTTCTTAAATAACCCCCTTAGTGTAACAACAATCAAAAGCAATGTGTATTTGTCACCTGCACAAGTGACACAGTAGTGCACCGTGCAGCCCGACACTGGATTCTATACAGTGCTCTATTGTTATGTGCACACATGCTTCCAGATTATATATAATGGTCTCACTTTGAAATCTGACATGTCTAAGTGGTCCACACCAGAAAGCCTGACAGGACACGTCTAGATACACAGTGCTCTCATATAGTGTGTCACATTATACAGAGTAATAATTCATCAAAAGCAATGTGTATATGTCACCTACAGTATACAAGTCATACAGCAGCGTGAAACTTCTACAGTATGTGCAGGTATCTTTAGTTCTATTTCTATTTATTATAGAAAGTCATGCTTCCATGTTACATGTAATGTTCTAACATAGAAACCTCACAAGACTTGGCATGGGACAGGACACATCTAGAATCTATAAAGAAAGAAGTATGATACATTATGTGACATATCCAGATTATACATTTTAATACAATCAATACAGTTGTCTATTTGCCACTTTCACAAAGCATAAAGTAATGTGCCATGCTGCCTGACACTTCAGATTATATACCGTGTTCCAATATAGCCGGACACTTCAGATTATATACAGTGATCCAATATAGCCGGACACTTCAGATTATATACCGTGTTCCAATATAGCCAGACACCTCAGATTATATACAGTGAGTAGCTCTCAGATATTTGTCTGCATTGCATGTCCCAACTTTGGGGACTCAGAATTAAGAGTAGGGACCACACTAAACACAGAGTGCCTTGCCGGGGCAGTGTGGCTTCCACATGTATCTGCAGATATATGCAACCAAATCTCTGTCTTTCCACATAGCTAGACATGTTTGTTGCTTGATATTTAGTTGATGAGAGGGTTAAACTGGGCGGTAAATTAGTTCCCAGGCCCTGAATAATAATAATAATTTTGTATAAATAATAGTGATTGAGCTGCTCCCACCCCCCCCCCCCCCTTTATTCATTTATATACAGTGACCCAATAAAGCCTGACACTTCAGATTATATACAGTGATCCAATATAGCAGGACATTTCAGATTATATACAGTGATCCAATATAGCCTGACACTTCAGATCATATACAGTGATCCAATAAAGCCTGACACTTCAGATTATATACAGTGATACAATGTAACCTGACACTTCAGATTATATACAGTGATACAATGTAACCTGACACTTTAGATTATATACAGTGATCTAATATAGCCTGCCACTTCAGATTATATACAGTGATACAATGTAACCTTGCAATCCAGATTTTATACAGTGATCCAATAAAGCCTGACACTTCAGATTATATACAGTCATCTATTATAGCCTGACACTTCAGATTATATACAGTGATACAATGTAACCTGACGCTTTAGATCATATACAGTGATCTAATATGGCCTCTGGTACTTTCAGAGCATATACAATGATCAAATAAAGTCTGGCACATTAGAGTTTATACAGTGATCCAATAAAGTCTAAGACTTCAGATTATTTACAGTGACCTACTATGGCGTCTGGCACTTCTAGATCATATACAATAATCCAACAATGTCTGACACTGACAGATTATATGCAGTCATTCAGTAAAGCTTGACACTTCAGATTATATAAAGTAATCTAATGTGGAATTGGCCACTTTGAGATGACTGTATATACAATAGTCCACTGTTATGTAGAGTCGATATAATACAGAAACACATGCTTCCAACTTCCAAGTACTATATAATCTAATTCAGAAATCCAGCAAGTAATCCACACTAACACTTGTAGCATTGATGGAACACAGAACAGGACATGCCTAGATTATACACATTGTGCTCTGACATTATTGTGTATTTGTCACAAATCATACAGTCATGATTCTATAGTGTCGATTCATGGTCGTGCGCCAAAAAACTCAAAACCAATGATTCCGTACATAGGTGCATGATTCATGGCAGCATGCAGACTTAGAGGCTGATTCATTAATAGCGGCAGGTAGCGACAGATGAGCGTCTGTAGCAGGCATTTTCAGAGCGCCCGCTAGTAGTCGCTTTGCTCAGCCGTGGGTCGCTACTTCATAGCGACTAACCCGTCGCTGTTCATTAATGTTGAATACATTGTGAGGAGTCGCTATTTGACCAGTTCAGCGCTGTATGGGAGCGCATGTTAGCGACTGCTCATAGCGACCGACTCACACCATATTCAGCAAAAAAACAGCCTCACATCTCTGGCGCTGAAAAATGCTTGTTTGAAGCCCAGAGCGCAGGAGGCGGTGTGTTTAAAGTGTGTTTTACAGCATCTATCCACTAGTAACAAAGCGAAAACATATGGAATTACATTGTAACCACATTGTAACATGAACACTTTAATGGCAGACCTGTAATGTCTTTTCTGAAGAATTTTTTAAAAAATCCTAAAAATGTGAAAAAACAGCTTTTTCAATGTCAGAAGAGGTCACAGAATTATTTGTGATTTTTTGGCAAAAATAAAAAAAATAACCCGGTTTAAAGAGAAGAAAAGGTTCGTCCATTGAAATGTATTGGAGAGCGACAGGTAGCGAGAGGTCATACCTGGCGCTGTGCAAGGCTGAACGCTGGCGCTGTTCGCTGAGGCTGTGAAAATGATGAATCAGACGCTACATGGCACTATCCCAGTCGCTAAACAGATTCTGCTTGATAAATGTGGAATTGCGTGCCGTGTCCGGCGTTCACCAGTCGCTATCTGTCGCTACCTCACATTAACCAGGCGCTACCTGATGCTATCCTTTCTTAACCTTCCTGGCGTTGCGATATAGACAAATGCAATGGCAACGAAAGCGTTGCCATTGCATTTGTCTCTCACGCACGGCTCCGCCCCCATGAGCCTCTGCGGCTCACAGAGACGGAACCCGGAAGCGGAGAGGGACGCCGCAGCCGCGGCTCTCACCTGCGATCGCGGCGGAGACATCGCTGGATCGCAGGGAGAAGGTAAGGAGGCTGCGCCGCCCGCTCTTGCTCCCAAATCGATCCCGAGCGTGACTCGGGGTCACCGCCACTTACAGCACAAATTGACCCCGAGTCACGCTCGGGATCGCCGCCAAGGGGGTTAAATAAGGGCCTTAATTTTAATTTTAATTTTATTTTATTAATTTTAAGTGTTTATGTGTTTATGTGCTTATTTGTCTAACTTGTGCCCAATGTTCACCTTTTTGGTGTTTTAAGAATTAAACAATTTGTCAACTTTTTAAAAAATATTTTTTCACTCAAAAAACAAAAAAAAGGGAAGATTGCAAAAAAAACTTGCAGCTGCCACTTATATTGCTAAGAAACATGTCTAAAAAACAGCAATTTCTGTCTTAAAAATTGTGCTTATAATTTTGACTACCATGAATCAGGAGGAAGCCCGAGCACGACCACGAACTGACCCTTTTAATACTAATCTGTCAGATTATAAAGACATATATTATGAATTCTGGTGAATATACATGGATCTGATATATATAGAGAATATATAGGGGGGGTGTACATGCTGTATACACAGATCTATTAAAGTATGCAAGCGGCTACAGAGACATTTTAAGAGTTTGTCGTCCTAATCGCACTCATGCAGGCAGATTTCATATAAGAAAGTGGGGAATTATGGAGTACAGGCCATTATACAACAGCCTCTGTATATGATTTACAAGCAGGGACATGTCAGGGAAGCCTGACACCCAGCACCCAGCCTCCTCCCTGTATGCAAACACCTGTCTCCCCCTCCAGCCTCACTTTCTCTTACTTCTTCTCATTGTCTCCGGCTGCACCCAGTCCTGGCAGCACCCAGCGCACCCCTCCTCACCTTGCGGCCTCCTGCCTGCAGACCTGGTCCAGGTGCTTCTTCTCCTAGCAGGGTGTCATGTCCCAGTGTCTCTCTCCCAGGGGACAGGCAGAAACTCCGGCTCTCTCTTTCCTTCCCTCCTCTATCTCCCCCTCCTCCCCTTTCTTCTCCTTCCCCTCCTCTGGATTCCTCCTCCCCCACCTAGCCTGGCATTCACTTGTCCCAGCTCCCCTCCCTCCATTCTCCTTAACTCATTCTCTCTCTCATCTGCATGTCTCACACCCTTCCCAGCACATATCCTGGCATCTGAGGGTCACATCCTCATAGGGGTGCCCCCCCCAGCCCTAACTATAGAGGACCTGGGGGGGGGGGGCAGGTGACACCCAGCAATAAGGGGGGGGTGGGAGAACAATGCAGCCACTTCCTGCAGGACCTCTGGGGAGCTCACAATCCTGTAAAACAAGTTATAAAAGTTGTTGAAAAGAATTGTGAGAGTATCTGAAACATTTAAACTTGACAGCGGAATGTTGACGCAATATGTCTGGGGAGAGGAGCTGACAATCGGTCTTTGTCCGCAGAAACGCTGCCATTCTGGTCATACACGTCTGATTGCTGTTTAAAGGGACAGTCCAGGGAAAAAAATACACAAGCTTATCTTTGAGTATATTCTAATTTTATTGGTTTCAAAAGTAAGTAGGGGATACTGGGGGGGGGGGGGGGGGGTACAGAAGGCAAAATGGGCAGGTTATGGGGAGAAGGGGGTACAAGATACATATTCCACAATTAAGTACATTACCAAATTTACAATCAACCACATTCAATAGTTCACAATCGTGTTAGCCGACGATGATCACTTAATTGGTGGACAAAATCACTCTACATCGGTAGACCGTGAAATTTATATGGGTTCCCACAAGGGAACCATTGGGATCATTCTTACATGATCCCAATGTCGAGCTGTAAGCTAAAGTTAAAGCGGTCCTTCGCTCTGAATAAGAGTCTATCTTATATGTATATTATATATTCCCACACCCTGTACATACAGATTGCTGACATTAAAAATCATCCTACCTGCATCTACTGCATGTTATGAGCCTTTTAACATCCAAGATGGTGGCTCATGGAGCATCAGGCTGCCTGCAAACAGGAAGTGCCTTCTGACTGTACTGCTCTGCATTCTGGGATTGCTGTCCTTTCCCTGACCCCAGCTCTGCTCTGTCTGAGCAAAGCACAGCTATAACCCCGCCCCCTGCACTTTACACCGATCTCCTCTGCACCCATATCCTAGAGTCCTGAACAGAGTTGCAGCCCGGTGGGGAAAAGAATAATGTGTAAGTGACTAAAAACTTAAAATATATTAATTTTAGATGCTGGAAGTAGTTTTTAAGGATTTGGGCTTTTCATTAAATTATACTGAAGGTCCGGTTTAAGTACATTACCAACTTTACAATCAACCACTTTCAGTAGTTCACAATCATGTTAGCTGACGATGATCACTTTATTGGTGGACAAAATCACTCTTTACATCGGTAGACCATGAAATTTATATGGGTCCCCACAAGGGAACCATTGGGATCATTGCTTCTTACATGTAGGTGTTGCCAATGTCGAGCTGTAAGCCAAAGTTAAGTCATGATGACGTTGTACTAGTTCTTATACCCTTTCAATTTAGGGAATTGGGAAGGGCTAGGCCAAGAGGGAGGGGGTTATAGGGTTAGGGGAGTGAGTGACCCTTAGCCACTGACCGGCATGCTCCTAGGTGGGGCGAGAGATTCCAAAGAATGGGGCGAGGTACAGCCTGGGATCGTATTTCGGGCCCACGTTCCAGAGGTGATACCTGCAATGTATATATCCGGGTCAACAGTGGCCCGGATGGGATTCCAGGCTAGTGTAGAGACATTCCCCTACAATTCCTGGACTCATTCCTGGACTCATCCGGGTTATATCATCCCGGCTGGGAGGTGTGAATCCCGGTAATCCAACCATCCTGCCCAGGTCACCAGATATCACAAGCTTATCTTTAGACCCCATCAGTGGATCTGTCCTAGTCTGATAGTATAAAATGTTCCTGCTCCCAAGATCGAGTCCCACTGAAACCACTGCGCACCAGTGATATCAGTGTTGAACTTATCACAGTGATTTCAGCACAGCAACACACACACAGGGCTGGATTATGAGGGGGGGGGGGGCAAGGGGAGCACGTCCCAGGGCCTCAACCACTTGCCCTGCAAAGGGGGCCTCCACCAACATTTGGGTTATGGTCTGGCCCAGGAGGATTTTCAGTCTTTGGTCTGACGGGCCGCAGGGCCAGTAACAAAGCTATCAGCAGGAGTGGGGGCCTGGGCAAGCCTTTTTTGTTTTTGCCAACCTGCAGCCAAAGCCACCACAGGACAGGACGGAGAGTCTAGAGCAGCAAAGACGCCACCAGCAACGCTACAGTGATGGGTGCAGAGCTGTCACTGCACATAAGCCACCAAGCACAGCCGCTGGCAGCTCAATGCAGGGAACCAGCCGGGGGACTACACCCCCCCCACCCAGAATGGCAAAGCAGGAGTTCCCGAGCAGCCCGCACCCGCACAAGAGGCACAAGGGACTCGATCTGACATTCCAGTAAGTAGGCGGGTGCCAGACAACCACCAATCAGTTACTTGGCTAGGCTATTAATTTAAAGGAAAAAAAATACTGTATCTGGGGCCTCCACCAGATCTTGTGCCCAGGGGTCTCCACCACACTTAGGCCCTTATTTATGAAGGAATAGCGACAGGTAGCACCTGGTGAGCGACCGGTAATGACGGGCCCCGCCACGAGAACGCCGGCTCCCCACCACAATCACACATTTATCAAGCTGATCCTGCTTAGCGACTGAGATAGCGCCATATAGCCACTCATTCATCATTATTCCAGCCTCAGCCCACAGCGCCAGCGTCCAACCTTGAACAGCGACAGGTATGACCTCTCGCTACCTGGCGCTCTCCAATGCATTTCAATGGAACAATCTTTAAATATTCATAATTAATTGTTATTAATGTTTTTTTTTTTTTTTTTTTAAATGTGAAAAATTCTGTGACCACTTCTACCATGTTAGATAATTTTTTTAAGGTAAAAAAAAAAAAAAATTTGTGCAGAATTGATATTACAGGTCTGATATTATTGTATTCATATTACTAAATTCTTAAAAATTTTTTTTTTTTTTTTGGTTTCCAAAAATATGGTGGTTTGGGGGTTAAAAAACTACTTTTAACACATCGCCGCCAGCGCTCTGGGGTTTAAACATGCATTTCACAGCGCTTGAATTTTTTTCGTGTGATTTTTGATGAATATGGTGGAAGCCGGTCGCTCTGACCTGTCGCTATCATGCGCACCCATACATCGCGGAACCTGTCAAATAGCGACTCGTCACCCCGTATTCAACATTACTGCACACCGACTGAGTCGCTATCAACAACCGAACAATGGCCAAGCACAGCGACTACTAGCGGGCGCTGTGAAAATACTGCTACAGTCGCTCAACTGTCGCTACCTGCCGCTTTTAATGAATCGGCCTCCCCGTCCGGCCCTACACACACACACACACACACACACTTCAATGACTGTAGCAGGCAGGGACATTTCTATGGGCTGATGAGCAGGGTGATCTCCCTGTATGGGTGAAGGGCACCTTTATCTTAGGCATACTTGCTATCTGCACCTGGGTCAGGGTCACTGTTAAAGTGGACCAACACCCAGGATTTTGACTATCCTGGGTCTTGGTCCACTTCGGTGGGGCACCCCGATCGGGGGGCGCCGCTGTGTGAAACCCCCCCGAACCCCCCGAAAAACTCACCTCTCCCCGCTCCCAGCGCCGACGGACAAGACTTTTGACAGCCGCGGACAAGCGGCTCCTCCGCCGCCGCCTCTCGCGCGTCACTCTCGGCGGGCGCGCGCACGTCTAGAGGGGCGCGAGGAAGACAAGGTAAGGGGATTTGGGGTTTTGGGGGGGTTTCACCCCACCGGACATCCCGATCTCGGATGTCCCGCGGGGAGGGAGGTGATCGGCCCGGGAATCTTATAGATTCCCGGGCCGATCATGGGAGGGTGACGGTCCACTTTAACATTGCCAGCTATAGGCCAGGCCCCTGGTCCTGATTTTTACAATCTTGTTAATTAAAATATAATTTGTGTCATGAACACCCCTGGTACAATATTTTCATTAAACGCATGCATAACGGAAACCCTCAATACATTTTTTCAACAAAAAGGGATTACAGATGCACACAATATAAATGCCAATATGTAAAACCTGAACTGTATTTAGGCAGCAGTGTCTGGCAAGTGTAACAAGACGAATGTAACACAAATAAATATACATCAAATTTACAAAATCGATCCACTTGGAAATCTGCCACATTTGATACAAGTAACTGATTAAGATTAGATACAATGTATATTTCACACTATGGATATTACAATACACTGCAGAAAAACTACTATGCAAATATAACACCAAAGAAAAGAAAAGAATATATTTCATTACAACTGCACCACCTGAGCCCATCAGGGTTTAAATAGGGGACAATATGCAGGGACAATATGAAGTCCCTAATACAGGGATAAGCTGCCTATTCACATACTGTACTGTATCCCATTTTGCCCAATTAGGGGATGATAACTGATACAGGGGGTGAGAGCTACGGTCATAAAAACCCACCTTTCTGGCACAGGCTCCTTCCTGTTCAACCAATGCTGTATGCTGTGCCGTGTAACCACTCACCTAACCCTCCACCCCTGCTGCTGTCCTCTACCGCTCACCTGCTGCTGTCCTCTACCGCTCACCTAATCCCTCCACCCCTGCTGCTGTCCTCTACCACTCACCTAACCTCTCCACCCCTGCTGCTGTCCTCTACCACTCACCTGCTGCTGTCCTCTACCGCTCACCTAATCCCTCCACCCCCTGCTGCTGTCCTCTACCACTCACCTAACCCCTCCACCCCTGCTGCTGTCCTCTACCGCTCACCTAACCCCTCCACCCCCTGCTGCTGTCCTCTACCACTCACCTAACCCCTCCACCCCTGCTGCTGTCCTCTACCACTCACCTAACCTCTCCACCCCTGCTGCTGTCCTCTACCACTCACCTGCTGCTGTCCTCTACCGCTCACCTAATCCCTCCACCCCTGCTGCTGTCCTCTACCGCTCACCTAATCCCTCCACCCCTGCTGCTGTCCTCTACCGCTCACCTAACCGCTCCACCCCTGCTGCTGTCCTCTACCGCTCACCTAACCCCTCCACCCCCTGCTGCTGTCCTCTACCGCTCACCTAACCCCTCCACCCCTGCTGCTGTCCTCTACCACTCACCTGCTGCTGTCCTCTACCACTCACCTGCTGCTGTCCTCTACCCCTTGCCTAACCTCTCCACCCCTGACGCTGTTTTCTACTGCTCATCTAACCCCTCCACCCCTGCCGCTCTCCTCTACCTCTCACCTAACCTCTCCACCCCCCGCAGTTGCCCTCTACCACTCACTTAGCCTCTCCAACGCTGCCGTTGCCCTCTACCACTAACCTAACCCATCATCTCCTTGCCACTGTCCTCTACTACTCACCTAACCCCTCCACCACCTGCCACTGTCCTCTACCCCTCACCTAACCCCTCTATCTCCTGCCAATGTCCGGCATAACTCATCTAACCTGCTCCGGGCCTCTACCACTCACCTAACCCCTCCACCTCCTGCTGCTTTCCTCTATTACTCACCTAACACCTCTCCGCGACCACTGACCCGCACCTCTGACCTAACTCAGCAGAAGGCTCAGCAACAGCAAAGACCCATCATCATCATCATCATCAGAGTCAAAGATGGCGAACACTGGAGGACCAGAAGCCAATTAGCAGCAGAGAAGAGAGACTGATAAGGATCTGGATGTGGTGGTGAGTACTGAGAGGCTGACCCACAATGCAGTGCAACGCAGGTAACCTAGCTCAGCTTGCATAAGAGTGAGGGTTAAAGTGGACCAACACCCAGGGGGGATCGCCCCGGGAATCTATAAGATTCCCGGACCGATCAGATCCCTCCCCGCGGGGCATCCGAAATCAGGATGTCCCGCGGGGAGGAACCCCCCAGGAGGCCCACAATCCTTACCTTACCGGCGATCCAACGGCGCATGCGCGAGACGCGGCCGCGTCTCTCGCTTCCCTCTAGCAGGGCGCGCTCCTGCGCCGGCCGTTTTGTGAATGGCCGGCGCAGGCGCGCTCCCTGTTGGAGGGAAGCGAGAGACGCAGCCAATGACAGCACTCTGGTATGCGCGTCCAAAGCCGCTTGGACGCGCATACCAGAGCGGCTCTGAGCGCTGTCATTGGCCGGACGAGGTCACGTGGGAGCGGGGAGAGGTGAGTTTTTGAGGCGATCGGGGGGGTTTCACACAGCGGGGCACCCCCAATCGGGGTGCCCCACCTGAGTGGACCAACACCCAGAATAGTCAAAATCCTGGGTGTTGGTCCACTTTAAAGCAGACCTTCAGCGTCCTTTAATGAAAAGCCCAAACCCTTAAAAATGTCCTCTACCGCTCACCTAACCTCTCCACCCCCTGCCCAGCATCTAAAATTAATATATTTAAAAATTTGTATCACTTCCTTTTATTCTTTTCCCCGCTGGCCTGCAACTCTGTTCAGGACTCTAGGATACGGGCGCCGCCATCTTGGCTCAGTAGCATCACATACTGAGTAGAGGAGAGGGGTCAAAAGTACAGGGGTGGGGCTATAGCTGTGCTTTTCACAGACAGAGCAGAGCTGGGGTCAGGGAAAGGACAGCAATCCCAGAATGCGGAGCGGCACAGTCAGAAGACACTTCCTGTTTGCAGGAAGTCAATAGGCCGCCATCTTGAATGTTCAAAGGCTCAGAAAATGCAGTAGATGCAGGAAAGATACTTTTAAAGTGAGCAATCTGTATGTACAGGATGTGGGAAACATAGAAGATAGGCTCTTATTCAGAGTGATGGTCCGGTTTCAAGAGGAATCACCTTGTTTCTTGCTTTTAATGGAGGAAGAAGAATCTGGGGTCAGGGCAGGTTCAGAAACCTGGCGCCCCTGGGTTTTATTCCTATTTATTTAGCAGTTGTATTTATCTTCTTGGCTAGTGCTTCTCTTAGTGAGCTCGTATAGGAGGTGAAAGCGGCCTGTGCTTGTCCCAGGTCAGATAGAAACTGGCCTAGAAAAGGGGGCAGGCTGCTTCATTACTAACGCCAGGTAGCGACAAATGAGCGTCTGTAGAGCGGATTTAAGAGCGCTAGTAGTCGCTGTGCTCGGCCATGATTCATTGTTTCAGAGCGCCTCAGTCGCTGGCCGGCATTGATGAATATGATATGTTAGTCGCTATACTACGCTGTATGTGAGCGCACAGTAATGCCAGCTCGGTGCGACTCACACCACATTCATCAAAAAAACAGCCACAAACCTCGCCAGCGCTCAAAATCATGTAATTGTAGCCCATAGCGCCAGAGGCTGTGTGATTAAAGGTTGTTTTTGAACATGTATCCACTAGTAACAAAGCGAAAACACATGGAATTACATTGTTATCACATTATAACATGAACACTTTAATACCAGACCTGTAAGGACAATTCTGCATAAAAATATTACTAATACAAAAAGTTTTCAAAAATGTCATTTTCTTGCCCAGAATACATGTCAGATGGTTTGTGTTTTTTTAGGGAAAAAAAAAATTGGGATCAGGAAAGGGATTTAAGGATCGTCCATAGAAATGTATGGGAGAGCGCCAGGTAGCGACAGGTTAGACGTGGCGCTCTGCGAGGATGAACACCGGCGCTGTACGCTGTACTCTGAGGCTGGGATAATGATGAATGGGACGCTACATGGCGTTGTTCTAGTCGCTCACCAGATTTGGCTTCATAAATGTGGAATTGCGTGCTGTGTCCGGCGTTCACCTAACGCTACCTGGCGCTATACCTTCATGGATAAGGCCCTGAGTATATTTAGGCCCTTATTTATGAAGGAATAGCGACTGGTGAGCGGCCGGTAATGACGGGCCCCCGCCATGAGAACGCCGGCTCCCCTCCGCAATCACACATTTATCAAGCCAATCCTGCTTAGCGACTGAGATAGCGCCATATAGCGACTCATTCATCATTATTCCAGCCTCAGCCCACAGCGCCAGCGTCCGACCTTGAACAGCGACAGGTGTGACCTCTCGCTACCTGGCGCGCTCCAATGCATTTCAATGGAGCAATCTTTAAATATTCATAATTAATTGTTATTAATTTTTTTTTTTTTTTTTAAATGTGAAAAATTATGTGACCACTTCTGCCATTGAGATAATTTTTTTAAGGGAAAAAAAAAATTGTACAGAATTGATATTACAGGTCTGATATTAATGTATTCATATTACTAAATTATTTTAAAAACTAGTTTTTTTTGGTTTCCAAAAATATGGTGGTTTGGGGGTTAAAAAACTACTTTTAACCCATCGCCGCCAGCGCTCTGGGGTTTAAACATGCATTTCACAGCGCGAGAATTTTTTGAGCGTGATTTGTTAATGAATATGCTGGGAGCCGGTCGCTAGGGCCAGTCGCTATCATGCGCTCCCATACAGCGCGGAACCTGTCAAATAGCGACTCCTCACCCAATATTCAACATTACGGCAAACCGACTGAGTCGCTATCAACTACCGAACAACGGCCAAGCACAGCGACTACTAGCGGGCGCTCTGAAAATGCCGCTACAGTCGCTCAACTGTCGCTACCTGGCGCTATTAATGAATGGGCCTCTTTATCTGTGGGGCAGGAGGGTGCTTCTGTATTCCTCTACATTCTGAAGTGCAGGCTTCCTTGGTGGGCTCCAGCGTTCACACACAATGGCTCCGCCTCCTTTGGTGACTGCAGAAAGGGGAGCAGCCCCTGATTGGCAATGCTGAATGCTTTCACATCAGCATTGTCAGCCATGGACAAGAGGAGGTGGCTGCAGGGGAGAAAAGCCCATTGGTCACGGCTGAATCAGCTGTTAGGTGAGTATATATTTCTTTCTTCATTTTAAATGGTTCTGATCATTCTCTGTTTGATCAAAAGCTAAAATTAACATTTTGTCTGGAGCTGGTTTTAAAGTAGACCTTAACCCAAGTATTGACGAAGGCAGCGGCAGGCGGCAGGGGAATGGGTGCGAATAGTTCTAATAGCCTTGTGTGATTTTTCTAGGGGGGGGGAGGGGAGGTTGTAACCCGGCAACAAGTCTTTAGGTTGAGAGTAACCCTCTGGAGAGACCTCTTGTGTGTTCTACAGACAAAGCAACACAGGAAAGGCTTTGTGATGCTCAGCGTTACCATGGCAACTGAGTGTGGACACTTGGAGGCTGATTCATTACTAACGCCAGGTATCGGCAGATGAGCGCCTGTATAACGGCGCTAGTAGACGCTGTAAGCGGGTATCGGGTGCTGTAACAGAGCACCTCAGTGGCTGTAGTAACCTGACCGGTATTGATGAATGTGATGTATGTTGGGCGCTCTAACACCAGTACAGCGCTGCAGGGAGCGAAAGGTAGTGCCAGCTCAGTGCAACCGACTTTCAGCGCTCCACACCATACTTATCAAAAAAAACACACACACAGCGTCGGCGCTCAAAATTTGGTCTCTATAGCACATAGCGCCAGACGCTGTGTGATTAAAGTGGACCAACACCCAGGATTTTGACTATCCTGGGTTTTGGTTCACTTCGGCGGGGCACCCCGATCGGGGTGATAAACCCCCCAGAAAGCCCCAAAAACTCACCTCTCCCACGTGACTGCTGCTGCCAATCCCCGCCGACGGACAAGCGGGAGGCAGCGACGGACAAGAGAGCGCGCCCGCCGCCTCCTACGCATCACTCTTACAGGGACCTGCTCCTCGATCCAGCGGCGCCCGCCGCCGCCTCCCGCGCATCCCTCTAGCAGGACGCGCACCTGCGCCGGCCATTCACAAACGGCCGGCGCGGGTGCGCGTCCTGCTAGAGGGACGCGCGGGAGGCGGCGGTGGGCGCGGCTGGATCGAGGAGCAGGTAGGGATTTAGGGGTTTCTGGGGGGTTTCACACAGATCGGGGTGCCCCGCAGTCAGGGGACTGATCGTTCTGGGAATCTTATAGATTCCCGGGCCGATCACGGGAGGGTGTTGGTCCACTTTAAAGTCTGTTTTTGAACACATATCCACTTGTAACAAAGCGAAAACACATGGAATGACATTGTTATAACACTGTGACAGTAACACTTTAGTACCAGACCTGTAATGACAATTCTGCATAAAAATATAAAAAGTCAAAAAAGTTTCTAAAAGTGTTTGCAGCCAGGAGAGGTCACACAATGATTGGAGAAAAAAAAAATTAAAAAATGTCAAACACGCTGTTTAAACACAAGCAAATGAACAGCCATTGAAATGTATGGGAGAGCGACACTAAGCGAAAGGTAATACCTGGCTCTGGAAGCTAGAGCTCCGGCGCTATACACTGAGCCACCTGTAATCATATATGTGACGCTACATGGCGCTGTTATAGTCGCTCACCAGATTCGCTTTCATAAATGTGGTTTTGTGTACAGCACCAGGCGTTCACCAGGCACTAACTGTCACTACGAAGCGCTACCTGGCGCTATCCCTTCTTAAATAACCCCTATAAAGTTCTTGCTGGTTTAGTAACCCCTGTAACTTACTGGTTATTGAAATAGAAACGTTTCCCTGGTCCAATGAGGTAGAGGCATTTTTTAAATGTAGTAATTAAAACCTGTGATTTTGACTATCCGGGGTTTTGGTCCGTCCCCCTGGGTTGGGATGCCCCCCGTTTGCCAAGTCTTCTTACCTGTCCAATGAGCCCACAGCACAGGAGCTGCTCTCCTCCAATCAGCTTCTTCAGCCGCGCATATTAATGTGCGACTTGAGAAGCTGAATGGAATCCCAGCCGCTCAAACGAGCCGACAGTCCCAGACTCCAGGGCTGGTTTTGGTCCACTTTAAAGGACAACTATCATTAAACACCTATGAAAATTAAACGCTGATATATAATAGGCTACAGAAAAAGCAATATTTAAAAGAAAGTGACAGGACTGAGCAAGTTCAAAGGGGGAGAGGGAGCAGCATGTGTCTGCTCACAAAGCTTTCAAAGACAGTGCTGTGCCTTCAGACACATAAATCACAAGCCCTAACCAATTTGGTGCTTGTCATTTTCTAAACACCTGATGCAGGAAATGACAGGCACACAACTGAAAATGATTTTAGGACGGGGCCGTTTGTTTAGTAACAAGTATACGGGCAGGCTGATTCATTACTAGTGCCAGGTGATGGCAGATGAGTGCCTGTACAGCGCCGCTCATGAATAAGGCCCTGAGGTGCTCTGTAATAGCGACTCATGGCCGATCAGAGCGACCACTATTGTGTTGCTATTACAGAGCGCCTCAGGGCATTATTCATGAAGACATAGCACCAGGTAGTGCCTGTACAGCGGCAGGTAGCGCCAGGTAGCGGCAGGTGAACGCTGGCCATGGCACGCAATTACACATTTATGAAGCCGAATCTGGTGAGCGACTGGAACGCCATGTAGCGTCCGATTCATCATTATCCCAGGCTCAGCGTACAGCGCCGGCGTTCAGCCTTGCAGAGCGCCACAAATTACCTCTCGTTACCTGACGCTCTCCCATACATTTCGATGGACGATCCTTAAACCCCTTTCCTGATCCCAATTTTTATTTTTTCTTATAAAAAATCTCAAAGCTTCAGACATGTATCCTGCCCTAAAAAATGACATTTTTGAAACTTTTTGGGTTAATAATATTTTTATGCAGAATTGTCCTTACATGTCTGGTATTAAAGTGTTACAATGTTATACCAATGTAATTCCATGTTTTCGCTTTGTTACTAGTGGATACATGTTCATAAACAGACTTTAATCACACAGCCTCTGGCGCTATGGGCTACAACTACATGATTTTGAGGGCCGGAGCAGTTTGAGGCTGTTTTTTTGATAAATGTGGTGCGAGTCAGTCGCACTGAGCTGGCGCTACCGTTCGCTACCATACAGCGTAGTACTGCGACTCACACATTATATTCGTCAATGCCGGCCAGCGACTGAGGCGCTCTGAATCAAAGAACCATGGCCGAGCACAGCGACTACTAGCGGTCGCTCTCAACGCCTCTCTACAGATGCTCATCTGTCGCTATCTGGTGCTAGTAATGAATCAGCCTGCCAGTCGCTGTAGTAACATTGCCGGCATCGATGAATTTGATGTGTGAGTCGCTATAACACCAGTACAGCACTATATGGGAGCGAACGGTAGCGACTGGTCAGTGTGAGCGACTCAAACCATATTCATAAAAAAAAACAACCTCACACAGCGCCGGCGCTCAAAATTGGCTCGCTGTAGCCCAGAGCGCCAGAAGCTGTGTGATTAAAGTCCGTATTTGAACAAAATTCCACTAGTAGCAAAGTGAAAACTTATGGAATTACATTATTATTACATTGTGACATTAAAACCTTTAATACCAGACCTATAATGACAATTCTGCATAAAAATCTAAAAAATAAAAAAAAAAATTCAAAAATGACATTTAATAGGCCAGAAGAGGTCACACAATGATTTGAAGAAAAAAAAAAGATAAAAAAAAAACATGTTTAAATTGAAGAAAAGTAATGTCCATTGAAATGTATGGGAGAGCGTCAGTTAGCGACAGGTAATAGCCAGAGTGCCGGCGATATACGCTGAGCCGTCTGTGATGCTTTGATAAATGTGGTTTTGGCCCTTATTTAAGAAGGGATAGCGTCAGGTAGCGCCTGGTTAATGAGAGGTAGCGACAGATAGCGACTGGTGAATGCCGGACACGGCACGCAATTACACATTTATCAAGCAGAATCTGTTTAGCGACTGGAATAGCGCCATGTAGCGTCTGATTCATCATTTTCACAGCCTCAGCGAACAGCGCCAGCGTTCAGCCTTGCACAGCGCCAGGTATGACCTCTCGCTACCTGTTGCTCTCCCATACATTTCAATGGACGATACTTTTCTTCTCTTTAAATGGGGATTTAGTTTTTTTGTTTTTTTTTTTACAAAAAAAATCACAAATAATTCTGTGACCTCTTCTGACATTGAATAAGCAGTTTTTTCAAAATGTTTTCATTTTTTATATTTTTCCTCATAAATGACATTACAGGTCTGCCATTAAAGTGTTCATGTTACAATGTTGTTACAATGTAATTCCATATGTTTTCGCTTTGTTACTAGTTGATGCTTGAAAACAGACTTTAAACACACCGCCTCCTGCGCTCTGGGCTTCAAACAACTATTTTTCAGCGCCAGAGATTTGTGAGGCTGTTTTTTTTCTGAATATGATGTGAGTCGGTCGCTATGAGCAGTCGCTAACATGCGCTCCCATACAGCGCTGTACTGGTCAAATAGCGACTCCTCACAATGTATTCAACATTACTGAACAGCGACTGAGTCGCTATAAACTAGCGACTCACGGCCGAGCACTGCGACTACTAGCTGGCGCTCTGAAAATGCCTGCTACAGACGCTCAGCTGTCGCTACCTGCCGCTAATGATAAATCAGCCTGCCAGTGTACAGCGCCTGGTGTTCACCGTTCGCTACCTGTCGCTAAGAGACACTACCTGCCGCTATCCCTTAATGAATAAACCCCTTAGTTATGAAGTGTAAAAAAGAAGGAGGAGGGGTAGCTAGCGTCTTCAGGAGCGGGGCAATGAGTTACCGTCATGGAATGATAAGTTAGGGATGATTCATTGGAGCAGAATGAAGGATCAAATAATAAACAAACAGCCGAGATTGATGAACTCAAACTGGAATTTAATACAAATTCAGGATCAAAGCTCGGCAGCCTAGAGGTATCGGAGGGGAGGGGGAGGGCTTGGCCTCGGGCAGGCAGTAAGTTGTCTAATGATGATGTTGATTTTAGATAAAGCAGACTAATATTAAACCTACCTGAGCTCTCCCCCAACTCCTGGTCAGATGAGTCTTGTCGCTCATGATTTTTGATCTTCCTGAAATCGCAGTATATTCCCTATATATTTACATGGACCAACCAGTAGGGGGCCGGAGCCAATAGGGAGGCTAATTTAAGACTAGCGCCACGTATTGCCATGTGAGCGCCTATGTAGCGGCGCTTAGAGCATCCCCAAGTGGCCGCTGCAAGCTCATGTCGGGCGCTGTTACCTAGCTTAGCGGCCCGACAAGTGGTGCTGTAGTATCCTGTCCAGCATTGATAAATGGGATGTCTGGAGGGCGCTGTAGAAGCCTCTCCCTGATTCACTGCAGAGTCAATGGAGAACGCTAGGTGTTGTCCCGCAGTCAAAGCGCCCAAGACTATGCTACATCTAACAACAGGACAACGCTGCAGCGAACGATAGGTAGCGCCAGTTAAGAGTTAAGTACATCCATATCGTCGCTGAAGCCCATATTTAAAGTGGACCAACACCCAGGATTTTGACTATCCTGGGTATTGGTCCACTTCCGCAGGGCACCCCGATCGTGGGTGCCCCGCTGTGTGAAACCCCCCAGAAAGCCCCGAAAACTCACCTGACCCCGCTCCCACGTGACTCGCTTGTCCAATCGCCGCCGCCAGACAAGGAGAGGCAGTGACGGACAAGCTGAGCGTGGGCCGCCGCCTCCCGCGCGTCCCTCTTACAGGGAGCGCGCCCGCACCGGCCATTCACAAACGGCCAGCGCGGGTGAGCGCCTTGCTAGAGGGACGCGCGGGAAGCGGTGGCGTGGCCCGCGCATGCGCCGCTGGAACGAGGATCAGGTAGGATTTTCGGGGGTCTGCGGGTGCCCCGCAGTCAGGGAGCTGATCAGTCCGGGAATCTTATAGATTCCCGGGCTGATCAGGGGAGGGTGTTGGTCCACTTTAAGAAAAAACTACACACAACCAACGTCAGCGCTCTAAAACTGGACACTCTAGCATTGAGCGCCGGACACGGGCAGGCTGATTCATCACTAACGCCAGGTAGCGACAGATGAGCGTCTGTAGCAGGCATTTTTAGAGCGCCGGCTAGTAGTCACTGTGCTCGGCTGTGAGTCGCTAGTTTATAGCGACTCAGTCGCTGTTCAGTAATGTTGAATACATTGTGAGGAGTCGCTATTTGACCAGTACAGCGCTGTATGGGAGCGCATGTTAGCGACTGGTCATAGCGACCGACTCACACCATATTCAGCAAAAAAACAGCCTCACAAATCTCTGGCGCTGAATAATGCTTGTTTGAAGCCCAGAGCGCAGGAGGCGGTGTGTTTAAAGTCTGTTTTTCAGCATCTATCCACTAGTAACAAAGCGAAAAACTTTTGGAATTACATTGTAACAACATTGTAACATGAACACTTTAATGGCAGACCTGTAATGTCATTTCTGAAGAAATATATAAAAAATGATAAAATTGTGGAAAAACAGCTTTTTCAATGCCAGAAGAGGTCACAGAATTATTTGTGATTTTTTGGAAAAAAAAAAAAAAACAAAAACCCTGTTTAAAGAGAAGAAAAGGATCGTCCATTGAAATGTATGGGAGAGCGACAGGTAGCAAGAGGTCATACCTGGCGCTGTGCAAGGCTGAACTCTAGCGCTGTTAGCTGAGGCTGTGAAAAATGATGAATCAGACGCTACATGGCGCTATCCCAGTCGCTAAACAGATTCTGCTTGATAAATGTGTAATTGCGCGCCGTGTCTGGTGTTCATCAGTCGCTACCTGTCGCTACCTCTCATTAACCAGCCATTACCTGACGCTATCCCTTCTTAAATAAGGGCCTAGGTGTTTCTCAACACATATCCACCAGCACCAGAGCGAAAACATATGGAATGACATTGTATAACACTGTGACAATGACACTGCAATGGCCGACCTGCACATACAATTCTGCATAAAAAATAAAAATTAAACACAATAAAAGTGTTTGGTTGCCGGGCAGGAGAGGCCACACTGAACCTGAACCAAAAATTTAGAACATTTAGGAAAACGCTATTTATACACAACCAAATAAAACACCATTAAAATGTATGGGAGAACGCTACTGAGTGACAGGTGCTTTGTGGTGCTGCTGAACATACAGCGCCGGCGCTATACACTGAGACACCACTAGTGATACATGTGGCGCTACATGACGCTATTAGAGGCGCTCACCAGTGGCCAGAGGCGCTTGGCTTTCATATATATAGTTTTCACATACTGCGCCCAGCATTCACCCAACGCTATGAGGCGCTACATGGCACTACCTGGCGTTAGCATTTCTTAAATAACCCCCTAAACCTACCTGAGCTCTCCCCCAACTCCTGGTCAGGTGAGTCTTGCCGCTCATGTAAATTGAGCTTCCTGAAATTGCAGTATATTCCCTATATATTCCTATGGACCAACCAGTAGGGGGCGGAGCCGCTATAATGTTACAATCATCCATTTGTCAATCACCCCCCCTCCTGTTTTATATCTGTATAACAATGTAGCAGCCATTACCAACAGAAGGTGTTTGATACATTGTAAATGCAGCCAGCAATGGCAGGTGATACAGCTAAAACATAAAAATGACACTTCATCTATGGGTACGAAAACTTTAACTTGACCTTCACCATGGTTTAATGAAAAGTCCAAATCCTTAAAAAACGATTCCCCAGCATCTAAAATTAATATATTTTACGTTTTTAGACACTTATTATTCTTTCCCCCAATGGGCTGCAACTCTGTTCAGGACTCTAGGATACGGGCGCCGCCATCTTGCCTCAGAAGCATCACATACTGAAAAGAGAAGAGTGGGATAAAGTGCAGGGGGTGGGGTTATATCTGCACAGACAGAGCAGAGCTGGAGTCAGGGAAAGGACAACAATCCCAGAATGCAGAGCGGCACAGTCAGAAGACACTTCCTGTTTGCAGGCTGCCTGATACTCCATGAGCCATCTTTGATGTTTAAAGACTCATAACATGCAGTAGATGCAGGTAGGTTGATTTTTAATGACTATACTATGACTAAGGACCCCAGCAGTCCGAAACGCGTAAGCTTTGCATGGCACTCTTTACATTCGCCGGGGTCTGACATTGTTTTTGGCTGCCTTTTTTTGGGATATGGAGATAATGTTTTAAGCATCTTTATTAAAGTATTTGGACTTTTAGAAGTGCTGACCCGTGCTTTTTTTCATGATTTTTAATGTGGGCAATCTGTATGTACAGGGTGTGGGAAACATATAAAATATGCCCATGTTAAAGTGGACCAACACCCAGGATTTTGACTATCCTGGGTCTTGGTCCACTTCGGTGGGGCACCCCCGATCGGGGTGCCCCGCTGTGTGAAACCCCCCCGATCACCCGGAAAACTCACCTCTCCCCGCTCCCAGCGCAGACAGACAAGCGATTTGACAGCAACGGACAAGCGGCTCCTCCGCCGCAGCCTCCCGCGCCTGCCATTCACAGACAAGGTAAGGGGTTTTGGGGTGTTTGGGGGGGGTTTCACCCCGCGGGACATCCCGATCTCGGATGTCACGCGGGGGAGGGAGGTGATCGGCCCGGGAATCTTATAGATTCCCGGGCCGATCACGGGAGGGTGATGGTCCACTTTAAGGGTGAAGGTCCGTTTTAAGGAGGAACCTTGGAGGTCATGCAAGAGTTTTTAAGAGTTTGGATCCGATTGTGATTTTCAAGCTATTGTGAGTGGACCTGAGTCCCAAACGCTCTGCAGCACAATAGGGACTTTTAGTGATCACAGCACAATTGTCTGTATTAGCGCCCCATAGACTTATAGAGACACCCATTGCACTTGCTGTCCCATAACAATCGTCTCTAAAAAAAAGGTTTGTCAAAGTAAATAAAGTTCTGATTAACTTTTTCCTGTCCCCGTTAGATTATTGAATAGGAAGGTTTAGAATTCGTTAAAGCAGAAGTTCGCCACTGCATCCCCCCTTCCCCAGATGCTGGACCCGATTTGGCTGGGTTCAGGCATCGGTTCTCCCGACATTCTGCACCTGCCGTGGGAGATTGACAGCCTAGGCAGCCAATCACTGTGCAGCAGGTAAGTCAGTCTGACTTAAAGCGGACCTTCACTCTGAATAAGAGTCTATCTTATATGTTTCCCACACCCTGTACATACAGATTGCTCACATTAAAAATCATCCTACCTGCATCTACTGCATGTTATGAGCCTTTAAACATCCAATATGGCGGCTCATGGAACATCAGGCAGCCTGCCAACAGGAAGTGCCTTCTGACTGTGCTGCTCTGCATTTTGGGATTGCTGACCTTTTCCTGACCCCAGCTCTGCTCTGTCTGAGCAAAGCACAGTTATAACCCGCCCCCCTGTACTTTATCCCACTCTCCTCTCCTCAGTAAGTGTTATGCTCCTGATTCAAGATGGCAGCGCCCGTATCCTAAAGTCCTGAACAGAGTTGCAGCCCAGTGGGGGAAAGAATAATAAGTAAGTGACTAAAAACTTAAAATATATTAACTTTAGATGCTGGGGAATCGTTTTTTAAGGCTTTGGGCTTTTCAATAAATCATGGTGAAGGTCCGGTTTAAGGAAGAAGTTGGGATTGCCTGGGCCCTATCAGACTGCAGAAAATAAAGTGGCCCGATGCTGGAGTTATGATTGTACTGCCCATGATGGCATCTCCGCAGGGCCACCATCTGGAGTTTTTGAGCCCCATTCAGCAAAAATGTCTGGGCCCCCCTTATAACTTATGTGTGATGGCTTGGCCCCTAGTTTAAACTTAAAGTGGACCAAAATCCCCGATTTTGACGATCCTGGGTTTTATTCCTTTTCCCTAGGCCCCCCGATCGGGGGTGCCCCGCTGTGTAAAACCCCCCAGATCGCCAATGCCATCTCACCCCTTCCCGGTCCTACGACGCATGCGCGGCTGCTCACTCGATCAGCACGCTCACAGCCGCTGACCTCACGTGGTCTAAGCCTTCGTCTAAGGCCAGTGGATCCGAGCACGCTGGCGGCCGCATCCCCCGCTTCCCTCTAACAGGGAGCGTGCCCGTGCCAGCCATCCACAAATGCCTGGCGCTGCTAGAGGGATAGTGGGGATGAGACTGTGGCTCGTGCATGCGCCGTTCGGCTGGGAAACAAGGTAAGTGTAGCGGGCGACCTGGGGGGTTTCACACAGCGGGGCGTCCCAATTTTGGATGCCCCAGGGGGAGGGAATCGATCAGCCCAGGAATCTTATAGCTTACCAGGCCGCTAAGCGTGGGTTTTGGTCGACTTTAACCTCTGGCCCCAAGTCAACCTGACTTACCTCAAAATTCAGACCATATAGGAAACAAAGACTCAGACTAGGGGCCCAGCCATCACATTATATGTTATGAGGGGCCAAGACACTATAGGCTGTATAGAGCCTCTGTATAACCAATATGTGATGATTGGGGCCTTCGTTTGAACTAGCCCTCTGTCCCCATGGCAGCCAGGCTTCCCTTATTATTCAGGCCATAAAGGAAACTAAAAATCAGACTGGGGCCCAGCCATCACATTATATGTTACCGTATGAGGGGCCAAGACACTGTATAGGCTGTATAGAGACTAGGCCTCTGTATAACCGATATGTGATATATATATATATATATATATATATATATATATATATATGTGATGTATATAAATGTGATGGTTGGGGCCTTCATTTGAACTGGCCCTCTGTCCCCATATGGCAACCAGGCTTCCCTTATTATTCAGGCCATAAAGGAAACTTAAAATCAGACTGGGGCCCAGACATCACATTATATGTTATGAGGGGCCAAGACACTGTATAGGCTGTATAGAGACTAGGCCTCTGTATAACCGATATGTGATATATATATATATATATATGTGATGTATATATATGTGATGGTTGGGACCTTCATTTGAACTGGCCCTGTGTCCACATGGCAACCAGGCTTCCCTTATTATTCAGGCCATAAAGGAAACTAAAAATCAGACTGGGGCCCAGCCATCACATTATATGTTATGAGGGGCCAAGACACTGTATAGGCTGTATAGAGACTAGGCCTCTGTATAACCAATATGTGATGATTGGGGCCTTCGTTTGAACTAGCCCTCTGTCCCCATGGCAGCCAGGCTTCCCTTATTATTCAGGCCATAAAGGAAACTAAAAATCAGACTGGGGCCCAGCCATCAGATTATATGTTACCGTATGAGGGGCCAAGACACTGTATAGGCTGTATAGAGACTAGGCCTCTGTATAACCGATATGTGATATATATATATATATATATATATATATATATATATATATAATGTATATAAATGTGATGGTTGGGGCCTTCATTTGAACTGGCCCTCTGTCCCCATATGGCAACCAGGCTTCCCTTATTATTCAGGCCATAAAGGAAACTTAAAATCAGACTGGGGCCCAGACATCACATTATATGTTATGAGGGGCCAAGACACTGTATAGGCTGTATAGAGACTAGGCCTCTGTATAACCGATATGTGATATATATATATATATATGTGATGTATATATATGTGATGGTTGGGACCTTCATTTGAACTGGCCCTGTGTCCACATGGCAACCAGGCTTCCCTTATTATTCAGGCCATAAAGGAAACTTAAAATCAGACTGGGGCCCAGCCATCACATTATATGTTATGAGGGGCCAAGACACTGTATAGGCTGTATAGAGACTAGGCCTCTGTATAACCAATATGTGATATATATATATATATATATATATATATATATATATATATATATGTGATGGTTGGCGCCTTCATTTGAACTGGCCCTGTGTCCACATGGCAACCAGGCTTCCCTTATTATTCAGGCCATAAAGGAAACTAAAAATCAGACTGGGGCCCAGCCATCACATTATATGTTATGAGGGGCCAAGACACTGTATAGAGACTAGGCCTCTGTATAACCAATATGTGATATATATATATATATATATATATATATATATGATGTATATATATGTGATGGTTGGGGCCTTCATTTGAACTGGCCCTGTGTCCCCATGGCAGCCAGGCTTCCCTTATTATTGAGGCCATAAAGGAAACTAAAAATCAGACTGGGGTCCAGACATCACATTACATGTTATGAGGGGCCAAGACACTGTATAGAGACTAGGCCTCTGTATAACCAATATTAGGCTCCAAGGGGGGGATCACACCCTCATTTATCTTCATCATCAGCAGCAATAGTTTGGCAGCCAGTGGGACTAAGGTCAAGGTGGCTCCCCTGCCCTGATGGCTGCCCTGCATCTCAGCAGCTGTCAGTGCTGTTTAGTGCGCTGGCCCTTTAAATCAGCTTCTTAGACAGAACAGTGATTAGCATATCGGATAAAATGTGTCAGGGAAGTGCGGAATATGGCAGATCGGAGTGAAAAGACGAAACGCAGGAGGGGGGACAATAGCAGGTGCCATGTAGAGGAAATAAAACGCACAGCGTCACAGTGGAATGAAAGTCGGGTGCTCCAGGCCGATAAAACACGAGGACCCCATTACCGCACCGATTAACCCTTCCTGTGCCAAACAAAGAGAACCAGTAACTAACTGCTGCTGCTAAACTTCTCCTGAATAAATGTGAAGCGTCACAGACAGGGGGGGACTGGGAGAATTCCTGGTGGGCCACACTGTTTCAGAGCCTATACATATATAGCCTATATATCTTCTAACACCAGACATGTTCTGTCCCTGCATTGCTATAGCCCCAGCATCATGGCTGGAGGGGGGGGGGGGGGATTCAAACTCACCTCTGCCACATTATTTGCCCCTCCAAAATGAACACTCTGCATTTAATGTGGGATGCCCGTCTGTGTGAAGCTATAGATTCCAGGGCTGTCGGTGGGTGGGTTTCAGTCCATCCCTGTGTGTGAAACCCTCAGGATCAGCTTCTTTCTCACCTCAATCCATGTTCTTGCGGCACATGCGCGGGCTTGCGCCCCAATCCGAACTTGTCACCATGCATAATAATGCCCAGTAATGAGCTCTGCGTGAAACTGATTGTGGGGTGCCCTCTGCTGGCTGCTTCCCTCTGCTGCACTCAGCTGCCACCAGCCATTCAGATATTCTGGGGGGAGTGCCGGGGGTGCCATTAGGGGCCCGTGCATGTGCTGTGGGATTGAATACTGAGGTGAGTATACAGGCAACCAGTTTTACACAGTGGGGCATCCCTGGGGGGTTTCACACAGCGGGGCATCCTAGTTCTGGAAGCTCCCGAGGGAGGAAGTAAGCCTGCCCTGGAGTTTCATAGACTCCAGGGTGGGTTTTGGTCCACTTTAAACAGGGAATTTGGAGACTTTGGCCTCGATTCAATAAAGGTAGAAAAAATATTCTCATGGTAGTAAAAGATTCAATTCATGAGAAAAAAGCCTGAGAATGTCACTGTTACTGAATCACTAGATAAAAAGACAATGAAAGTCAATGGCACTTTTTTACTACTAAGAAAAGTAGAGAACTGTTTCCTCCTTTCTACACTGTAGTAAAAGCTGCCATTGACTTTCATTGTCTTTTTATCTAGTGATTCAGTAACAGTGACATTCTCAGGCTTTTTTCTCATAAATTGAATTTTTTACTACCATGAGAATTTTTTTCTACCTATAGAATCGAGGCCCTTGTGTCTAAAAGATTCCATGGCCGTCTGAGATTCACTACTTGGGGCATCCCAGGCTGGGATGCCCCACTGTGTAAAACCCCCCAGATACACTCACCTTCTCCCAGAGACCTCAACGCCTCTTAGTGCTGCAGCCGCATCCCCGCTCACCTCTAGTCGTGCATGCATGGACTTTCTGAATGGGCGGCAGGGGCACTCCACAGCTAGATGCGGCCAGCGGTGCAATAGGCTCCTTTTTTTGTTTATACCTGATTCGCTGGTGGTAGGGGAGGCAGGCACTCACAAACGTAGGGGCCCATGAGGGGTTTAACTATAGGGTGTGCACCGGGGCCCCCGAAGCATTGACCGTCTAACTAAATGTGAGGGATCCTGGTGCAAACATTAAATGGGTCCCTACAATAAACTTTTTTCTGTCTTTAAATTGGCTGCAGTTAAACAACTAAAGACTGAAACAGCAGAGACCAATGGTGCTTCCTTTCTCTAAATGATGCCAAGTGAGCACAACTATAATAAATAAGGTGGAGGAGTAACACTGATGGGGCCCCTTTGAACTTCTGGACCCCAGTGTGGTCGCAACCCCTGCCCGCACCCCCTCAAGTTACGCCACTGTCCCCCGCCCACTATTGTGGCTCCTCCACCTTATTAATCAGATTTGTGCTCACTTGGTCTCTTTTAAAGAAAGGAAGCTCCATTTGTTTCTGCTGTTTTGGCTTAAAGTGGACCCAAAGCCAGTTTTTTTCCTTCCCCCGGGACACCCCGATTGGGGATGCCCCGCTGTGTGAAACCAAAGAATGCAAGTGATGCCACGCATGCACCGCGGATTTAATGAGAGGTAAGAAGAGCAGGCTATCTGGGGGGGGGGGGGGGGTCACACAGTGGGGCATCCCAAACTAGTTTTGGTCTACTATCTTTTGGGCAAAGTAGTTTTTTTTTGTCTTTTTTTAATTAAACAAGATAAAAAAGGTGTTGTTCCTCTTTAAAGTGGACCAAAACCCAGTGCAATCGACCCCGGCATCTAGACGATTCCCTCCCCCTGTGGTATCCAAATTCCAGATGACCTGCTGTGTGAAACCCGTACAGGTCACCCCATACACTTACCTTAATTCTCGATCCAACAGCACATGCGTGAGCCGCGGCCGCATCCCCGCTCTCCCTCTAGCAGGAGCGTGTCCCCGCGCCAGGTATTTGTGAATGGCTCCCTGTTAGAGGGAAGCGGGGGGATGCGGCCGCCATCGCGTTTGGAGCTGCTCACCTTAGACGAAGGTTTAGACAACATGACGTGAACGGCTTCGAGTGCGCTGATTGGACGAGCGGCCGCACATGCTTCGTAGGACCGGGAAGAGGTGAGTTGCGCTCGGCGATCTGGGGGGTTTCACGCTGCGGGGCATCTCCAATCAGGGTGCCCCGGGGGCAAGGACCAAAACCCAGGATAGTCAAAATCCTGGGTTTTGGTCCATTTTAAAGGGTCTGAAAGGAGGAGGAGCTTACAATCTATAGGGCTGTAGGCTTTAAGATCCCATAGCTGTGGCCTCTGCTGATATGTAGGAACATACGAGGATTAGGGTGTGTGGGGCGGCTCTGATATTATCATACAATGAATTCTCCTGAATGAGAACATTGCGCCATCACATGGCTGCATACAATATCACACGCAGTGCATAACACGCACAGGCCAGACATTACGGGGCACATACACACACATACACGCATGTGAACACATGAGCGGGATTCCTGGGCGCTGTGATCACTCCTGGAATAAGTGAAAGGCGATCAGGCAGCCCCAGCTGTTGGTGGCGGCAGGGTGGGGGGGGGGTGAGGGGAGCGCAGGCGGCAGCACTGTTTCGTATTACCGCTCATATAAACTGTTTACTTCCAGTGTCTCTGGGAGCTGCCTGTTTGGGATGCCTCGCTCTGTGATCACCTGGTATGTTTAGCGATCCCACGGCACATGTGCGGGTCTCGGTGGCATCACCGACTTCCCTCGGCTGATATGTGTACCAGCACCTGGCATCTGGACCTACCATGTATAAGATGCTAGGTCTGGTTAAAGAGGACCAAAACCAAGACCAAAGCAGGTATTTCCCCCCCCTGGGGCACCACTGTGTGAAACCCCCCAGGTTGCCCAAAAACTCACCTTCGTTCCTGGTCCAATGGCGCATGCGCGAGCAGTGGTCGCATCCCCACTATCTCTTTAGCAGGGCACGTGCCCACACCAGGCATTTGTAAATGGCCGGCGCGGGCACTCTTCCCGTTAGAGGGAAGCGGGGGATGCGGCCACCAGCGCAATCAGATCTGCTCGCATTAGACAAGCTCCTGGACGAGGGGGATTGAGCAGATCCGAGTGCTCTGATTGGACAAGCAGCCACGCATGCGTCATAGGACTGGGAAGAGTTGAGTTTGTTCGGACTACCTGACCTTGATAAAGTGGCCTGTGAGCGGGGGGGGGCCACGAAACGCGTTGGGGGATCGTTACTGGACCTGGGCATTCCTGGGGAACACTTCAGAGATATACACTCAGGTGATGTGTGTTTTTTCAATTGGTTTGTTGTATTTGATATATTTAGTCTGTTTGTCTTCTCTTTCTTGCCACATTTTGTATGAACAATGTTATATTTGCACAGATTAGCACTTATGCACTTTATGGATTGCTTTTATAAACACTTGGGTTAGATTGGGATGCCCTTGGAAATGTACGGTCTAGTCTTATATGTTTTTTAATCGTTTGTCATGTAATTTTTTGTGGGTAACTATTAATAAATTATTTATGAATTCATGATGTATATTAAGTTTATTCATTGATCACTGTGGAGGAGGTGCGCTGGTTTGGAGCTATACTAGGTGAATTGCTGGATTCACCACTGTAATATTCTAATTCTACCTGGGGGGTTTCACACAGGGGGGCATCCCCAATTGGAGTGCCCCGGGGGCAAGGACCAAAACCCAGGATAGTCAAAATCCTGGGTTTTGGTCCACTTTAAATACCCACCTCCCAGGGTATCCAGATTTGGAATGCCCTGCTGTTTGAAACCCTGCCCGTGGCCCAATAGGCTTACCTAGCTGGCAACCCCACGGCACATGTGCAGCAGCATCTCCCACATCTTTCTAGGTCTGCTGTACCTGAATGGCCGGTGTGACTGGGCTCAGCCATAGAGGGCTGCATGGGGGTGCCATGCACTGATTGCGGGTGGGACTGGCCCACAGGGGTACCAGGGAATCCCCAGTTGGGCTCATGCAATCAGGGGCCCTTTGAAGGCCCTCATCACATTTTGAACTATGGCCCTTATTCATCAAGCGATAGCGCCAGGTAGCGTCTGACGAGCGCCAGGTAGCGGCAGCTAACGGCGACTACCGACTCAAGTACGCCCGGCGGCGGTCACAATGACGCATTTATCAAGCAAAATGAGGCTAGCGCCGGCGAGAGCGACGGCTAGCGCGGCATTCATCATGAAGCCGCCTGGACCGAACAGCGCAGCTGCAAATTCCCTCACAGCGCCAGGTATGAGCTGTCGCTCCCTGCCGATGTCCAATGCATTTCAATGGAGCAATCTATAATTAATCATAATTAATTGGTATTATTTTTTTTTTATATTTTTTTAATGTCAAAAAATCGGAGACCACTTCTGCAATGTTAGGATTTATTTTTAAGTCAAAAAAAAAAATTAAAAAAATATGTGCAGAATTGATCTAACAGGTCTGATATTAATGTATTCATATTACAAAATGATTCTATAAACATGTATAATGTTACATTCAAAAAATATGGTTGTTTAGGGGTTAAAAACTAGTTAATACACATCGCCGCCAGCGCTCTGGGGTTTAAACAAGGAATGGACAGCGACAGCACATTCGGAGCGTGATTTGTTGATGAATATGAAGCTAGCCGTTCGCTCTGGCCATTCGTTGTCAGGCGCTCACATACAACGCTGGACCTGTGAAACAGCGACCCCCCAGCCCGTATTCAACATTACCGCACACCGACTGAGTCGCTGTCATCAAGCTAACGCCGGCCAAGCACAGCGAATACTGGCTGGCGCTGAAAAAATCACGCTACAGTCGCTTATCTGTCGCTACCTGGCGCTATTAATGAATCGGCCTCCCCGTATAGCTTATTTGTGGCATCCCACAGGATAATTCAGTTTCTGTGCATGGGTCCTGAATATAATCCGGTAATACTGATATATTGAATCTAGTATTTATATTGTAACTGTTACACCCTATCACATAATCATCCCTCAATGAGGGGGCGTGGCTAATTTAACAGTTGTCCTTCTTTCCCACCCTGAAGAGTTGGATAATATGGGTTAAGCTCCCATTCACTTTCTTTAGCCATGTATTCATATGTGCAGCCAAAGAAGCTTACTGGAGCAGAGCCATGTCTGTGGCTTGGGAAGGCAGGTGAGGTATGTCAATTGGGTGAACATCTGGATTTCACATAATGGGAAAAAACCCAGAATAATGAAAATCCAGGGTTCTGGTCCACTTTAAGAATAGCTTTCCAGGTGATGCAATTTGTTCTTATTGGCTGGCATCACCCGGCAATCTCTGATTGGAGGAGAGCCTGTGCAGTCACAGTGGGAGAGGCAAGAATACTCGACTTTGCACACACAGGAGACAGTGAAGCAGACCATAACCTAGGTGATTGAAAAAGGGTTTTGGTTCACTTTAAAGCGGAACAAAACCCAGGAATTTGACTAGCCTGAGTTTTGTTCCCTGCCCTGGGAGCATCCCAGTATGGGGTGCCCCGCTGTGTGAAAGCCCCCAGATCACCTGGTCCTACTCTCGTCCAGTCGCTGCCATTTGCCATACATATGTAATGTTCAGAAAACAGCTTTGTTTATAGCAATCTGGAGCAAAAGCGGACGCATCCCCCGCGGCAGACACTTGTGCCGCCAGACTAACGAATTGCTGCAGGTGGGAGCGTGCGCACAACCCAACGACGCAACGGATGCGGCCGCCCAATGTTAACACTGGCAAGGGAGCCAGGAAGGTGAGATTTGCTGGGGGGGGGGGGGGGGTGACACAGTGGGACATCCCGTGATTTGGGATGCCCCAGGTGAAAGCCAATGACCGGTCCTGGAATCTTTTACCCCACGGACGCACTATACATCTAGCCAATAACACACCACCACTAGGGGCAGGGTGCCACCTGCTGTGCAGCACAGGGATGTGTGAAAGGCGCTCTGGACTATGTTAGCACTATGGCATTACAGTAAATATGGCTAAACACCTTACAACACTCTCTAAAAATAAGATGCGTGACCCTTTATAAATCCTAATATTTCAATTCCCTAAATGGGGTGTTGGTCCATAATCATGCTCATTAACTCTATTGTTTGGTCCGGGTTAAGGCTATCCCCAGTGTATGCATCGAGCATTTGATTATGACCATACTACTCAATCTTTTTAAAAAGAAGTCTTGCTTCATGTCACAGACTCTATGCCTTTTGGATTTTAAAGGCCCTGTTTCTGCCCTTGGACTTTTGCATAGACTCATTAGTTTCATTTTCTTGAGCATGTCACAGACAATGTCATTGTGCTATTGATTACGTTACAGGCTGTCATTGTATTGTTGATTGTGTTACAGACTGCTAATGTCATTGTGCTATTGATTACGTTACAGACTGTCATTGTATTGTTGATTGTGTTACAGACTGCTATTGTTCTACTGATTGTGTTAGTTGAGGGATTGTGTGGCCTGCTCCCATTGGTCTGTGGGTTTGTCATGCAGTTCTCCATCAGGTCCACGGGGGAGGTCCCCTTGCATGGAGCCTTGCATATAAGGCCCAGGGTGGCACTAATAAAGGAAGTTCATCTTCACCCTCAATACTGAGTTCTGTCTCTTATTGGGGGAAACGCTATATTACAATTCACTAGCCCTTGTAAGAGCTGTTCCTGGTTCCTCACGGATGACTCTGGAATTCCTGCAGCACCTCTCACCATTGGGAAAAGGACGTCTCTGGCGGGCAAGCCCTCCGGCGATAAAGGTTATCACTACACTTCCCATTTATTATATAAATTCATGAATTACAAAACACACAATTCAATTACAATTACATGTTCCATGATTGATAAAGCTTATAACGTTATAAGTTCTCTCTTTGCTCACGCTCTCCCAAAGAATTTCATGAGGTTGAATGAAAAGTCTCCACAGACTGTCTTAGAGGCCCATTCATTAATAGCGCCAGGTAGCGACAGATGAGCGACTGTAGCGTGATTTTTTCAGCGCCAGCCAGTATTCGCTGTGCTTGGCCGGCGTTAGCTTGATGACAGCGACTCAGTCGGTGTGCGGTAATGTTGAATACGGGCTGGGGGGTCGCTGTTTCACAGGTCCAGCGTTGTATGTGAGCGCCTGACAACGAATGGCCAGAGCGAACGGCTAGCTTCATATTCATCAACAAATCACGCTCCGAATGTGCTGTTGCTGTCCATTCCTTGTTTAAACCCCAGAGCGCTGGCGGCGATGTGTATTAACTAGTTTTTAACCCCTAAACAACCATATTTTTTGAATGTAACATTATACATGTGTTTAGAATCATTTTGTAATATGAATACATTAATCTCAGACCTGTTAGATCAATTCTGCACAAATTTGTTTTACATTTTTTTTTTACTTAAAAATAAATCCTAACATTGCAGAAGTGGTCTCCGAATTTTTGACATTAAAAAAAAAAAAAAAAAATTAATACCAATTAATTATGATTAATTATAGATTGCTCCATTGAAATGCATTGGACATCGCCAGGGAGCGACAGCTCATACCTGGCGCTGTGAGGGAATTTGCAGCGGCGCTGTTCGGTCCAGGCGGCTTCATGATGAATGCCGCGCTAGCCGTCGCTCTCGCCGGCGCTAGCCTCATTTTGCTTGATAAATGCGTCATTGTGACCGCCGCCGGGCGTACTTGAGTCGGTAGTCGCCGTTAGCTGCCGCTACCTGGCGCTCGTCAGACACTACCTGGCGCTATCGCTTGATGAATAAGGGCATAAGTATTGGGCAGACATGTTTCGCCACCTCTTTGTGGCTTTCTCAATGCCCTTCTGTATCTGTGTCTATGTGCAAAATGCATGGATCAACATCCTTCATAATTTGGTATATATATCCACATTCAATTGCAAACCACCAAAACACCTTACAATCTGATCTGTCCAGTACACAATCTGATCTGTCCAGTACACAATCTGATCTGTCCAGTACACAATCTGATCTGTCCAGTACACAATCTGATCTGTTCAGTACACAATCTGATCTGTTCAGTACACAACGGGGAGGCTGATTCATTACTAGCCCCACGTATCGGCAGATGAGCGTCTGTAGCGAGGCGCTCAGAGCGACCGCTAGTAGTTGCTGTGATCGGCTATGATTCACTGTTACCGAGCGCCTCAGTTGCTGGCCGGCATTGATGAATTTGATGTGTGAGTCGCTATAACACCAGTACAGCGCTATATGGGAGCGAACGGTATCGACTGATCAGTGTGATCGACTCAAACCATATTCATAAAAAAAACAGCCTCACACAGCGCCGACGCCCAAAATTGTGTCGCTGTAGGCCAAAACGCCAGACGCTGTGTGATTCAAGTCCATTTTTGAACACCTATATCCACCAGTAACAAAGCGAAAACACATGGAATTGCATTGTTGTAACATTGTGACATTAACACTTTAGTGCCAGACCTGTAATGACAATTCTGCATAAAAATATAAAAAATCTAAAAAGTTTTAAAAAATGACTTTTAATAGGTCAGGAGAGGTCACAAAATTATTTGATACAAAAAAAAGAAAAACATTTAAAAAAAAACCCTATTTAAAGAGAAGAAAAGTAAAGTCCATTGAAATATATGGGAGAGCGACAGGTAGCAAAAGGTAATACCAGGCGCTCTGAAAGCCAGAGCGCCGGCTGTATACGCTGAACCATCTGTGATGATGAATCGGACGCTACATGGCGCTGTTAGAATCGCTCACCGGAATCGCTTAAATGTGGTATTGCGTGCAGCGCCCGGCATTCACCGGTCGCTACCTGTCGCTAACAGGCGCTACCTGCCGCTGCCCCTTGATGAATAAACCCCTAAACAAACAATTGTAGGCATAACCCAAATCTCAAATCAGAGGGCATGCTCCCCAAGACTCAAATGCACACACCTTGACCTTAATCCAAAACCGAGTCTATAAATGGGGCACAGCTCCAAAAATATTAAAAATAAAATATCTTTTATTAGTTACATATAGACAACACATTCAAACAAACACCAATTTTAAATTAAAATTAACACCAAATCATCCCCGATCATCTGTGACTATAGTGGAAATACACAGATAATACCGAAAAATTCTTCCCTGGGCAGCGTCTTCTTTAAATACAGGAAATTTTAGTAATACACTGACTAGTCCCCCTTCATAATAATAAAGTTGCGCGTGCTATAAGAATCCAAAACTTCAATTAATATTACCAACAAGAATAATTATTATATAACCCTAAATACTATTAGTAAATAGATATAACCCTATCAATACTTCTAAATAAAGTGCAAATGCCAAACATTATATTACATCAAAATATACCTGTAGGGGCCTGGGTGTAAATAGGAACATGTCAGTTAGTTAAAGTGGACCAACACCCAGGGGTGATCGGCCTGGGAATCTATAAGATTCCCGGGCCGATCACCTCCCTCACCGCGGGGCATCCGAGATCGGGATGTCCCGCGGGGTGAACCCCCCCCCCAAAAGCCCTAAAAAACCTTACCTTATCGGCGACGGATCAGCCGCCGCCGCCTCCCGCGCGCCACTCTAGCAGTGCGAGCGCCCGCGCTGGCCGTTTGTGAATGGCCGGCACGGGCGCGCGCCCTGTAAGAGGGAGCGCGGGAGGCGGTGGCGGCTTGTCCGTCGCTTGTCCGTCGCCGAAAAGGTACGTTTTTTGGGGCTTTTGGGGGGGTTTCACACAGTGGGGCATCCTGATCTCGGATGCCCCGCTGAAGTGGACCAACACCCAGGATAGTGAAAATCCTGGGTGTTGGTCCACTTTAATAAGAAACCTATGTACATAGACTTAATAAGACATGGGCAGGCTGATTCATTACTAGCGCCAGGTAACGACAGATGAGCGTCTGTATAGCAACGTTAAGAGGGACCGCTAGTGGTCGCTCTGATCGTCCGTGAGTCGATATTACAGAGCGCCTCAGTCATTTATAAATTTGATGTGTGAGTCGCTATAACACCAGTACAGAACTATATGGGAGCGAACGGCAGCGACTGGTCAGTGTGAGCGACTCAAACCATAATCATCAAAAAAACAGCCTCACACAGCGCCGGCGCTCTAAAAATTGGTGCTCTGTAGCCCAGAGCGAAAGACGCTGTTTGATTAAAGTCAGTTTTTGAACATATCCACTAGTAACAAAGCGAAAACATATGGAATTACATTGGCATTACATTGTGACATTAACACTTTAATACCAGACCTGTAATGATAATTCTGCATACAAATATAAAAAATCAATACATTTTTCAAAAATTACTTTTTCTAGCCAAGGAGAGGTCACACAATTATTTGTTAAAAAAAAAGAAAATTAAAAAATAAAAGAAAACCCTGTTTAAAGAGAAGAAAGGTAGCGTCCATTGAAATGTATGGGAGAGCGACAGGTAATACCTGGAAGATTGAGTGCCGGCGCTCTACGCTGAGCCTAGAGTAATGATGAATCCGACGATACATGGCATTGTTCCAGTCGCTCACCAGAATCTGCTACCTAAATGTGGTATTACGTGCCGCGCCCTGCGTTCACCTGACGCTACCTGCCTCTACCTGTCGCTTACAAGGCACTACCTGTCGCTATCCCTTGATGAATAAAGCCCTAAATCCTTTTTGTGGTTCCAACCATGAAAGTGTATAGACATTGTAGTACCCTTAATTAGACTCAAGATGGCAATAGTGGGATTAGGCCATAGACAATCACTGGGCCATAAACTTGAATGGAGATTGTTCTAGAAGGTAAGGTATAAAGGGGTTAATAGTCATAGCAGGATGCTGGGTAGAAACGGGGAGGCCGATTCATTAATAGCGGCAGGTAGCGACAGTTGAGCGACTGTAGCAGTATTTTCACAGCGTCCGCTAGTAGTCGCTGTGCTTGGTCGTTGTTCAGTTGTTGATAGCGACTCAGTCGGTGTGCAGTAATGTTGAATACGGGGTGACGAGTCGCTATTTGACAGGTTCCGCGCTGTATGGGAGCGCATGATAGCGACTGGCCATAGCGACCGGCTCCCACCATTTTCATCAAAAAATCCCGCTCAAAAAATTCTCGCGCTGTGAAATGCATGTTTAAACCCCAGAGCGCTGGCGGCGATGGGTTAAAAGTAGTTTTTTAACCCCCAAACCTCCATATTTTTGGAAACCAAAAAAAAACAAGTTTTTAATTACATTTTGTAATATGAATACAATAATATCAGACCTGTAATATCAATTCTGCACAAAGTTTTTTTGTTTGTTTTTTACCTTAAAAAAAATATCTAACATTGCAGAAGTGGTCACAGAATTTTTCACATTTAAAAAAAAACAAAAACAAAAACATTATTATGAATTAATTATGAATATTTAAAGATTGTTCCATTGAAATTCATTGGAGAGCGCCAGGTAGCGAGAGGTCATACCTGTCGCTGTTCAAGGTCGGACGCTGGCGCTGTGGGGTGAGGCTGGAATAATGATGAATGAGTCGCTATCTGGCGCTATATCAGTCGCTAAGCAGGATCGGCTTGATAAATGTGTGATTGTGGTGGGGAGCCGGCGTTCTCGTCATTACCGGTCGCTCACCAGGCGCTACCTGTCGCTATCCCTTGTTAAATAAGGGCCATAGTAATAACTAGGAGGATAGTGATTGGTTAGTGGGTTTAGAGAACAGCCTATCATATGTGGGACCTGTTGAAGAACATGAGATGGAATGTTCTGGAAAGTAACTAGTGGTGATATAGGGAAGCCCCAGTGCAAAAGCCACCTGTTCTACTTAATTGGATTGTAGAGGAGCAGATGTGAATCCAGACTCTGATGGAGAGAGGGGGAGAGATCCAGAAAGGTGGGGAGAATCCTCCTTGGGAAATAAGGTCTTTTGATTGAACTTTTGACTATGGAAAGAACAGAGAGAAGTGTAACCGAACGGATGTATGAACCTGGGCCATGTTTGATGTCTGCCTTTGGAATTAATAAAGAGGAACTCTGCTTTTGTCCATTGGATTGGTCATCATCTTTCCAAGCAGCACCGTGAGTACTATCCTCCCCTGTAATAGCGCCCTAGCACCTCACCCACACCGACACACTTGGAGCACCCTGGGCCCAGAAGAACCTGCTCCCTGCCATCTTCACTGAACACCAGGTGTGGGAGGACTACATACCCTAAACAATTCATATAACAATACCAACAACTAATAGAAATAGAAAGTGGTCCAAGGTGCTGTGCAATTTGTTATAAATAGCTACAAAGTGCTGGTCTAATACATGAACCTCACCTACTACTTAACCATTATCTTGTATCCAGCTAATAAATACATTGTCCCTCTGATAAAAATGGGAGACAGGTCAGATAGATCCCCTGGAGAAGCCGCAGGCATGCGGCGGAACGCGTGGAACAGCATCCACACTGATCTCTGGACTTGAAATTGTTCCCGGATTTAAGGGCAGTATCTCTTATTATCCTAATAGAGTGTCTCTATCTGACCAGTCTCCCATTTGTAGCAGAGGGACAATGTATTTATTAGGTAAAAATAAGGAAAGACAGAATATAAAGAATAAAATCAAGAATAAATAAACAAGAAATGATAGGAGAAATAACCGAAAGAATAAAAAAGAATGGAAGGAAAGATGTAAAGAAACAAGGGAAGACATTTTGGGACATGTGGGAATGTTGGGCACATGCTTCTCCATGAGACTCCATGGCACTGCCATAAGCAAATTGATGCCACCAGAGGAGCTCTAGGAATGCTAAGAAAGAAGATATCATGCTGCTGTGTATTACATGACCACCATGTAAGGTGAGCCTTCCCAAGGTGCATCTGCCCAGGTAAGCCCGGAGCTAGCGCCAGCCCTGCCTGTGGAAGAACAGGGGAATCCCCTCATCCCTTTTAGGGTCAAGTGAGCACCGCAGACATGGTAAGCCATTTGTTTGTGTGTATAGCCCCAGCACTCACCAGACCCTGCACAGATAAATCACTGCATGACTGTAATGATTATGTTCCTCATTCTTCTATGATAGGAGCAGCAGGTGATACCGGATGTCGCTGTTCTTCCAGAGGAGAGCACGGCTTATCCACTCGTGGAGGCTGATTCATTACTAACGCCAGGTATTGCCAGATGAGCGTCTTTTAGAACGACCGCTAGTAGACGCTGTAAGCGGGTATCGGGCGCTGTAACATAGCACCTCAGTCGCTTTAGTAACCTGGCCCCCATTGATGAATGTGATGTATGTTGGGCGCTGTAACAACAATATAACGCTGCAGCGAGAGAAAGGTAGCGCCAGCTCAGTGCGACTGACTCTCAGCACTCTACACCATATAGTCAAAAAAGGACACACACACAGCGTAGGCTCTCTGGATCTGGCCACTGTAGCATAGAGCGCCAGGCACTGTGTGATTAAAGTCTGTTTTTGAACACATATCCATTAGTAACAAACAGGCCGATTCATTAATAGCGCCAGGTAGCGACAGATGAGCGACAGTAGCGTTATTTTCACAGCGCCGCTAGTATTCGCTGTGCTTGGCCGTTGTTCGGCTGTTGACAGCGACTCAGTCGGTGTGCGGTAATGTTGAATACGGGGTTAGGAGTCGCTGTTTGACAGGTTTCGCGCTGTATGGGAGCGCATGACAGCGAACGGCTCCCAGCATATTCATTAACAAATGACGCTCAAAAAATTCTCGCGCTGTGAAATGCTTGTTTAAACCCCAGAGCGCTGGCGGCGATGGGTTAAAAGTAGTTTTTTAACCCCCAAACAACCATATTTTTTGAAAAAAAAAAAACATGTTTTTCCAAACATTTTGTAATATGAATACATTAATATCAGACCTGTAATATCAATTCTGCACAAATTTTTTTTTTTTTTTTTTAACTTAAAAAAAATATCTAACATTGCAGAAGTGGTCACAGAATTTTTGACATTTAAAAAAAAAAAAAAAAAATTAATAGCAATTAATTATTAATATTTAAAGATTACTCCATTGAAATGCATTGGAGAGCGCCAGGTAGCGAGAGGTCATACCTGGTCGCTCGCTGGCGCTGTGGGGTGAGGCTGGAATAATGATGAATGATTCGCTATCTGGCGCTCTGTCAGTCGCTAAGCAGGATCGGCTTGATAAATGTGTGATTGCGGAGGGGAGCCGGCGTTCTCGTGGCGGTGACCGTCATTACCGTTCGCTCACCATTCGCTACCTGGCGCTATCCCTTGTTAAATAAGGGCCAAAGTGAAAACACATGGAATGACATTGTTGTAACATTGTGACATTAACACTTTAGTGCCAGACCTGTAATGACAATTCTGCATAAAAATATAAAAAGTCTAAAAAGTTTCTAAAAGTGTTTGTTTGCAGCCAGGAGAGGTCACACAATGATTGGAGCAAAAAAAAAAAAAAAATTGTCAAACACGCTGTTTAAAGTGGACCAACACCCAGGATTTTGACTATCCTGGGTTTTGGTCCACTTCGGGGGGGCACCCCGATTGGGGGTGCCCAGCTGTGTGAAACCCCCCAGAAAGCCCCAAAAACTCACCTCACCACGCTTCCACGTGACCGCGCCGTCCAATCTCTGCCAACGGACAAGCGGGTGACAGCGACGGACAAGACAGCGCGTCCGCCGGCGCCTCCCGCACGTCACTCTTACAGGGTTTTGGGGGTTTCACCCCGCGGGACATCCCGATCTTGGGCCGATCACCCCTGGGTGTTGGTCCACTTTAAACACAACCAAATGAAACCCCATTGAAATGTATGGGAGAGCGACACTGAGCGAAAGGTAATACCTGGCACTCTGGAAACTAGAGCAGCGGCACTATACGCTGAGCCGCCTGTAATAATACGTGTGACGCTACATGGCGCTGTAAGAGGCGCTCACCAGATTCGCTTTCATAAATGTGGTTTTGCCTACAGCGCCCGGCGTTCACCAGACGCTGCCTGCCGCTACGAGGCGCTATCTGACGCTATGCCTTCTTAAATTATCCCCTTAGATAGGCATATTGAACAGAGGCCCCACATTCAGAACAGCGAATATCAGCTTCTGATTGGCTGCAGCGGATACTGGTAAACAATCCATTGCTGTAAATAGGGCCGAGGCAGCACTAGGGAAGCAGGGGGAGCTCCACTTTATGGAGATGGGAGAGGTCACATTTTTCGGCGTGTCGTGCCATGCGGGCGCTACCTGCGATCGGGTGTCAGGAGCAGCACATGCATGTTGGGGGATGATGATGTGTGTGTGTGGGTGATGAGGGGGAGGGAGGATCAGCTGCTGTGTGTGTCATGGAGGGGCCGGAATGAGGGGACAGCTGCCCGGAATAAGGAATCAGCGCAGACAATGGGGCGATTGTGAGGCATTGCCAGGGAAAGTGGGCAGCCACAATGGGGGGGGATCGAAAGAGCCAGTGACAAGATAGGGGCAATGAGGGGGGACGGGCCATGGAAAGAGATACAAAATAAGAGGGAGGGGGGCAGAGATTGCAGGTTAAGAGAGGATCATGAATAATAAGTGGATTTAAAGTGGACCAACACCCTTCCCTGATCGGCTATAAGATTCCCGGACCGATCAGCCCCCTGACTGCGGGGCACCCCGATCGGGGGTGCCCTGCTGTGTGAAACCCCCCAGAAACCCCTAAATCCCTACATGCTCCTCGATCCAGCGGCGCCCGCCGCCGCCTCCCGTGCGTCCCTCTAGCAGGATGCGCACCCGCGCCGGCCGTTCGTGAATGGCCGGCACGGGCGCGCCCTGTAAGAGTGATGCGCGGGAGGCGGCGGGGGGTGCGCTCTCTTGTCCATCGCTGCCTCCCGCTTGTCCGTCGGCGGGGATTGGCTGCAGCAGTCACGTGGGAGCGGGGAGAGGTGAGTTTTTCGGGGTTTCTGGGGGGTTTCACACAGCGGGGCACCCCCGATCGGGGTGCCCCGCCGAAGTGGACCAAAACCCAGGATAGTCAAAATCCTGGGTGTTGGTCCACTTTAAAGGAGTCCTATCTATAAAATAGTCTAATGATAAAATAAGGCCATGGGCATCATCAAAAAAAAGGTGGCTTTCCCATGCCAGCGACACCTTCCCTTGTGTGATTTCCCCTCTTATCTCTATTCATCAGTGGCAAAGTTTGGAGTGCACATGTCTGGAAGCACAGAAAAGGTTTCTCCTCTACAGCTTCCTAAGGGACTGTGTAACAACTACGTCATGTTCTCCAGTACAATGTAGAACTCCACAGCTGCAGTAACAGTTTACCAGTCCCACCTCCTGTCTTGTCACTGGAGACAGAATGGTCATCATTGTTTAGCACCAACATATATCCTCCTCTGCAGTTTCCTAAGGAACTGTGTAACAATCTTGTCAATCTCTTCTAGTACACTGTTAGCCCTCCATAGTTGCAAAATTAGTTTACATGTTAGTACTAGTAGGGACATCTAATCACACCTACTGTTACATGAGTCAGAAAGTTAAACTAAAGGGAAAGCAAGCAAGATCATTTGTATTTCCTGTACCCTCACTGATACCATCTTTGTAGGCTATACAGCACTACTTATCCCTGGTTATCAATGGCGGCAATGAAACATGAGCGAATCGGTTCTGACGAACCTGAACTCCGAATTTCAGGGAAAATTCGATTCAGCATGAACCCGAATTTGTAATGGTTCGTGCTGACCGAATTGCCCGAAACGAATTTTTGAGAAGTTCGCTCATCTCTAGCGACAATGTTTAGATGTCTAGAAGATCACCAGTAGAACACAAAAAATGATCCTCCTTTACAGATTCCTAAGGAACTGTGTGACAATCACATTGGTATCTTTGATACACTGTCAGTCCTTCATAACTGCATTTTAATATTAGTTTAAGTAGGGACATCCAGTCACATTTACTGTTTTGTCACTGGAAAACTAATCCAACAGGAAAGTGATGGGTGTCATCAATACCGAAGAGGGTGACCAGCAGTCAGTTTGGAGTTCTCCTCCCAAGACAGAGATTTACCCACTTATCCCTGTTCATCAATGGCAAGGATTCAAGTGCACATGTCTGGAGGATCCGATAACAGAGGAACACAAAAACTGTTCCTCCTCAGCAGCTTCCTGAGGAACTGTGTAACAATCATGTCAAGCTCTTCTAGTACACTGACCTCCATAACATTTTTCATGGAGAAAGATACACCTTTCCTGCAAGCAGGACTAGGATTTCCCTACTTATCCCTGGTCACCAATGGCAGAGATTGACGTGAAGATGGAAGATCCAGTACCAGTGGGACACAGATCCTCCGCTAGAACTTCCTAAGGAACTGTGTAACATCACATCATGGTCCTCCATAAACCTCCATTACTCCAATAACAGTTTATGCGTTAGTTCCAGTAATAACATTTACTGTTTTGTCACAGGAGATGAAAGGTTCATCTAACAGGAAAGTTATGGGTTTCATCAACACAAAAAAGTGGTGTTCAGCAGACAATTCAGAGTTCCTGAACCATTGACTCCCTTTAATCTCTGTGAGTAGCAGAGGGATTTTTCCACTTATCTCTATTCATCAATGGCAAAGCTTGGAGTACTGGAAGTTCCAATGCTGGTGGGAAGCAGCAAGTGCTGCTCTTTTCCAGCCTCCTCAGGGATTGTGTAACAATCACTTCCTGCTACTCCAGTAAAATGTCAGACCACCATACCTTTCAGAGGTGACAGGGTGGGAAAGTCTCAATCAGTCAGGAAGATATTTAGATAAAGGGCAAGCTCTCCTTGTTAATGCCAAATCACAAGCAATTAGGGGCAGGCATGGCCTGATCATCGAAAACAAAGCAACTCAAATCATAAGGTCCCTAGCCCATGTGACCAACGTGTATCATAGCAATTCAGCCTCTTCCTCAGGGAAAAGAGGTAAATTAGCAGTTAACATGGTTTCTTCTTTATCATCACAGACCTAAAAGAGCGACAACTGCTGAGTAAAGTGGCACAGAGGGAAACAGCTGGGAGGTATGTGCTGCACATATGTATGAGGCTGCCACAGCTGTAACAACTGAATGATTTATGGCATTCCTTTAATGTCCCATCCGATCTGCATTGGTTTTATATCTTAGGCATGGGCTTGGTGAGCCTGTGCAGCTGTTATGGGACCTGGGAGTGAGCGGCCAGCCATGCCAAAGTCATCTTTCTAACTGCATAGCAATGTGAGCCATACATTCATCAATGACTGAGCAATTACTAGGCATGACTATGCCAAAGAAGCCTGTGTGATGCCGATATAGGGCCCTGGGGTAAGGGGACCACCCATGCCCACAGGATTGGATTAAGAGTGGTGGAGGACCTTGGGCAGAAAGTCTAGTGAAGTCTCCCTTCATCAATATGACTGAGCAATTGCTAGGCATGACTATGCCAAAGAAGCCTGTGTGATGCCGATATAGGGCCCTGGGGTGAGGGGACCACCCATGCCCACAGGATTGGATTAAGAGTGGTGGAGGACCTTGGGCAGAAAGTCTAGTGAAGTCTCCCTTCATCAATATGACTGAGCAATTACTAGGCATTACTATGCCAAAGAAGCCTGTGTGATGCCGATATAGGGTCCTGGAGTGAGGGGACCACTCATGCCCACAGGACTGGATTAAGTGTGGTGGAGGACCTTGGGCAGAAAGTTTAGTGAAGGCTCCCTATAAGTAATTTTGGTTCAAAATCAATCAGTAGGGTTCTGAAGGCCCAGAGGTAAACCCACTTGTAAATCAGGGCAGTGACTACTCTACAGTTACCCAGTGAAGCTCTCCACTAGGCTCCCTGCTCAGGGGCCTTCACCACTCCTAATCTGGTCCTAGTGAGGGGTTATGTCAGATTTGTAAAGCCGGCCTGCGAAATCAGGACCCTCCCTGACACAGGGTTGCCAGGGAGGGTTTAGGTCCAATTTAAAGTGGACCAAAACCCTTGAAATCTGGGCCTTAGAGTTTAAAAGTTTCTGGTGCAAAGTTCTACCCAGAGGCTTCCCAATTTATGTCTAAAACCCCCCAGTTAGCCCATTACCTCTAACCCAGAATCCCACAAACAGAGGCCTTCTCTGCATGCACCCATGCCAGACATATCTGAATGGCTGGTGGCACGTGACTGCAGCTGTAAGGAGTGGCTTTGTGAGGTGCACAGCAATAAATGCTCAGTGACAAGGAGGCCAGGGCATTCACCGTGGGATCACCAGTTCAAGGTAAGTAAAAGACAAACCAGGGAGTTTCATGCACAGGGGCACAGAGTTTTGGTTCATTTTATGTTCGGGCGTCTTATTTTTTTAAGAGTTGTCTCTGCTACATTGTAACAGACATGAAAACAAGATAGACAATCACCGCGCATAAAGTATCTTAACATTATTACAATTATTAAAAACTTATGCTCAACGTGCCGGACCCCTTTATTCCACCCAAAGTCCAACAATCTATTGGTTAAGGCACAGAGCAAAGGGATTTCAGTATAATTCATCGTGTTTGAGAAAAGGACAACTGTCCAAGATCCCACGGCGCATGCACGATGCACGGTAACCGGTGCCGATTGTAGCGGTGGTTTTGATCAGCACCAGTTATCGTGCATTGTGCATGCGCCGTGGGATCTTAGACAGTTGTCCTTTTCTCAAACACGAAGAATTATACTGAAATCCCTTTGCTCTGTGCCTTTACCAATAGATTAACAAACAAACATGGCCATGACTTTACAATAAACAGGATTGTCTCTAATCTGCTTGTTACAAGGTGGAGACTGACCTTCCCTGCAGGTAGTGGTGGACTGGGGCCAAAAATCAGCCCAGGATTTAACCAGCACCTGGCCCACCCATGACCAGCCAGTGGCATCTCAGCTGCTTCCTGGCCAGTCATCCAGTGCGCTCCAAAGGTTGAGACTAAATAATTAGGGGGAGGACATGGGCTGGGGTGCTTGGCTCCAAGGCTAAAGCTATATCATTAGGAGGAGGACATGGGCTGGGGTTGCTTGGCTCCAAGGCTGAGGCTATATCATTAGGGGGAGGACATGGGCTGGGGTTGCTTGGCTCCAAGGCTAAGGCTATATCATTAGGGTGAGGACACTGGCTGGGGTTGCTTGGTTCCAAGGCTGAGGCTAAATCATTAGGGGGAGGACATGGACTGGGGTTGGTTGGGTAAGGAGGAGGGGATGGGGGGGCTGGGATTGGATGGGAGTGTTAGTAAAGGTAGCAGCCCAGACTGCCCCAAAGCAGTGCGGCCCACCGGGCATTTGCTCGGGTCTCCCTATGGCCAATCCGCCCCTGTCTGCAGGTGTAATACTTCATGAAGCCAAGAGGAATGTGACACAGGGCTGTGGCATAGCCAGGCACGGGGTGTGAAAGAAACATCTGAAAGCTGCCTGTTCCCAGCTATCTTCTCCTCTAGGGCTGGTTCACCTGAAGAGGAGCAACAGCCGTCCTGGATTCTCCCTCTTTGTGGGGCATCTCCTTAAGCTGAGGGGCATATGCGTGCCAGGGATTTCTGAATGGCCACTGCGGGTACGTGGAGGAGCGGTCAGCAGCTCGCAATCCATTCAGTTTGCCACTTGCCACAGCATAAAATAAAGCAGAATGAAGCACAAGCCACTGACTGGCTGCCAGGAGAAGTGAATTAACAGGCCAACCGGGGGATTTCACGCAGCAGGGCATCCCAAATCCAGATGCACCAAAGAAGAGGAACAAAATCCAGGATAGTGAAAAGTCCTTTTTGTTCCTCTTTATACTAGAAATCCTATTTAAAAGAGAACTGTAGGGAAATATTAACATTTCTATTATTTCTTAACTTAAAGTGGACCAAAACCCAGGATTTTGACTTTCCTGGGCTTTGCTCCTTTCCCCTGGGGCACCCGATTGGGGATGCCCCGCTGTGTGAAACCCCCCAGATTGCTGATGCCAACTCACCTCTTCCCGGTCTTACAGCGCATGCGCGGCTGCTCATCCAATTAGCATGCTCAGCGGCCGCATCCCTTGCTACCCTCTAACAGGGAGCGCGCCTGAGCCATCCATTCACAAATGCCTGGCGCGGGCACACGTCCTGCTAGAGGGATAGCGGGGAAGCGGCCGCGGCTCGTGCATGCACCATTGGACCGGGAAACAAGGTAAGTGTATGGGGTGACCTGGGGGGCTTCACACAGTGGGGCATCCCGGCTTTGGATGCCTCGGGGGAAGAGAATCGATCGGCCTGGAAATCTTATAGATTCCCAGGCCGATCAGCGTGGGTTTTGGTCCACTTTAAAGCAGAAGTCCAGTTATATAACAGTCCCCTGGTGCTGTGGCAGGGCAGGGGTGGGGGGTAAAATGTTTCAGCAGCCAAACAAAAAAGCAAAAGGGTACTTACCTTTTGTCCTCCGCAGCTGATCAGTGGTAGTCTGGTGATCAGCAACTCACCTGATCACTGGATCTGAGTCTGCGCCACAGTCCTCATTTCCCTTGTCGCCCTGGGCTGTTTACCTTCTGTGCTGACTCCCACCACCTACCATCAGTCACAGGGGTGTGACCTCGTCCTCTCCATTAAAGGAGCAATATCGCGAAAAAATGGCCCAATGCTGAAAATGCCCCAATGATGAAAATATAAATATGCTGGATAGCGGGAGGAGGGGTCACTTATACACCCGGCATCAAGAAATATCTAACCAGGCTTGTTTTTCATTCTTTTCATGGGAAGAAAAGGACATCCGGGGTGACAGGCTTTGTCACCCCTGATAGAATAAACCTTTCACACCTGGATTTTATTCTTACCATGAGAGAACAAACAACAAGCTTGGCGGGAGTTTTATTCAGTTCGGGTGTATAAGTGACCCCTCCTCTCATTAGCCGACGTGTTTATATGGATTTTTAATATTACACAATTTCGTAATAGTGCTCCTTTAACTACATTTGAGGGGGTGTGTCTGGCCTTAGCACTCCCCCACCATTGGAATGAATGGAGAGGGCATGGCAGTGCTCCTGTGACTGATGGAGGGTTGCGAACCCGACAGGCCGTCAATTCCTGACGTCATGCCTTCTAAGACAGCATCTAAGGCCAGAGGCTCTGAGCACACTGGCGGCTGCATCCCCTCTATCCCTCTAGCAGGGCGCGTGCCCGTGACAGCCATTTGTGAATTGCTAGCATGGGTGCGTTCCCTGTTAGAGGGAAGTGGGGGACTTTGACTATCCTGGGTTTTGCTCCGAGTATGCTGATTGGACAAGCGCTGCGCATGCCCCAGAGGACCAGGAAGAATTGAGTTTCTTCGGGGGCGATCTGGGGGGTTTCACACAGCGGGGCACCCATGATCCCCAGGGGAAAGGCCCAAAACCCAGGACATTTAAAATCCTTGGTTTTGGTCCTCTTCAAAGGGCCCCTTCAGCTTTATATAGAGATGTTTTAAAGGAGTTTAAATTGAATAATTCTTTCACTGTGAAATGTCACTACTCTACTGTTAAAGGGGGCCTCTAACATAATTTTGTGAAATTTACTATAGTTAAAGGGGGTTTTGTCTATCTTCTTCCACTTTCCCAGATACATTAATTGGCTACTGGTGACCTCTTTATCTATCACTATCTACAGACACATTGCTGGACTGTTTCAAAGCCCCGAAAGAGCCCTCAGAAGTTTCTGATGGTGACCCTGAGAGGAAGCCAGACATGGATTTACACCTGCCATGTTTATCCATCAGCCTTTCCTTGTGTCTGACGCTCTCTGTAGAGTTTTATTTCTGGGATCACGCTGTCTGACCTTGAACTTCAGTTATAAAATTATAAAAGAAAAACGTTTCTTTGGAGTTGTGCTTTAAAGCAGAACAAAACCCAGGGGGGCCGGCCCTGGAATCTAAAAGATTTCAGGGCTGGCTGCTGACCTTTCCCCAGTTTGGGATGCCCCGCTGTGTGAACCCCCCAGAATGCCAGTAAAGCGTCCTTTTTACCTGCCCCAACGACACATGCGCATGCTCTCGTCCAATCAGTGCCGTTTGCCTCGACGATGGCATTCAGAAAACATCGCTGATTGTTTTCAATGGGGAATTGGTGCAGCCGCATCCCCTGCATCCTTGGGCTCTGTGCGTACTTCCGTCCCAGCCATTCATATAGGCTGGGGCGGGAGCATGCACGCCACTGGGGATGCGCCCACTATCGCTCCCCATTGAAGCAAAACAGTGCTGAATGACAGCTTCACAGCAAACAGCTCTGATTGGACGAGAGCTTGCGCATGCGTCGTTGCGCCAGGAAGAGGTGAGTTGTACTAGGCGTTCCGGGAGATTTCACACAGCAGGGCATCCCAATCTGGGATGTCCAGGGAAACAGAACAAAACCCGGTAAAGTAAAAAAAATGTTAACTTTAAAGTAAAATAATGATGTACAAGCTGCAGTTGCCCATAGCAACCAGCAAATTTGCAATATTATACAGCAACCAAGAGGAAAGATGGAGCCTAGTTCTGTTGCTATGGGTTACTGCATGATGAAAATGGCAGGCCACCGTACTAAAAAGCAGGGTGGGAACGGAGCACCTCGGGTTCCACCAGAGAAAATTCTCCTTTGGACCCATACTTCAACCAAAACTGTGTAATAATATAACATCTGATGTTTAATAACAAATGACAAAGAACAAATGTAACTTAGTGAAGAAAAACTCAAAAGAACAGAAACACTGTGTTAGTCTCAATTAAACTGTAATAATATAACATCCGATATATTATTACAAACAAAAAACAAATGTAACTTACTGAAGAAATAGCAAAATCAAAGAACAGAAACACTGAGTTAGTCTGGGATCTCCTGTACTGCCCTGATGGTGGCTCTGGGTCAGTTTCTGGGTCCCACCGGAAAATCCTCTGGCGCTCTATTGGGCCAGTCCATAACTGCTGAAGTGCATGCATGTACACAGTAGCTAGGGATTTGGCTGGCGTGCCGCTCATGTCCGTGGGCCAGAAGATGAAGTAAGCTGCTGGGTATGAAGGAATGATGGCGTGAACTAGAACTAATGAGCAAGAATGTGTGTCCAAGCCAACGTTAATCACGCAGGAACTCGGGTCAATGGGCTTATTCAAAATAACCTGTCCTTGGAACTCGACCTCCTTACCCTGTCCCCATGTCTATGCAGAGCGGAGGATCGGGGTGTACACACATAGATTGCTGAAGGAAAGTAAGTTAGGCCCCTTCTTTAGGCACCAGTCAAGATTCCTGAATTTTCCTTAAAGTGGACCAACACCCAGGATTTTGACTATCCTGGGTTTTGGTCCACTTCGGTGGGGCACCCCGATCGGGGGTGCCCCGCTGTGTGAAACCCCCCAGAAAGCCCCAAAAACTCACCTCTCCCCACTCCCACGTGACCGCGCCGTCCAATCCCCGCCGACGGACAAGCGGGAGGCAGCGACGGACAAGAGAGCGCGCCCACCGCCGCCTCCCGCACGTCACTCTTACAGGGCGCGCCCGCGCCGGCCATTCACAAACGGCCGACGCGGGTGCGCGTCCTGCTAGAGGGACGTGCGGGAGGCGGCGGCGGCGGCGGGCACCGCTGGATCGAGGAGCCCCGCAGTCAGGGAGCTGATCGGTCCGGGAATCTTATAGATTCCCGGGCCGATCATGGGAGGGTGTTGGTCCACTTTAAAGTGGACCAACACCCAGGATTTTGACTATCCTGGGTCTTGGTCCACTTCGGTGGGGCACCCCCGATCGGGGTGCCCCGCTGTGTGAAGTGCCCCCGATCACCCGAAAAACTCACCTCTCCCCGCTCCCAGCGCCGACGGACAAGCCTTTTGACAGCCGCGGACAAGCAGCTCCTCCGCCGCCGCCTCCTGCGCGTCGGCCATTCACAGACGGCCGGCGCGGGCGCGCGCACGTCTAGAGGGGCGCAAGGGAGGCGGCGGCGGTAAGGGTAAAAGACAAGGTAAGGGGATTTGGGGTGTTTGGGGGGGTTTCACCCCGCGGGACATCCCGATCTCGGATGTCCCGCGGGGAGGGAGGTGATCAGCCCGGGAATCTTATAGATTCCCGGGCCGATCACGGGAGGGTGACGGTCCACTTTAAAACCCCTGTGAGATATTTCTTCACTCACATCTGTTTTAGCTCTATTCACACAAAGATCTAGGGAATTAGGAAGGATGGATCACTGGCTACTTACTACTAATTTGGTTCAAGGTGATTCCTCTACAGCGGGGCATCCCACAGTGTGACACCTCCTGGGTCGCCAAATATTCATACCTCTCCAGCAATTATTATTATTATTGTTTATCGTTGTTAGCAGATTATGGTCAGAGATGGGGAGCAGGAGGGATGGGAGTTTTGATACAGAACAAAGGTAAGTGAAAAGGAGGTCAATCGTATGGCCGTCTTTGTGGGTAGGGGCAGGAGACCATTGCTTGGGTCCAAAAGATGAGGTTAGTGAAAGTAGTCTGGTGGCAGCAGTGTTGCAATTGTCAACAGATATGTTAAAGTCATCCATGATGATTGTGAGGATGTCTGTGGGCAGAAACTGAAGAAACCAGGTAGAAAAGTGGTCAAGAAAAAGGGTAGTAGTTCCAGGAGGGTGGTAGATGACAGCAATTTTCAGGTTAAAGGGAGAATATAAACGGACACAGTGAACTTCGACAGATGAGAATGATAGGGATGGCAGAGTAGGGATTGGGTTAAAAGAGCAGAGTTCGGATAGGAGGATGCCCACACCCCTCCCCTGTTTGTTGTTGGATCTGGGGGTGTGGCTGAGATGTAGTCCCCCATGTGAATGGGCAGCGGGTGAGGCTGTGTCTGATGGGGTAAGCCATGTTTCTGTGAATCCCATGGAGGCAATCCCACAACGCATGCCTGGGCTCTATTGATGAGCAGCATAGAACGCTGAATGGAGAGGTGATGGCAGGTATCCTCCCAGTCGCTTCCCTTTGGCTGTGCCCCCCTCCCCTGCCTACACATGAGCCGTGGAGTCTCTAGAAAGGTTAGTTTCACAACAAATTAATTGCCAGGCACCTCCGTCAGATCGCTCCCCCCAGCTGCACACACACAGCCATTCAGATATGCCTGGTGCCATAGTGTGGGCGCATGCAGCAGATGGTGGGGTGCAGGGGTTGCTGGTGGGACCCCACACATGTGCCAAAGGATCACTGGATCATGGCGATTAATGGTTGAATCGGGTCATTTAACACAGTGGGACATCCTAAATAGGATCACTGGATCACATGATTATTGGTGGAATTGGGTCGTTTCACACAGTGGGACATGCTAAATCGTATCACTGGATCAAATGATTATTGGTGGAATTGGGTCATTTCACACAGTGGGGCACCCTAAATAGGATCACTGGATCACATGATTATTGGTGGAATTGGGTCATTTCACACAGTGGGACATCCTAAATCAGATCACTGGATAACATAATTAACCGTGGAATTGGGTTATTTCACACAGTGGGATATCCTAAATCGAGATGCCCTTGGGGAGGAGCTTTCATCTGACCCTGGAGTCTTAGACTCTAAGGCTAGGTAAATAGGGTGTTATACTCCTTTATATAGTCATATAAGAAGGCCAAACTGACAGCAGGCCCTGTAACTCTGCAGCAAGATCGCCCCACTGCGTGAAACCCCCCAGAACGCCCGATACTCACCTCACCCCGCTCCTACGGCGCATGCGCGGTCGCTCGTCCAATCAGCGCGCTCGGAGACGCTGTGGTATGCGTGTCCAAGCGGCGTACAACCACAGCTGCTCCGAGCACACTGGCGGCCGCATCTCGCGCTTCCCTCTAACAAAGAGCGGGCCCTGCTAGAGAGAAGCGCGAGATGCGGCCGCGGCCTGCGCATGCGCCATTGGACCAGGTGTAAGGTAAGGTTAGAGGGCGTCCTGGGGGTTTCACACAGCGGGGCATCCCGATTTTGGATGCCCAGCAGGGAGGGATCGGATCGGCCTGGGAATCTTATAGATTCCCGGGCCGATCAAGCAGGGTGTTGGTCCACTTTAAACAGAAGAAAAGGAACGTTCATTGAAATGTATGGGAGAGCGACAGGTAATACCCGGCGCTCTAGGAGCAAGAGCTCCGGCGCTATACGCTGAGTCGTCTGTAATGATGAATCAGTCGCTACATGGCGCTGTTAAGAGTTGCTCACCAGAATCGCTTTCATAAATGTGGTATTGCGTACAGCGCCCAGAGTTCACCAGACGCTGCCTGCCGCTACAAGGCACTACCTGGCACTATCCCTTCATGAATAAACCCCTTAGTCTTTTAATTGGCGTCTCAGGTGAGGAGAAAGGAACCATAAAAAAGTAATTGTGTTGGCTGTTAAAAGCTAAACCTTAAAGCACCGCTGACTGTGACGCCATACAGGCTTTTATAGTGACATCCAGGATATAAGCAGCAGCTTTTGTGTGTTTCTTCTGCAATCACATGACAGGAAGTGAGCCCCAGGTTATACAGCTGTAACACCTCTGTGTCAAACATCACACTGCACTACAAGTCACAGCCACTCCATAAACCCCCCCCCCCCCCGAGACCACCACAATGCCCAAAGAGAAGTCAATAAAAGCAGCCCTTCCTGAGGGTGTGGTGGGCATTGATTGCCTGGGTTGGATCCCTGCAGGCGCCATGTCACTGTGATGGGTGACATGGTGGATAATCCGTGTTGTGTGGGCGTGCAGATATTTGTTGCATGTGGGTGACTTGGGGGATGTTGTGAATGTTTGAAGGCCAACAGATGTGCAGACATGTCACTTCACCCAGTTTTCTAGGACTCACCCTATTTTTAACCCCTTCCATGCTGTTACCCTGTCATCAGTGTACTTCACACTGTCATACACATGCAATGGGGGGATTCGGGGGGCAGGACTGGCATTGGGAGAGGGGCAAACTGGGAAATTGCCCAGAACAATTTTTAATCTATTTTTTTTATTTTGTATTATTTCATTGATGTAAAGTGGACTAAAACCCAGGATTTTGACTATCCTGGGTTTTGGTCCTTTCCTCCGGGGCACCCCAATTGGGGGTGTCCTTCTGTGTGAAACCCCTAGATCGCCGAGAGCAACTTGCCTCTTTCCGGTCCTACTGTGCATGCGCGGCCGCTCATCCAATCACAGCACTCGGAGCCGATGACGTCACACTGTCTAAGCCTTCATCTAAGGCCAGCGGCTCCAAGCGCACTGGCGGCCGCATCCCCCGCTTCCCTCTAACAGGGAGCTCGTGCTACTTAAACAGGAACAAAAGCCTCTCTGGAGTCTAAAAGATACAAGGAAGGCTGATGTCCTCATCCCATCCAAATCGGGATGCCCCATTTTGTGAAACCCCAAGTATCGCCAGCTATACTTACTTAGCTGGCAATCTCAAGGCGCCTTCCCTGGCCTCTGCCACATCACTGCTATCCTTTTAACCTAGGTGCATACAAATGGCAGGCATTTGTGAATGGCTGGCGCGGGTACACAGAGTGGGGGTGCAGCCAGCGGCACATGCCCCATTCAGAAATCTTAGCCAACCTGACTTAAGATCTGACTTCAAAGTATGAATGAAGCGTGATACCCCCAGGATGCACAGCACATATGCCTCCTACTAACGGCAGCCCTGTGGCCGATGCGCACTCCCTTGCTGGAGCAATGGGAGTGACTGGTGTTGCCATGTACAGCCAGAGAGGAGAAGCCAGGGGCTGGCCAGCAACTGAGATCTTCTAGATGTTTGAATGTATTACTGGGCCGGTGCCAGTACAGGGCAAACCTGGGCAATTGCCAAGGGTCTTGGCATCTTTAGGGGACCACTCAGGCTCACATTTGGCCATAGTATTATTTTACAGTGGACCTGAACCACCAAATGCCTGGTGTTGTGTGCAGATCTGCTCATGGCTGGCCTCAGCAACAGGGGATGATCAGCAACATGGGAGAAGATGGCCTGGAATGGAGGGGGATTGATGGAAGCTCAGAAGGTGTCGAGAACCAGGTGACAACTGACAGCAATGATGGAGTCTTTAGTGGCAGTGGAGCAAGCAGTAAGGTCTGAAGGATGCTTGATGGCAGTAGAGAATGCAAGAGAAAAACAAGGACTGGAGGGTGATTGGTGGCTATAGGGAAGGCAATAAGGACTGGAGGAAGATTGGTGGCTATAGGGAAGGCAATAAGGACTAGAGTATGATGGGTGGCTATAGGGAAGACAACAAGGACTAGAGGACAATTGGTGACTATAGGGAAGGCAACAAGGACTAAGGGACAATTGGTGACTATAGGGAAGACAATAAGGACTGGAGAGAGATCAGCAGCAGTAGATGACCCGTTTGTGGCAGCGGAGCTGAAAGGTGACATCATGTGACTCACTACTTTGGGGCCCACTAAGACTTTCCTGCCCAAAGGCCCCAATAAACCTAGGGCCGGCCCTGTTTATTTATATGCAGGAAATACTAGGAAACATGGTTGGAAAAGTGCCCATCACTGTGCCGTGGGATTAGTCGGCAAGGTAAGGATAACGGCTACTTGAGGGTTTCACACAGTGGGGCATCCTAAATGGGGATGCCACAGGGACACAAATCAAAACCCAGTATAGGGTCAGTTCTGGGCCATGGAAGCAAATGAGCCCCACTTTGTTTGTGCTTGCACCACCCCCAAATTAAGTGCGATGATGCTCTGTGTAGCCTTTGTGCAGACACTACCCGCATGCCTATGACAGCACTGGATTCTGGACACTCCACATATGTATTTGCTGGTCCCCCGGGTTATCCTACCCCCCCCCCTCCAGTTGGCTACTGTCATCCACAGCTGACTGCGGAATGTATAGGCACAGCATTCCATCAGCTATAGAGTCTTCACATGGCAGGGCACGGCTTTCTCCAGCATGGCCTGCCAGGAAGGAGCAATGTGCATAATACATGGCCAGAAATATTTGCTCAATCCTCTTTAATCAAATATATTAAAACGGACCTGTCCTAAACCCAAGCCAACTGGGCTTAGAGTCCAGGGCGATATATGTAAGCCCTCCCCGGGTTATCACAACTTGAGATGCCCAAGTGAAGACAGCAGCAGTACAACCCTCCCGGACTTCTCGGGGAGGGATCAAGTCTTTTTGGGCTTAGGTTAGTATAGTGTTTTTTTTTATCTAATAATTTTCACAGATGGGCTTTAAAGTGGACCAAAACCCACGATGATCAGGCCAATCTTCCCCCCCCCCCCCCACTAAGAAGAGAAATGGACCTATCTCTGCAGGGATGAGAGGCACCGTCCACTGTAATGTGAAGCTTGGTGAATAGAGTGGCGGGTGGTAAAATAATAGTAAGCCTTGAGATCCAGAATTGGGGGTATGAGGCACCTGGCAGCATGATCGCCATTCAAGGTGTTGCGAGAGATTTCACAATCAGAGTGGAATCTCCATAGAGCAGCATTCCGGCTCCTGTGCCAGACATTCCAGGGCAGGCAAGCGGCAGAATCCAGCAGGTACAGCAGGCGGCCATGCTCCCTCAGCCATACTCCTAGTAGTGCCTTTATATTCTAGGACTAGCTTTGCAGGGCTGCTATGGGGCCTATGGGCAGGAGAGGCACAGTTACACCCCTGGGTGGACCCCCTGGGCAGCTCCTAGTCCATCCCTGAGAGTCTTCATCATGGTGTCACCGGCCCCCAAAAAGGACTGAGCTTCAGGTTCTTTAAGAAAACTTGCCATTTGGGTCAGTGGCATACCTACCAACTTTTCAGGGTGGGAAAGAGGGATATTTGTTAAATTAGGCCACGCCCCCTCATTGAGGGATGGATAGGAGATCGGGTGTAACAGTTACAACAATATAAACACTTTAAATAGGCAAATTAATCATTTATTGCTGCAGATCTGCATGTTACACCTCAAAGAGGGACAGAGAAGAACGACAAAGGACAAGGGGACATGGACTTAAAAGAGGGACAGTCCCTCCAAATCAGAGACACTTGGGAGGTATGCAGTTGGTGGTCCCCTTTACTGGTTCATTATCAGAAGCAAAGGGATTGGATGAGGTCCCAAATGTATTTATAGGTCATTAGTATAGTGTATTATTAGTATAAGGTAGATGAGGATATAAAGTGCTTAAAGGGACATTCCAGGCAAAAATACTTTAAAAGTGCACCAAAACCCGGGATTTGGACTAACCAGGTTTTTGGTCCATGATCCTGGGTCATCCCGATTTGGGAATCCCCCACTGTGTGAAACCATCAGATCCCCAGCTGAATGGGTTTTAAGCAACTTTGAATTAGTCAGTTTTTGGCTCCCTTAAAGAAGAACAAAACACACCAGTGGCCTGGAATCTTAAAGATTCCAGGGTTGGCTGCTGGCCTTTCTCCAGGGTATGCCGAATTGGGATGCCCGCTGTTTGAAGCTTCCAGTGCGCCCATAAAAACTCACCTTTCCACGCTCCAACAGCGCATGTGTGGGCTCTCGTCCAATGAGAGACGCCTGCAGACAGGTGTGAACGCAGCCTGAACATAGCCTAACTGCAACTGTATCAGTAAATGGTATAAAAAGGGAAAGTGCTCAGAAGTTACTAAAGGTTGACTCTTTCTCTCTTTAATAATAACACACGGAACTGCATACGATATAACACACAGCACTATACATACACACCATAACGCACAAACATCACTACAGACACCATAACACGCAGACACAACACTATATACATCATAATACATGCACACACACAGCACTACATACAGCATAATACATGCACACACACAGCACTACATACATCATAATACATGCACACACACAGCACTACATACATCATAATACATGCACACACACAGCACTACATACATCATAATACATGCACACACACAGCACTACATACATCATAATACATGCACACACACAGCACTACATACATCATAATATATGCACACACACAGCACTACATACATCATAATACGTGCACACACACAGCACTACATACATCATAATACATGCACACACAGCACTACATACATCATAATACGTGCACACACACAGCACTACATACATCATAATACATGCACACACACAGCACTACATACATCATAATACATGCACACACACAGCACTACATACATCATAATATATGCACACACACAGCACTACATACATCATAATACGTGCACACACACAACACTACATACATCATAATACATGCACACACACAGCACTACATACATCATAATACATGCACACACACAGCACTACATACATCATAATACGTGCACACACACAGCACTACATACATCATAATACATGCACACACACAGCACTACATACATCATAATACGTGCACACACACAGCACTACATACATCATAATACGTGCACACACACAGCACTACATACATCATAATACATGCACACACACAGCACTACATACATCATAATACATGCACACACACAGCACTACATACATCATAATACGTGCACACACACAACACTACATACATCATAATACATGCACACACACAGCACTACATACATCATAATATATGCACACACACAGCACTACATACATCATAATACGTGCACACACACAGCACTACATACATCATAATACATGCACACACACAGCACTACATACATCATAATACGTGCACACACACAGCACTACATACATCATAATACATGCACACACACAACACTACATACATCATAATACATGCACACACACAGCACTACATACATCATAATATATGCACACACACAGCACTACATACATCATAATACGTGCACACACACAGCACTACATACATCATAATACATGCACACACACAGCACTACATACATCATAATATATGCACACACACAGCACTACATACATCATAATACATGCACACACACAGCACTACATACATCATAATATATGCACACACACAGCACTACATACATCATAATACATGCACACACACATCACTACATACATCATAATACGTGCACACACACAGCACTACATACATCATAATACATGCACACACACAGCACTACATACATCATAATACATGCACACACACAGCACTACATACAGCATAATACATGCACACACACAGCACTACATACATCATAATACACGCACACACACAGCACTACATACATCATAATACACGCACACACACAGCACTACATACATCATAATACATGCACACACACAGCACTACATACAGCATAACACACAGACACACACTACTACTACTAATACTAGTACACACAGCACTACATACAGTATAACACCCACACAGATGCACAGGCACACACTACTAGTACACGCAGCACTATATACACCATAACACACACACACACACACACACAGACTACTACTACTACTACTACTACTCCTAGTACACACAGAACTATATACACCATAACACACACACAGCACTATACATACACATCATAACACACAAACATAGCTACAGACACCATAACACACATCATAATATACAATACACAATACATAATACACAATACACAATACATAATACACAATACACAATACATAATACATAATACATAACACACAGCACTACATACAGAATAACACACAGACACATAGACACACACACTACTACTAATACTACTATTACACACAGAACTACATACAGTATAACACCCCCACACACACAGGCACACACTACTGCTAGTACACACAACACTACATACAGCATAAAACACACACACGCACACACACACACACACACACACACACACACACACACACACACTACTACTACTACTATTAGTATGCACAGCACTACATATAGTATAACACATATAGTATAACACACGCACACAAAGTGTTTATATTGTTTTAACTGTTACACCCTATTGCCTATCCATCCCCCAATGAGGGGGCGTGTCCTAATTTAACAAATGTCCCTCTTTTCCCACCCTGAAATGTTGGTGGGTATGCTAATAGTACACACAGCATTACATAGACCATAACACAAGCACACACACAGACACACACTACACCTACTAATAGAACACACAGCACTACATACAGCATAACATGCACACACACAGACACAGACACACACACACTACTACCATACCTTCCAACTTTTTAGGGTGGCAAAGAGGGAAAATTGTTAAATTAGGCCACGCCCCCTCACTGAGGGATGGATAGGAGATAGGATGTAACAGTTACAGTTACAACAATATAAACACTTTGAACAGGCAAATGAATAATTTATTGATGCAGATCTGCATGTTACACCTCAAGAGGGACAAATAAAAACAAGGAGGGATAGGGGGACATGGTTTTTTTTTGTTTCAATATTTTTATTGAATATTTTCAGCAAAACAGTACTACAAAGCATACAGTATTATACTGCCATCCCGCGCAGGGGAGGTATAAAGAGGAAGAAAGAAAAAGGTAGCGACATTCGTTTTCATAGTATTGCAAGTTGACCAAGCCAGTGTTCAACAGTCTACCGTGTGACTACAAGTGCGATGAGACACGAGACCCGCGCAGTCACCAATAGCACGATTTATACTATGCAGTGGTCTTTTCTAGGTCCGTGAGGGCCACGGAACCTCACGGTGTCCGCGACCAGCACCGACACCTGTACGCACATTGTCTCGCGCCCATCGCACCAGGCCCACCGGGGCATGCCACTGGACAGTCAGACAGGGGGACACGGTTTTAAAAGAGGGACAGTCCCTCCAAATGAGGGACAGTTGGGAGGTATGACTACTAGTAGTACACACAACACTACATACAGTATAAAACATGCATACACACACACACACACACACACACACACACACACACACACACACACTATTAGTACTACTACTAGTACACACAGTACTATACACACCATAACACACGCACACACACAGATACACTAATAATACTACTAGTATACACAGCACTACATATAGTATAACACGCATACGAAGTGTTTATATTGTTTTAACTGTTACACCCTATGTCCTATCCATCCCTCATTGAGGGGCCATGGCCTAATTCAACAAATGTCCCTTTTTTTCCCACCCTGAAAAGTTGGTGTGTATGCTAATAGTACACACAGCATTGCATACATCATAACACACTAACAGACACACTCTACAACTACTAATTGAACACACAGCACTACATACACCATACCACACACACACTCACAGAGACACACTACAACTACTAATAGAACACACAGCACTACATACAACACACACACACACACTCACAGAGACACACTACAACTACTAATAGAACAAACAGCACTACATACAGCATACCACACAGAGACACACTACAACTACTAATAGAACAAACAGCACTACATACAGCATACCACACAGAGACACACTACAACTACTAATAGAACAAACAGCACTACATACAGACACAGACACACACACACTACTATTACTAGTACACACAGCACTAAATATAGTATAACACATGCACACACACAGACACACACACTACACACACCATAGCACACACCTACACGTATTTACAAAACAATGGCTGTCATTTCCAGAGCAGTATAGGCATTACATTCTGTCCCCTTCTCACCCATCCTATGGCGCTGCTGCTGTGCCATACAGGTATGTGCCATGCTGTGCCTCTTCCTTAGCAGCAGGCAGTGCCCCCTCCCCATGACTGAGGATAAAGATGCCCCCCCCCCCCGCTTTGGCACCCAGCGATTACCCTGCTAATCCTCCCTTAGAAATGACCTTGATGGTGCCATGTGCTCTCCTGCTGGTGGCGCTATAGCTACAGGTGGCAGGTAAATTGTTTATAAAAAATATCAAGGGGCACTTGATATTCAACAGACTTAACATGGGCCAACAATGTAACAAAGGGCTTGAAGAGGAATGCAGTAGAGGAACCTACTTCATTTTCACTTATACCAATACTTGCCCAAGTACATCGGGCACAAGGCCCAGACCTGCGAGTTATATGGGGCCCAGACATTCAAGTCATATGGGGTCCAGACAGGCAGCTCAGAACACCCCGCTTGATAAGACTGTCTAATGATTGGTTGGTCTTATGGTCAGTATTAAATACATACCTGCGTGTCTAATACTTGTCGATGTGCAACAGAGACAGGGCCAAGACATTCATGTTACACGGGGCCCAGACACGCAGCCCAGAACACCACCACATAGATTACTTAGGCAGATCCCCTTTCTTCAAAGGTTCTTGATGTGCTTATATGTATAATGGCAGCATTAGAAACATATTTGGATGTCTATGCTTGTTGACATACAACCAGCACAGGGCCCCGGCGTTATATGGGGCCCATCCTGGAACATGCCACTTATATTACTTAGACAGGTCCTCAATTTTTTAAATAAGATTGTTTAGTTATTGGCTGGTCACATAGCCAGCATTAAAGTGGACCGAAACCCACGCCGATCGGCTGATTAATCCCCCCCGGGGTATCCAAAATTGGGATTCCCCACTGTGTGAAACCCCCCAGGTCACTCCATTCACTTACCTTCATTCCCAGTCCAACGGCGCATGCTCCCTGTTAAGGGAAGTGGAGGATGTGGCCATCAGCGCGCTCGGAGCCGTTGCTCTTAGGCGGAGCCTTAGATGGGGTAACATCAGCAGCTCCGAGCATGCTGATTGGACAAGCGGCCGCGAATGCACCGTAGGACCAGGAAGAGGTGAGTTGCTTTAGACGATCTGGGGGGTTTCACGCAGCCAGGGCTGTATTTACCATTAGGCAACCCTAGGCCTGTGCCTAGGGTGGCCACTTGCTGGGGGGGAGGAGGTTGATATGGAGTGTGCTGTTATAGAAAAAAACTTGCTGGCACATTAATGCCCCCTCTTGAGTGCCCCCCCATCCACAGGAAGATGCAATGTGTGTGCAGGGGGGGAGGGAGTGGGTGCAAGGAGCTAAGCCTCGCTGTGGTCATGAGACTTCTATGTGTCAGGAACCTGAAAAGCCAGTAAAAAGTATAGAGATCTGCATATAACCACTCGCACCCTCAACCCCCCACCTTCACACTGTCTGCATTTAAACCTCTTGTGGGCCCCCACCCACCTGTGCGAGTGGGATCAAGTAGAAAACAAGTGCCTAGGGCAGTCTGGACACCAAATACGGCCCTGCACGCAGCGGGGCATCCCTGATCGGGGGTGCCCCGGGGGAAAGGCCCAAAACCCAGGATCCTGGGTTTTGGTCCACTTTAAAGACATAACTGCCTCCTCATATACAACAGGTGCATTGCAAGTTACATGGGGCCCAGGTAGGCGGCTCACAACACCCCCACATAGATTACTATCTTCAGTGGTTTTGATATGCTTATATGCATAATGGCAGCATTAGATACATATTTGGATGTCTATGCTTGTTGACATACTGTACAATAGGCACAGGCCCCCGGCGTTATATGGGGCCCATCCTGGAACACGCCACTTATATTACTTAGACAGGTTCTCTTTCTACAATGGTTAAACTAAAAACATTGTCCAATATTTGGCTGGTATATGGCAGCATTATAGTCCTTCAGGTTAAAGGAGACCCAGGCAGGTATTTTGGAACACCCTCACTTATATTACTTACACATGCTCTCTTTCCCCAATGGTTATTAAAAAGCAAATGGTCAGTGTTATCATAAGGGCAACATAAAAGACTTATCCGCATGTCAATGTGCTATGGGCACAAGCAGGGGTGAACTGGGACCAAAATTAGTCCCGGGATTTTACCAGCACCTGACCTGCCCATGACCAACCAGTGGCTTCTCTGCTGCTTCCTGGCCAGTCACCAGTGTGCTCCAAGGCTGAGGCTATATCATAAGGAAAAGGACATGGGCTGGGGTTGCTTGGGTGAGGGGTGATGGGGGACTGGGATTGGATGGGAGTGTTAGTAAAGTTAGCAGCCCAGACTCCCCCAAAGCAGTGCAGCCCACCGGGGCCAGTCTGCCCCTGGGCACAAGGCCCAGACATTCAGGTTAAATGGGACCCAGACAGGCACCCAAAACACCCAACTCACAAATTTTATGAAAAGCAAAGCAAATGGTCTGCACTCCTCTTCTCATAAAACGTAACTTTTAATTATGCGTTTAAAATCATCTCCATAGTATATCAAAAGCCAATAAAATCAGTAGTAATCAAAGTCCTGGAAAGTCATATGTACGGTATAGGCGACTTACGTGTTTCGGACTCCAATCCTTAATCATAGTAGCCTACATGTAATTAAAAGTGAAGTTTTATGAGAAGAGGAGTGCGGACCAATCGCTTTGCTTTTCATGCTATTTAGTGGGTTTGAGACTACCCACCTGCGTGTACACTCGGGATTAGGTGGTGAGCGGACATTCCCTATATTGTCACAAAAGTTTATTGCTCTGTGATTGGTCATAATTAAAGATCCATCTATGGCCATGCACGTGGTTAAAACATAAGCTGTTACTTACATCATTAGTCGACTTTACTTGTTGTAGAAGAGTAACTCTGGGGGGGGGTCCAATCCAGACCGGCACCGGTTGGTCTCCTCCGAGAGGGAATAACTGGAATTCTGGGGTATTTACAGGGACAGTTGGGCTCAGTGCACAGCGTGCTCGTCCTATAGCGTGCTCTGATCAGCTGCTCCGATGCGGGGCCCAGTCATTGCATGGGAATGTCTCGACAAGCTGCTCATCCCAAATAGTCGTCAGATCCGGGTTATTTTCCTAAGTATCCGCACTATGGGAAATTCTCCTTTTTCCTTAAAAAGACTTGTCCTGACTTGTTCCTTACACAGTGTCAGTGAAGCCCCTGGTTACACCCCGCCGCCTCTACCTGGACTGGTTTCTGGTCCAGCGTCCTGTGTCCTTCAATGTGATTGTGTCTCAGCTTTCTCCGTCCCGCATGCTCCTTCTCCCCCTTGCTGTCCCACTTCCCAAATGTCCTCCCCCTCCCCAGCCTATGTGTCTCTGTTTGTCCCCCTCCCTCCTGCCACCTGCTGCTATAACTCACTCCACCACTGACACCCGCACCACACTGACACCCGCCACAGACAGACGAATGGACAGACGGATGGTGCTAGCGGGATACAGGTAGCAAGGGTCAGGGCCAGCACTGCCTACAAGAGGCTTATGGGTATTACAGGGGACATTCCTGGCACAGAACTTTTCATATGAAATACAATTTTCCCAGATTTAAAGAGGAACATTGGACAGTCTGGAGAGTTCTCAAAAACTCCCCAAACTTTGCCTTCTGTTCCCTTTGAACTCCCTATTCTGCATTTGGCAGGTTTAAACCGGACCTTCACCATGATTTAATGAAAAGCCCAAACTCTTACAAAACTATTCCCCAGCATCTAAAATTTATATATTTTAAGTTTTTAGTCACTTACTTATTATTCTTACCCCCGCTGGGCTGCAACTCTGTTCAGCACTCTAGAATACGGGCGCCGCCATCTTGACTCAGAAGCATCACACATACTGAGGAGAGGAGAGCAGGATAAAGTACAGGGGTAGGGTAAGACAGAGCAGAGCTGGGGTCAGGAAAAGGTCAGCAGTCCCAAAATGCAGAGCAACACAGTCAGAAAACACTTCGTGTTTGCAGGCTGCCTGATGCTACATGAGCCGCCATCTTGGATATTTAAAGGCTCATAACATGCAGTAGATGCAGGTAGGGTGATTGTTAATGTGAGCAATCTGTATGTACAGGGTGTGGGAAACATATAAGATAGGCTCTTATTCAGGGTGACGGTCCACTTTAACTTCCCGGTCTTCTGCTCTTCCTCCTGTGCTCGACCATTCTTCCCAGGAGCTTTCCATAGGGCAGCGCCATCTTGTCTTCCTCTCTGTCCCCACGATGCACTGCGTCGCCCCCGAGATCTCATACCTGCGCAGTGAAGTCCTCATGCTGGGCAAGGGCGGCTGCCGGAGAATCGGAAATGCTGCAAGATATTGGTACGACTAGCGAGGGCGGAGGGGGAGGACGCAAGGACGGCTAAGCTGTCCCGGCATCTGTCACAGGCGGCTAAGACGCCAGGGGGTGGAAAAAGCAGCAGGATGACAGCGATACAGAAGATGCCGTCATCCAAAAGGTATGAAGAACTGCGGTGGGGACTATCAGGACCTAGTAGTTTAGAGGTCCGAAGTTCCTCTTTAACAATATGAATGAACCTCATTAACCCCTAAACTTACCCCTAATACCTGATCTACACCCCTAAATGCTTTATCTCTTTCTGGCCCCCCCTAAATCCATGCTTGGACCATAACCTTAACCCTAAATCTAAGCCCATGTCTTACCTGATGCTTAAATCTAAGCTTATCTCTCAAACTTTTCCCTAATATCTGATCAATACCCCTAAATGCTTTATCTCTTTCTGACCCTCCAAACCCAAGCTTGGACCATAACCTTAAACTTAAATCTAAGCCCATGTCTTACCTGATGCGTAAACCTAAGCTTAGCCCTCAAACTTATCCTTAATAACTGATCTACACCCCTAAATGCTTTATCTCTTTTTGACCCCCCCTAAATCCAAGCTTAGACCATAACCTTAACCCTAAATCTAAGCCCATGTCTTACCTGATGCTTAAACCTAAGCTTATCTCTCAAACTTCTCCCTAATAACTGATCAATACCCCTAAATGCTTTATATCTTTCTGACCCTCCAAACCCAAGCTTGGACCATAACCTTAAACATAAATCTAAGCCCATGTATTAACTGATAGGTAAACCTAAGATTAGCCCTCAAACGTATCCCTAATAATTGATCTACACCCCTAAATGCTTTATCTCTTTCTGACCCCCTAAACCCAAGCTTGGACCATAACCCATGTCTTACCTGATGAGTAAACCTAAGCTTAGCTCTCAAACTTATCTACACCCCTAAATGCTTTATCTCTTTCTGGTACCCAACCTATACGCTAAGAGCCCAGCTTTTATCCTGCCCCCCTAAAAGCACTATAGCAAAATTGTGTAATATTAAAAATCCATATAAACACGTTGGCTATTGAGAGGAAGGGTCACTTATAAACCTGAACTGAATAAAACCCCCGCCAAGCTTGTGGTTTATTCTCGTGGTAGAAATAAAAATCCAGGGGTGACAGGTTTAGTCTATGAGGTGTTACACAGGCTGTCACCCCTTATTTCCTCTTCCTTCCTTCCAAAAAAAAAAAAAACAATTTCTTGCCGGGTGTATAAGTGACCCCTCCTCCCACCATCCAAGTCTGATACCTAGCCTACACCCCCACCTGCCCAAACCTAACTTTGATCCTAACCTGATCCCAAACCTTAGACCATCTCCTACCCTGATCTCTCAATGTGTAGTGCCTAACCTGACCCCTAAACCTAAGCCTGTCCTCTACCATGATACCTAAACCTAAGTCTGTTACCTAAACTATAAAAAGCCATATGGCCTGAGAACGCGTCATGGCACCCCTGGGAACAGTGAGTGATTGCTGGGCCAACCGGGGGGAACCAGGGCCGGCTCTAGGCTTATGTGGGCCCTTGGGCGGCATGGTCTCAGTGGGCCCCTTTGAGGGGAAGAGTCACGTCACATCACTGAGGGACGTCCCAAATCTGGATGCCCCCTAAGGATCATGCTATTTGGACCAAAATTCTAGTTTTGGTCTACTTTGAAGCGTATTAAATAAACACTACGAAAACAAGGTTCAGAGTGGGACTGGCACAAAATCGCTGGAAAGTCAAATGACGTAATATACAGTAGCTTTAATGATTATCAAAAGGCACAAACAATTATACCATCAATGAAATAAAAGACATATAAGGTGATTTAAAACACGGGGGCCCCCCCATACATGCAGCCACAGCCACACAGTCACGCCACCACCGCTCCACACCTCACAGCTCACTGGCCTAGTTTAAGAGATCCAATTGATATTCCACCCCTTCCGGGGACTGTAAAAATAGTCTCTAACAGCGCTGTTTACCAGTATCTGGCCAGATATAATGAGTGTGTGGGAACACAGGATCCAATTCGTTGAACTTCAAAACTGGGGTCCAGGGGTGTGCGCCCCAAGTCCAAAACTGTTAAAGGTACCCGCTGGATTAGGGTCTAAAAGGTGTACAACTGTTCACAATATGGACTGAACCGGGGCATACAGCAAAACTCCCGCCCAGGTAAATGAAAGTACTTAGCTTGATCCTTGCGCTGCAACGCATCAGCGTCTCACCACCGCACACTGACAGGGAACAGACCGCTTGCCGCCGAACTCACGCCGGCTCTGCCGCGGCACACAAAAGTCCACCACCGGCACTGGATACACTGGGGGTACACGTGGAGGCACCGAGCCCTGGGGGCTGAGGAGCGGGGAGCGCGGGTTGGCCGATCGTCCGCCGACACGTGTTTCGCTCCGCCCACCGGAGCTTCGTCAGCTACTTTGAAGCGCACCAAACCCCTTTAAACCTGACCTCAGAATCTAAACGAATCTAGATTCTTGTGATTTTGGATGTCCCCTCCGTTAATTTCATTACTTTCCTGGAACTGGTGAATGCACTGTGGGATCGCCAGTTTAATTTAACGGTCAAACCAGGTCGTTTCTTTCACAAAACGGGCATCCCAAATTGAGATGCCCTTGAAAAGCGGACCAAAACTGAGGGGATGAATTGCTTGCATAGTGGGTATGGCAGTGATCCCAGGGGGTCTCACACAGTAGGGTATCACAGATTGGGATGCTCCAGGGATAGGAAATCAGCTGGGGGGGCAACTTAAACCGGACCTTCAGCATGATTTAATGAAAAGCCCAAACCCTTAAAAAACTATTCCCCAGCATCTAAAATTGATATATTATATACGTTTTTAGTCACTTATTATTCTTTCCCCCACCGGGCTGCAACTATGTTCAGGACTCTAGGATACGGGCAACTCCATCTTGACTAAGAAGCATCACATACTGAGGAGAGGAGAGCGGTATAAAGTGCAGGGGAAAGGGTTATAGCTGTGCTTTGAATAGACAGAGCAGGGCTGTGGTCAGGAAAAGGTCAGCAATCCCAGAATGCAGAGTGACACAGTCAGAAGGCACTGATGCTGCCTGATGCTCTATGAGCCGCCATCTTGGATGTTAAAAGGCTCATAACATGCAGTAGAAGCAGGTAGGATGATTTTTATTGTGAGCAATCTGTATGTACAGGGTGTGGGAAACATATAAGATAGACTCTTATCCAGGGAGAAGGTCTGCTTTAAAAGCAGAACAAAACTTTATTCACTTTAATGAAGGGGACGTGTCAGGCGTCGGCACACCCCTCCATTGCAATAAATTGCTGGGACATGTGTGACGGGTGGAAACCATGAGCAACACTTAAAGTAGAAAACATTAGAGCCCTGTCAGTGGAGTAGGCCCTGATAGTGTATAGGAACCATTAAATAGTGTAGTTAAACCTGTTGGATGCGGTTCTTAGGCGTATTGCATCATGAAACCACATGATGGCAGTGTTGCCTAGGGAATGGACCTAACTTGTACTTTAATGGTCTGGTGTTCCCCTTTAGATTGGTAAATAGAGACTCAGCCAGGTGGCATTGGCAACATTAACTGCCCTGCCATTGGTTGGGACTTGCAACAATAGTTGGACAAGCAGCAATACCAAGGTTATATAAGGGTGAGACCTACCCTTCTAGGGTGTTCTGTTCTAGTTCTACTGAGTTCTAAGTTGAGAAGAGGGGATGCAGTACAATGTAGTGTGGAGGAGGCGAGAGCCAGCCATGGAGGAGACCATTACCATTGACTGTTGTGTAACCTGTGGATCATGCTGTACTGACTGATTGCTGTATTTGCCATGGAAGGAAGCCAACCAATAAAGACCGAGTTGAGTTCAACCATGATTGTCATCTCTGGATCCAAGTGACGTTTGAGCCAGTAAGTGCACCTCCACCCACACATACCGCACCGACATGGGATACCCTACCCTAGGTCCAAGCCTGGGAGGCATGAGATGTGGGATCAGGGATTGGGCGAGTTGCTGACCACCGGACCAGTCAGCTGCAGGGGACAAAATGTGAGTATCCTTTTGTTTATTTACATGGGTCGTCAATCCTTAAAATAAACTTAGGTTGAAACAATCTAATGATATGCTTCATAACCTCCCCATTGTGTTCTATGGGAGTGAGTCTGACTGTGCAGCTAAAAGGAGGCCTCCGACCTGTGCTCGGGTCTCAGCACAGTAGTGATGATGTCATTCCTTCAGTGTGTGAGTGTACAGAGGCAAAAATAGCTTAGTGATTAACTGTGCCACACTGTGCCCACCTATGCTGGACTGGCGCAGCCTGGCATAGCTTTAGTAAATGACCGGCAGCAGTCTGCCCTCCCCAGAGCTGGGATTTCTGGCAGAGCTCCAGACAGACACCAGACCGCGTTGTGTATTTTGCCGCCGACCAATAAGCAGATTCCGTCAGGAGTACGTCAGCCAATAGGAATAGAGCCACTGGCTACCACCTAGTGTGAAATTCCTGAGGGCAAGCTCAGGTCTGGGGCCAGTCTGCCAGGCTGAGGGGTGGTGAGACATCCCGGCTCAGGTATGATCCAGAAACAGATTGGGAAGCGATACTTCCACATGAATCCGCTCCCCCGTGCCAGGCTCCTCCAGCCACAGACTCCCATCCAGAAATATGCTCGGGGGGCTAAGAATAAAACGCGACCGGCGACGGCGTGCTTAGATCATGACACATGAAATGCGTCGCCTTCTCTCCATGGGATGAAGCGCTCGTGAAGGGGATGTCTCATCACATGGAGGGCGCGCTAGGCGTTTCACACGCGGGTGACACAATCTTATTGCTTGATTCAGTAAACTCGTCTTTATATATCTCATGAGAATCAGAGCTGATTCCTGCTTTATTTCAGAATTATTTATATTTATTTATAAAGCGCTTTTATCTTCTGTAGTAATGTACAAAGTAGTGATTACACACAGGGTAGAACATACAGTATTTGTTAGCCTGTTATCTCAGTCGGGAGGTAAGCTATACATCTCTTGAGTGATTAAGGCGTTGCCCCCCCCCCCTCATGAGAAAACAAATTATCTCTATTAAAGTGGACCAAAACCCAGGATTTTGGCTATCCTGGGTTTTGGTCGTTGCTTCCGGGGCACCCCGATCAGCGCGCTCTGAGCCGCTGTATGGGGGCAACCTGGGGGGTTTTCACATAGCAGGACATCCCAATTTTGGATGCCCCCGGGGGGAGGGAATCAATAAGATTCCCGGGATGATCGGCGTGGGTTTTGATCCACTTTAAAACTGTTACCGCTGGTAATGAATGAGAGGGATAAGCATCCATCTTTCCTAAGATAAAGAGAAAATACAGTATATACATAAGGGCAGACTAGATGGACCGTATGGTCTCCTTCTGTCATCATCCTTCTATGTTTCTATGAATGAGAGGGTATATAATGATACAGAGAATTGTTAAAGTGGACCAAAATCCGCTGCAATCGGCCCGGGAATCTATAAGATGTGAAACCCCCAAGTTCACTGTCCAAGGGGGTGGTTGGTCCACTTTACAGGGACATTCTAAGAAACAGGTTAAAGTGGACCAAAACCCATGGCCGGGAATCTATAAGATTGGGATGCCGCGCTGTGTAAAACCGCCCAGGTCGCCCATACACTTACATTCTTTCCCAGCCCAATGGCGCATGTGCGAGACGCGGCAGCATCCCCACTATCCATCTAGCAGAGCGCATGCCCGTACCAGACATTTGTGAATGGCCAGCACAGGCACGCTCCCTGTTAGAGGGTAGCGAGGGATGCGCCCGTCAACGTGTTCGAAGCCGCTCACCTTCGACCAAGGCTTAGACGATGTGACATCAGCGGATCTGAGCTGGATGAACGGCCGCACATGCGCCATAGGAATGCGAAGAGGTGAGCTGGATTTGGTAATCTGGGGGGTTTCATACAGTGGGGAACCGCCAATCAGGGTGGCCTGGGGGCAAGGACCAAAACCCAGGATTTTAAGTATAGAGTGTCCCAGATAACCCTCTTGCCCTTATCCTTTTCATTCAACCTCGCTTATAAATTGTTACAATATACTGTTAAAGTGGTCCAAAACCCAGCTTGAGCAATTCCCTTCCCCAGGGGCATACAAAATCGGGATTCCCCAAAGGTGTGAAACCCCCCAGGTCGCCCCATACACTTACCTTCTTTCCCGGTTCAACAGCGCATGCGTGAGCCGCAGCCACATCCCCACTATCTCTCTAGCAGGACGCATGCCCATGCCAAGCGTTTGTGAATGTCCGGCGCAGGCACGCTCCCTGTTAAGAGTGAAGCGGGGGGTGCAGCGGTCAGTGCACTTGGAGCCACTCGCCTTAGATGAAGGCTTAGACAAAGTGACGTCAGTGTATCCGATTGCGCTGATTGGACGAGCGGTCATGCATTCGCTGTAGGACCCGGAAGAGGTAAGTTGGTTTCGACGATCTGGGGAGTTTCACACAGTGCCTCTTGCCCTTCTCCTTTTCATTCAGCCTCACTTATAAATTGTTACTATGTACTGTTAAAAAGTTCCTCATGTATTTATTGTTACAATATTTAAAAGGAAAAAAAACACACTTATGTTACATAGACAATGATACAAGTGCAATATTCTCTTTCTTTAGTTGCCTGCTGTGCTGTCATATTAATCCATTGCATATGATTTAAAGAGGAACAACACCGGTAACCCTAAATAACTTGCTCACTTCTGCTGAAACATTCTCAGTCCCCAAAATTAATTCAGTTATGAGGGGACTAGGACATTGAGACATGCATGGATGAGACATGTGCTGCTGCTAAGGAGGCCCAGCAGAAGGAGAGAGCTCAGGATTAAAGCAGACCAGGTTTTGGTACCATCGCTATAACACAGTCTGGGTGCCCCCCCACACATGACCTTCCAGAACACCCTTAATTCTTACTTTTAGCCTAGATCCTTGCCGGTAATCCAGTGCCACAACTGGCCGCCCAGCACTCTCATTGGCTAGTCAAAAACTTTTGACTATCCTGGGTTTTGGTACACTTTAACTGAACTGAAGACTGAACTGAAAACTTAAGACTGAAACGATCGATACAGATGCTACTTCCTTTCTCCTAAAGTGGACCAAAACCCAACCTGGAGTCTATGAGAACCCAGGGCAGGCATACTCGCTCCCCCCAAGACATCAAGATCCAGATGCCCCGTTGTGTCAAACCCCCGATGTTGCCCGAAAACTCACCTTCTTTCCCAGTCCAACGGCGCATGTGTGAACAGCAGGCGCATCCCCACTATCCCTTTAGCAGGGCCCGCACCAGGCATTTGTGAATGGCTGGCATGGACACACTCCCTGTTAGAGGATAGCGGGGGATGCAGCCGCCAGCACGATCGGATTCACTCGCCTTAGACAAGCTCTTGGACGAAGGGACGGGAGCGGATCTGAGCGCGCTGATTTGACGAGAGGCTGTGAATGCGCCATAGGATCGGGGAAGGGTGAGTGAGATCGGGCAATCTGGGGGGGTTTCACACAGTGGGGCATCCCCGATCGGGGTGCCCCGGGGGCAAGGACCAAACCCCAGGATAGTCAAAATCCTGGGTTTTGGTCCACTTTAATGATGTCAAATGAGCACAAATATGTTAAATAAGGTGGAGGAAAAACAATGATGGCCTATCCTCCTGGGCCCTGGTGCGGTCGTACCCCTATAGTCACACCCCTGGGTATCCCAAATCAGAGGGATCACCCACCCCTGGGGGTGATTGTTAAAGTGGACCAAAAGCCAGGATTTTGACTATCCTGGGTTTTGGTCCCCGATCTGGGGTGCCCCACTGTGTGAAATCCCCCAGATCGCCAAGTGCAACTCACCTCTCACCCGGTGCTACGGTGTCTGTGCGGCCACTCGTCCAATCACAAATGCCTGGCGCGGGAATGCGCCCTTCTAGAGGGTTAGCTGGGATGCGGCGCTGTTGGACCAGAAAGCAAGGTAAGTGAACAGGCCGACCTGGGGGGTTTCACACAGTGGATGCCCCGGGGGGAGGGAATCAATCGGCCTGGGAATCTTATAGCTTCCTGGGGCGATCGTGCTGGGTTTTGGTCCACGTTAAAAGGACCTGTTTTGGCTGATTGTAATTTGTCGTTTGTTTGCAGTCTCATATCTGACCACCAGGGGCAGCCAAGACAATCAGCATAAATATGCTTCTGTATATTATACATGCTCAGCTGATGCCATGGCCAGCTGTGGGACCACTGTGGCTTGACATGCTCACTCACACTGAAAGTAGCAAAGTACAGAGTGGCTGTTAGACCACCATTTTTGTGTGGCCCTGGACAAATGAAAATGAAAGAAGGGCAAAACTTTGGAGCCCTGCTGCGGCTTCTACCTGGAACTGCAGGGAATGTAGGCTAGGTACATGTGACAGGCATCAGGTGAGCTGCTCACTGCCTTATTATTGCTATTGTCTGCACTGTCCTTCCAATGTTGGATTTTATTTATGTTTTGCCTCTTCGCTGTGTGCCCCAATATAGAGGTGAGTAAGCCTCAGTATTTATTACTCGGCCTGAATCCAAGATTTTTGCGAGTGTTGATTGATCCCTGTGAGAGACTTCACCCCGCGGCTGTCAGCGGGGGAGTGACCCGGGATTTAGCATTACCTGTCAGATTAGGAAAGGTGCCATGTTTCCATGTTCAGGAAGTGTCAGGGAAGTGTGTAATCAGCGCTGACATCATCCTCACTAGAATTTATTGACAGCCTGGTTATATAAGGGATCTGGGTAAACAAAGTTTATAGGGCTCCAGGATGTACCGTGACTCGGCCCAGTGGATTTTATAGGGGGGTTCCGCAGGCACAGCACATGGAGCCAGCTGCTGTGTCCATAGCCAGAGGAGACTGACAGCTGGAGGGAAATGCCAGGGCCGGCGCAGGGAAGCATTGCTCCTCCACCAATGCTATTAGCCAATTGTTGTTAAAGTGGATCAACACTCAGGATTTTGACTATCCTGGGTTTTGGTCCACTTCGGCGGGGCACCCCGATCGGGGGTGCCCTGCTGTGTGAAACCCCCCAGAAACCCAGAAAAACACCTCTCCTCGCTCCCACGTGACCGCCGCTGCCAATCCCCGCCGATGGACTAGCGGGAGGCAGCGACAGACAAGAGAGCGCGCCCGCCGGCACCTCCCGCACGTTATTCTTACAGGGCGCACCCGCGCCGGCCATTCACAAATGGTGGGTGCGGGTGCGCGTCCTGCTAGAGGGACGCACAGGAGGCGGCGGCGGGCGCCGCTGGATCATGGGTTTCTGGGGGGTTTCACACAGCGATCGGGGTGCCCCACAGTCAGGGGTTTGATTGGTCCGGGAATCTTATAGATTCCCGGGCCAATCATGGGAGGGTGTTGGTCCACTTTAAGAGCTAATGTGCAGCATGGGGGGTATTTACTAAACTGTAAAGAGCTCCTCCGCTCAGATCCCTTTCACCTACACATTGCAGCAGAACAGCGCTGGAGTTGGCTATGTGTCTTGCAGTCTCATTACACTTTGTGATCAGCCCGGGAATATATAAGATTCCTGGGCCAATCAATTCCCTCCCCCCGGGGCATCCGAAAATCGGGATTCCCCGCTGTGTGAAACCCCCGAGGTCGCCCCATACACTTACCGTCTTTCCCGGTCCATCGACGTATGCGCCTGGTCGCAGCTGCATCCCTACTATCCCTCTAGCAGGGTGCGTGCCCGTGTCAGGCCAGGCTCCCTGTTAGAGGGTAGTGGGGGATGTGGCCGCTCAGCATAGAAGAAGGCTAGATGACGTGATGTCGGGGGAAACCGAGCTCGCTGATTGGACGAACGGCCGCGCATGTGTCGCAAGACCGGGAAGAGGTGAGTTTGTTCGAACGACCTGGGGGGTTTCACACAGTATGGGGAGCGAGTATGCCTGTCCTGGAGTTACACCCTTGGCAACATACTCTGTACTAGTCTGTACACCAATAGGAGAGACGTGAGTCCTGTACACACAGAACACTGCTGCTATGGCCGCTGCCCGGGCTGAGGGAGCTCGCTCAGCCTTAAAGTGGACCAAAACCCAGGATTTTTGACTATCCTGGGTTTTGGTCCTTGCCCCCCACAGGCACCCCCAATTGGTGTGAAACCCCCCAGCTCGCTCAAATGAACCAGCTTTCCCGAGTCCTAGGGTGCATGCGTGGCCTCTCATCCAATCAGCGTGCTTGTATCCACTCCCATCCCTTCTTGTAAGGCAAGCAGATCCAAGCGAGCTGGTGGCCGCATCCCCCGCTACCCTCTAAGAGGAAGCGTGCCCACCCCAGCTATTCACAAATGCCTGCTAAAGGGATAGCGGTGATGCGGCTGCTGCTCGTGCATGCGTCGTTAGGCCGGGAAAGAAGGCGAGTTTCACAGTGGGGCATCTTGATTCTGGATGCCTCGAAGCAGGGCCGGCTCCAGGTTTATGTGGGCCCTTGGGCGGCATGGTCTCAGTGGGCCCCTTTGTGGTGAGCAGTCACATCACATCCCTGAGGGACGTCCCAAATCTGGATGCCCCCTAAGGATTATGCTATTTGGAGCAAAACTCTAGTTTTAGTCTACTTTAAAGAGCACCAAAGCCCTTTAAACCTGACCCCGAAGTCTAAACGAATCTAGATTCTCCTGGTTCTGGATGCCCCTGTGTGTGACCCCCTCCCCGTTAGTTCATTACTTTCCTCGAACTGGTGAATCCACTGTGTGATCGCCAGTTTGAGTTAAAGTTGACCAACACCCAGGATTTTGACTATCCTGGGTTTTGGTCCACTTCCCCAGGGCACCCCGGTCGCGGGTGGTCCGCTATGTGAAACCCCCCAGATCGCCCGATTCTACTCACCCCGCTCCTACGGCGCACGCGCGGCAGCTCATCCAATCAGCAAGCTCGGAGCCGCAGAGGTATGCGCGTCAAGGCCGCGTCTATCCTTAGCGGCTCAGAGCTGGCGGCCGGTAGGGCTAGGTGTTGGTCCACTTTAATGGCCAAACCAGGGGGGTTCTTTCACAAACAGGGGCATCCCAAATTGAGATGCCCCTGTAACATTGCACCGCCACCTCAGTCATCACTGGAGAACAGCGAGGAGATGTGGGCACCAGCTGTGGTGCCAGTCTGCTGGTCAAGCACCTTTGCACACACTAAAGGCTGGCCATGTCAGTGGGCCCCCCCCCCCCCCGGAAGGCGGGGCCCCCGGCAGCTGCCCCACCTTGCCGGGTGCAGGCACCGGCCCTGCCTTGAGGGAAGGGAATCAAGTGGCTCTGGAATTTTATAGATTCTAGGGCCATCAAACTGGATTTTTGGCTGAGCAGCAGTGTTCTGTGTGTAAAGGGCTCACTTCTCCCTTCTTTATCTTCTATAAAGCCAGTGTTGTGTCCGGACATGAAGGCTTGGCATGCGGAGAAAGCCATCGATTATCTGGAAGCTGGGGAAGGGCCGGTGTTGGGAACAGGTGATAGGAAGGGATTCCAGCATGGTGACAGCTGTACTCTGGGGGGGGGGGCCCACAAAAGCTTGTGTGGCAACAAAGCGATGAAGAATCCCATCTAATGCCGCGTAACAGCAGATGCACGTGACAGGGAAACGCTGCAGCATCTCAAGTGTTCCCGCATCCAGAGGGCAACTGGCGCTCTCAGGGGGGCTCGCTGCTGCCGCCATGGATACGGAGGGAGAGTTAATCTGCCGCTCGGGCTCTTTGTTGGGCGCAGCTGCCGCTGGTTTCATGGAAACAGATCTCTCACATGTGAAACGAGATGACAGCGCTGCCCAGCACATGGAGGATGTGGAAATTCCTCTCCCGGGAGCCGATCACCAGGCCTGCGGGGGTTTCCATTATTTATTATTAATTATTATTATTGTTGTTGTTATTATTGTTATTATTATTGTTGTTGTTATTGTTATTATGTTATTATTATTATTATATTTATTTATATAGCGCCATCATCTTCCGTAGCGCTTTAGAAGGTATGATTACAGACAAGGTAAAACATATAGTACAGGGAACAATACAAAGAGGCCGATTCATTAATAGCGCCAGGTAGCGACAGTTGAGCGACTGTAGCAGTATTTTCACAGCGCCCGCTAGTAGTCGCTGTGCTTGGCCGTTGTTCGGTTCTTGACATCGGTGTGCAGTAATGTTGAATATTGGGTGAGGAGTCGCTATTTGACAGGTTCCGCGCTGTATGGGAGCGCATGATAGTGACTGGCCATAGCGACCGGCTCCCACCATATTCATTAACAAATCACGCTCAAAAAATTCTTGCGCTGTGAAATGCATGTTTAAACCCCAGAGCGCTGGCGGCGATGGGTTAAAAGTAGTTTTTTAACCCCCAAACCACCATATTTTTGGAAACAAAAAAAACAAGTTTTTAAAAACATTTTGTAATATGAATACATTAATATCAGACCTGTAATATCAATTCTGCACAATTTTTTTTTTTTTACCTTAAAAAAAATATCTAACATTGCAGAAGTGGTCACAGAATTTTTCACATTTAAAAAAAAAACAAAAAAAAATCAATAACAATTAATTATGAATATTTAAAGATTGCTCCATTGAAATGCATTGGAGAGCGCCAGGTAGCGAGAGGTCATACCTGTCGCTGTTCAATGTCGCTCGCTGGCGCTGTGGGGTGAGGCTGGAATAATGATGAATGAGTGGCTATCTGGCGCTATGTCAGTCGCTAAGCAGGATCGGATTGATAAATGTGTGATTGTGGTGGGGAGCCGGCGTTCTCGTGGCGGTGAGCGTCATTACCGGCTGCTCACCAGTCGCTACCTGGCGCTATCCCTTGTTAAATAAGGGCCAAAGTACATGCCACAAAGTTCAAATAGGCAGGCTGATTCATCACTAACGCCAGGTATCGGCAGATGAGCGTCTGTATAGCGGTGCTTAGAGCGACCGCTAGTAGATGCTCGTGTACGGGTATCAGGTGCTGTAACAGAGCGCCTCAGTCGCTGTAGTAACCTGGCCTGCATTGATGAATGAGATGTATGTTGGACGCTCTAACAGTACTGTGTTGCAGGGAGCGAGAGGTAGCGCCAGCTCAGTGCCACCGACTCTCAGCGGCTCACACCATATTCAACAACAAACCAGACTCACAGGGCGTCGGCGCTCTAAATCTGGTCGCTATAGCATAGAACGCCAGACGCTGTGTGATTAAAGTCTGTTTTTAAACACATATCCACCAGTAACAAAGCGAAAACACATGGAATGACATTGTTGTAACATTGTGACATTAATACTTTAGAGCCAGACCTGTAATGACAATTCTGCATATAAATATTAAAAGTCAAAAATGTTTTCAAAAATGACTTTTTCTAGGCCAGGAGAGGTGACACAATGATTTGAGAGAAAAAAAAAAACCTGTTTAAACAGAAGAAAAGGAACGTCCATTGAAATGTATAGGAGAGCGACAGGTAGCGGCAGGTAATACCTGGTGCTCTGGAAGCTAGAGCGCCGGCACTATACGCTGAGCCGTCTGTAATGATGAATCTTACGCTACATGGCGCTGTTTCAGTCGCTCACCAGAATCGCCTTCATAAATGTGGTTTTGCGTACAGCGCCCAACGCTGCCTGACGCTACAAGGCACTACCTGGCGCTAGACCTTCATGAATAAACCCCCAAGTGTTGTGAGCACAGGAGACAATAGGAAGGCGAACCCTGCCGTTGCAAGCTTAGTCTATCGGGTGGGGGTGGAGACAAAAGGGGATCACAAGAGCTTGAGTTGGGCTGCATGTGCCATTTGAAGGGTATTAAGCCAGGTCACATGCTTGTCTGTTTTGAGGGCACTTTTAAATGCATGGAGTGATGGAGAGTGACAGATTGAGCGGGGGAATGCATTCCAGAGAAGTGGGGAGGCGCAGGAGAAGTCTTGAAGGCAAGAGTGCGAGGAGGTAACTAAGGAGGGTTATAATGCATTATAATGCCCCGCTATCACAATCACATTGTATGTTACATATATGTATATAATAGTAATTCAAATGAATAAAGGGGGTGGGAGCAGCTCAATCACTATTATTTATACAAAATTATTATTATTATTCAGGGCCTGGGAACTAATTTACCGCCCAGTTTAACCCTCTCATCAACTAAATATCAAGCAACAAACATGTCTAGCTATGTGGAAAGACAGAGATTTGGTTGCATATATCTGCAGATACATGTGGAAGCCACACTGCCCCGACAAGGCACTCTGAGGCCGATTCATTAATAGCGCCAGGTAGCGACAGATGAGCGCCAGTAGCGTGATTTTCACAGCGCCAACTAGTATTCGCTGTGCTTGGCCGGGGTTTGCTTGTTGACAGCGACTCAGTCGGTGTGCGGTAATGTTGAATACGGGCTTAGGGGTCGCTGTTTCACAGGTTCTGCGTTGTATGGGTGCGCCTGACAACGAATGGCCAGAGCGAACGGCTTGCTGCAGATTTATTAACAAATCACGCTCCGAATTTTTTCGCGCTGTGAATTCCTTGTTTAAACCCCAGAGCGCTGGCGGCGATGGGTGTAAAATAGTTTATAACCCCCAAACAACCATATTTTTTGATTGTAAAATTATACAAGTTTTTTTAAACATTTTGTAATATGAATACATTAATATCAGACCTGTAATATCAATTCTGTACAAATTCATTTTTTTTTTTTTTTACCTTAAAAAAAAATCCTAACATTGCAGAAGTGGTCACAGAATTTTTGACATAAAAAAAAAAAAAAAAAAAAAAAAAAACATTAATGGCAATTAATTATGATTAATTAAAGATTGCTCCATTGAAATGCATTGGACATCGCCAGGGAGCGACAGGTCATACCTGGCGCTGTGATGGGATTAGCAGCGGTGCTGTTCGTTGCAGTCGCCTACATGATGAATCCCGCGCTAGCTGTCGCTCTCGCCGGCGCTAGCCTCATTTAGCGTGATAAATGCGTCATTGTGACCGCCGCCGGGCGTACTTGAGTCGGTAGCCGCCGTTAGCTGGCGGTACCTGGCGCTCGTCAGACACTACCTGGCGCTAGCCCTTGATAAATAAGGCCCTCTGTGTTTAGTGTGGTCCCTACTCTTAATTCTGAGTCCCCAAAGTTGGGACATGCAATGCAGACAAATATCTGAAATAGTAGGTAAAGTACTCACCCACATCCAAACACTGGCTGCATATAGAGAAACGTATAATATATGTAAAAATGATTGTTTTTATTTCCACAAATATAAAAACAATTACAATGCACAAAACATCACCAAACACAGAGACTAAATTGTACTGCTTCCAGGTGAGAGTTCTCACTCCTTTTTTAGGAGAGAAAATTGCCATTCAGTTGTCTACCTTGGGGCTGATGTAGAGTCTGGTGAATATTTACACCGAGGAGACAATGAATGTGAATGGTCATTTTCTCTCCTAAAAGAGAAGTGAGTTTTCTCACCTGGCTCTGAATCGACCCCATTGTTTACTGGTGGGCAAATTGAGCAATCAGTCATGGGGAGGATATCAGGGACTGGACACATGGGAGGATATCAGGGACTGGACACATGGAAGGATATCAGGGACTGGACACATGGGAGGATATCAGGGACTGGACACATGGGAGGATATCAGGGAATGGACACATGGGAGGATATCAGGGACTGGACACATGGGAGGATATCAGGGAATGGACACATGGGAGGATATCAGGGACTGGACACATGGGAGGATATCAGGGACTGGACACATGGGAGGATATCAGGGACTGGACACAGGGGAGGATGTCAGGGACTGGACACATGAGAGGATATCAGGGTCTGGACAAAGGGAGGATATCAGGGACTGGACACATGGGAGGATATCAGGGACTGGACACATGGGAGGATATCAGGGACTGGACACATGAGAGGATATCAGGGACTGGACACATGGTGGGATGTCAGGGACTGGACACACAGAGGAGGATGGCAGGGACTGGACACAAAGAGGAGAATGTCAGGGACTGGACACAGAGGAGGGTGTCAGGGACTAGACACACAGAAGAGGATGGCAGGGACTGGACACACAGAGGAGGATATCGGGGACTGGACACACAGAGGAGGGTGTCAGGGACTAGACACACAGAGGAGGATAGCAGGGACTGGACACAGAGGAGAATATCAGGGACTGGACACAGAGGAGAATATCAGGGACTGGACACACAGAGGCGGATGTCAGGGACTGGACACACAGAGGAGGATGTCAGGGACTGGACATACAGAGGAGGATGGCAGGGACTGGACACACAGAGGAGGATATCAGGGACTGGACACACAGAGAAGGATGTCAGGGACTGGACACACAGAGAAGGATGTCAGGGACTGGACACAAAGAGGAGGATATCAGGGACTGGACACACAGAGGAGGATGTCAGGGACTGGACACACAGAGGAGGATATCAGGGACTGGACACACAGAGGAGGATGTCAGGGACTGGACACACAGAGGAGGATGTCAGGGACTGGACACACAGAGGAGGATGTCAGGGACTGGACACAAAGAGGAGGATATCAGGGACTGGACACACAGAGGAGGATGTCAGGGACTGGACACAAAGAGGAGGATATCAGGGACTGGACACACAGAGGAGGATGTCAGGGACTGGACACACAGAGGAGGATATCAGGGACTGGACACACAGAGGAGAATGTCAGGGACTGGACACACAGAGGAGGATGTCAGGGACTGGACACAAAGAGGAGGATATCAGGGACTGGACACACAGAGGAGGATGTCAGGGACTGGACACAAAGAGGAGGATATCAGGGACTGGACACACAGAGGAGGATGTCAGGGACTGGACACAAAGAGGAGGATATCAGGGACTGGACACACAGAGGAGGATGTCAGGGACTGGACACAAAGAGGAGAATGTCAGGGACTGGACACACAGAGGAGAATGTCAGGGACTGGACACACAGAGAAGGATATCAGGGACTGGACACACAGAGGAGGATGTCAGGGACTGGACACACAGAGAAGGATGTCAGGGACTGGACACACAGAGGAGGATGTCAGGGACTGGACACACAGAGAAGGATGTCAGGGACTGGACACACAGAGAAGGATGTCAGGGACTGGACACAAAGAGGAGGATATCAGGGACTGGACACACAGAGGAGGATGTCAGGGACTGGACACACAGAGGAGGATATCAGGGACTGGACACATGGGAGGATATCAGGGTCTGGACAAAGAGAGGATATCAGGGACTGGACACATGGGAGGATATCAGGGACTGGACACATGGGAGGATATCAGGGACTGGACACATGGGAGGATATCAGGGACTGGACACATGAGAGGATATCAGGGACTGGACACATGGTGGGATGTCAGGGACTGGACACACAGAGGAGGGTTTCAGGGACTGGACACACAGAGGAGGATGTCAGGGACTGGACACAAAGAGGAGGATATCAGGGACTGGACACACAGAGGAGGATGTCAGGGACTGGACACACAGAGGAGGATGTCAGGGACTGGACACAAAGAGGAGGATATCAGGGACTGGACACACAGGGGAGGATGTCAGGGACTGGACACAGAGGAGGATGGCAGGGACTGGACACACAGAGGAGGATGTCAGGGACTGGACACATGGGAGGATATCAGGGTCTGGACAAAGAGAGGATATCAGGGACTGGACACATGGGAGGATATCAGGGACTGGACACATGGGAGGATATCAGGGACTGGACACATGGGAGGATATCAGGGACTGGACACATGAGAGGATATCAGGGACTGGACACATGGTGGGATGTCAGGGACTGGACACACAGAGGAGGGTTTCAGGGACTGGACACACAGAGGCGGATGTCAGGGACTGGACACACAGAGGAGGATGTCAGGGACTGGACACACAGAGGAGGATGTCAGGGACTGGACACACAGAGGAGGATGTCAGGGACTGGACACACAGAGGAGGATGTCAGGGACTGGACACACAGAGGAGGATGTCAGGGACTGGACACACAGAGGAGGATGTCGGGGACTGGACACACAGAGGAGGATGTCAGGGACTGGACACACAGAGGAGGATGTCAGGGACTGGACACACAGAGGAGGATGTCAGGGACTGGACACACAGAGGAGGATGTCAGGGACTGGACACACAGAGGAGGATGTCAGGGACTGGACACAAAGAGGAGGATATCAGGGACTGGACACACAGAGGAGGATGTCAGGGACTGGACACACAGAGGAGGATGTCAGGGACTGGACACACAGAGGAGGATGTCAGGGACTGGACACACAGAGGAGGATGTCAGGGACTGGACACACAGAGGAGGATGTCAGGGACTGGACACACAAAGGGGGATGTCAGGGACTGGACACACAGAGGAGGATGGCAGGGACTGGACACAAAGAGGAGAATGTCAGGGACTGGACACACAGAGGAGGATGTCAGGGACTGGACACACAGAGGAGGATGTCAGGGACTGGACACACAGAGGAGGATGTCAGGGACTGGACACACAGAGGAGGATGTCAGGGACTGGACACACAGAGGAGGATGGCAGGGACTGGACACAAAGAGGAGAATGTCAGGGACTGGACACACAGAGGAGGATGTCAGGGACTGGACACACAGAGGAGGATGTCAGGGACTGGACACACAGAGGAGGATGTCAGGGAATGGACACACAGAGGAGGATGTCAGGGACTGGACACACAGAGGAGGATGTCAGGGACTGGACACACAGAGGAGGATATCAGGGACTGGACACACAGAGGAGGATGTCAGGGACTGGACACAAAGAGGAGGATATCAGGGACTGGACACACAGAGGAGGATGTCAGGGACTGGACACACAGGGGAGGATGTCAGGGACTGGACACACAGAGGAGGATGTCAGGGACTGGACACACGGAGGAGGATATCAGGGACTGGACACACAGAGGAGGATGTCAGGGACTGGACACAAAGAGGAGGATATCAGGGACTGGACACAAAGAGGAGGATATCAGGGACTGGACACACAGAGGAGGATGTCAGGGACTGGACACAAAGAGGAGGATGTCAGGGACTGGACACACAGAGGAGGATGTCAGGGACTGGACACAAAGAGGAGGATATCAGGGACTGGACACACAGAGGAGGATGTCAGGGACTGGACACACAGAGGAGGATGTCAGGGACTGGACACACAGAGGCGGATGTCAGGGACTGGACACACAGAGAAGGATGTCAGGGACTGGACACAAAGAGGAGGATATCAGGGACTGGACACACAGAGGAGGATGTCAGGGACTGGACACAAAGAGGAGGATATCAGGGACTGGACACACAGAGGCGGATGTCAGGGACTGGACACACAGAGGAGGATGTCAGGGACTGGACACACAGAGGAGGATGTCAGGGACTGGACACACAGAGGATGATATCAGGGACTGGACACAAAGAGGAGGATATCAGGGACTGGACACACAGAGGAGGATGTCAGGGACTGGACACACAGAGGAGGATATCAGGGACTGGACACACAGAGGAGGATATCAGGGACTGGACACACAGAGGAGGATGTCAGGGACTGGACACACAGAGGAGGATGTCAGGGACTGGACACACAGAGGAGGATGTCAGGGACTGGACACACAAAGGAGGATGTCAGGGACTGGACCCACAGAGGAGGATATCAGGAACTGGACACACAGAGGAGGATGTCAGGGACTAAGACACACAGGGGAGGATGTCAGGGACTGGAAACACAGAGGAGGATGGCAGGGACTAGACACACAGAGGAGGATATCAGGGACTGGACACAAAGAGGAGGATATCAGGGACTGGACACACAGAGGAGGATGTCAGGGACTGGACACAAAGAGGAGGATGTCAGGGACTGGACACACAGAGGAGGATATCAGGGACTGGACACACAGAGGAGGATGTCAGGGACTGGACACAAAGAGGAGGATATCAGGGACTGGACACAAAGAGGAGGATATCAGGGACTGGACACACAGAGGAGGATGTCAGGGACTGGACACAAAGAGGAGGATATCAGGGACTGGACACACAGAGGAGGATGTCAGGGACTGGACACACAGAGAAGGATGTCAGGGACTGGACACACAGAGGAGGATGTCAGGGACTGGACACACAGAGGCGGATGTCAGGGACTGGACACACAGAGAAGGATGTCAGGGACTGGACACAAAGAGGAGGATATCAGGGACTGGACACACAGAGGAGGATGTCAGGGACTGGACACAAAGAGGAGGATATCAGGGACTGGACACACAGAGGCGGATGTCAGGGACTGGACACACAGAGGAGGATGTCAGGGACTGGACACACAGAGGAGGATGTCAGGGACTGGACACACAGAGGAGGATATCAGGGACTGGACACACAGAGGATGATATCAGGGACTGGACACAAAGAGGAGGATATCAGGGACTGGACACACAGAGGAGGATGTCAGGGACTGGACACACAGAGGAGGATATCAGGGACTGGACACAAAGAGGAGGATATCAGGGACTGGACACACAGAGGAGGATGTCAGGGACTGGACACACAGAGGAGGATGTCAGGGACTGGACACACAGAGGAGGATGTCAGGGACTGGACACACAGAGGAGGATATCAGGGACTGGACACACAGAGGATGATATCAGGGACTGGACACAAAGAGGAGGATATCAGGGACTGGACACACAGAGGAGGATGTCAGGGACTGGACACACAGAGGATGATATCAGGGACTGGACACAAAGAGGAGGATATCAGGGACTGGACACACAGAGGAGGATGTCAGGGACTGGACACACAGAGGAGGATATCAGGGACTGGACACACAGAGGAGGATGTCAGGGACTGGACACACAGAGGAGGATGTCAGGGACTGGACACACAGAGGAGGATGTCAGGGACTGGACACACAGAGGAGGATGTCAGGGACTGGACCCACAGAGGAGGATATCAGGAACTGGACACACAGAGGAGGATGTCAGGGACTAAGACACACAGGGGAGGATGTCAGGGACTGGACACACAGAGGCGGATGTCAGTGACTGGACACACAGAGGAGGATGTCAGGGACTGGACACACAGAGGAGGATGTCAGGGACTGGACACACAGAGGAGGATGTCAGGAACTGGACACACAGAGGAGGATGTCAGGGACTAAGACACACAGGGGAGGATGTCAGGGACTGGACACACAGAGGAGGATGGCAGGGACTAGACACACAGAGGCGGATGTCAGGGACTGGACACACAGAGGAGGATGTCAGGGACTGGACACACAGAGGAGGATGTCAGGGACTGGACACAAAGAGGAGGATGTCAGGGACTGGACACACAGGGGAGGATATCAGGGACTGGACACACAGAGGAGGATGTCAGGGACTGGACACACAGAGGAGGATGTCAGGGACTGGACACACAGGGGAGGATATCAGGGACTGGACACACAGAGGAGGATGTCAGGGACTGGACACACAGAGAAGGATGTCAGGGACTGGACACACAGAGGAGGATGTCAGGGACTGGACACACAGAGGAGGATATCAGGGACTGGACACACAGAGGAGGATATCAGGGACTGGACACACAGGGGAGGATATCAGGGACTGGACACACAGAGGATGATATCAGGGACTGGACACACAGAGGATGATATCAGGGACTGGACACACAGAGAAGGATGTCAGGGACTGGACACACAGAGGAGGATATCAGGGACTGGACACACAGAAGAGGATGGCAGGGACTGGACACACAGAGGAGGATATCAGGGACTGGACACACAGAGGAGGGTGTCAGGGACTAGACACACAGAGGAGGATAGCAGGGACTGGACACAGAGGAGAATATCAGGGACTGGACACAGAGGAGAATATCAGGGACTGGACACACAGAGGCGGATGTCAGGGACTGGACACACAGAGGAGGATGTCAGGGACTGGACATACAGAGGAGGATGGCAGGGACTGGACACACAGAGGAGGATATCAGGGACTGGACACACAGAGAAGGATGTCAGGGACTGGACACACAGAGAAGGATGTCAGGGACTGGACACACAGAGAAGGATGTCAGGGACTGGACACAAAGAGGAGGATATCAGGGACTGGACACACAGAGGAGGATGTCAGGGACTGGACACACAGAGGAGGATATCAGGGACTGGACACACAGAGGAGGATGTCAGGGACTGGACACACAGAGGAGGATGTCAGGGACTGGACACACAGAGGAGGATGTCAGGGACTGGACACAAAGAGGAGGATATCAGGGACTGGACACACAGAGGAGGATGTCAGGGACTGGACACAAAGAGGAGGATATCAGGGACTGGACACACAGAGGAGGATGTCAGGGACTGGACACACAGAGGAGGATATCAGGGACTGGACACACAGAGGAGAATGTCAGGGACTGGACACACAGAGGAGGATGTCAGGGACTGGACACACAGAGGAGGATGTCAGGGACTGGACACACAGAGGAGGATGTCAGGGACTGGACACAAAGAGGAGGATATCAGGGACTGGACACACAGAGGAGGATGTCAGGGACTGGACACAAAGAGGAGGATATCAGGGACTGGACACACAGAGGAGGATGTCAGGGACTGGACACAAAGAGGAGGATATCAGGGACTGGACACACAGAGGAGGATGTCAGGGACTGGACACAAAGAGGAGAATGTCAGGGACTGGACACACAGAGGAGAATGTCAGGGACTGGACACACAGAGAAGGATATCAGGGACTGGACACACAGAGGAGGATGTCAGGGACTGGACACACAGAGGAGGATGTCAGGGACTGGACACAAAGAGGAGAATGTCAGGGACTGGACACACAGAGGAGAATGTCAGGGACTGGACACACAGAGAAGGATATCAGGGACTGGACACACAGAGAAGGATGTCAGGGACTGGACACACAGAGGAGGATGTCAGGGACTGGACACACAGAGAAGGATGTCAGGGACTGGACACACAGAGAAGGATGTCAGGGACTGGACACAAAGAGGAGGATATCAGGGACTGGACACACAGAGGAGGATGTCAGGGACTGGACACACAGAGGAGGATATCAGGGACTGGACACATGGGAGGATATCAGGGTCTGGACAAAGAGAGGATATCAGGGACTGGACACATGGGAGGATATCAGGGACTGGACACATGGGAGGATATCAGGGACTGGACACATGGGAGGATATCAGGGACTGGACACATGAGAGGATATCAGGGACTGGACACATGGTGGGATGTCAGGGACTGGACACACAGAGGAGGGTTTCAGGGACTGGACACACAGAGGAGGATGTCAGGGACTGGACACAAAGAGGAGGATATCAGGGACTGGACACACAGAGGAGGATGTCAGGGACTGGACACACAGAGGAGGATGTCAGGGACTGGACACAAAGAGGAGGATATCAGGGACTGGACACACAGGGGAGGATGTCAGGGACTGGACACAGAGGAGGATGGCAGGGACTGGACACACAGAGGAGGATGTCAGGGACTGGACACATGGGAGGATATCAGGGTCTGGACAAAGAGAGGATATCAGGGACTGGACACATGGGAGGATATCAGGGACTGGACACATGGGAGGATATCAGGGACTGGACACATGGGAGGATATCAGGGACTGGACACATGAGAAGATATCAGGGACTGGACACATGGTGGGATGTCAGGGACTGGACACACAGAGGAGGGTTTAAGGGACTGGACACACAGAGGCGGATGTCAGGGACTGGACACACAGAGGAGGATGTCAGGGACTGGACACACAGAGGAGGATGTCAGGGACTGGACACACAGAGGAGGATGTCAGGGACTGGACACACAGAGGAGGATATCAGGGACTGGACACACAGAGGAGGATGTCGGGGACTGGACACACAGAGGAGGATGTCAGGGACTGGACACACAGAGGAGGATGTCAGGGACTGGACACACAGAGGAGGATGTCAGGGACTGGACACACAGAGGAGGATGTCAGGGACTGGACACACAGAGGAGGATGTCAGGGACTGGACACAAAGAGGAGGATATCAGGGACTGGACACACAGAGGAGGATGTCAGGGACTGGACACACAGAGGAGGATGTCAGGGACTGGACACACAGAGGAGGATGTCAGGGACTGGACACACAGAGGAGGATGTCAGGGACTGGACACACAGAGGAGGATGTCAGGGACTGGACACACAGAGGAGGATGTCAGGGACTGGACACACAGAGGAGGATGTCAGGGACTGGACACACAGAGGAGGATGGCAGGGACTGGACACAAAGAGGAGAATGTCAGGGACTGGACACACAGAGGAGGATGTCAGGGACTGGACACACAGAGGAGGATGTCAGGGACTGGACACACAGAGGAGGATATCAGGGACTGGACACACAGAGGAGGATATCAGGGACTGGACACACAGAGGAGGATGTCAGGGACTGGACACAAAGAGGAGGATATCAGGGACTGGACACACAGAGGAGGATGTCAGGGACTGGACACACAGGGGAGGATGTCAGGGACTGGACACACAGAGGAGGATGTCAGGGACTGGACACACGGAGGAGGATATCAGGGACTGGACACACAGAGGAGGATGTCAGGGACTGGACACAAAGAGGAGGATATCAGGGACTGGACACAAAGAGGAGGATATCAGGGACTGGACACACAGAGGAGGATGTCAGGGACTGGACACAAAGAGGAGGATGTCAGGGACTGGACACACAGAGGAGGATATCAGGGACTGGACACACAGAGGAGGATGTCAGGGACTGGACACAAAGAGGAGGATATCAGGGACTGGACACACAGAGGAGGATGTCAGGGACTGGACACAAAGAGGAGGATATCAGGGACTGGACACACAGAGGAGGATGTCAGGGACTGGACACACAGAGGAGGATGTCAGGGACTGGACACACAGAGGCGGATGTCAGGGACTGGACACACAGAGAAGGATGTCAGGGACTGGACACAAAGAGGAGGATATCAGGGACTGGACACACAGAGGAGGATGTCAGGGACTGGACACAAAGAGGAGGATATCAGGGACTGGACACACAGAGGCGGATGTCAGGGACTGGACACACAGAGGAGGATGTCAGGGACTGGACACACAGAGGAGGATGTCAGGGACTGGACACACAGAGGATGATATCAGGGACTGGACACAAAGAGGAGGATATCAGGGACTGGACACACAGAGGAGGATGTCAGGGACTGGACACACAGAGGAGGATATCAGGGACTGGACACACAGAGGAGGATATCAGGGACTGGACACACAGAGGAGGATGTCAGGGACTGGACACACAGAGGAGGATGTCAGGGACTGGACACACAGAGGAGGATGTCAGGGACTGGACACACAAAGGAGGATGTCAGGGACTGGACCCACAGAGGAGGATATCAGGAACTGGACACACAGAGGAGGATGTCAGGGACTAAGACACACAGGGGAGGATGTCAGGGACTGGAAACACAGAGGAGGATATCAGGGACTGGACACAAAGAGGAGGATATCAGGGACTGGACACACAGAGGAGGATGTCAGGGACTGGACACAAAGAGGAGGATATCAGGGACTGGACACACAGAGGCGGATGTCAGGGACTGGACACACAGAGGAGGATGTCAGGGACTGGACACAAAGAGGAGGATATCAGGGACTGGACACACAGAGGATGATATCAGGGACTGGACACAAAGAGGAGGATATCAGGGACTGGACACACAGAGGAGGATGTCAGGGACTGGACACAAAGAGGAGGATATCAGGGACTGGACACACAGAGGCGGATGTCAGGGACTGGACACACAGAGGAGGATGTCAGGGACTGGACACAAAGAGGAGGATATCAGGGACTGGACACACAGAGGATGATATCAGGGACTGGACACAAAGAGGAGGATATCAGGGACTGGACACAAAGAGGAGGATATCAGGGACTGGACACACAGAGGAGGATGTCAGGGACTGGACACAAAGAGGAGAATGTCAGGGACTGGACACACAGAGAAGGATGTCAGGGACTGGACACACAGAGGAGGATGTCAGGGACTGGACACACAGAGGCGGATGTCAGGGACTGGACACACAGAGAAGGATGTCAGGGACTGGACACAAAGAGGAGGATATCAGGGACTGGACACACAGAGGAGGATGTCAGGGACTGGACACAAAGAGGAGGATATCAGGGACTGGACACACAGAGGCGGATGTCAGGGACTGGACACACAGAGGAGGATGTCAGGGACTGGACACACAGAGGAGGATGTCAGGGACTGGACACACAGAGGAGGATATCAGGGACTGGACACACAGAGGATGATATCAGGGACTGGACACAAAGAGGAGGATATCAGGGACTGGACACACAGAGGAGGATGTCAGGGACTGGACACACAGAGGAGGATATCAGGGACTGGACACAAAGAGGAGGATATCAGGGACTGGACACACAGAGGAGGATGTCAGGGACTGGACACACAGAGGAGGGTGTCAGGGACTGGACACACAGAGGAGGATGTCAGGGACTGGACACACAGAGGAGGATATCAGGGACTGGACACACAGAGGATGATATCAGGGACTGGACACAAAGAGGAGGATATCAGGGACTGGACACACAGAGGAGGATGTCAGGGACTGGACACACAGAGGATGATATCAGGGACTGGACACACAGAGGAGGATATCAGGGACTGGACACACAGAGGAGGATGTCAGGGACTGGACACACAGAGGAGGATATCAGGGACTGGACACACAGAGGAGGATGTCAGGGACTGGACACACAGAGGAGGATGTCAGGGACTGGACACACAGAGGAGGATGTCAGGGACTGGACACACAGAGGAGGATGTCAGGGACTGGACCCACAGAGGAGGATATCAGGAACTGGACACACAGAGGAGGATGTCAGGGACTAAGACACACAGGGGAGGATGTCAGGGACTGGACACACAGAGGCGGATGTCAGTGACTGGACACACAGAGGAGGATGTCAGGGACTGGACACACAGAGGAGGATGTCAGGGACTGGACACACAGAGGAGGATGTCAGGAACTGGACACACAGAGGAGGATGTCAGGGACTAAGACACACAGGGGAGGATGTCAGGGACTGGACACACAGAGGAGGATGGCAGGGACTAGACAGACAGAGGCGGATGTCAGGGACTGGACACACAGAGGAGGATGTCAGGGACTGGACACACAGAGGAGGATGTCAGGGACTGGACACAAAGAGGAGGATGTCAGGGACTGGACACACAGGGGAGGATATCAGGGACTGGACACACAGAGGAGGATGTCAGGGACTGGACACACAGAGGAGGATGTCAGGGACTGGACACACAGGGGAGGATATCAGGGACTGGACACACAGAGGAGGATGTCAGGGACTGGACACACAAAGGAGGATATCAGGGACTGGACACACAGAGAAGGATGTCAGGGACTGGACACACAGAGGAGGATGTCAGGGACTGGACACACAGAGGAGGATATCAGGGACTGGACACACAGAGGAGGATATCAGGGACTGGACACACAGGGGAGGATATCAGGGACTGGACACACAGAGAATGATATCAGGGACTGGACACACAGAGGATGATATCAGGGACTGGACACACAGAGAAGGATGTCAGGGACTGGACACACAGAGGAGGATATCAGGGACTGGACACACAGAGGATGATATCAGGGACTGGACACACAGAGAAGGATGTCAGGGACTGGACACACAGAGGAGGATGTCAGGGACTGGACACACAGAGGAGGATGTCAGGGACTGGACACACAGAGGAGGATGTCAGGGACTGGACACACAGAGGAGGATGTCAGGGACTGGACACACAGAGGAGGATGTCAGGGACTGGACACAGAGGAGGATGTCAGGGACTGGACACACAGAGGAGGATATCAGGGACTGGACACACAGAGGAGGATATCAGGGACTGGACACACAGAGGAGGATGGCAGGGACTAGACACACAGAGGCGGATGTCAGGGACTGGACACACAGAGGAGGATGTCAGGGACTGGACACACAGAGGAGGATGTCAGGGACTGGACACAGAGGAGAATGTCAGGGACTGGACACAGAGGAGGATATCAGGGACTGGACACACAGAGGAAAATTCAGGGACTGGACATGGAATTGGACATCAGGGACTAAGCTCATAGTGACACAGACATTTCGGCACTGTTGGGCACTACCACTGAGCCTGGGCTGTTGCAGATTTGCTGCGATAGGAGGGGCATGTCATGCGGGATGCCGGCTTATCCACTCACAAAGGGCCCCCAAAGTCAGATCTATCGGTGGGCCCATGACACCCCAGCCCGACCCTACGGGTGGCCACCCGCCAGCTTGTGGTAACACACCCATGTTTGCGGCCGTGCCAAGATAAACTCAGCCTCCATTAGTCCAAACATGCCGGGATTGTTTATTGAATCAGTATTTCATGATAAGCGGGAGGTAGAGTGACACGGCCAAACAGGATTTACTGCCTTCATGTGTCCCATGGCGGAACTATTACTCACCCTAAACCAAAAGTAAACAGCGTGGAGCGCCGCTCAGCCGTCATCAGGTCACTCAGCACAACATGTTCTCACACAGGAACCTCACTGTCATTGGAACTTTATTTTATGAGGTTTGGGTAAGATTGTGCAGAGGTTGTGTGATCAGTTTCTAAAAAGAAAGTCATGTAAAAAATGTTCTCTTACCTCTGTTGCATGTGGACAACCCGAATTGTGAGCCTGAGATCGGGCAGCCCTTACTTACCCACTTCCATGTTCCTTTATATAGCTATTCGCTTAATTGGTGATTAGGAGGCTGATTCATCATTAGCGGCAGGTAGCGACAGATGAGCGTCTGTAGCAGGCATTTTCAGAGCGCCCTCTAGCAGTCACGGTGCTCAGCCGTGGGTCGCTACTTTATAGCGACTCAGTCGCTGTTCAGTAATGATGAATACATTGTGAGGAGTCGCTATTTGACCAGTACAGCGCTGTATGGGAGCGCATGTTAGCGACTGCTCATAGCGACCGACTCACACCATATTCAGCAAAAAAACAGCCTCACAAATCTCTGGCGCTGAAAAATACTTGTTTGAAGCCCAGAGCGCAGGAGGCGGTGTGTTTAAAGTGTGTTTTCAAGCATCTATCAACTAGTAACAAAGCGAAAACATATGGAATTACATTGTAACAACATTGTAACATGAACACTTTAATGCCAGACCTGTAATGTCATTTCTGAGGAAATATATAAAAAATGAAAAAAAATTGAAAAAACTGCTTATTCAATACCAGGAGAGGAAGAATTATTTGTGATTTTTTTGTAAAAAACAAAAAAAAAACAAAAACCCAGTTTAAAGAGAAGAAAAGGATCGTCCATTGAAACGTATGGCAGAGCGACAGGTAGCGAGAGGTCATACCTGGCACTGTGCAAGGCTGAGCGCCGGCGCTGTTCGCTGAGGCTGTGAAAATGATGAATCAGACGCTACATGGCGCTATTCCAGTCGCTAAACAGATTCCGCTTGATAAATGTGTAATTGCGTGCCGTGTCCGGCGTTGACCAGTCGCTATCTGTCGCTACCTCTCATTAACCAGGCGCTACCGGACGCTATCCCTTCTTAAATAAGGGCCTAGGTGATGCTCATAATCGGATCACCTATGAAGTTAATATCGTGTGTTCGATTGGTTCAAATGTTGGGCTGCAAATACAATACAATCTTCCTTTGGAGCTTTTTAGGCATAACCCCTACTTTTCATTAGAACATTCATTTGACCACATCACTAACTTATTAAAAAGATTCTGTAGTTTATTTTGTTAGTCTTAAAAGGTTTCAGACATAATATTAGCAAAATTCCAAACAATACATTCTAAAAACTTTCGCAAAAGATAATGAGGCCGATTCATTAATAGCGCCAGGTAGCGACAGATGAGCGACTGTTGCGTGATTTTTTCAGCGCCAGCCAGTATTCGCTGTGCTTGGCCGGCGTTAGCTTGATGACAGCGACTCAGTCGGTGTGCGGTAATGTTGAATACGGGCTGGGGGGTCGCTGTTTCACAGGTCCAGCGTTGCATGTGAGCGCCTGACAACGAATGGCCAGAGCGAACGGCTAGCTTCATATTCATCAACAAATCACGCTCCGAATGTGCTGTCGCTGTCCATTCCTTGTTTAAACCCCAGAGCGCTGGCGGCGATGTGTATTAACTAGTTTTTAACCCCTAAACAACCATATTTTTTGAATGTAACATTATACATGTGTTTAGAATCATTTTGTAATATGAATACATTAATATCAGACCTGTTAGATCAATTCTGCACATATTTTTTTTATTTTTTTTTTTACTTAAAAATAAATCCTAACATTGCAGAAGTGGTCTCCGATTTTTTGACATTAAAAAAAAAAAAAAAAAAATTAATAGCAATTAATTATGAATAATTATAGATTGCTCCATTGAAATGCATTGGACATCGCCAGGGAGCGACAGCTCATACCTGGCGCTGTGAGGGAATTTGCAGCGGCGCTGTTCGGTCCAGGCGGCTTCATGATGAATGCCGCGCTAGCCGTCGCTCTCGCCGGCGCTAGCCTCATTTTGCTTGATAAATGCGTCATTGTGACCACCGCCGGGCGTACTTGAGTCGGTAGTCGCCGTTAGCTGCCGCTACCTGGCGCTCGTCAGACACTACCTGGCGCTATCGCTTGATGAATAAGGGCCAATATATCATTCCATCTCAGAGGTAATAATTCATGCTTTCTTTCTCTCTGTGAGGGGCTGGGTAGACATGTTTCGCCTTCCGACTTTATCTCTGCCTATTTCTCTCTTTTTCACACTCCTTCCATCATTCTAGCTTTTTAACATACTCTTCACTTTCCCTCTATCATTATCTATTTTTTGCAATCCCTCCACCTTTCTTTTTCACTCTCCCCCATTATTCTCTCATTTTTTTACACTCCTTCCTTCGTTCTCACTTTTTTAAAATACTCTTCACCTTTCCTCTCTTATTCACATTCCCTCTATCATTATCTATTTTTTACAATCCCTCCATCTTTCTTTTTCACTCTATCCCATTATTCTCTCATTTTCACATTCTCTCCATCATTCTATTTTTTTTTACCCTACCTCCATATCATTCTTTCCTTTTTACATTCCTCCATCATCATTGATTCATATTGCCTTTATCACCCCTTGGTTTTTAACATTCCCTTAATCTTTCTCTTTTTCGTATTTTCTCCATCATTCTATGTTTTTCACATTTTCTCCATCATTTTCCCTTTTTCCCTGCATCTTTCTCTCTGTTTCACATTCCCTTCATCATTCACTCTGGTTCACATTCCCTTCATCAGACTCTTTTTTTCACATGCCCTCTATCTTTCTCTTTTCATATTTTCTCCATCATTCTTTGTTTTTCCCATTTCCTACATCATTTTCCCTTTTCCCTCTTTCTCTTTCTTTCTATTTCACATTCCCTTCATCATTCATTTTTCATAATCCCCTTCAGCTTCTTATTTCCACTTTGCCACCTTCTTTTTCTCTTTTCATTTTTTCCTTATTTCCTCCTTCTACAGTCAATTCTGTGCCCTCTTTTCCTCTTTCTTTCCTTCTTTCATTCTTTCTTTTCTTTCAATTATTTCCCTTTATTTCTCTCTTGTTCACATGACCTCAATCTCTCCCTCACCTTTTCTCTATCCTTCCCATAATCTCTCTCCAGTAGCATAACTAAATGCGATGGGGCCCCAGTGCCAACATTTTTTGTCTTTTAATCTTATTTGGATAAAACTAAAGACTGAAACAGCAGAGACAAACCCCGGGATATGACTGATATTCTGTGCACTGGAGAGGCTGCAATGGGGGGAGGGTTGCCCTTGTGGTTCCTGTTGGTGGACCCGGGCCCTGTCCTCCTTCACAACTTTAAATTAATCAGAGGGAACCCTAGAAAGGGCCACATCTGCTGGTAGCTACTGGTAATACACACTTCCAAGTATTGGTACACAGTGCCACCTTCAGGGCAAATGAGAGAATGACATGTTTCATCATGCGGCTCAACTTTGGCCCTTATTTAAGAAGGGATAGCGTCAGGTAGCGCCTGGTTAATGAGAGGTAGCGACAGGTAGCGACTGGTGAACGCCGGACACGGCACGCAATTACACATTTATCAAGCAGAATCTGTTTAGCGACTGGAATAGCGCCATGTAGCGTCTGATTCATCATTTTCACAGCCTCAGCGAACAGCGCCAGCGTTCAGCCTTGCACAGCGCCAGGTATGACCTCTCGCTACCTGTCGCTCTCCCATACATTTCAATGGACGATCCTTCTCTTCTCTTTAAACAGGGTTTTGTTTTTTTTTTCAAAAAAATCACAAATAATTCTGTGACCTCTTCTGGCATTGAAATAGCAGTTTTTTCATAATTTTTTATATATTTCCTCAGAAATGACATTACAGGTCTGCCATTAAAGTGTTCATGTTACAATGGTGTTACAATGTAATTCCATATGTTTTCGCTTTGTTACTAGTGGATAGATGCTGGAAAACACACTTTAAACACCCCGCCTCCTGCGCTCTGGGCTTCAGAGAAGCATTTTTCAGCGCCAGAGATTTGTGAGGCTGTTTTTTGCTGAATATGGTGTGAGTTGGTCGCTATGAGCAGTCGCTAACATGCGCTCCCATACAGCGCTGTACTGGTCAAATAGCGACTCCTCACAATGTATTCAACATTACTGGACAGCGACTGAGTTGCTATAAACTAGCGACCCACGGCCGAGCACAGCGACTACTAGCGGGCGCTCTGAAAATGCCTGCTACAGACGCTCATCTGTCGCTACCTGGCGCTAATGATGAATCAGCCTGCCCGTTTCCCTATCTCTGAATCTTCCTCCTATTAACCATTCACTAACACCATTACAGGTGCTTTGTCAGGGTTATATCCTTAGTAATCAGACCCCCCCCCCCCCTCTTTCCATATTCTACTGGACCTTTTGGATTCAAGGCAAAGCTTTTTTTTCTCTTTTATATTGAGTCAGGCAACAAATTTAATTTTCAGTGCAAATATCTAAAACTCTCGGATATCAGGAGGGAGAGGAAGTCCTAAAAAAGATGCTAAGACAGGAAAGAGTAAGGAATGTGGTAATGGCCAGTGTCAGACTGGGGGTATCTGGGGCCAACAGGGTTTTGTGTCTTTACATGTGTTTTTGACTTTTGGTCAACTTTAGATTTAGTAGCAGACAGGGGTGTACATACCATAGAGGCCCCCCCCTACCTTAAAGTGGACCAAAACCCCCGTCAATCGGCCCGGGAATCTATAAGATTCCTGGGCTGAAAGATTCCCTCCCCCCGGGGCATCCAAAATAGGGATGCCCCACTGTGTGAAACCCCCCAGGTCGTCCCGTTCACTCACCCTTGTTCTGCTCCAACGACGCATGCACGGGCCGCATCACCATTATCCCTCTAGCAGGGCGCATGCCTGCGTCGCTATTTGTGAATGGCCGGCGCGGGCACGCTCCCTGTTAGAGGGAAGCGGGGGATGCAGCCGCCAGTGTACTCAGATCCTCTCGCCTTAGACGAAGGCTTATGCCCTTATTCATCAAGCGATAGCGCCAGGTAGTGTCTGACGAGCGCCAGGTAGCGGCAGCTAACGGCGACTACCGACTCAAGTACGCCCAGCGGCGGTCACAATGATGCATTTATCAAGCAAAATGAGGCTAGCGCCGGCGAGAGCGACGGCTGGCGCGGCATTCATCATGAAGCCGCCTGGACCGAACAGCGCCGCTGCAAATTCCCTCACAGCGCCAGGTATGAGCTGTCGCTCCCTGGCGATGTCCAATGCATTTCAATGGAGCAATCTATAATTAATCATAATTATTGGTATTTTTTTTTTTTTTTTTTAATGTCAAAATTTCGGAGACCACTTCTGCAATGTTAGGATTTATTTTTAAGTAAAAAAAAATGTTAAAAAAAATTTGTGCAGAATTGATCTAACAGGTCTGATATTAATGTATTCATATTACAAAATGATTCTAAAAACATGTATAATGTTACATTCAAAAAATATGGTTGTTTAGGGGTTAAAAACCAGTTAATACCCATCGCCGCCAGCGCTCTGGGGTTTAAACAAGGAATGGACAGCGACAGCACATTCGGAGCGTGATTTGTTAATGAATATGAAGCTAGCCGTTCGCTCTGGCCATTCGTTGTCAGGCGCTCACATACAACGCTGAACCTGTGAAACAGCGACCCCCCAGCCCGTATTCAACATTACCGCACACCGACTGAGTCGCTGTCATCAAGCTAACGCCGGCCAAGCACAGCGAATACTGGCTGGCGCTGAAAAAATCACGCTACAGTCGCTCATCTGTCGCTACCTGGCGCTATTAATGAATCGGCCTCTTAGATGGCGTGAAGTCAGTGGCTCCGAGCTCCCTGATTGGACGAGCGTTCGCTCATGTGCCATAGGACCGGGAAGGGGTGAGTTTCCTCGGGCGATCTGGGGGGGTTTCACACATTAGGATGCCCGGGGGAAAGGACCAAAACACAGGATAGTCAAAATCCAAACAATACTAAATGAATCATATGTCAGAAGCCACAATGCCTGCCGGACATGTACTATGATTTACCTTCCAAGTGTCCCTGATTTGGAGGGACTGTCCCTCTTTTGAGTCCATGTCCCCCTGTCCCTCATTGTTCTCATTTGTCCCTCTTTGAGGTGTAACATGCAGATCTGCATCAATAAATGATTCATTTGCCTGTTCAAAGTGTTTATATTGGTGTAACTCTTACAACCTATCTCCTATATATCAACCAATGAGGGGGCGTGGCTTAATTTGACAAATGTCCCTCCCTGAAAAGTTGGGAGCTATGCGATGAGATCTAGGAACAATGCGGCGGCGGTGGCCGGTGGGGGGGGGGGGGTGCTGCTTGGCTTTACACTGGACATGTGAGACCTTTTTGTGCATTGAACGTTGTATGTTTGTTTGTCCCTTCCAGGCTGGTCCTCTTGTAATATTTTTCATATATAGCACTTTTTGCACATAGCACTTTTGTAATTAGTTGATAGGGGTTTATAGGATTTCATTGTATGTAAATTATTTGTAAAGTTTTGGATACATTAACACAATATAGATAATTTCCAGCGTGGATTAAAGGGGACCTAAATACAAGGATTATAGCATATGATATAAGATATTGTATCTGTACCGGTGTGTTACAAGCAGCAACTAAGAGGCTGATTCATGACTAACGCCAGGTAGCGACAGATGAGCGTCTGTAGCAGGCATTTTCAGAGCGCCCACTAGTAGCCGCAGTCGTGGGTCGCTACTTTATAGCGACTCAGTCGCTGTTCAGTAATGTTGAATACATTGTGAGGAGTCGCTATTTGACCAGTACAGCGCTGAATGGGAGCGCATGTTAGCGACTGCTCATAGCGACCGACTCACACCATATTCAGCAAAAAAACAGCCTCACAAATCTCTGGCGCTGAAAAATAGTTGTTTGTAGCCCATAGCGCAGGAGGCGGTGTGTTTAAAGTGTGTTTTCAAGGATCTATCAACTAGTAACAAAGCGAAAACATATGGAATTACATTGTAACAACATTGTAACATGAACACTTTAATGGCAGACCTGTAATGTCATTTCTGAAGAAATATATAAAAAATGTAAAAAATTGGTAAAAACTGCTTTTTCAATGCCAGAAGAGGTCACAGAATTATTTGTGATTTTTGGGGGAAAAAACCCGTTTAAAGTGAAGAAAAGGTTCGTCCATTGAAATGTATGGGGGAGCGACAGGTAGCGAGAGGTCATACCTGGCGCTGTGCAAGGCTGAACGCTGGCGCTGTTTGCTGAGGCTTTGAAAATGATGAATCAGACGCTACATGGCGCTATCCCAGTCGCTAAACAGATTCTGCTTGATAAATGTGTAATTGCGCGCCGTGTCCGGCGTTCACCAGTCGCTACCTGTCGCTACCTCTCATTAACCAGGCGCTACCTGACGCTATCCTTTCTTAAATAACCCCCTATGTCATCTTTTCTCCCCCCTCCCTCTCTTCTTGGGTCATTTATGTTATATGTTTTTAGTGTGTTTTTAAAGTGTCTTATTGTATGGTATTGTAAATGTATGGAAACACCAAATCGTTATCAGATGCACCACTAATCCACAATTAATAATAATAGTAAGAGGGATATGTGCTGAGATGTCAATCCCCCCAGAAGAAAAATTCTCAAAAAATTACAATTTGTGACGGTTCCAGCAACCGCCAGGGAACTGGCCTCCTGTACCGACAGCCCTCAAATAGACTTAGGCCCTTATTCATCAAGCGATAGCGCCAGGTAGTGTCCGACGAGCGCCAGGTAGCGGCAGCTAACGGCGACTACCGACTCAAGTACGCCTGGCGGCGGTCACAATGACGCATTTATCAAGCAAAATGAGGCTAGCGCCGGCGAGAGCGACGGCTAGCGCGGCATTCATCATGAAGCCGCCTGGACCGAACAGCGCCGCTGCAAATTCCCTCACAGCGCCAGGTATGAGCTGTCGCTCCCTGGCGATGTCCAATGCATTTCAATGGAGCAATCTATAATAATTCATGATTAATTGGTAATAATTTTTTTTTTAATTTTTTTAATGTCAAAAAATCGGAGACCACTTCTGCAATGTTAGGATTTATTTTTAAGTAAAGAAAAAAAAAAAATGTGCAGAATTGATCTAACAGGTCTGAGATTAATGTATTCATATAACAAAATGATTCTAAAAACATGTATAATGTTACATTCAAAAAATATGGTTGTTTAGGGGTTAAAAACTAGTTAATACAGATCGCCGCCAGCGCTCTGGGGTTTAAACAAGGAATGGACAGCGACAGCACATTCGGAGCGTGATTTTTTGATGAATATGAAGCTAGCCGTTCGCTCTGGCCATTCGTTGTCAGGCGCTCACATACAACGCTGGACCTGTGAAACAGCGACCCCCCAGCCCGTATTCAACATTACCGCACACCGACTGAGTCGCTGTCATCAAGCTAATGCCGGCCAAGCACAGCGAATACTGGCTGGCGCTGAAAAAATCACGCTACAGTCGCTCATCTGTCGCTACCTGGCGCTATTGATGAATCGGCCTCCCCTTTATGAAGGAATAGCGACAGGTAGCGACTGGTGAGCGACCAGTAATGACGGGCCCCGCCACGAGAACGCCGGCTCCCCACCACAATCACACATTTATCAAGCCAATCCTGCTTAGCGACTGAGATAGCGCCATATAGCCACTCATTCATCATTATTCCAGCCTCAGCCCACAGCGCCAGCGTCCGACCTTGAACAGCGACAGGTATGACCTCTCGCTACCTGGCGCTCTCTAATTGTTATTAATGTTTTTTTTTTTTTTTTTTTCAATGTGAAAAATTCTGTGACCACTTCTGCCATGTTAGATATTTTTTTTAAGGTAAAAAAAAAAAATTTGTTCAGAATTGATATTACAGGTCTGATATTATTGTATTCATATTACTAAATTCTTTAAAAAAATTTTTTTTTTTTTGTTTCCAAAAATGTGGTTTGGGGGTTAAAAAACTACTTTTAACACATCGCCGCCAGCGCTCTGGGGTTTAAACATGCATTTCACAGCGCGAGAATTTTTGGAGCGTGATTTTTTGATGAATATGGTGGGAGCCGGTCGCTCTGACCAGTCGCTATCATGCGCTCCCATACATCGCAGAACCTGTCAAATAGCGACTCCTAACCCCGTATTCAACATTACGCCACACCGACTCAGTCGCTATCAACAACCGAACAATGGCCAAGCACAGCGACTACTAGCGGGCGCTGTGAAAATACTGCTACAGTCGCTCAACTGTCGCTACATGTCGCTATTAATGAATCGGCCTCACAATCAAATTAAGTTCATTAAATTGGTTTATTAGTAAAAGTTCATCTTTAAAAACATCCACTCACACACATACAAAGTAACAAGGCGAGGAACGCCACCTCTGGGCAAAACGCTAGACTAAACAAGTGATACTTTACAACCACCTCATCATAACTTGATACTGATATCTCCTAAGTGTCAAACCTGATACAAATATAAAAAGTGCTGCAGTGCTAATGAAAGTGCTATAAAAACGTGCAAATACGCAAATAAATTTATATATGAAAATCACCTACAATGTGAAGCCCATACAGATGGTGCCCCGCCGTCCCCCAAACAGGAGATTGGATTTAATTCCACGGGTTCCGTGGCTACATACTCAGCCACTTCATCAGGACATTGTAAATATTGTAAATATATGCATGAAAAAAATTGTGGATATTTTTTTAATAAGAGGCCGATTCATTAATAGCGCCAGGTAGCGACAGATGAGCGCCAGTAGCGTGATTTTCACAGCGCCAGCTAGTATTCGCTGTGCTTGGCCGTAGTTTGCTTGTTGACAGCGACTCAGTCGGTGTGCGGTAATGTTGAATACGGGGTTAGGAGTCGCTGTTTGACAGGTTCCGCGCTGTATGGGTGCGCCTGACAGCGAATGGCCAGAGCGAACGGCTTCCAGCATATTCATTAACAAATCACGCTCAAAAATTTCTCGCGCTGTGAAATGCTTGTTGAAACCCCAGAGCGCTGGCGGCGATGGGTGTAAAGTTGTTTTTAAACCCCAAACAAGCATATTTTTTGATTAAAAAATTAAACAAGTTTTTCTAAACATTTTGTAATATGAATACATTAATATCAGACCTGTAATATCAATTCTGCACAATTTTTTTTTTTTTTTTTTTTTACCTTAAAAAAAAATATAACATTGCAGAAGTGGTCACAGAATGTTTGCCATTAAAAAAAAAAAAAAAAAAATATCAAATAATTATGAAGATTTAAAGATTGCTTCATTGAAATGCATTGGAGAGCGCCAGGGAGCGACAGGTCATACCTGGCGCTGTGATGGGATTAGTAGCGGCGCTGTTCGTTGCAGTCGGCTACATGATGAATCCCGCGCTAGCTGACGCTCTCGCCGGCGCTAGCCTCATTTAGCGTGATAAATGCGTGATTGTGTCCGCCGCCGGGCGTTCTGGAGTTGGTAGCCGGCGATAGCTGGCGTTACCTGGCGCTAGTCAGACACTACCTGGTGCAATCCCTTGATAAATAAGGCCCTAAGTAGTGGTGCCACTGAGATTATTTGGGTTAGAGCTCGAGGGTTGTAGGACCCCCGTACTTATTGTTTTGCAGTGTTTGTACGCCCATTCCCTAGTGTGCACACTGGTTATTTGCCACTATAGAGCTGGTGCGGTCTCAAAAATTGCTTTGTGTCAGATCTAGGAGCAAGGTAAGATTATGGGCAATCGCACACATTGGGATGCCCCCGAGGAGGGCCTTCACCAGTCCTTAGAGTCGGGTGTCTTGGGTTTTGGTCCACTTTTTTGCTAGGGGGGTCTTTTTTTTTGGGGGGGGGGCAGTTTTCTGTGATATCTAGTGAAACCTATGCTCTCCCCTGGTAGCAGAGATAGGAATCTGTGATGTACAGCGTGTCCTCCCGCGTTGCGGAATCTGCTACAGGCAATTGCACTCTATGAATAAATGATAATGTTCCCTTATTATAGACTCCTTAGTGAATGTGAAAAAGGATTAACCCCTTCTCTGCCACCAGCTATATATAGTAAATAAAGCAGCGGTTACATCAGCGGCAGGTGACATCCAAGCCCCGAGGGCCATTCCCAGCATTGCCAGCGCCATTCTCCGCCTCCCTCCGCCCGAGGGAGACATGACAGGTAAACAGGGGGGCGGAGCCACCGCGTAAAGGAATATAAATCCATTTTTACACGCTCGGCTGCTGGAGAAGCACAGGTGATCACAGGTGAAATAAATGGCTGCCGGAGGACCACATAAAGAGCTGCAGGCTGGCGCGCTATGCCCACTCTGCAATGGCTACTTTCAGGACCCTGTGACCACAGAATGCGGCCACAGCTACTGCAGGGGGTGTCTGGTCACCCACGCCGGGGGCAAGGACAACGCCGGGCAGCTGAAGTGCCCCCAATGTGGGCGAGTGATGGGGTGGAGAGCGGTGACCACTGACGTGCGCCTTGGGGTGACTACGCGTATCGCACAGAGGCTCAATATCCCGGCCCTGCCGCCCCGGAGGAAAAAGGTAAGACAGCTATGGTGACTTTCAAACCGGCCATGCAATGACTGGCCAAAATCAACCAATCAGATATGTCAGGGAGACAATCACATGACCTCTGTGTATTGCCTGAATATTTCAATCCAATAGTTAGAGAGGGAACAGGATTTTTTTTGGCTTGGTCCATTTCTGTTGTATTGTCATATGTATGATCCATGGGAAACTGCTCATTTTGGTTATTTGATTATTTGCTTAACCCCTTAAAGTGGACCAAAACCCAGGATTTTGACTATCCTGGGTTTTGGTCCTTTCCCCCAGGGCACCCCGGTTGGGGGTTCACCGCTGTGTGAAACCCCCTACATCACTGAGCGCAACTCACCCCTTCCCGGTCCTACGGCGCATGCGCGGCCGCTCATCCTATCAGAGCTCTCAGATCGCTGACATCACGCCATCTAAGCCAGCATCTAAGGCCGGTGGCTCCGAGCGTGCTGACGGCCGCATCCCGCGCTTCCCTCTAACAGGGAGCGTGCCATTCATAAATGCCTGACAGCGGCACGCACCCTGCTAGAGGGATAGCGGGGATGCGGCCGCGGCTTGCGCATGCGCTGTTGGACCGGGAAGTAAGGTAAGTGTATGAGGCGACCTGGGGGATTTCATACAGTGGGGCATCCCGATTTTGGATGCACTGGGGGAGGGAATTGATCGGTCCGGGAATCTTATAGATTCTGGGTTTTGGGTTTTGGTCCACTGTAACTGACACATACAAATTGAAGACGAGGTCCCAAAAATGTCTCTTTTTTTAGTGCCGATCTGGAATCGGGGAGGCCAATTCATTAATAGCGCCAGGTAGCGACAGATGAGCGACAGTAGTGTTATTTTCACAGCGCACGCTAGTATTCGCTGTGCTTGCCCGTTGTTCGGCTGTTGACAGCGACTCAGTCGGTGTGTGGTAATGTTGAATACGGGGTTAGGAGTCGCTGTTTGACAGGTTCCGCGCTGTATGGGAGCGCATGACAGCGAATGGCCATAGCGAACGGCTTCCACCATATTCATTAACAAATCACGCTCAAAAAATTCTCGCGCTGTGAAATGCTTGTTTAAGCCCCAGAGCGCTGGCGGCGATGGGTTAAAAGTAGTTTTTTAACCCCCAAACAACCATATTTTCTGAAAAAAAAAAAACATGTTTTTCCAAACATTTTGTAATATGAATACATTAATATCAGACCTGTAATATCAATTCTGCACAAATTTTTTTTTTATTTTTTTTTTACCTTAAAAAAAATATCTAACATTGCAGAAGTGGTCACAGAATTTTTGACATTTAAAAAAAAAAAAAAAACATTAATAGCAATTAATTAAGAATATTTAAAGATTGCTCCATTGAAATGCATTGGAGAGCGCCAGGTAGCGAGAGGTCATACCTGTCGCTGTTCAAGGTCGCTTGCTGGCGCTGTGGGGTGAGGCTGGAATAATGATGAATGATTCGCTATCTGGCGCTCTGTCAGTCGCTAAGCAGGATCGGCTTGATAAATGTGTGATTGCGGAGGGGAGCTGGCGTTCTCGTGGCGGTGAGCGTCATTACCGTTCGCTCACCATTCGCTACCTGGCGCTATCCCTTGTTAAATAAGGGCCTATGTCTCATGTGAATAAACTTGGTGCATAACTCAGATTTCTAAAATGCTTTTTAACCCCTTTGACTCACCTCATTTTAGCCTTGAGAATCAGTAAATATTTGTTCCCGCGGTGAGACAGGCACGTAGGTACGTGGGAGGGCAAGTAGGTGAACAGGTGTATGGTCAGGTAAGTAGGTAGGTGGATATGTATGAAGGCAGGTGGGTGGATGGGTATGTAGGCAGGTAGGTGGGCAGGCAGACAGGTGATGGCCATGCAGGTAGGTAGGTGGCCATGCATGCAGGCTGGCAGGTGGGAATGCAGGAGATATGTCGACCTTTCGCCATCACGATGTGTAATGTGTGTGCTGTATGAATTAATACAGTAACATTATAAACAAAACTTCCTATTTTGTGACAATTATCTGTACTGTTTAAAGTGGACCAAAACCCACGCCCTGATGGCCCTGGAATGTATACAATTCCAGGCTAGCAGACAACCCTGGAATCTTTTAGATTCCAGGCCGGCTGCAGAAGGCGATTGATCCACTTTAAATCCGTTACCTTCTCCTACCATAAAATAAACACGGCTGGTTTGTGATACATTGTAATGATTTTTATTTACAATGTATCTCTGTAACATGTTTACCCTGCAATAGGAGAAAGTAACAGATTTATCAGCGGAGAGGCAGAGAAGTGTCTGTGATGTAAATGTATTCAGCCAGACAAGTGATATTTTTCCTTTAAACATGTGAAAATTAAATGCTGTCACATAATAGAAATTAGAAAAAATATTTGACTCATATCTGGCTGCCAATTCCCTAGTTAAAGTGGACCAACACCCAGGATTTTGACTTTCCTGGGTTTTGGTCCATTTCCCCGCTATGTGAAACCCCCCAGATCGCAGGATTCAACTCACCTCACCCCGCTCCTACGGCGCATGTGCGGCCACTCGTCCAATCAGCGCACTCGGAGCCGCTAAGCTATGCACATCAAAGCGGCGTCAAAGTTTAGCAGCTCCGAGCACGCTGGCGACCGCATCTCACGCTTTCCTCTAACAGGGAGCGCCCGCGCCGGCCATTCACAAATGGCGGGCACTCGCCCTGCTAGAGAGAAGCGCAAGATGTGGCTGCAGCTCGCGCATGCGCGTTTGACAGGGAATCAGGTAAGGTTTTCGGGCGTCCTGGGGGGTTTCACACAGCGGGGCATCCCGATTTTGATGGGATTGGATCAGCCCGGGTCAGGCGGGGTGTTGGTCCACTTTAAATTCTGGCTCAGACTTCTTGCGGTGGGCCTGATGAATGGGAGCCGCTGTGGGTCAATCGGAGTGTCCGGCGGTCTGCCCAGGCTCCCAGCAGCAGACAGCCCCAAAGCCCGGCACCCCCTACCTTTGGCTGACAGCCCCGGTTCCTGGCTTCCCTCCCAGTGGCGGCATCCCGGCCAACAGAAAGTGAAATGAGCGGGGGAGTGGGCGGGGGTTCTGCCACTTAGCATGTTATGGGGGGGTTCTGCCACTCAGCATGTTATGGGGGGGATTCTGCCACTCAGCGTGTTATGGGGGGGATTCTGCCACTCAGCGTGTTATGGGGGGGTTCTGCCACTCAGCATGTTATGGGGGAGTTCTGACACTCAGCATGTTATGGGGGTTCTGCCACTCAGCATGTTATGGGGGTTCTGCCACTCAGCATGTTATGGGGGAATTCTGCCACTCAGCATGTTATGGGGGGATTCTGCCACTCAGCGTGTTATGGGGGAGTTCTGACACTCAGCGTGTTATGGGGGTTCTGACACTCAGCGTGTTATGGGGGTTCTGCCACTCAGCATGTTATGGGGGTTCTGCCACTCAGCATGTTATGGGGGGGTTCTGCCACTCAGCATGTTATGGGGGAGTTCTGACACTCAGCATGTTATGGGGGTTCTGCCACTCAGCATGTTATGGGGGTTCTGCCACTCAGCATGTTATGGGGGGATTCTGTCATTCAGAGTGTTATGGGGGGATTCTGACACTCTGCATGTTATGGGGAGATTCTGCCAATCAGCGTGTTATGGGGGTTCTGCCACTCAGCGTGTTATGGGGGGGTTCTGCCACTTAGCATGTTATGGGGGTTCTGCCACTCAGCATGTTATGGGGGGTTCTGCCACTTACCATGTTATGGGGGGGGGTTCTGCCACTCAGCATGTTATGAGGGTTCTGCCACTCAGCATGTTATGGGGGGTTCTGCCACTTACCATGTTATGGGGGGGGGGTTCTGCCACTTAGCATGTTATGAGGGTTCTGCCACTCAGCATGTTATGGGGGGTTCTGCCACTTACCATGTTATGGGGGGGGTTCTGCCACTCAGCATGTTATGGGGGGTTCTGCCACTCAGCATGTTATGGGGGATTCTGTCACTCAGCGTGTTATGGGGGGGTTCTGCCACTTAGCATGTTATGGGGATTCTGCCACTCAGCGTGTTATGGGGGGATTCTGCCACTCAGCGTGTTATGGGGGGGTTCTGCCACTTAGCATGTTATGAGGGTTCTGCCACTCAGCATGTCATGGGGGGGTTCTGCCACTTAGCATGTTATGGGGGGGTTCTGCCACTTAGCATGTTATGGGGGGGTTCTGCCACTTAGCATGTTATGGGGGTTCTGCCACTCAGCATGTTATGGGGGGGTTCTGCCACTTAGCATGTTATGAGGGTTCTGCCACTCAGCATGTTATGGGGGGTTCTGCCACTTACCATGTTATGGGGGGGATTCTGCCACTCAGCATGTTATGGGGGCTTCTGCCACTTAGCATGTTATGGGGGTTCTGCCCCTCAGTGTGTTATGGGGGTTCTGCCACTCAGCGTGTTATGGGGGGTTCTGCCACTCAGCATGTTATGGGGGGTTCTGCCACTTACCATGTTATGGGGGTTTTGCCACTCAGCATGTTATGGGGGGGTTCTGCCACTTACCATGTTATGGGGGTTCTGCATGTTATAGGGGGGTTCTGCCACTCAGCATGTTATGGGGGCTCTGCCACTCAGCATGTTATGGGGGGCTCTGCCAGTCAGTGTGTTATGGGGATTCTGCCACTCAGCATGTTATGGGGGGACTCTGCCACTGAATGTTTTATGGGGGGGCGCAGATACCGGGCCAGACACACTGCAGAAGGGACGGTGTGACCCCAGTCCGGCCCTGAGGATTGTATATAAGAGATGTCTATAAGGTCAGCTGTCACCTTATTTTTGTACCATCCCATCCCTGCTGCTATTCATGTATAGATGAGCTGATAAGATGTTCTGTACTAATTAAAGCTCGTTATGACATCATTCATTCCGGGGAGACTCCCATGTGGCATCTGGCCAGTGACTTCATTTAAAAACCAGTCATTTTGGCTGCACAAATCATATCCCCAGGTCGGCTTAGTAAGCGTGGGGTGTCTTTCCTTCACTTACAATCTATCTTTAGCTTCTAATTATATCCTTAATGAATAGCCACGCCCCTCATTGTGGGATGGATAAGTAGTTGTAACAATTACAATATAAACACTTTGAATAGGCAAATACTCATTTATTGATGTGGTTCTGCATGTTACACCTCAATAAATGACAAATGAGAACAATGAGGGACAGGGGGATATGGACTCAAATGAGGGGCAGTCCCTCCAATTGAGGGACAGTTGGGAGGTATGCCCTAGGTATATTTAGGCCCTATACATCCACAATGCCTGGGCCCCTCTTGTAACTTACAGTAAGTGATGGCGGGACCCTGTCTCCAAGGCAGCCAGACTCACCATAGTATTCAGATTATATAGGAAACAGGCCTAGTTCCCACCTTTAAAGTGGACCAAAATCCACACCGATCAGCCTGGGGCATCCAAAATCAGCCCGCTTTGTGAAACCCCCCCCCCCCAGGTTGCTCATACACTTACCTTGTTTCCCAGTCCAATGGTGCATGCGCGAGCTGCGGCTGCATTCCCACAATCCCTTTAACAGGACAAACCCCAGGATTTTCACAATACTGAGTCTTGTTCCTTGCCCTGGGAGCATCCCAATTTAGTATTCCAAGCGTACATTTCTCCAGTCCTACGGTGCATGTGTGGGCTCTTGTCTGAACTGTGCCGTATACCCTGCATATTAAAGTGGACCAAAACCCAGCTTGGTCAGCCCAGGAATCTATAAGATTCAAGAACGGATCAATCCCCCCCCGGGGCATCCAAAATCGTGATGCCCCCAGGTCACCCCGTTCACTTACCTTACCTCCTGGGCCAACACTGCATGCGCGGGCCGCAGCCGCATCCCCGCTATCACTCTAGCAGGGCGCGGGCACACTCCCTGTTAGAGGGAACCAGGGGATGCGGCCACCAATGTGCTCGGAACCGCTGGCTTTAGACGCCGTCTTAGATGGCGTGATGTCAGCAGCCCCGAGCACGCTGATTGGACGAGCGTTCGCGCATGCGCCGTAGGACCGGGAAGAAGTAAGTTTCTTCGGGTGATCTGGGGGGTTTCACGCAGCGGGGCACCCCCGATCGGGGTGTCCCGGAGGAAAGGACTAAAATCCACGATAGTCAAAATCCTGAGTTTTGCTCCACTTTAATGCCCCATATTGGCGTCCTGGCTCTCCTGCCCTGATGGCAGCCCTGACCATTTGTACAATGCTAATCACATTAGCTCTGTCTGCTACAAAATGTAGGTAATATTATAAAAAGGTTGTACTGATCAGATAGTAATGCATGGCCAGGGTTACACTGTGCTGCAGCTAATAGAGATACTCAGTAGCAAAGCCTAATGTGGAGCAGTCATGACGGGGAGGCCGATTCATCAATAGCGCCAGGTAGCGACAGATGAGCGACTGTAGCGTGATTTTTTCAGCGCCAGCCAGTATTCGCTGTGCTTGGCCGGCATTAGCTTGATGACAGCGACTCAGTCGGTGTGCGGTAATGTTGAATACGGGCTGGGGGGTCGCTGTTTCACAGGTCCAGCGTTGTATGTGAGCGCCTGACAACGAATGGCCAGAGCGAACGGCTAGCTTCATATTCATCAACAAATCACGCTCCGAATGTGCTGTCGCTGTCCATTCCTTGTTTAAACCCCAGAGCGCTGGCGGCGATGTGTATTAACTAGTTTTTAACCCCTAAACAACCATATTTTTTGAATGTAACATTATACATGTTTTTAGAATCATTTTGTAATATGAATACATTAATCTCAGACCTGTTAGATCAATTCTGCAATTTTTTTTTTTTTTTGACTTAAAAATAAATCCTAACATTGCAGAAGTGTTCTCCGATTTTTTGACATTAAAAAAAAAAAAAATACCAATTAATTATGAATAATTATAGATTGCTCCATTGAAATGCATTGGACATCGCCAGGGAGCGACAGCTCATACCTGGCGCTGTGAGGGAATTTGCAGCGGCGCTGTTCGGTCCAGGCGGCTTCATGATGAATGCCACGCTAGCCGTCGCTCTCGCCGGCGCTAGCCTCATTTTGCTTGATAAATGCGTCATTGTGACCGCCGCCGGGCGTACTTGAGTCGGTAGTCGCCGTTAGCTGCCGCTACCTGGCGCTCGTCAGACACTACCTGGCGCTATCGCTTGATGAATAAGGGCCCTAGTGTTAGTGCACCGATCTGGGGTGAGGGGTTGCCCCCGATGAGGGGTTGCAGGTTTGTGTCTGCTGATTGAAGTGCTCTTGAGCAAGGCACCTAACTCTTGGTGCTCTCATTTGTTCTATAGTGATAACCCCTGGGTACTGTGGCAAGGGCAGCTCACCGTTCTGGGCATATGCGCCTTAGTGTGATTCACTCGAGTGGTTTATGTTGTGTATTGTACACTGCAGGGATGAAAATAAAAAGCAGAGTACAAATTCTTATGTAATCATCCAGTCATCATACGAGCACATTGTACATAGAATTGTATCACTATAGAACAAATGAGAGCACCAAGAAACATGTGATGCAGTGTTAGTAAATGACACATAACAGTTACTGTCACTGTCATTACATAACAGAGCAGTGTGATCACAAAACAATTCACTGTAACACTGAGGCACGGGTTACCTCTGTGACCGGCACTGTATCATTGTGCGACTCATTCAGAAACAGGACTAACAAGACATAGAAAACAATTGTGACAAGGATCAATGAATCAATGCAGCTGAACGCCTGCTGCTCATCAGTAGACAATAATTTAGGTTTACTTTAGAGAGGACCAAAACTCACATTTCGTTGTCATGTCTCACGAGGTGTGTTTTATTTTACCCCGGGGTAACTGTTTAACATAATGTTTATTTGCATAGGCTAGCAGTCTGCTTTTAATCCCCTTCCTGGCTCCTTTAGTTTTGCTGTGATGCAAGTAGCTCCTCCCTTTTCCCCCTCTCCTTTCTAGTTTTGCATTCAAGCAGTGCACATGTGCTGCTCCCCTCTGCAGCTACAGTCTTTCTACCTACTGCTGCTGTATGGGTTACATCACAAGTTTCCTGCTGTATTGAACGTACATGTCAGGATTCCAGCTGAAAGAAGTTTTCCTGCAAGCCTAAGTACTGAAATAAAGCCTTTGAAACGTATCCACGTGATCCTCGAGCAGTAGAGTAAGCTAGCTGCCAAGCCTTATGGAGTAAAGAAAACATCCATCTCAAATACACACAGAGAACGTGGAGCTGTCTACAGGATTCGCATTACTGCCATCTGGTAAGTCAGAATAGGCATCCTACTTCAGGAGACTCACATATGGCAATTCACCATGGGTTTCATTTTAAAAACAGTAATTACAGCTACACAAACTAGTTCCCCATACCCGGGACGGGGGGGGGGGTCTGCATGTATTGGAAAAAAACCATGGGCCCCATCAACTCAACTCGATTGTGATCTCATCGCACATGTGCAGACAGCACCACAGCTCCCTCCTCCCTGCACCCCCTCCAGAAAGTCTGTGGGGCATGTTGAGAACACAGAGAGGTGACCCTGGGTGTGGGTTGCATATGTGCCAGGGATCCTGGCGTGTATGGAGAACCCTTGGGGTTTCACACTATGGGGCAAGCCAAATCAATATTAAAGTGGACCTAAAATCCTTAAGGCCCTTTAGGCCAGCATAACCCCCCTCCTCGGGGATCGCAATTTGCAATGTCTCTATGGTTAAAAATAAGTAGGAAGCAAGGCAATAGTCAGGATAGCTGCTGGCAGCAAGGTTAGCCACATACAGCAGGATCCATGCACCGTGCACTGTTGGATCGGGGGAGAAGGTAAGTATACTGGGCGATCTGGGCAGTTTCACACAGATTCGGGATGCCCCGGGGTAGGGAATGGTTTTTTTTCATTTTTAATGCATAGATGGCCATTGTGGAGGAATTTGTCCTCCACATTTAACCCATTCGTGCAGTGAGTGTACACATACCCGGAGCATTGGGCTGCCCTAATTACGGCGCCCGGGGAGCAGTTGCAGGATTAGGTGCCTTGCTCAAGAGCACTTCAGTCATGTCCCAGGACTGGGATTCGAACCTGCCACCCTCCGGTCACAAGTACGCCCCCCTTACCTCTAGGCCACAACTAAATCAGAAATCAGAAATCAGAAATCAGGAATCAGGAATCAGGCAGCCCTGCAATCTTATAGATTTCAGGGCCGTCAGTCATGGGTTTTGGTCCACTTCAAATATCCTTAGGAAGCCTGACACTAAAAGGACATTCCAGACAATAGGTTAATTTAGCCTGCTCTCCCCATGCTGGCTGTCAGGGGCTGCAGTTTTCATTTAGCCTGCTCTCCCCATGCTGGCTGTCAGGGGCTGCAGTTTTCATTTAGCCTGCTCAATAAGCCTTAGTGAAATCTTGCTTTTGCTGGGCCTCGTTGTGCATGCATGAGTTACCAGCTCTGTCTGATTGTGAAAATTCCTGAGAAATGTTATTCATTGAGGGGACTGAGAATGGTGAGTCGGCAGAAGGGAGCAAATTTTGGTAGGGTTTATCGGGATATGCAAAGTGCTGACTATCCTGGGTTTTGGTCCTTGCCCCTGGGGCACCCTGAACTAGGATGCCCAGCTGTGTGAACCCCCCAGGTCGCTAAACGAAACTTACCTCTTCCCGGTCCTACAGCGCATGCGCCGCAGCTTGTCCAATCAGCACGCTGAGATGCTCCGAGCGCACGGCTGCATCCACCGCTACTCTCTAACAGGGAGCGGGCCCACGCCATCCATTCAAAAATGCCTGGCGCGGGCACGCGCGCTGCTAGAGGGATAGCGGGGATGTGGCCATGGCTTGCGCATGCCCCGTTGGACCGGGAAAGAAGGTAAGTGTATGGGGCGACCTGGGAGGGTTTCACACAGCAGGGTATCCCGATTTTGGATGCCCCCGGGAGAAGGGAATAGATTAATCTTATACATTTCCTGCCCATCGCTGTGGGTTTTGGTCCACTTTAAAGAGGAACATCGGATGAAAATAAAAAGGAGGATGAAAATAAAAAGGGGCCGATCCCCCCCACCTTATGGGATGCAAGATGGTGCTGCCCATCGGAAGGTTGCCCCGGAAACCGAGGGACCCAGTAGATGGAGCCCTTGGCGAGGTGATTAAATATTTCCCAAAGTTAAAACCAACACCTTTAATAAAAGATGCAGCCCCTGACAGCCTACATGGGACGAGCAGAAATCTGTCTCATTTAACCCTTTGCCTGCATTGTCTCCTTCATATGCATTTCTCTGAATGCCCTCTGGTAACCCCCATGTGCGGGGCAAGATCATGGATGGAGAAGGGGCGCACAAGATACAGTTGGGTGAGAAGCCCTGCATGATTATAGGCTTCCCGTAGTCTTTAACTGGAGGGGCACCCAAACAGCGATGCCTCACGGGGGGAGTTTTGCAACTGATCTAAAGCCATTTTGAAAAAAAAACAATAATTCTAGGTGCCCTTTAAAGAGGAACAACACACATGAATTTCACTTTCCTGTGTGTCAATTCTCTCTGCAGCAGCATCCCAAATTGCCCCACTGTGTGTTCCCCCCAAGTTGCCATGTTTCACTCACCTTCCTTCTGCTCCCACGGTGCAGACTCGGGCGAGAGCGAGTGCACTGATTGGCTGAGCGTCAGCCTCCGCCAATCAGAACGCTCACGGTCACTCGGCTCCCTTGACGCTAAGCATCCAAGTGGCGCTTAAGGAGGCCAAGCGGTTCTGCCAGCCGCATCCCCCGCCCACCTTGCAGCCATGAGCGCACCACACATTCAGGAAGGCAGGGTGCAGGGGCGCGCACGGCTAGAGGTGAGTGGGGATGCGGTTGGAGCGCACAGATGCGGCGAGGGCTCGGGGAGAAGGTAAGTGTTTCCGGGGTTCATGGGGGTTTCACACAGCAGGCCATTCCAATTCGGGATGTTCCAAGCACTGGAACTCGTCCCTGGAGTCTTAAAAGAGGAACAACAGCCACTTTCTGCATCCCTGGGGAACCCGATTTGGGGATGCTCTACTTTGTGAAACCCCCCAGATCGCCCAATATACTGACATAGCAAGCGATCCCCTGCTAGTCTGAGCCATTTCTGAATGACTGGCTTGGATAAGCGGAAGAACTGGGGGTGCAGCCATTAATTTTCCGACCTAACGTCAGGTAGGCTAAGAAAGGTATAAATGGATCCTGTATGCTGATTGGCTGACGACCGGCGCATGTGCAGCTGAATTGCCGGAAGGTTAGTCTCTCTGGGTGATCTGTGGAGTTGGGGCATCCCAAATTAGACAACACCCGGGAGAGAGAAAACATCTTCAAATAACAGCAGAAACAATTGCCTGTTTCTTCCTATTCCCCAAGTATTTATTTCTTGGAGTTGCTCTTCACTATCCTCAATTAAGGTGGAATTAAATTTGACCTGGAGCCAGAGCAGGAGAGTGTTGGACAATTATTGCGGGATTAATTCCTAAAAGGGAAAATCATCGTCTCTTCCCACCAGTGATGATGAGCTCATACAGATGGATGCCAGGTTAGTACATAGGAGAGGATGGCTGCCAGGCTTCACTGCTGCCATAACATGCCCGGGCACATCCTGAATGAGCACCCGCAGAGCTGGTGTGTGACACATAGTGTCTGATATAGTAGAACAGCACAAATATCAACCTTACCCGAACCACTTCAGTGAGATTTTTTTTCTGGTCCTGCACGTAGTGCCAATATTTTTCCTGGTTTCACCTGGGTTATCTCTTTTCTGAAATCAGGTGGGATCAGGACAACTGTCTGTTCCAAGTGGAGTTACTGTGCCAGTGCTGCACTTCTTGTCCCATTGGCACCCATGTCTTTCTGAAAGATGAACTTCCCCTTTGGTTAAAGTGGACCAAAAGCGGTGCCCCGCTGCAAACACCCAGATCGCCAAAGTCAACCTCTTCCCAGTCCTACGGCGCATTCACAACTGCTCGTCCAATCAGCAAGCTCGGAGCCGCTGACGTCACGTCCTCTAAGCCTTCCTCTAGGGCCAGCGGCTCAGAGCGCGCTGATGCCCACATCCCCCGCTTCCCTATAACCAGGAGCATGCCCGCGACGGCCAAGACAAATGCCTTGCGTGGGCACGCATCCTGCTAGAGGGATAGCGTAGATGCGGCTCGTACATGCGCCGTTGGACCGGGAAGCAAGGTAAGTGTATGGGGTGACCCGGGGAGTTTCTCACAGTGGGAATCCCGATTCTGGATGCCCCAGGGGGAGGGAATCGATTGGGTTGATTCCCGCGACGATCGTGGTGGGTTTTGGTCCACTTTAAAGTGGCTACTCGACCTTAGGACCCAATATGTCTTATTCAACTGGACTATGATGGAAGTGCTGGAAAGGCTGCGGTCGAGGAAAGGTGAGTGGTCTTGTTTTGCCTGGACGGGGGAATTCCATAGTAGATCATTCATTGTATCCTTTTTAGCACACATTTTTCTGTGAATGTAAAAGCTGCAGATGTATTTTACTTCACTCAGTGGGCAAGCAAAATATCTGTACTCTGTTAAAGGGTCCAGGGTCCCATTTGATTATTTCTTTCAAGCTTGTCTTTTCAGTGCCAGTGATACCCCTCTGCTCATGATACCTATACCTCTTTTATTTTAATGATCACAATGTTTATTGCTTGGTGGACTGAATAACATGCACTGAACTTTTACCTGTCACTACTATGTTACTGTGTTACTACTATGTATTATAGGTATTATATGTCTATTGCTCTAATGGTGAATCTCCTGCCAAAAAGCATTCCTTGTATGTATCCTGTACTTACTTGGCGGTCAATAAAGTATTCAGTATTCCTTGTAAATTAAAGGCTAAATGCACCCCCACCCGCCCATAGAACTGAATAGACCAGTTCAGCCAATGCACATCTAAACCAAACAGAGGCATATTTGAACAACTCCAATTCTATCCCAAATGCTGCCACTGACATTCTGATCAGAGCGTTAATATATCTGCACTCATCAGGGTCTATATGTAACAAAGAGCCCCCGCTAACTGTATGGCACATAGTGTGATACTGCCAAATGTGTGTACCTGTACTATGGACGCCCCAGGCGATAGATGTTCTCTACATTCATCACTAAGCTCCGTATAATCCTCTACTGTTCTATTCCCGCTCTATGGCGCCAAATAGAAAAAGAAAAATACTTACAGGGAAAGTCTGCTTTCAATGGAATTACGTAAGATGTATTTGTGTTGTGCCTAAATGATGATCTCGAGGTTCTTATGTTGGCAAATGTGTGTTTTATGGAAGAGGTTTTTACTACCTTTTTCTATTAGCAGCCATAAACAACCAACAATGGAGATCCACTTTAAAGTGGACCAACACCATCCCCGGACCGATCAGCTCCCTGACTGCAGGGCACCCCGATTGGGGGTGCCCCGCTGTTTGAACCCCCCCCCCAGATCCCCGAAAATCCTACCTGTTCCTCGTTCCAGCGGCGCATGCGCGGGCCGCCGTCGCCACCCGCGCGTCCCTCTATCAGGGTGCGCACCCGCGCCGGCCGTTTGTGAATGGTCGGTGCGGGCGCGCTCCCTGTAAAAGGGACGCGCGGGAGGGGGCGGCAGCCCGCGCTCAGCTTGTCCAGCGCTGCCTCTGCTTGTCCGGTGGCAGTGATTGGATGAGCAAGTCACGTGGGAGCGGGGTCAGGTGAGTTTTCGGGGCTTTCTGGGGGGTTTCACACAGCGGGGCACCCACAATCGGGGTGCCCCGCGGAAGTGGACCAATACCCAGGATAGTCAAAATCCTGGGTGTTGGTCCACTTCAATTGCTCTTGTCCCTAAATGCATCTCTTAGGGCTTTATTCATCAAGGGATAGCGACAGGTAGTACCTTGTAAGCGACAGGTAACAATAGGTAGCGGCTAGTGAACGCCGGGCGCTGTACGCAATACCACATTTATTAAATCGATTCTGGTGAGCACCTCTTACAGCGTCACATAGCCTCCAATTCATCGTCACAGGCGGCTCTGCAGATCCCGGCGGCGCTCTGGCTTTCAGAGTGCCTGGTATTACCTGTCCCTACCTGTCGCTCTCCCATACATTTCAATGGACGTTACTTTTCTTCTCTTTAAACTGGGTTTTCTTTTAATAATTTTTTTGTTTTGTTTTAAATCATTGTGTGACCTCTCCTGGCCTATTTAAATACATTTTTGAAAACTTTTTTGATTTTTGATTTTTTATGCAGAATTGTCATTACAGGTCTGGCACTAAAGTGTTAATGTCACAGTGTTACAACAATGTCATTCCATGTGTTTTCGCTTTCTTACTGGTGGATATGTGTTCAAATACAGACTTTAATCACACAGCTTCTGGCGCTTTGGGCTACAGCGACACAATTTTGAGCGCCAGCGCTGTGTCAGGCTGTTTTTTTGATGAATATGGTTTGAGTCGCTCACACTGACCAGTCGCTACCGTCCGCTCCCATATAGCTCTGTACTGGTGTTATAGCGACTCACACATCAAATTCATCAATTCATCAGCGACTGAGACGCTCTCTAATAGCGACTCACGGCCGATCAAAGAAAAAACTAGCGGTCGCTCTTAGCGCCGCTGTACAGGCGCTCATCTGCCGTTACCTGGTGCTAGTAATCAGCCTGTGATTCTTCAAATGGACCTGCACTCACCTTCTGCCACAATGGGAGTCTGGCTCTGTGGCACACACTTTCCATCCAACCTTTCATCTTGCCCTTTTTCTGGCTTACTGATGCTGACATCTGTGTCTCCTCTCTACAGGGGGACCAGAGGTGGGAGCGCTACTGCCGACTGCCGGGGAGACCATCCGATAGGAAGCTCCAGCTGTCCCTGTGACTGAGAGACGAGGCTGTCAGAGGAGGTAAGCCAGCGAGGAGGGGGAATGTGAAAGAAGGTTTCATCTGGGGTATTGGAGGACTGTACTATAGAGGCAACCTTCTGCTTTTACCTCCCAAAATTGTTGTTTTTGCTTTCTAGCCTCTTTTCCAGGTGCAGACTGGCCAAAGGGAAACCAAGAGAATTCATGGTGGCACACAGTGATCTGGGGGGCAACTGGGCTGCTGGCTCTGTGATGAGATATGAGATATATGCTTGTCAAAACATACCTTGTCAATTACTTGTCAATTAGAAGGCTGCCTGTACATTTGTCTGCAGTTACCAACAGGGTTGCATTTACATATGACAAGCCACTTTGCAACCATGTGCTAAATAGGTTTTCCTGGCGAAGTCAGATCACACCTCCACATGTGGTAGTTGGCATCTACTTACTACAAATCAGTGAATAAGACATTCGATACACATCTCGCTTCAAAAGAAATTTGAAACATAACTGTTAAAATAAAACACCCTTGACACATAATTGGCTGCAGCCATCATACGGCCCACCCCAATAACCAGTTTAAAAATGAGAGAGTTGAGACAGATGATATGCCATGCCAGGGGATTGCATGCCTGTGTGCTTGCCTATCGCTACCAGTGTGACTTTATTGCTGTATAGTCGGGCCTAGGACCCTATCGGGTGATTGGGTATATTGACTGCATAAGGTGAGATCTTCACTTAAAGACCTGTGTGTGTATGTAGTGTCTGGCTATTAGGGCCAGGTCCCAAAAACGTGTGTGTGTAAACGATTGTTTGTAGTACGATCAAAATCCAGTCTGGATTAAGGCCTAAAACCTCCTTGATCCATGACAGTTTTTAATAACCCCAAGTAATTCCTGCCTCCCCCAGTCCTCTGCAGTCAGTCTCACTGTACCACTCAAAGCCAAGATCTTGGAGTATCTTTACTTCAATGCAACACAAATTAGTAGGTGTGCAAGGAAACTTAGATTCCAGAGCCGGGATTCATGGGTTTGGGACAGCATTAAAGTGCACCGAAACCTATCTCTGCCGAATCCAGGGCCGACCTATTCCTCCTCCCTTGGGCATGCCGCTGTCTGAAACCTCAGTTTTCACTGTATTAACTCCCTGATACCACAGCCCAAGCGCATGCTGAGCCCCCAATATAGGGTGAATTTTACCATTGATCTGTGGGGTCACACAGTGGGTCATCCCATATCGTGACCGGGCAAGAACAGGACTCGTGACTTTAGGCTTTAGACTTTAAGATTTAGGTTAAACCAGACCAACAATTACCAAAAAATGGGTGTTGGTTTGCTCCATGCGGACATTCTGATTACCAGGATCCCCCCCATGATTAACCCACTGTAGATGCCTAAATCTTAGAGTCTAAAGCCTAAAGTCACATGTCCTTTCCATGCCCGGTAGCTGGCAAACCGGAAGCGTGAGAACTGCACACATGACCGCCACCGACTAATCACACTTCCACATTTTGCTGGGAGAGCGAGCCGACGGGTAAGATTCAGGGGGTTTGCAGGAGGTTGATTGAGGGGTGGACCATGGCAATCAGGTTTCCCCCCGGGGAGAACCAGCACCTATTTTTTGTAAAATGGGTGTTGGTCTAGTTTAAGCTGAGGGCTCACAAAAATAGTGAATACCAGCCAGCAGAGAGCTCGCAACATACCATGACCAGTTCCCATCTTAGTAAATTACCCCCATACAGGGGCAGACTGAGGCCGAAAGCCAGCCCTTAAAGTGATTGGCAAGTCAAAGTGTAAAAAATAAATATCAGTAGCTTACCTTACATTGAGTCCTTCCAGAGCTCTCTTTCCTGCTATGTCTGTCTACTTAGTGAGGAAATCGCTTCCCCATTCAGCTTTCAGTCTCCACCCCGCTGACCTGGTCCTTCAATCAAGCTTCAGTGGACTGAGGACGGAAACACCCCCTACTCCCTCCCCAGACGTCCTGATTGGCTGCCCCTCTCTGCAGTTATGAAACCCCGCCCTCCTCTCTGCTGACACTATGTGCTGGCAGTAATAACTAGAGGCACAACAATGCACTTATTTTTTTACTATGATATATGTAAAGCACACAGTGTGCTTACATCATCACTGTTGCCACACCCACTGTTTCTCCTCATTCTATCTCTGCATCTCAAATGTTCTAATACTTTTACAAGTAACTTAGGAACTACGGGGACTTTTTTAATGAAGTTTGGGACAGCTCAACGTGTAGCCCGAGACAATGGGACAGCAAATGGACCTTTAGTATAACTTTAACTAGCCTGTGAAATCCCTGCTGGCCTCCCCCCACCCCCCCCATGTGCTCCCAGTCCGCACTAAGTGCACTCCAAGATTCACCAAATTAATGCCCAAAAGCTATAATATTATAGGGGCAGATAACATGGCAAGGTGGGCATGTCCCTCTACAGCCATGATGCTGAAGCTATAGCATTGAAGACAGGATATGTACCGGGGTTTCTTGGCTAAGGGGGACAGTAGCACCTGGTACAGAGGGACTAGGGGGAGACTAGGAAGGTAGCAACTAGATATGAGTGTAAGAAGCAGCCCCAAAGCAGTGAGGCCCACTCCCAGGTCTCCCTATGGCCAGTCTGCCCTTGCCCCCATAGACACAGGCTTCTGCAGAGGGTGTGGGTATCCTATAGGTGGTACATCAATGCGCCCATTGTGCACTGTGGAAGGACATCCAGTTGTATTGATACAAGATATAAAACAAAAATGTCATCAGCCAAAATAAACAGGATATTTGCCAAGAATCAATTTTTCAGTGCAGACACGAGGTGTGGAGAGCAATGCCCGGGACACGTGCCCCTGCGCTGAGAAGCCATCTCTCGTAGGGGAGCCTGTGTTCACTACGAAAAACCAACCAATTATGTTTCCCCCCCAAAAAAAGTCTGAAAACCTGAAGGGATTGTCCGGGCTAAGTGTAAAAGCAAATCATTGATGGCTTGCCTGCCATGCAGAGGATTCATCCTAGAGGCCGATTCATTAATAGCACCAGGTAGCGACAGTTGAGCGACTTAGCAGTATTTTCACAGCGCCCGCTAGTAGTCGCTGTGCTTGGCCGTTGTTCTGTAGTTGATAGCGACTCAGTCGGTTTGCAGTAATGTTGAATATTGGGTGACGAGTCGCTATTTGACAGGTTCTGCGCTGTATGGGAGCGCATGATAGTGACTGGCCATAGCGAACGGCTCCCACCATATTCATTAACAAATCACGCTCAAAAAATTCTTGCGCTGTGAAATGCATGCTTAAACCCCAGAGCGCTGGCTGCGATAGGTTAAAAGTAGTTTTTTAACCCCCAAACAACCATATTTTTGGAAAACAAAAAAAAACAAGTTTTTAAAATAAATTTGTAATATGAATACATTAATATCAGACCTGTAATATCAATTCTGCACACATTTTTTTTTTTTTTCCCTTAAAAAAAATATCTAACATGGCAGAAGTGGTCACAGAATTTTTCACATTTAAAAAAATAAAAAAAAAACCTTAATAACAATTAATTATGAATATTTAAAGATTGTTCCATTGAAATGCATTGGAGAGCGCCAGGTAGCGAGAGGTCATACCTGTCGCTGTTCAAGGTCGGACCCTGGCGCTGTGGGCTGAGGCTGGAATAATGATGAATGAGTCGCTATATGGCGCTATCTCAGTCGCTAAGCAGGATTGGCTTGATAAATGTGTGATTGTGGTGGGGAGCCGGCGTTCTTGTGGCGGTGCCCCTCATTACCGGTCGCTCACCAGTCGCTACCTGGCGCTATCCCTTGTTAAATAAGGGCCCTAGTGTGCTTCTGAATAAAGTTGTTGAGATTGAGATGAAAGTCCAGACACTAAAATGTTTTTTTTTTGTGACCTAATTGACAGGTGGACCTATCTCCACCCATACTGCATTAGACAGTTGGGACTTACCAATGATTGTGTGTGCAGGGGAGGAGAGCAGCTCCTTAGTTTGCTTGTCTGTCTTTTCCTTGCATCTCTGTAAAAGTCCACATTTCAGTTCTAAAAAAGGTGGTCATAAAAAATACAGCTACAGTAGAGGGGCTGGATCACAATACCAACAATTTTATTCAGCAGCTCACCAGGGTGAATCATTAGCATGGCGGGAATGCAGAAAATGATCTGTTTTTACACTTAGCCTAGACAATCCTATTAACACAGATTTACTTCACCTAAATTGACAGGCCTCTTCCAGTAAATCCCCTTGCTTGGCAAGTGGCCCGGACATAAAAACCAGCGGCTAAATACACATCAGCTATGTTACATGTATGTGAAGCACATAGCATGTGTCTTATATATATATATGTATTTTCTGACGTGTTTCACATTTTTTATGAACAACTTTAGAATAAGAATGGAATTCACTAGACCAGGGGTACTCAACCACTTCATTCAAAGGTCCATTTACAGACATCCAGTGAGAGTTGAAGGTCCGGACAGAGGGTATGTTGCGGGGGGGGGTGAATAGTTAGATATCAGCACATGGGGATCGGGGCTATAGAGTCCACAGGCGAAAATAAGAAATGCTGCTTGCACCCCACACCCAAAGAATCCTATTGGGTAGTGGGGAAAAATTTATATTGGGGCCCCGCAGAACCTACAAATCTGGTCCGTGGCACACCGTGCATTCTGTGCAGGACATTTACAGGGGTGGACTAGGGCCCAAAATGTTACTGGCAATGAGGTCACGATAACTGGTAACAAGGATGAATAGACAGAGCTCGGGGGGGGGGGGATGAATAGGAGAGGAGCTGTAAGAAAGAGGGATGGATAGACAGAACAGGAAGGGAGGGATGGAGAGAGAGAGTTGGGAGAAGGGATGGATGGGCAGAGTTGGGGGGTAGATGGTCAGGGCTGGAAGAAAGAGTAATAGATTGGCAAAGCTGGGAGGCCAGGGATTGGATGAGCAAAACTGGGACGACAGGAATGGATGGGGCAGAGAGACTGGGCTGGATGGGGCAGAGCTGAGGGGACAGGAATGGATGGGGCAGAGCTGAGGGGACAGGAATGGATGGGGCAGAGATGAGGGGACAGGGATGGATGGGGCAGAGAGACTGGGCTGGATGGGGCAGAGCTGAGGGGACAGGAATGGATGGGGCAGAGCTGAGGGGACAGGGATGGATGGGGCAGAGAGACTGGGCTGGATGGGGCAGCGCTGAGGGGACAGGAATGGATGGGGCAGAGCTGAGGGGACAGGAATGGATAGGGCAGCGCTGAGGGGACAGGAATGGATGGGGCAGAGCTGAGGGGTCAGGAATGGATGGGGCAGAGCTGAGGGGACAGGAATGGATGGGGCAGAGCTGAGGGGACAGGAATGGATAGGGCAGCGCTGAGGGGACAGGAATGGATGGGGCAGAGCTGAGGGGACAGGAATGGATGGGGCAGAGCTGAGGGGACAGGGATGGATGGGGCAGAGCTGAGGGGACAGGGATGGATGGGGCAGAGAGACTGGGCTGGATGGGGCAGAGCTGAGGGGACAGGGATGGATGGAGCAGAGCTGAGGGGACAGGAATGGATGGGGCAGAGCTGAGGGGACAGGAATGGATGGGGCAGAGCTGGGGGGACAGGAATGGATGGGGCAGAGCTGGGGGGACAGGAATGGATGCGGCAGAGCTGGGGGGACAGGAATGGATGGGGCAGAGCTGGGGGGACAGGAATGGATGGGGTAGAGCTGGGGGGAAAGGAATGGATGGGGCAGAGCCGTCAGGGCGGGGGTCTGGAAATCTGGCACTGAGGTCCGCATTTGGACCCGGTCCGCCAGTTGAGTATGGCTGCACTAGACCATTAGCAGCACAGCTGATGCCTACCTGCATCAATTCAATCTGATTTATCAAAATATAAGGCAATGATTAGCCCACAAGGGGCTGATTTTCATGGCTCCATTTTGGTGTCGAAGGACAGACCAGGCCAGATCAGGTGCGGCTTAGCTCTACACAGTGGGTCTTATAGTGTCTAGAAAAGGCAGCAGGGCTGGCAACCCATTCCTAGGCTGACTTTTATAATCATGGTTGCTAAATGGTTGACACTTTCAGTGCAGGATTAAAGAGGACCTCCAATAAAAATGAATAGAGGTGCACCCGACCCCTCCCCTGATTTGGGGTGTCAAGCAAAAAGGAAACCAAAAATCAGGCGGCCTCATTTGCCGGTTCTGTATTCCATCACTAGCAGCACACCTGAATGGCCAGAGATCATTTGAGCTCCACTGGCCACAGAGGCCCAAACAAGCAAAATTTGGGGTTGGAGTTTGAGCAGCCCTCTAAGTTATGACTGCTTTTAAAATGGAACAAAACCCCTTCCCCCTGGGGCATCCTGACTTGGGATTCCACGCTATGTAAGTTTACCTGTAAAAGCTTACCTTTCTCCAATTCAATGGCGCATGCGCTGGCTTCTCGTCCAGTCAGAGTTGTTTGCAGATGCTGGCACTCAGCAATGGGAGCAACTGGCAGCCGCATCCCCAGACACCCGCCCGCTCCCGCTCTCAATTCATCTAAATAGCTGGGCGAGGAGCACACCATAGGCCAAAGATACTTTGGATGTTCCCGTCAATGTTTACCTCACGGAAGTCAGGTGACCTGGAGGCGTTTCACACAGCAGGGCATCTCGTTTTCACATGCCCCAGGGGAAGTACAGTAGCCTTAAAGTGGAACAACACCCAGGATTTTCACTATCCTGGGTTTTGGTCCACTTCCGCGGGGCACCCCGATCGCCCTAAATAACTCACCTCACCCCGCTCCTACGCGAGCGCTCGTCCAATCAGAGGTGTTGGTCCACTTTAAAGCAGACCAACACAACACACAGTGCTCACATTCCCCCTCCCCAGGGCAATCTAGATTGTTGCACGTAAAAAATAATTTACCTTTTTCTAACTCCTGCTGGGGTCAATTTTAAAAACAAGATGGCAGTTCATGCATTTGCAGGCCTCCAGCAAACAGGAAGTGCTGCTGGGCTTCCTGTTACTGTGCATTGTCAGTTATGTCATTTGGGAGAGGAAGCTCCAAAACGGCCGCTACCTTTCTTTTCTAACTGTGCCAGGCTGTTGGTCCACTTTAAGGACCATTGTAGGCAAACCTGCGCAAACTCAATGGATTTTGCATGGGCAACATTGGATTGGCCCAACAGAGCACCAAAGAAGTGGGGGCAGGCCCATCAGAGCAGCAGGAGATCCATGACTGACTAAGGCCCTTATTTAAGAAGGGATAGCGTCAGGTAGCGCCTGGTAAATGAGAGGTAGCGACAGATAGCGACTGGTCAACGCACGCAAGGCACGCAATTCCACATTTATCAAGCAGAATCTGTTTAGCGACTGGGATAACGCCATGTAGCGTCTGATTCATCATTTTCACAGCCTCAGCGAACAGCGCCAGCGTTCAGCCTTGCACAGCGCCAGGTATGACCTCTCGCTACCTGTCGCTCTCCCATACATTTCAATGGACGAAACCTTTTCTTCTCTTTAAACGGGGTTTTACAAAAAAATCACAAATAATTCTTTGACCTCTTCTGCCATTGAATAAGCAGTTTTTTCAAAATGTTTTCATTTTTATATTTTTCCTCAGAAATGACATTACAGGTCTGCCATTAAAGTGTTCATGTTACAATGTTGTTACAATGTAATTCCATATGTTTTCGCTTTGTTACTAGTTGATAGATGCTTGAAAACAGACTTTAAACACACCGCCTCCTGCGCTCTGGGCTTCAGAGAAGCATTTTTTAGCGCCAGAGGTTTGTGAGGCTGTTTTTTTGCTGAATATGGTGTGAGTCGGTCGCTATGAGCAGTCGCTAACATGCGCTCCCATACAGCGCTGTACTGGTCAAATAGCGACTCCTCACAATGTATTCAACATTACTGAACAGCGACTATAAACTAGCGACTCGTGGCCGAGCACTGCGACTACTAGCGGGCGCTCTGAAAATGCTGCTGCAGACGCTCATCTGTCGCTACCTGCCGCTAATGATAAATCAGCCTCTTAGTGTTTTTTGGTTTGTCTGGTTGTTCTGTGAGCTTGTTATTTATTAAACCGGACCAACAGCCTGGCACAGTTGGAAAAGAAAGGTAGCGGCCATTTTGGAAATTCCTCTCCCAGCATCTCAGCCGTGCTGCTGCCTGGATTCAACTGATATAACTGGCAATGCACAGTAACAGGAAGCTCAGCAGCACTTCCTGTTTTATGTGCAGCAATCTAAATTGCCCTGGGGAGGGAGGCATGTGAGCACTGTTTGTTGTGTTGGTCTGTTTTAAGCCATTTTTGACTGTTGGTCCGCTTTGAATATTTGTATTTTGGTTATTAAACATTACAATAATATAATACAACAATGTAACTGTATTACTACATAATTAAAGGGGATTGCATTTTTTCTATAGCTCTGAGGCCTATAAATGGTTTCCTATGGAAGGCACTAAAATAATTTCCACCTGTGAGCACCAAGAATGAATTCTGTGGTGGGCCCCAGAAATAATGTGAGAAAGGGAGAGAAAGAGAGGGAATGTGGAAGAGAGAAAGAGAGATATAGAGGGGATGTGAAGGAGAGAAAGGGGTATGTGATAAAAGAGATGTGATAAAGAGAGAAGGAACGTGGAAAAGAGCTAGAGGAAGGAAGGACTGTGGTAAGTGGAAGAGAAAGAGAAGAAGGGAATGTGGAAAGGAAAAAGAAGAGAATATGGAAAAAAGAGAGATGAAAGGAATGTGGAAAAGAGAAAGAAAAGAAGGGAGCATGGAATATAGAGAGAGAGAAGGGAATGCGATAATTATGAGAATGTGGAAAAAAAGAAAAGGAAGGAGGAAATATGGAAGAAGAAGATAATGTGGGAATGAAGCAAAGGGAGATAATGGTGGAAAATAGAGAATATTAAAAGAGAGGGAGAAGGAGGGAGCGTGGAAAATATAGAGAAGAGAAGGGAATACGAGAATTATGAGAATGTGGGAAAAAAAGAAAAGGAAGGAGGAAATATGGAAGAAGAAGGAAATGTGGGAATGAAGCAAAGGGAGAGAATGGTAGAAAATAGAGAATCTGAAAAGAGATGGAGATAGAGGAAGGAAGGACTGTGGTAAGTGGAAGAGAAAGAGAAGAAGGGAATGTGGAAAGGAAAAAGAAGAGAATATGGAAAAAAGAGAGATGAAAGGAATGTGGAAAAGAGAAAGAAAAGAAGGGAGCATGGACAATAGAGAGAGAGAAGGGAATGCAATAATTATGAGAATGTGGAAAAAAAGAAAAGGAAGGAGGAAATATGGAAGAAGAAGATAATGTGGGAATGAAGCAAAGGGAGAGAATGGTGGAAAATAGAGAATATTAAAAGAGAGGGAGAAGAAGGGAGCGTGGAAAATATAGAGAAGAGAAGAGAATACGAGTATTATGAGAAAGTGGGAAAAAAGAGAAGGAAGGATGAAATATGGTAGAAGAAGGAAATGTGGGAATGAAGCAAAGGGAGAGAATGGTAGAAAATAGAGAATCTGAAAAGAGATGGAGATAGAGGAAGGAAGGACTGTGGTAAGTGGAAGAGAAAGAGAAGAAGGGAATGTGGAAAGGAAAAAGAAGAGAATATGGAAAAAAGAGAGATGAAAGGAATGTGGAAAAGAGAAAGAAAAGAAGGGAGCATGGACAATAGAGAGAGAGAGAGAAGAGAAGGGAATGCGATAATCATGAGAATGTGGAAAAAAAAGGAAGGAGGAAATATGGAAGAAGAAGATAATGTGGGAATGAAGCAAAGGGAGAGAATGGTGGAAAATAGAGAATATTAAAAGAGAGGGAGAAGATGGGAGCGTGGAAAATATAGAGAAGGGAATACGAGAATTATGAGGGAAAAAAGAGAAGGAAGGAGGAAATATGGAAGAAGAAAGAAATTGGGAATGTAGCAAAGGGAGAGAATGGTGGAAAATAGAGAATCTGAAAAGAGAGGGAGAAGAAGGGAGCGTGGAAAATATAGAGAAGAGAAGGGGATACGAGAATTATGTGGAAAAAAAGAAAAGGAAGGAGGAAATATGGAAGAAGAAGGAAATGTGGGAATGAAGCAAAGGGAGAGAATGATGAAGAATAGAGAAAATGAAAAGAGATGGAGATCGGGGGAAGGTATAAAGGAAAGCAAGGGAGGATGTGTGGAAAAGTGAAGGAGCAGTAATGTGAACGGCCATCTCTACACCTCTACACTGCCGATGGCTTCACCCTTTTAATGACTTTCTTTTATTTTCTTTTCCTAGGACATGCAGCAATCTGAAGACGAGCTCTACATGAGGCTGCAGTCATGAAATGTACGGCACGTCGCCATGACAACCGCTGTGATGGTCCACAGACTGTCCGTTCCTCACTGACAGATCACCATTCATTTTATTTCTATTTATGTCTCCACACAATACTATTTATGTGAAGGTAGCTTCTAGATGTTTCTAAAGAATAACCATTTTGTATATAAATGACACTGTGCCCCGGCCTGTTATTAATAAATATCATGCATTTGTTTGTTACATTTCTTGTGTTGGCCTCTGTCACTTGCTAGATCTAGCCATCAGGGCTCCTGGACATTAAAGCGGACCTTCACCCTGAATAAGAGCCTATCTTATATGTTTCCCCCACCCTGTACATACAGATTGCTCACATTAATCCGGACCTTCACCCTGAATAAGAGTCTATCTTATATGTTTCCCACACCCTGTACATACAGATTGCCCACATTAATCCGGACCTTCACCCTGAATAAGAGCCTATCTTATATGTTTCCCACACCCTGTACATACAGATTGCTCACATTAATCCAGACCTTCACCCTGAATAAGAGTCTATCTTATATGTTTCCCCCACCCTGTACGTACAGATTGCTCACATTAATCCGGACCTTCACCCTGAATAAGAGTCTATCTTATATGTTTCCCCCACCCTGTACGTACAGATTGCTCACATTAATCCGGACCTTCACCCTGAAAAAGAGCCTATCTTATATGTTTCCCCCCTGTACATACAGATTGCTCACATTAATCCGGACCTTCACCCTGAATAAGAGTCTATCTTATATGTTTCCCCCACCCTGTACATACAGATTGCCCACATTAATCCGGACCTTCACCCTGAATAAGAGCCTATCTTATATGTTTCTCACACCCTGTACATACAGATTGCTCACATTAATCCGGACCTTCACCCTGAATAAGAGCCTATCTTATATGTTTCCCCCACCCTGTACATACAGATTGCTCACATTAATCCGGACCTTCACCCTGAATAAGAGTCTATCTTATATGTTTCCCCCACCCTGTACGTACAGATTGCTCACATTAATCCGGACCTTCACCCTGAATAAGAGCCTATCTTATATGTTTCCCCCACCCTGTACATACAGATTGCTCACATTAATCCGGACCTTCACCCTGAATAAGAGCCTATCTTATATGTTTCCCCCACCCTGTACATACAGATTGCTCACATTAATCCGGACCTTCACCCTGAATAAGAGCCTATCTTATATGTTTCCCCCACCCTGTACGTACAGATTGCCCACATTAAAAATCATCCTACCTCCATCTACTGCATTCTGTGAGCCTTAAAGCATCCAAGATGGCGGGACATGGAGTCTCAGGCTGCCTGCAAACAGGAAGTTCCGCTCTGCATTCTGGGATTGCTGTCTTTTTCCTGTGCCAAGCACAGCTATAATCCCGGCCCTTGTACTTTTGCCCCCCCCCCCCTCTCCTCTACTCAGTAGGTGATGTCACTGAGCCAAGATGGCGCCGCCCGTATGCTAGAGTGCTGAGCGGGCCAGTGGGGGAAAGAATAAAAAGTAAGCGATTAAAAACTTTAAAAATATTAATTTTAGATGCTGGGGAATAGTTTAAGGGTTTGGGCTTTAAATTAAATGATGGTGAACTTAATTTGTACAGTCTGGAGGAAAGAAGAGAGAGAGGGGGGACATGATGGAGACCTTTATATATGTGACAGGAGGGAATAAGGTTCAGGAGGGAAGTGTTTTTAAAAAGAAACTTAATGATAGAACAAGGGGCCCAACCTGAAGCTAGTCGGAGGGAAGATCAGGAGCAATGTTAGAAAATATTAGTTTACAGAAAGAGTAGTAGATGCTTGGAATAAACTTCCAGCAGAGGTAGTTGAAAAATCAAGTCACTGAATTTAAACATGCCTGGGATAAGCACACATCTATCCTAAGATAAAGAGAACATACAGTATATACATAAGATACAGAGACCATACAGTATACACATAAGATAAAGAGAACATACAGTATACACATAAGATACAGAGAACATACAGTATACACATAAGATACAGAGAACATACAGTATACACATAAGATACAGAGAACATACAGTATATACATAAGATACAGAGACCATACAGTATACACATAAGATAAAGAGAACATACAGTATACACATAAGATACAGAGAACATACAGTATATACATAAGATACAGAGAACATACAGTATACACATAAGATACAGAGAACATACAGTATACACAAGATAAAGAGAACATACAGTATATTCATAAGATAAAGAGAACATATAGTATATACATAAGATAAAGAGAACATATAGTATACACATAAGATACAGAGAACATACAGTATACACATAAGATAAAGAGAACATACAGTATATACATAATATATAGAGAACATACAGTATACACATAAGATAAAGAGAACATACAGTATACACATAAGATAAAGAGAACATACAGTATACACATAAGATAAAGAGAACATACAGTATACACATAAGATAAAGAGAACATACAGTATACACATAAGATAAAGAGAACATACAGTATATACATAATATATAGAGAACATACAGTATACACATAAGATAAAGAGAACATACAGTATACACATAAGATAAAGAGAACATACAGTATACACATAAGATACAGAGACCATACAGTATACACATAAGATAAAGAGAACATACAGTATACACATAAGATACAGAGAACATACAGTATACACAAGATAAAGAGAACATACAGTATATTCATAAGAAAGAGAACATATAGTATATACATAAGATAAAGAGAACATATAGTATACACATAAGATACAGAGAACATACAGTATACACATAAGATAAAGAGAACATACAGTATACACATAAGATACAGAGAACATACAGTATACACAAGATAAAGAGAACATACAGTATATTCATAAGATAAAGAGAACATACAGTATACACATAAGATAAAGAGAACATACAGTATATACATAATATATAGAGAACATACAGTATACACATAAGATAAAGAGAACATACAGTATACACATAAGATAAAGAGAACATACAGTATACACATAAGATACAGAGAACATACAGTATATACATAAGATACAGAGACCATACAGTATACACATAAGATAAAGAGAACATACAGTATACACATAAGATACAGAGAACATACAGTATACACATAAGATACAGAGAACATACAGTATACACATAAGATACAGAGAACATACAGTATACACATAAGATAAAGAGAACATACAGTATACACATAAGATACAGAGAACATACAGTATACACATAAGATACAGAGAACATACAGTATACACATAAGATACAGAGACCATACAGTATACACATAAGATAAAGAGAACATACAGTATACACATAAGATACAGAGAACATACAGTATACACATAAGATACAGAGAACATACAGTATACACATAAGATACAGAGAACATACAGTATATACATAAGATACAGAGACCATACAGTATACACATAAGATAAAGAGAACATACAGTATACACATAAGATACAGAGAACATACAGTATATACATAAGATACAGAGAACATACAGTATACACATAAGATACAGAGAACATACAGTATACACAAGATAAAGAGAACATACAGTATATTCATAAGATAAAGAGAACATATAGTATATACATAAGATAAAGAGAACATATAGTATACACATAAGATACAGAGAACATACAGTATACACATAAGATAAAGAGAACATACAGTATATACATAATATATAGAGAACATACAGTATACACATAAGATAAAGAGAACATACAGTATACACATAAGATAAAGAGAACATACAGTATACACATAAGATAAAGAGAACATACAGTATACACATAAGATAAAGAGAACATACAGTATACACATAAGATAAAGAGAACATACAGTATATACATAATATATAGAGAACATACAGTATACACATAAGATAAAGAGAACATACAGTATACACATAAGATAAAGAGAACATACAGTATACACATAAGATACAGAGACCATACAGTATACACATAAGATAAAGAGAACATACAGTATACACATAAGATACAGAGAACATACAGTATACACAAGATAAAGAGAACATACAGTATATTCATAAGAAAGAGAACATATAGTATATACATAAGATAAAGAGAACATATAGTATACACATAAGATACAGAGAACATACAGTATACACATAAGATAAAGAGAACATACAGTATACACATAAGATACAGAGAACATACAGTATACACAAGATAAAGAGAACATACAGTATATTCATAAGATAAAGAGAACATACAGTATACACATAAGATAAAGAGAACATACAGTATATACATAATATATAGAGAACATACAGTATACACATAAGATAAAGAGAACATACAGTATACACATAAGATAAAGAGAACATACAGTATACACATAAGATAAAGAGAACATACAGTATATACATAATATATAGAGAACATACAGTATACACATAAGATAAAGAGAACATACAGTATACACATAAGATAAAGAGAACATACAGTATACACATAAGATAAAGAGAACATACAGTATATACATAATATATAGAGAACATACAGTATACACATAAGATAAAGAGAACATACAGTATACACATAAGATAAAGAGAACATACAGTATACACATAAGATAAAGAGAACATACAGTATACACATAAGATACAGAGAACATACAGTATACACAAGATAAAGAGAACATACAGTATATTCATAAGATAAAGAGAACATACAGTATACACATAAGATAAAGAGAACATACAGTATACACATAAGATACAGAGAACATACAGTATACACATAAGATACAGAGAACATACAGTATACACAAGATAAAGAGAACATACAGTATATTCATAAGATAAAGAGAACATACAGTATACACATAAGATAAAGAGAACATACAGTATATACATAAGATACAGAGACCATACAGTATACACATAAGATAAAGAGAACATACAGTATACACATAAGATACAGAGAACATACAGTATACACATAAGATACAGAGAACATACAGTATACACATAAGATACAGAGAACATACAGTATATACATAAGATACAGAGACCATACAGTATACACATAAGATAAAGAGAACATACAGTATACACATAAGATACAGAGAACATACAGTATATACATAAGATACAGAGAACATACAGTATACACATAAGATACAGAGAACATACAGTATACACAAGATAAAGAGAACATACAGTATATTCATAAGATAAAGAGAACATATAGTATATACATAAGATAAAGAGAACATATAGTATACACATAAGATACAGAGAACATACAGTATACACATAAGATAAAGAGAACATACAGTATATACATAATATATAGAGAACATACAGTATACACATAAGATAAAGAGAACATACAGTATACACATAAGATAAAGAGAACATACAGTATACACATAAGATAAAGAGAACATACAGTATACACATAAGATAAAGAGAACATACAGTATATACATAATATATAGAGAACATACAGTATACACATAAGATAAAGAGAACATACAGTATACACATAAGATAAAGAGAACATACAGTATATACATAATATATAGAGAACATACAGTATACACATAAGATAAAGAGAACATACAGTATACACATAAGATAAAGAGAACATACAGTATACACATAAGATAAAGAGAACATACAGTATACACAAGATAAAGAGAACATACAGTATATTCATAAGATAAAGAGAACATATAGTATATACATAAGATAAAGAGAACATATAGTATACACATAAGATACAGAGAACATACAGTATACACATAAGATAAAGAGAACATACAGTATACACATAAGATAAAGAGAACATACAGTATACACATAAGATAAAGAGAACATACAGTATATACATAATATATAGAGAACATACAGTATACACATAAGATAAAGAGAACATACAGTATACACATAAGATAAAGAGAACATACAGTATATACATAATATATAGAGAACATACAGTATACACATAAGATAAAGAGAACATACAGTATACACATAAGATAAAGAGAACATACAGTATACACATAAGATACAGAGACCATACAGTATACACATAAGATAAAGAGAACATACAGTATACACATAAGATACAGAGAACATACAGTATACACAAGATAAAGAGAACATACAGTATATTCATAAGAAAGAGAACATATAGTATATACATAAGATAAAGAGAACATATAGTATACACATAAGATACAGAGAACATACAGTATACACATAAGATAAAGAGAACATACAGTATACACATAAGATAAAGAGAACATACAGTATACACATAAGATAAAGAGAACATACAGTATACACATAAGATAAAGAGAACATACAGTATACACATAAGATAAAGAGAACATACAGTATACACATAAGATACAGAGAACATACAGTATACACAAGATAAAGAGAACATACAGTATATTCATAAGAAAGAGAACATATAGTATATACATAAGATAAAGAGAACATATAGTATACACATAAGATACAGAGAACATACAGTATACACATAAGATAAAGAGAACATACAGTATACACATAAGATAAAGAGAACATACAGTATACACATAAGATACAGAGAACATACAGTATACACATAAGATACAGAGAACATACAGTATACACATTAGATACAGAGAACATACAGTATACACATAAGATACAGAGAACATACAGTATACACATAAGATACAGAGAACATACAGTATACACATAAGGGCAGACTAAATGGAGCGTATGGTCTCCTTCTGCCGTCAACGTTCTATGTTTCTATGGTTCAAGTTGGGGTTTGGTAAGTTTGGTCGAACTTTGAACAAAAGTTCGGTTCAGGCACGGAAATTGGCCCAAACCCGAACCTGGTCCCTATTGAAATCACTGGGCACCCGTACTCTGGGACTGAAAAATTACTCCCCCCTCCCCATATCTCACGTGCCGACCACTGGGAATAAAATTACTGGTGGGTGAGGAGCCCAAGCAGCGGGTGAGGAGTGGGGGTGGAGCGGAGGGGTTCTTTCCGGATTCGGGCCAAACTCAAACCCGGACCTCTGTCTGAAATCTGTGTTTGAGTTTGGTAACAGGATTTCGCAAAGTTCGGTTAGGGGTCGCCGATCATTAATCATAAGCCAATGAAAAGAAAAATGTGACTTATACAATTTATTTAAAAAAGGAGAATCTTCCCCTCTGTATTTGGTGCCCCGCTCTTCTCACAAATCTCTTGGTACAGTATGGTGTCTCAAAGTGGAACAAAACTCACCAGGGGCCAATCTGGAATCTATATCGGGATGCCCTGCTGTGTGAAACCCCCCTGTTCGCCCTTAAAAACTCACCTTTCCACGCTCCAATGGAACATGCTCTCGTCCAATGGGAGCCGCCTGCTGTGACTACGTCATTTGACATTTGCGGCTCTCATTGTCTAGAATAGGGAGCGTGCTTTGCTGCATCCCCGGCATCATGCATGTGCTCCTGCCCCAGCCAGTGGTGGACTGGGGCCAAAAATTAGCCCTGGGTTTTACCAGCCCCTGGCCACCCCGAGACATCACCCCAACCATGATGTTAGAGCTATATTATTGGCTCTGGGGTTCCTTGTGGGTACAGTGGGCTGGGTAAAAGAGGCTGAGAGGCAGACTAAGGGGGCAGGGATCGATTGTAGGTGTTAAAGCAGGAGCCCAACTGGCCCCAAAGAAGTGCCCCCCCCCACCCCCGGGTCTCCCTTTGGCCAGTCTTCCCCGGCCCCAGCCATTCAGTTAGGTCCCCATTCAAGTCAATGAGTGCTGGGGGCACGGAACAAAACCTGGGAAAGTCAAATTCCTCGGTTTCGTTGTGCTTTATGAACCAGATTGAAACGGACGATGGGTCAGGGCTTGTGATTTGTCTGTCTTAAAGAGGATTTTTACTTAAAGTGGACCAACACCCGATGCTGATCGGCCCGGGAATCTATAAGATTCGCGGGCCGATCAGCATCGGGCCTGTGGGACACCCCTATCGGGGGTGCCCCGCTGTGTGAAACCCCCCAGAAAGCCCCGAAATCCCTACCTGCTCCTCGAACCAGCGGCGCATGCGCGAGCCGCCGCTCACGCACCCCTCTAGCAGGGCGCGCACCCGCGCCGGGCGTTTGTGAATGGCCGGCGCGGGCGCACTCCCTGTAAGAGTGACCCGCGGGAGGCGGCGGCGGGCGCGCTCGCTTGTCCGACGACAGACCTCGCTTGTCCGTCGGCGGGGATTGGCTGCAGCAGTCACGTGGGAGCAGGGACAGGTGAGTTTTTGGGGCTTTCTGGGGGGTTTCACACAGCAGGGCACCCCCGATCGGGGTGCCCCACCGAAGTGGACCAAAACCCAGGATAGTCAAAATCCTGGGTGTTGGTCCACTTTAACTGGGTTTTGTTACTCTTTCAGGAGGCATTCAAGTTTGGGATGCCCCTACATGTGAAACCCCCATAGGGGTTTTATGTAATCATAGGCATCAATGTTGGACTGGCCCACCAGAGCAGAAGGGGGTGCTCCAGTGGGCCCCATGCACTAACCCAGGGTCTCCACCAGGGCAGTGCAAGACAAGTATGATTATCTCTGGAAGACCTAAGAATGACTTCCTATGGTTGGCACTGAGAATGATTTCATCTGGTGGGCCCTAAGATTATTTTCCTCTAGTGGGCCCTAAGATTATTTTCCTCTGGAGGACCGCAGGAATGATGTCCTCTGGTGGGCCCTAAGATTGATTAACTCTGATGGGCCCTAAGATTGATGACCTCTGGTGGGCCCTAAGAATGATTGCTTCTGGATGAACCCAAAAAGTGATTTCCTTTGTAGGTTGCGAGAAAGATTTCCTCTGGTGGGCCCTAAGGATTATATGGCCTATGGGTGAACCCGAGAGTGGTACCTCTGGAGGGCCGTGATAGTAATTACCTCTGGAGGGCCGTAAGAGAGATTCCCTTTGGTGGGCCTAATAATGATTACCCCCCTCTGGTACGCCTAAGTTACTCCACTCCGACAGTGATTGGCATAGTGCCTGTTGATGTATCCGGTCTTGGCCGAATGCCCCAGGATGCCCACAGAATGAGAAGGGGCAGAATGCTTAGTAATGGCCCTTTGCCCTTGTAATTATTATTATTTATAAAGCGCCATCATCTTCTGTAGCGCTGCACACCAAGGCAGTTTCTAGGCAAAACAGGGCCCAGTGTGAGAAGGACAAAATTCTGTCCCCTACTCTCCCATCCTGTGGTGCTGCTGTCCCATACAGGTATGTTCCATGCTGGGCACCCTCCTCATCCATCCTATGGTGCTGCTGCTGCCATACAGGTATGTGCCATGCTGGGCCCCCTCCTCACCCATCCTATGGTGCTGCTGCTGTCCCATACAGGTATGTGCCATGCTGTGCCCACTCCTCACCCGTCCTATGGTACTGCTGTTCTATATTAGTATGTGCCATGCTGGGCACCCTCCTCATCCATCCTATGGTGCTGCTGCTGTCCCATACAGGTATGTGCCATGCTGGCCCCCCTCCTCACCCATCCTATGGTGCTGCTGCTGTTCCATACAGGTATGTGCCATGCTGGGCCCCCTCCTCACCCATCCTTTGGTGTTGCTGCTGTTCCATACAGGTATGTGCCATGCTGGGCCCCCTCCTCACCCATCCTATGGTGCTGCTGCCATACAGGTATGTGCCATGCTGGGCCCCCTCCTCACCCATCCTATGGTGCTGCTGCTGTTCCATACAGGTATGTGCCATGCTGGGCCTCCTCCTCACCCATCCTATGGTGCTGCTGCTGTTCCATACAGGTATGTGCCATGCTGGGCCCCCTCCTCACCCATCCTATGGTGCTGCTGTCCCATACAGGTATGTGCCATGCTGGGCCTCCTCCTCACCCATCCTATGGTGCTGCTGCTGTTCCATGCAGGTATGTGCCATGCTGGGCCCCCTCCTCACCCATGCTATGGTGCTGCTGCCATACAGGTATGTGCCATGCTGTGCCCCCTCCTCACCCATCCTATGGTGCTGCTGCTGTTCCATACAGGTATGTGCCATGCTGGGCCCCCTCCTCACCCATCCTATGGTGCTTCTGTTGTCCCATACAGGTATGTGCCATGCTGGGCCCCCTCCTCACCCATCCTATGGTGCTGCTGCTGTTCCAAACAGGTATGTGCCATGCTGGGCCCCCTCCTCACCCATCCTATGGCACTGCTGCTGTCCCATACAGGTATGTGCCATGCTGGGCCCCCTCCTCACCCATCCTGTGGTGCTGCTGCTGTCCCATACAGGTATGTGCCATGCTGGGCCCCCTCCTCACCCATCCTATGGCACTGCTGCTGTCCCATACAGGTATGTGCCATGCTGGGCCCCCTCCTCACCCATCCTATGGTGCTGCTGCTGTTCTATATTAGTATGTGCCATGCTGGGCCCCCTCCTCACCCATACTGTGGTGCTGCTGCTGTCCCATACAGGTATGTGCCATGCTGTGCCCCCTCCTCGCCCATCCTATGGTGCTGCTGCTGTTCCATACAGGTATGTGCCATGCTGGGCCCCCTCCTCACCCATCCTATGGTGCTGCTGCTGTCCCATACAGGTATGTGCCATGCTGGGCCCCCTCCTCGCCCATCCTATGGTGCTGCTGCTGTCCCATACAGGTATGTGCCATGCTGGGCCCCCTCCTCACCCATCCTATGGTGCTGCTGCTGTTCTATATTAGTATGTGCCATGCTGGGCCCCCTCCTCACCCATACTGTGGTGCTGCTGCTGTCCCATACAGGTATGTGCCATGCTGGGCCCCCTCCTCGCCCATCCTATGGTGCTGCTGCTGTCCCATACAGGTATGTGCCATGCTGGGCCCCCTCCTCGCCCATCCTATGGTGCTGCTGCTGTCCCATACAGGTATGTGCCATGCTGGGCCCCCTCCTCACCCATCCTATGGTGCTGCTGCTGTCCCATACAGGTATGTGCCATGCTGGGCCCCCTCCTCACCCATCCTATGGTGCTGCTGCTGTTCCATACAGGTTTGTGCCATGCTGGGCCCCCTCCTCACCCATCCTATGGTGCTGCTGCTGTCCCATACAGGGATGTGCCATGCTGGGCCCCCTCCTCACCCATCCTATGGTGCTGCTCTGCTGCTGTTCCATACAGGGATGTGCCATGCTGGGCCCCCTCCTCACCCATCCTATGGTGCTGCTGCTGTCCCATACAGGTATGTGCCATGCTGTGCTACTACTTTAGCAGCAAGCAGTGCCCCCTCGCCATGACTGAGCCCAAAATGGAGCATATGGCTTGCACCACTAACAGTGGCCCTGACCCATCTTCAGAAAATAGAATAACTGAATAACTAGGTCAAAGCGCCCCTATAATCTTGGCACTCAGGGTGATTGCCTTGCGCGCCCTCCCCAATATATATACACATAAGATAAAGAGAACATACAGTATACACATAAGATAAAGAGAACATACAGTATACACATAAGATAAAGAGAACATACAGTATACACATAAGATAAAGAGAACATACAGTATATACATAAGATAAAGAGAACATACAGTATACACATAAGATAAAGAGAACATACAGTATACACATAAGATAAAGAGAACATACAGTATACACATAAGATAAAGAGAACATACAGTATACACATAAGCTAAAGAGAACATACAGTATACACATAAGATAAAGAGAACATACAGTATACACATAAGATAAAGAGAACATACAGTATACACATAAGATAAAGAGAACATACAGTATATACATAAGATAAAGAGAACATACAGTATACACATAAGATAAAGAGAACATACAGTATACACATAAGATAAAGAGAACATACAGTATACACATAAGATAAAGAGTACATACAGTATACACATAAGATAAAGAGAACATACAGTATACACATAAGATAAAGACAACATACAGTATACACATAAGATAAAGAGTACATACAGTATACACATAAGATAAAGAGAACATACAGTATACACATAAGATAAAGAGAACATACAGTATACACATAAGATAAAGAGAACATACAGTATACACATAAGATACAGAGAACATACAGTATATACATAAGGACAGACTAGATGGAGCGTATGGTCTCCTTCTGCCGTCAACGTTCTATGTTTCTATGGTTCAAGTTGGGGTTTGGTAAGTTTGGTCGAACTTTGAACAAAAGTTCGGTTCAGGCACGGAAATTGGCCCAAACCCGAACCTGGTCCCTATTGAAATCACTGGGCACCCGTACTCTGGGACTGAAGAATTACTCCCCCCCTCCCCATATCTCACGTGCCGACCACTGGGAATAAAATTACTGGTGGGTGAGGAGCCCAAGCAGCGGGTGAGGAGTGGGGGCGGAGCGGAGGGGTTCTTTCCGGATTCGGGCCAAACTCAAACCCGGACCTCTGTCTGAAATCTGTGTTTGAGTTTGGTAACAGGATCTCGCAAAGTTCGGTTAGGGGTCGCCGATCATTAATCATAAGCCAATGAAAAGAAAAATGTGACTTATACAATTTATTTAAAAAAGGAGAATCTTCCCCTCTGTATTTGGTGCCCCGCTCTTCTCACAAATCTCTTGGTACAGTATGGTGTCTCAAAGTGGAACAAAACTCACCAGGGGCCAATCTTAAATCTATATCGGGATGCCCTGCTGTGTGAAACCCCCCTGTTCGCCCTTAAAAACTCACCTTTCCACGCTCCAATGGAACATGCTCTCGTCCAATGGGAGCCGCCTGCTGTGACTACGTCATTTGACATTTGCGGCTCTCATTGTCTAGAATGGGGAGCGTGCATTGCTGCATCCCCGGCATCATGCATGTGCTCCTGCCCCAGCCAGTGGTGGACTGGGGCCAAAAATTAGCCCTGGGTTTTACCAGCCCCTGGCCACCCCGAGACATCACTGCTGAGGCCCCCCAACCATGATGTTAGAGCTATATTATTGGCTCTGGGGTTCCTTTGCTTGTGGGTACAGTGGGCTGGGTAAAAGAGGCTGAGAGGCAGACTAAGGGGGTAGAGATTGATTGTAGGTGTTAAAGCAGGAGCCCAACTGGCCCCAAAGAAGTGCCCCCCCCCACCCCCCGGGTCTCCCTTTGGCCAGTCTTCCCCGGCCCCAGCCATTCAGTTAGGTCCCCATTCAAGTCAATGAGTGCTGGGGGCACGGAACAAAACCTGGGAAAGTCAAATTCCTCGGTTTCGTTGTGCTTTATGAACCAGATTGAAACCAACGATGGGTCAGGGCTTGTGATTTGTCTGTCTTAAAGAGGATTTTTACTTAAAGTGGACCAACACCCGATGCTGATCGGCCCGGGAATCTATAAGATTCGCGGGCCGATCAGCATCGGGCCTGTGGGACACCCCTATCGGGGGTGCCCCGCTGTGTGAAACCCCCCAGAAAGCCCCGAAATCCCTACCTGCTCCTCGAACCAGCGGCACATGCGCGAGCCGCCGCTCACGCACCCCTCTAGCAGGGCGCGCACCCGCGCCGGGCGTTTGTGAATGGCCGGCGCGGGCGCACTCCCTGTAAGAGTGACCCGCGGGAGGCGGCGGCGGGCTCGCTCGCTTGTCCGACGACAGACCTCGCTTGTCCGTCGGCGGGGATTGGCTGCAGCAGTCACGTGGGAGCAGGGACAGGTGAGTTTCTGGGGCTTTCTGGGGGGTTTCACACAGCAGGGCACTCCCGATCGGGGTGCCCCACCGAAGTGGACCAAAACCCAGGATAGTCAAAATCCTGGGTGTTGGTCCACTTTAACTGGGTTTTGTTACTCTTTCAGGAGGCATTCAAGTTTGGGATGCCCCTACATGTGAAACCCCCATAGGGGTTTTATGTAATCATAGGCATCAATGTTGGACTGGCCCACCAGAGCAGAAGGGGGTGCTCCAGTGGGCCCCATGCACTAACCCAGGGTCTCCACCAGGGCAGTGCAAGACAAGTATGATTATCTCTGGAAGACCTAAGAATGACTTCCTATGGTTGGCACTGAGAATGATTTCATCTGGTGGGCCCTAAGATTATTTTCCTCTAGTGGGCCCTAAGATTATTTTCCTCTGGAGGACCGCAAGAATGATGTCCTCTGGTGGGCCCTAAGATTGATTACCTCTGATGGGCCCTAAGATTGATGACCTCTGGTGGGCCCTAAGAATGATTGCTTCTGGATGAACCCAAAAAGTGATTTCCTTTGTAGGTTGCGAGAAAGATTTCCTCTGGTGGACCCTAAGGATTATATGGCCTATGGGTGAACCCGAGAGTGATACCTCTGGAGGGCCGTGATAGTAATTACCTCTGGAGGGCCGTAAGAGAGATTCCCTTTGGTGGGCCTAATAATGATTACCCCCCTCTGGTATGCCTAAGTTACTCCACTCCGACAGTGATTGGCATAGTGCCTGTTGATGTATCCGCCTGGTCTTGCCCGAATGCCCCAGAATGCCCACAGAATGAGAAGGGGCAGAATGCTTAGTAATGGCCCTTTGCCCTTGTAATTATTATTATTTATAAAGCGCCATCATCTTCTGTAGCGCTGCACACCAAGGCAGTTTCTAGGCAAAACAGGGCCCAGTGTGAGAAGGACAAAATTCTGTCCCCTCCTCTCCCATCCTGTGGTGCTGCTGTCCCATACAGGTATGTGCCATGCTGTGCCCACTCCTCATCCATCCTATGGTGCTGCTGCTGTCCCATACAGGTATGTGCCATGCTGGGCTCCCTCCTCACCCATCCTATGGTGCTGCTGCTGTTCCATACAGGTATGTGCCATGCTGGGCCCCCTCCTCACCTATCCTATGGTGCTGCTGCTGTCCCATACAGGTATGTGCCATGCTGGGCCCCTTCCTCACCCATCCTATGGTGCTGCTGCTGTCCCATACAGGTATGTGCCATGCTGGGCCCCCTCCTCACCCATCCTATGGTGCTGCTGCTGTCCCATACAGGTATGTGCCATGCTGGGCCCCCTCCTCACCTATCCTATGGTGCTGCTGCTGTCCCATACAGGTATGTGCCATGCTGGGCCCCCTCCTCACCCATCCTATGGTGCTGCTGCTGTCCCATACAGGTATGTGCCATGCTGGGCTCCCTCCTCACCTATCCTATGGTGCTGCTGCTGTCCCATACAGGTATGTGCCATGCTGGGCTCCCTCCTCACCCATCCTATGGTGCTGCTGCTGTCCCATACAGGTATGTGCCATGCTGGGCCCCCTCCTCACCCATCCTATGGTGCTGCTGCTGTCCCATACAGGTATGTGCCATGCTGGGCTCCCTCCTCACCCATCCTATGGTGCTGCTGCTGTTCCATACAGGTATGTGCCATGCTGGGCCCCCTCCTCACCTATCCTATGGTGCTGCTGCTGTCCCATACAGGTATGTGCCATGCTGGGCCCCCTCCTCACCCATCCTATGGTGCTGCTGCTGTTCTATATTAGTATGTGCCATGCTGGACCCCCTCCTCACCCATCCTGTGGTGCTGCTGCTGTTCCATACAGGTATGTGCCATGCTGTGCCCACTCCTCACCCATCCTGTGGTGCTGCTGCTGTTCCATACAGGTATGTGCCATGCTGTGCCCACTCCTCGCCCATCCTATGGTACTGCTGCTGTTCCATACAGGTATGTGCCATGCTGAGCCCACTCCTCACCCATCCTGTGATGCTGCTGCTGTTCCATACAGGTATGTGCCATGCTGTGCCCACTCCTCACCCATCCTATGGTGCTGCTGCTGCCATACAGGTATGTGCCATGCTGGGCCCCCTCCTCACCCATTCTATGGTGCTGCTGCTGTTTCATACAGGTATGTGCCATGCTGTGCCCACTCCTCACCCATCCTGTGGTACTGCTGCTGTTCCATACAGGTATGTGCCATGCTGGGCCCCCTCCTCGCCCATCCTATGGTGCTGCTGCTGTCCCATACAGGTATGTGCCATGCTGGGCCCCTCCTCACCCATTCTATGGTGCTGCTGCTGTCCCATACAGGTATGTGCCATGCTGGGCCCCCTTCTCACCCATCCTATGGTGCTGCTGCTGTCCCATACAGGTATGTGCCATGCTGTGCTTCTACTTTAGCAGCAAGCAGTGCCCCCTCGCCATGACTGAGCCTAAAATGGAGCATATGGCTTGCACCACTAGCAGTGGCCCTGACCCATCTTCAGAAAATAGAATAACTAGGTCAAAGCGCCCCTATAATCTTGGCACTCAGGGTGATTGCCTTGCGCACCCTCCCCAATAAACTCCCCAATAAGTTATGACTACTTCTCAAATGGAACAAAACCCCTTCCCACCCCACCCCCCCCCCCCCACCCCCCGGGGCATCCCAAACCCCTAAGTTCGCCTGTAAAAGCTTACCTTTCTCTAATCCAATGGCGCTAGGCAAAACCACCCCTATAATTTTGGCACCCAGGGTGATTGCCTTGCTCACCCTCCCCTATAAACAGCCCTGACTAACCCTCATATAGCTTCCTCTGACTGTATCTTCTGTAAAATATTGCTCACCTCCCCTGTCCTTCACCACCTCTCCAGATACTATGTGCTACCTGCTTGTCAACATACCAACGGCCCTGCCCTGAAGGGAATTTACCACCCTGACCAACAGCCTGGGGCATAATAATGCAACTTATGTAAGTTATGTAATGAATGCATCATCATGACTTGTTTGTGTCATGTAAAAGCATAGTAGTCAATGTTCCGTCCAGAAGAGCACACATGGAAACATGTCACTGGCGGGATGCTCATTAGCATATAAATAATGCATTTATCCTATTTATATTCTCAGCAATTATAACGAGACAACAGCTTTCTATTGGGTGTTAAACATGGATATTTCCATAGACAGATGTGCCACTGATAATGCTTTATGACCCTGTGTGATTATAATAATGGTCGTTACATATGGGACTAAAGGAGTTTCCTGGTGGTTACAGATGGGACTAGGGGAGCAGGAAGGGATGGGATGGGTTATCTTTACTATTGTCTCTTCTTCCAATCACATTTGGCCTGAATATTGTGGCATCTAGTCTGTAATGGTCCCTGTACCATACTGTTTTACCTTGTCTGTAATTATACCTTGTACAGCGCTACAGAAGATGGCACTATATAAATAAACAATAATAATAATACCATAAGGTCCAAGGCCTTGTGGGGATAGGATGATGAATACATTTGCTTTGCAGCTAAGAGATGCCTCCGTCTGTAGGCATGCCCTTAAAATGGACCAAAACCCAGGATTTTGGACTATCCTGGGTTTTGGTCCTTTGCCCCAGATCGGGGGTGCCCCACTATGTGACACCCCCAATCCTACAGCGCATGTGCAGCCGCTCATCCAATCAGCGAGCCGCTGACGTCACAGTGTCTAAAGCCAGCGGCTCTGAGCGCGCAGACAGTCACATCCCCCACTTCCATTCAACAAGGATCGTGCCCGCGCCAGCCATTCACAAATGCCTGGCGCGGGCACGCGTCCTGCTAGAGGGATAGTGGGTATGCCACCAAGGCTTGTGCGCCGCTGGACCAGTAAACAAGGTAAGTGTACGGGGCGATCTGGGGGGTTTCACACAACAGGGCATCCTGATTTTGGATGCCCCGGGGGGAGGGAATTCATCGGCCCGGGAATGTTATAGATTCCTTGGCCGATTGTGGTGGGTTTTGGTCCACTTTAAAGTCCCTGTAAAGGGATTTTAAAAAAGTCTATGCTACTACACAGTGGCGTAACTAAATGTGATGAGGCCCTGGAGCAAGCTCACTAGCTATACAAGTTCACAAAGACACATGTGTTTATATGGCATGTACAGTTGTATGAAAAAGTTTGGGCAGCCCTGGTCAAAATAAAAACTGTGAACAGTTAAGCCACTGTTCAAAAGAAATAAAGTTAAAAAAGGACACATTCCCTTTGTATTTTAACATAGGCCAAAACCTAGGATTTCATTATTGGTCCTGGTCCTTGAGGCATCATGTTCTGTGAAAACTGCTGATGATCATGGTATAAATACCTGGCTGGCAATCTCACGGCGCGGGCATGGCTTTCCTCTAATCAGCTTTCTTGGGCGCGCACATAAATGAGCAGTAAGAAAATAAAATATTGGGAGCCTGATAGTCTTTTGCAGTCAAAGGGGATTCTGATTTGCCTTTCTAGCAATCCTATAATCAGCTTTCCCTGTTTTTTTTGTGGTCTTGACCGCCACTGTTCCTGTGATTTCTTAGTTACAATTGCACCTAAGGAAATGGCAACCTGAAACCACTTTGCTATCTTATAATTGCCGCCTTCTGCTGAGGGTCGCAATCATTTTCAGAGTGTGTAAAGCTAGGGTGCAATATTTTCCAACTCCATGAGTATATTTGCAGCCCTTTAAGCATAGCAATACCTTCTCGGCTCGGCCCTGGAATCTAAAAGATTCCAAGGTCTGCTGCTTGCCTGCACCCAGGGCACCCTATAGCAGGATGCTGTGTGAAACTGTTTAAACTCACCTTTCCCAGCAGCTTTCTTGACGAATCCCTGGCTGCACTCTAGCTGTGCGTGCCCCGCCTATTTGAATGGCAGGGTGCGGGAGCGGGCGCGCCCAACATGAAAGTTGGGGATGTGGCCAGTCGGCATTTGCACATCACTCGACCCTTTTGATATCAGCCAATTGACGATCTCAAAAGGTTCCAGGTGGGTGTGGCCTCGGACCCCGTTTTAGAAAACCAGACCACCAGCCAGCCGGCAGCATCACCCGGCTGCTCGGGCGGGGGGTTCCCGACTGTATGAGCGGAGCAGAGATGGGTTTTGCTCTGCTTTAAAAGTTTAAGTTAATTAAAGGCACAAATATCTCATCTCTAATTACACCTCGTTTGTCTAAATAAGTTCATATGGCAGTAAAATTCAAGGAAATCCCAAATGCACTTTATTTATACCTTACTTGCTAAGAGCAAAAAGCAAAGCATATAAAAAACAGGCTGGTCTGGGGAAAATTTAGCAGGCCTCATCCAAACTCCAAGTCCTTCACAAGCTGGCTGTTCCAAAGTTAGTCTCTCAGTCCAGAGAAAGCCTCCTGGTCAAGTCTGATGCTCCCGAGCAAGGTCTCAAATCAACAGGTATCTTGGCTGGCTTCATTAGCAGGTCAATACACACATGAAACTGAACCAGGCCAAACCTACCAAGCCTGTCCCTTCTAAGCAAAGGAGTCAGCCATGTTAGCTTGTTGCATTTTGTCCTAAACACATAGCTGTACTGTTTCTGGCCATATAAAGTGCAATTTTGATTGTAGGAGATTTTTACGATTTCTCGGGGTACAAAAAATATAATATAGCATTACAGAGAATTAGGCAGCTGAGGAAGAAGAACTCATGGTTACTGAGTTTTGGGACATGGTTAGAGGAGTCAGAAGGCACCGCCCCCTTAGGAAGGTGCCACATGACTGGCCTGAGCTCCTATCGGGAGCTGGACCAGTTTGACCAAGGGGGGCTGGGGAGAGGGACGGGGGGGGCACTATATAAGGCTAGGGTGTTCCTCCCCCTCTCCCTCTTTGACCCCTCGGCCCCCGGCGCTGGACAGGAGCAGTCCCACCCGCCCACCCCTATTTTGTGTTAATTTTGTGATTTTGTTTGTCGGTTTTAATGGCAGGGTGTGTGTATGGTACTGTGGGAGGTGTTTTTTATATATATGTATTTAACAAATAAGAATAATAAAAAAAAAAAAAAGAATAAATGAATAAAATTATATTTATGTATATATCTTAATTTTTGTTTTGAGGAACTATGTTTGTTAAAGTAGTTCTTGTGGTTATGCTGTTCTTATACAAAAATATATGTTTTATAATGTGGATACACAAATTGCATGTGGCAATGATTGTATGTATTATATTAAATGTTTGGGGGGAGAGTTTTATGTTACTGTTTATGCATTGATATTTACTGTTCGGATTTGATATTGTCACGGCCGATGGCGGTCTCACCCCTGTTCGGGTCTGAGTGGGCAGGTTAGAGGAGTACTGAGGTGTAGAAACGCGGCTGTTTTTTCGAACCGAAAAATGAGCCAGGATGGCCAGCGTAGGGGTGAGGATGGCTACAATTTTGGGGTAGCCAGGCTGTTGCCATTTGCACCCTGGTGGTTAGCCCTGGTGAGCTCCGAGCCTAACAGAGATGACGGCTGAGCTTAAGAAATTTGGCTTCCGCTTATTTAGGTGCATATAGGATTTTTCTCCTCGTCAATCACGCAGGCTTAGTTTAGATGATTACCACTCAGACTCGATTGAGGGGTTGGAGATTTGTGTTGTCTTGTATTTTTATTTGTTCAGCTGTGGCCGATTAATAAATGTATCATTCCAAAGATATATACATTGTGCAGTGTTTTTATTGAAGGGAATTGGAAAGAAAAGCGGGAGATAACATGGAGCTCTAGTACAGTCATGGGTATTTATCAAGCTTTGACATTTGCATCACCTGCCTTTCCTAACAATAATTGTGAATAAGCCTTCGCCAAAGACGCAGCTAAGATTTATGGCACCCGGGGCAAAGATTTGTAATGGTGCCCCCCACCTGTGCTCAGGCCCCCCCTTTGGCACCCCCCTGACCTGCTGCACCCGGGTGACATGCCTAACCTGACCCCCCAGCTACACCGCTGTGCCTTCGGTCTAAAAGGCCAACCAGAGTCTGAATCCTGATCAAAGTTACCTAAGCTCAAAAAACTCCTTGAGTTCCCATACTTTTGAAAGGTCCTCTTTTCTTTATTTATATTATTTTCATAGGCTAAAGTCAGCCCAATATTTTACCGGAGTATACAATTAGAGGGATCCTAGATTGATCCCTAAGTGATCACCCCCATAAAAAGGCCGCACTCAATTACTAAAAAGATATACCATGATATTTTATTGGATAAATACTAAAAATTACAGATACAAAGACCACACATCACAAGACATTGTACAGATTAAAAAACATAAACACTAAGAGGCCGATTCATTAATAGCGCCAGGTAGCGACAGATGAGCGACAGTAGCGGCATTTTCAGAGCGCCCGCTAGTAGTCGCTGTGCTTGCCCGTTGTTCTGTAGTTGATAGCGACTCAGTCAGTTTGCCGTAATGTTGAATATTGGGTGAGGAGTCGCTATTTGACAGGTTCCGCGCTGTATGGGAGCGCATGACAGCGAATGGCCATAGCGAACGGCTCCCAGCATATTCATTAACAAATCACGCTCCAAAAATTCTCGTGCAGTGAAATGCATGTTTAAACCCCAGAGCATTGGCGGCGATGGGTTAAAAGTTGTTTTTTAACCCCCAAACAACCATATTTTTGGATAAAAAAAATTTTCAAAACATTTTGTAATAGGAATACATTAATATCAGACCTGTAATATCAATTCTGCACATTTTTTTTTTTTTTTTTACCTTAAAAAAAATATCTAACATTGCAGAAGTGGTCACAGAATTTTTGACATTAAAAAAAAAAAAAACATTCATAGCAATTAATTAAGAATATTTAAAGATTGCTCCATTGAAATGCATTGGAGAGCGCCAGGTAGCGAGAGGTCATACCTGTCGCTGTTCAAGGTCGCTCGCTGGCGCTGTGGGGTGAGGCTGGAATAATGATGAATGATTCGCTATCTGGCGCTCTTTCAGTCGCTAAGCAGGATCGGCTTGATAAATGTGTGATTGCGGAGGGGAGCCGGCGTTCTCGTGGCGGTGACCGTCATTACCGTTCGCTCACCATTCGCTACCTGGCGCTATCCCTTGTTAAATAAGGGCCAAAGTTGGGGGATTGTCCTAATATCCGTGACTATAATTGTTAATTAGCGTTATTGGCGTATATAACAAATATCCAGTGAGCTATACCTGGGTCTTACACTAGTGAAAACAATTAATGACCAGTATGCGTATTGTATACCAAAGTAGAACCCGTGAGATATCCCTGATAAAACCGGGATAACTAAATCTATGAAGTGCTATGTGCTAATACATATATATAATTGTGCAAAAGATACAAATATTTCATGTGAACAAGGGAAACAACAATTTTAACAACTCTAAAGCAAGTACATAAATCCAAACTGTTAAAGTGCTGTGCAATGTAATAAGCAAGGGTTAACACCAGTATCAGGTAAAGATCGTAAATAGTAACACACCAAAAACTGATACAAAGATAAAAAATAAATACACTTACATTACCTAGTCACTAGGGGGTCCCCCGAAGCAGCCGCCACCAACGCGTTGCGTGTCGATATAACACTTCGCCAGGGTGTATATTTTACCGGCACATGGCATCCTTGCTGACCTGTGATATGTTTGGCTGGTCATAAAGTGCACTCCAAGGCTGTGGCTCTGTAAAGTGACCTTTTTCTGGGGGACTTAAAGTGGGACACTTAGTTAAATTGACCACTATACATGGTAATGGCTGTAGTTTGGGGGTGTAGCTTACCCGCGGGCATTTAAAGCGGACCAACACTCAAAATGTCTTAAACCAGACCAACACAACAAACAGTGCTCATATGCATCCCTCCCCAGGGCAATTTAGATTGCTGCACATGAAAATGTATTTACCTTTCTCTATCTCCTGCTGTGTGTGTAAATTTAGAAACAAAACGGTGGCTCATGTATGTGCAGGCCGCCCGCAAACAGAAAGTGCTGCTGGGCTTCCTGTTGCTGTGCATTGTCAGTTATGTCGGTTGAATCCAGGCAGCAGCACGGCTGAGATGTTGAGAGAGGCTCCAATATGGCTGCTTATGACAGACTCTGCCATTGGATTTTAAAGGCACTGTTTTTGCATAGACCCATTACTTTCATTTTCTTGAGCATGTCCCAGACAGACTGCCATGGTGTTGTTGATTGTATTACAGACTGCTATTGTTATACTGATTGTGCTACAGACTGCTATTGTTCTACTGATTGTGTTACCGGCAGAGTTGAGGGATTGTGTGGCCTGCTCCCATTGGTCTGTGCGGTTGTCATGCAGTCCTCCATCAGGTCCACGGGGGAGGTCCCCTTGCATGGAGCCTTGCATATAAGGCACAGGGTGGCACTAATAAAGGAAGTTCATCTTCACCCTCAATACTGAGTTCTGTCTCTTATTGGGGGAAACGCTATATTACAATTCACTAGCCCTTGTAAGGGCTGTTCCTGGTTCCTCACGGATGACTCTGGGATTCCTGCAGCACCTCTCACCATTGGGAAAAGGACGTCTCTGGCGGGGAAGCCCTCCGGCGATAAAGGTTATCGCTACACTGCTACAACTAGAAAATCAGTAAGGTGGCGTTTCAACTTTGAGTGGATGCAGAAGCGAATGTAAGTGCTGATCATGCTTCAGGTTCACGCATGCAGATGGGGCAAGGGAGTTTGGAGGAGTATTTTCCAATTGTGCCAGGATGTTGGTCCGGTTTAAAAAAACAATATCCACTGCATTCTATGGTAGGTATGGTGATTGGCCACCACAGCCATGAGGGTGCCGGTACTTGGGCGGCTGGGCAGCCATGTGGCACCACCAAAGAAAATATTTGTCCGGTTTGTCACCCTTAAACTGGACCTTCACCCTGAAGAAGAGTCTATCTTATATGTTCCCCCCACACTGTACATACAGATTGCCCACATTAAAAATCATCCTACCTGCACCTAGTGCTTTTTTCTGGGCCTTTAAATATCCAAGGTGGCAGTTCATGGGGTCTCAGGCTGCCTGCAAACAGGAAGTGTCTTCTGACTGTGCCACTCTGCATTCTGGGATTGCTGACGTTTTCCTGACCCCAGCTCTGCTCTGTCTGAGCAAAGCACAGCTATAACCTCTCCTCAATATGAGATGCTTCTGAGGCAAGATGGCAGCGCCCTTATCCTAGAGTTGCAGCCAAGTGTGGGAAAGAATAATAAGTGCCAAAAAACGTAAAGTATATTCGTTTTTTTATGGGTTTGGGCTTTTCACTAAATGATGCTGAAGGTCCGGTTTAATGCGCAGCGGGGCACCCGCAATCGGGATGCCTCCCTGCACCCAGATCAACACTCACTTTGTGAAAAAATGATTGTTGTTCTAGTATAAAGCACAACTTGGATATCTCCAGTTCATAAAGGATGTTGGTGATTGACCAAATGCTTAGCCAATCCATACTTTCCACTATGGCAGCTCAGCCAATGAGTCCCAGTTGTGAATTTTCCAGACGTTTTGGATTTGGTGGGACATTCTTCCCATTAATGTCAGCAAAGTGGGACATTTAGGCACCCCCAAACTTTTTGGTGGGACAATGGAAAAAATGCCTCAAAGTGGGACTGTCCCACCAAAAGTGGGACATCTGGTTAGTTTACGGCTGTAGAATTAGGAAGGGGTGGATACAGCCAAATCAATGTCACTTATGCTCTTATATTGTCAGGGCCGATAATGTACAGGGGTGGGTATGCCCCCCCACAGCCATGATGCTGAGACAATAGCATTGGCTACAGTGACATGAGCTGGGGTTTTTTGGCTAGGGGGTATTGTGGGGCCATGGACATGTGGGGACTAAGGAGGCAGGAATTGTATGGTAGAGTAAGAAGCAGAAGCCCAACTAGTCTCAAAGCACTGTAGCCTACCAGGACTTCTCCCAGGTCTCCTATGGCCATCCCACCCCTAAGGAAAACTAAGGCCCTTATTTAACAAGGGATAGCGCCAGGTATCGAATGGTGAGCGAACGGTAATGACGGTCACCGCCACGAGAACGCCGGCTCCCCTCTGCAATCACACATTTATCAAGCCGATCCTGCTTAGCGACTGACAGAGCGCCAGATAGCGAATTATTCATCATTATTCCAGCCTCACCCCACAGCGCCAGCGAGCGACCTTGAACAGCGACAGGTATGACCTCTCGCTACCTGGCGCTCTCCAATGCATTTCAAAGGAGCAATCTTTAAATATTCTTAATTAATTGCTATTAATGTTTTTTTTTTTTTTTTGTAAATGTCAAAAATTCTGTGACCACTTCTGCAATGTTAGATATTTTTTTTAAGGTTAAAAAAAAAAAAAAAAAATTGTGCAGAATTGATATTACAGATCTGATATTAATGTATTCATATTACAAAATGTTTTGAAAAACTTGTTTTTTTTTATCCAAAAATATGGTTATTTGAGGGTTAAAAAACTACTTTTAACCCATCGCCGCCAGCGCTCAGGGGGTTTAAACAAGCATTTCACAGCGCGAGAATTTTTTGAGCGTGATTTGTTAATGAATATGCTGGGAGCCGTTCGCTATGGCCGTTCGCTGTCATGCACTCCCATACAGTGCGGAACCTGTCAAATAGCGACTCCTCACCCAATATTCAACATTACGGCAAACCGACTGAGTCGCTATCAACTACAGAACAACGGCCAAGCACAGCGACTACTAGCGGGCGCTCTGAAAATGCCGCCCCTGTCGCTCATCTGTCGCTACCTGGCGCTATTAATGAATCGGCCTCTAAGAAGCAGAAGCCCAACCAGTCTCAAAGCACTGTAGCCTATCAGGACTTCTCCCACGTCTCCCATGGCCATCCCACCCCTAAGGAAAACTAATAGTGTATTATTTTTACTTCTCCAATTATCGTTCTAACTGATTATGGGAGTAGGCAGATTTAAAAATAATCTATAAAAATAATCTATGTCTACTTATATGTGAGGAAGCATCTACTTGCCTGCCACCCACATGCTTGTCGATCAGGTCCGGCTGGAAAAGCTTCAATGAAGTGAACAGGAGGAAAGCTTCTTGCAGACATAACACAATGAACTACACACATTGTTCAGAGAATTAGGGTGTGTGTCTGACAACTGATACTACCTGCAAACCGCGCTAACGCACAAACATTTGAATTGTGATTGATTTATTACATCATTATCCACACTTTTTGCACACATGAACACTGCTCTATACTTTGCTGCTGTAAAAAAACTGGGGTGGTATGCTGATTAAAGTGGAACTCCACCATGGATTAAGAAAAAGTCTGTGACAGGACTGGTGGCACATCGCATTGACCAGAATGTCCAATGGGACGCATCAGCTGCTCCAGACAAATCCCCATAGAATAAGCACCAGAAACTAGGGGGTTTATTCATCAATGGATAGCGCCGGCAAGTAGCGTCTGGTGTACAACATTTATCAAAGCGAATCTGGTGAGCAACTGGAACAGCGCCATGTAGCGTACGATTCGTCATTACAAGCGTATAGTGCCAGCGCTCTAGCGTCCAGAGCGCCAGGTAAGACCTGTCACTACCGTTCGCTCCCCCATACATTTCAATGGACGTTCCTTCAAATCCCTTTCCTGATTCCATTTTTTTTTTATCATCAAATAATTGTGTTACATATCATGGCCGCGCAAAAGTCATTTTTGAAAAGTTTAATTTTTATGCAGAATTGTCATTACAGGCCTGGCACTAAAGTGTTAATGTCACAATGTTAAAATAATGTAATTTCATGTGTTTTCGCTTTGTTACTGGTGGGTATGTGTTCAAAAAATCACTTTAATCACACAGCGTCTGGCGCTCTAGGCTGTAGCGAACCAATTTTGAGCGCCGATGCTGTGTGAGGGTGATTTTTTGATGAATGTGGTTTGAGTCGCTGTGAGTCAGACGCTCTGAGCAGTCGCTACCTTTTGCTCCTTATAGCGTAATACTGGTGTTACAGCGACCAACTTACATCTCAATCATGATTGCCGGCCAGCGTACTACAGCGACTGAGGCGCTCAGTTACAGTGCGCGATAGCCGCTTACAGTGACTACTAGCGGTCAATCTAAGCTCATCTGGCAATACCTGCTGTTAGTAATTAATCAGCCACTGGGCCACTGTAGAAGGCAGAGGACCAAGGGGAATTCTACAGCAACTTGTGTGGTGATTGTTAGGCTGGTTTCACACCAGCGCATCTGCAGAGTGCTTGTGCTTTAGGGCGAGCGCCCCTCGGCCTCCTGTACATGTAAATCGGGCATTTGCGGAGCACTAAGAGCGCTCTGAAAATCCGCCAACAACGTCCTGAGGGTGCAGCACTAGCGATCGCCCTGTATGTTAGTGGAGTGTGCTAGCGATGAACGCCCTCCACACAATCACAACAGCGATTCCAGGGAGCTCCGCAATCGGATTTGGGTGAAATTAGCCACTTTTGCTGGTTAGCTGGGCTTGATGGCAGAGAGCCATTCAAGCCAGAGGGGGGCGTAGTTCCATTATGGGACCTCAGAGATGATTGGTGGCCCACATTGGTGGGGTGTGGCCAGAGCGCCAAGAGAGAGGGGATTTCCTCATTCTTGGCGCTGAGCTATGATGAATGACAGCGCTGGAGGAACAGTTGGCAGGGTAAGGTTTTTTTCTTACGTTTGCCTTTATTGTCACTTTATTTGGAGCCACCATACACATAAGATCCTTGCGTATGGAGGCGCCCATTGAAATCAATAGTAAATGAAACAATAGCCCGCACGATAAATGCATGCATGATAAATAATCTAGAAAAGTCCAACGGAGCGTACAAACAATGTGCAAATAAAGTCCATACAGTCCTTTAATCGACGTTTCAGGGGATCCCATGCCCCTTCATCAGGGAAATACACATCAAACAGAGCTGGCAGCCAGCCAAGGGTTAAATAGTCCCCATGCATCCCTATTGAAATCAATAGGAGTGCTCCCTACTGACAAATCTAACCAACCAGACACGGGCAGGCTGATTCATTAATAGCGCCAGGTAGCGACAGATGAGCGACAGTAGCGTTATTTTCACAGCGCCCGCTAGTATTCGCTGTGCTTGCCCGTTGTTCGGCTGTTGACAGTGACTCAGTCGGTGTGCGGTAATGTTGAATACGGGGTTATGAGTCGCTGTTTGACAGGTTCCGCGCTGTATGGAAGCGCATGACAGCAAACGGCCATAGCGAACGGCTCCCAGTATATTCATTAACAAATCACGCTCTAAAAATTATCGCGCTGTGAAATGCTTGTTTAAACCCCAGAGCGCTGGCGGCGATGGGTTAAAAGTAGTTTTTTAACCCCCAAACAACCATATTTTTAGAAAAAAAAAAACATGTTTTTCAAAACATTTTGTAATATGAATACATTAATATCAGACCTGTAATATCAATTCTGCACAATTTTTTTTTTTTAGCTTAAAATATCTAACATTGCAGAAGTGGTCACAGAATTTTTGACAAAAAAAAAAAAAAAAAATAATAGCAATTACCCGAATATTTAAAAATTGCTCCATTGAAATGCATTGGAGAGCGCCAGGAAGCGAGAGGTCATACCTGTCGCTGTTCAAGGTCGCTCGTTTGTGAATGGCCGGCGCAGGCGCGCGCCCTGTAAGAGGGACGTGCGGGAGGCGGCGGCGGCGGCTTGTCCGTCGCCGAAAAGGTACGTTTTTGGGGGCTTTTGGGGGGGTTTCACACAGCGGGGCATCCTGATCTCGGATGCCCTGCTGAAGTGGACCAACACCCAGGATAGTGAAAATCCTGGGTGTTGGTCCACTTTAAGTCGAACCTAGGTCTCTCCACATGGGGGCTTGTGACTCTGTTTTGGTACTCACCAAGTCTCACCCCCATACAACTAGTTACACCCACCCTAGTGCTGATGACAGCCTAAAGCTCGAAATGTGTCCAATAGTGAATGTGTTTGGCTGTGTATTTAGAGCTCATCCTTGCCATTGCACACTCACTGGCTTTTGAGTGCCTTGGATTTCCATAGCTCCACCCAGTGCAAGGAGTGATGGGTAATTCTTTTATTCCTTGTGTTGGGTGCTGTTGGGTTCTGTTCTAGAAAAGCACCTATTTTCCCTATTTGTTGTTCTGTAACTGATGTATGGAAACCAGGGTGGCTTTGCTGAATTTGGTTTGTTTTAGATCCTTAATTCAGAGCATTAGCGACTCTCTGCTGTATTTTTATAATTTATTTAAACAAACACAAAACCACAAAAACAACAAGAAACAGGTGATAAAAACAGAATTAACTATAAAACACGGTAAATAAGATTTATAGTAATACAAAATAAGAAAAGGTGAAAAATATACTTCTCTGTATATACTTCTCTGTCTGGGCTGCGGTTCGATTGAATCAAATTGTCTGTCAGTCCCCACACGCTTTTCTGTTCTTCTCCGATGTTAAAAGAGAGCGTGTGTCACTCTTTATGGTAAGATCAGAGAGTCCGGCCATTCTTGCCAGCCATGCTTATAGGCCCCAGAACAGGGGGTCTCTTTACCCCTCCTACCAGGGGGCTGGTGTTGGTATCACAGCCTGTCTCAGAGTATATCAATCTCATTTCTGCTATATGATAGCAAAGGACCACATTCCAAGGGAGGGGGTGACACAAGCAGGAGAGGGACCTCGCTGTCTCAATTGGGGATCTATTTGTGATTTGTTTATTTTGCTTTTCCAAGTGGTTTTATTACTAGGTGGGAGGGGGGAGGAAGTGAGTAGAAGAGGACACATTTGGCCCGGTATGTATATCTGTGAGGGTTAAAGGTGAAACCCAAGTGGGAGGGGGGACAAGAGATGAGTGGTTTACACCACACAGACAGGTCAGCTAAAGTATATATATATATATATATATATATATATATATATATATAGATAGATATACCAACATACACACATAGAGAAATAAACTACACCTAGGATGTTCTGTCACAGTCTGCTCTGTCCTCGGTTGCCTATTGGTCATTGTTCAACTTGCTTCCTGTTGTCTGTTTTATCTGGTTGTTCACAATTCAGAATGTAATGAATTTCATGTATATCTCATTGGCAGGGATAGCAGCTGCCTATATGAGCTGTCCTTCACCTCTTCTGCCAGCAGAGGACAGTGTTGATCCAGAACAGCTCATCTATGGTCTCCACCCTCTCGCTGGATTAGAGAGCTTCATGGCAGATCAGATGGCTGTGGTCATTTCTTTTTCATCAGAATTTAATTGATTTGCAATTTCCTTTCTAAAAAAAGAAATGGAATCTCACTTTGCATGTATGCTGATGAGACTCAGAAAATTTCCATTGTTAAAAAACAAAATGTGTTTAATAATCACATGTAAACTGGGCTTGATTATAAGAGGGGCGCAAGGGACGTGCACCCCAGGGTCTCTACCATTTGCCCTGCAAAGGGGGCGTCCACCAACCTTTGGGTTATGGTCTGGTCCAGGAGGCTTTTTAGTCTTTGGTCTGACGGGCTGCGGGGCCGGCAACATCTATCAGCAGCAGTGGGGACCCCTCGCGGCCTGGGCAAGCCTTTTTTTTGTTTTTACAAACCTGCAGCCAAAGCCACCACAGGACAGGACAGAGAGTCTAGAGCAGCAAAGCCGCGGTCAGCAACGATACAGTGATGGGTGCAGAGCTGTCACTGCACATAAGCCGCCAAGCACAGCCACTGGCAGCTCAATGCAGGGAACTGTTTTCTGCTGGACCAGCCGGGCGACTACACCACCCCCCACCCAGAATGGCAAAGCAGGAGTTCCCGAGCAGCACGCACCCACACAAGGGACTCAATCTGACGTTCCTGTAAGTAGGCAGGTGGCAGACAATCACCTCCTCGCAATCTCATGCTGGGAGCAATTAGTGGCTACTGAAAATAGTGCTAGAAGGAAGATAAGATAAAAGTCAAAAGAAGATTTAATTTTCCCAGGATTTTTCCTTTAAAGTGGAACAAAACCCAGCTGGATCTGCCCGGAAATCTATAAGATTACCTGGCCGATCCATTCCCTCTCCGCGAGGCATCCAAAATCAGGATGCCCTGCTGTGTGAAAGCCCCCAGGACGCCCGCTGCACTTACCTAAATCCTGGTCCAACGGCGCATGCGTGGGCCGCGGCCGCACCTCGTGCATTTTTCTCTGTTAGAGGGGAGGATGTGCCATAGGACCGCGGTGAGTTGACTGGGGCGGTCGGGGGGGGGTTTCACACAGTGGGGCACCCCCGATCGGGGTGAGTGGACCAAAACCCAGGATAGTCAAAATCCTGGGTTTTGGTCCACTTTAAGGCCCAAATTATTACCAGGACACTAAAGGGAGTTAACCTTTCATAGGACGTGGTTGGCCGCTTGAAAGTGGACCTAAACCCACAGAGATCGCCCAGGAATCTATAAGTATCTTGGGCCAATTGATTCCCTCCCCCCAGATGCGTGCATGCGCGAGCAGCGGCCACATCCCCGCTATCCCTCTAGCATGACGCGTACCCACGCCAGGCATATGTGAATGTCCAGTGCGGGCGCGCTCCCTGTTAAAGGGTAGCTGGGGATGCGGCCACCAGCGCACTCGGATTCACTCATATTAGATGAGCTCCTGGACGAAGGGGCTGTTATTGGGCGAGGGCTCCTGCATGTGCCGTAGGACCGGGGAAAGGTGATGAATGGGCCATCTGGGCAGTTTCACACAGCGGGGCACAGGGATGCCCCCAGGGCAGCGAGCACAACCGGGATAGTCGAATCTTTTTGTTCCACTTGAATGGCACCGCTTCTTAATGTAAAAAAAAATTTTGTATACGGACTGGTTTGAATCCGACAAAAAAGCCCGTCAATTTTTCAGACCTACCAAATCACCCAGTTTTTCAGGGAGCCCCCCCTCCCCCGGACACCCTGTCAGCAGCTTAAATCACACTGCAGCAGGACTAACTGTCCCCCAGGGGAAACATGTCGCTGTAGGCACGCACTCGCAGCCCCTGCTCTGGCAGAATGAGGGGTGGTTATACATACGCTCAAGGATTGAGCGGTGTAATGTGGTGGTGGAGGGCGTCAATTTGAGCCCCACTTACTATTCCGTATTACTTTGAGCACCCTGTCTGCTTGATAAACACCTCTGATGGCCAGTGACCTTGTGTTAATTGCCACTGCCCAGAATATAATGGCAGTGACATTCTTCTATAGCACGGACTTCCACTTTAAATGCTTGGTGTATTTTGGGCACAAGTTTGGAGGTTTTGAAAAAAATATTTGTTCCCCAAAAGCCAAATCCTCAAACCACACCCGTGCCATGGCCATCACCCTGTGCACTTGTCTCCAAGGTTGGCATCTCCGATTTCATGAGTTGCAGGTGGGGGCTAAGGCACGACCGGTGCCAGCACAGGGAAAACCTGGGTAATTGCCAGGGCCCTTGGTATCTTCAGGCTCACACTTGGCCATAGTATTATTTTACAGAGAACCCGAACCACCAAATGCCAGATGCTGTGTGCAGAGCTACTCATGGCTGGTCTCAGCAACAGGGGATGATCAGCAATAATGGAGAAGATGACCTGGAATGGAGGGCCATTGATGGAAGCTCAGAATGTGGCGAGAACCAGGTGACAACTGACAGCAATGATGGAGTCTTTAGTGACAGCGAAGCAAGCAGTAAGGGAAGATGCTTGGTGGCAATGGAGAATGCAACAAGAACTAGAGGACCATTGGTGGCTATAGGGAAGGCAACAAGGACTAGAGGGCCTTTGGTGGCTATAGGGAAGGCAATAAGGACTGGAGGGTGATTGGTGGCTATAGGGAAGGCAATAAGGACTGGAGGGTGATTGGTGGCTATAGGGAAGGTAATAAGGACTGGAGGGTGATTGGTGGCTATAGGGAAGGCAATAAGGACTGGAGGGCGATTGGTGGCTATAGGGAAGGCAATAAGGACTGGAGGGCGATTGGTGGCTATAGGGAAGGCAATAAGGACTGGAGGGTGATTGGTGGCTATAGGGAAGGCAATAAGGACTGGAGGGTGATTGGTGGCTATAGGGAAGGCAATAAGGACTGGAGGGTGATTGGTGGCTATAGGGAAAGCAATAAGGACTGGAGGGTGATTGGTGGCTATAGGGAAGGCAATAAGGACTGGAGGGTGATTGGTGGCTATAGGGAAGGTAATAAGGACTGGAGGGTGATTGGTGGCTATAGGGAAGGCAATAAGGACTGGAGGGCGATTGGTGGCTATAGGGAAGGCAATAAGGACTGGAGGGCGATTGGTGGCTATAGGGAAGGCAATAAGGACTGGAGGGCGATTGGTGGCTATAGGGAAGGCAATACGGACTAGATGAAGATTGGGGGCTATAGGCAAGGCAATACGGACTAGAGGATGATTGGTGGCTATAGGGAAGACAATAATGACTGGAGGATGATCAGTGGCTATAAGGAAGGCAATAAGGACTAGATGAAGATTGGTGGCTATGTGGAAGGCAATAAGGACTAGAAGACAATTGGTGGCTATAGGGAAGGCAACCAGGACTAGAGGACGATTGGTGGCTATAGGGAAGGCAATAGGGACTAGAGGACAATTGGTGGCTATAGGGAAGGCAACAAGGACTGGAGGATAATTTGTGCCTATAGGGAAGGCAATAAGGACTGGAGGATGATTTGTGCCTATAGGGAAGGCAATAAGGACTAGAGGACGATTGGTGGCTACAGGGAAGGCAATAAGGACTGGAGGGTGATTGGTGCCTATAGAGAAGGCAATAAGGACTAGAGGACGATTGGTGGCTATAGGGAAGGCAATAAGGACTAGAGGACGATTGGTGGCTATAGGGAAGGCAATAAGGACTGGAGGATGATTGGTGCCTATAGAGAAGGCAATAAGGACTAGAGGACAATTGGTGGCTATAGGGAAGGCAATAAGGACTGGAGCGGGATCAGCAGCAGAAGATGACCCATTTGTGGCAGCGGAGCTGAAAGGGGACATCATGTGACTCACTACTTTAGGGCCCACCAAGACTCTTTTGCCCAAGGGCCCCCAATTACCTGGTGCCAGCTCTGTGCAAAGGGATTAAGTGACAGTTGGTTCTGTGCTAGAAAATGCGACCCAGACAGGGAGAGGCTGATTTGAATATCGCAGAGAGGAAGTTGCTTCCCAATTTGTGGAAAATGTTTTCACCTTATTGGAATACTTCTGCACCACACATGTAGAAATATAGGTGGCAGATAAAGGTGCCCATTGTGTGCCGCGAATCAGTGGGAGGAAAACCAGTTCTGATAATACAAGATATAAAGTATTTGTCCGCAACCAAAATAAACAGGATGTGTGCCAAGAATACATTCTTTATTGCAAGCACGAGTTGCGGAGGACAATGCCCTGGACACGTGCCGTGGCTCTACCAAAGGTGAGATCTCTCATCACTTCATTACATCAGCCTGTGTTCACAACAAACAACCAATCATACAAGTTCTGGTTTTCCAAAGTAAACCTTCACTTGGGTAACAATTTGAAGTCAACAAAATGGCAGGTCCTCATTTAGTAAATACCCCTGTTTGGCATTTGACCTGTACATAAAAAACACGTGGCTAAACACAAATCAGTCAGGTCAGGGGAGAGCGAGCAGGACGATTAGTCTGAGCACCAAGGCCATTGGGTGCCATTATCCCAGCCATCCTATTTTCTGCTGAAGAGTCAGGACCACTGTTAGTGGTGCAGGCCATAAGACAGGCCCCTCATGCCGTCATATTGGGCTAAGTCATGGGGAGGAGACATTGTCTGCTATGGTAGAGGCACAGACACAGGGCAGTTTCTAGGCATAATAGCCCTCATGGCGGGACGGAAACATTTCTGGTCCATTGGGGTGCCATTATCCCAGCCATCCTGTTTTCTGCAGATGAGTCAGGACCACTGTTAGTGGTGCAGGCCATAAGACAGGCCCCTCATTCCGTCATATTGGGCTAAGTCATGGGGAGGAGACATTGACCGGCTATGGTAGAGGCACAGACACAGGGCAGTTTCTAGGCATAATAGCTCTCAATGCGGGACAGAAACATTTCTGGTCCATTGGGGTCCCATTATCCCAGCCATCCTGTTTTCTGCAGATGAGTCAGGACCACTGTTAGTGGTGCACGCCATAAGACAGACCTCATGTCCCCATATTGGGCTAAGTCATGGGGAGGGGACAGTGTCTGCTGCTATGGTAGAGACACAGCATGGCACATAGGATGGGTGAGAAGGGGACAGAATTGTTACCTTCCAATACTTTGCGCTATTTTGCCTAGAAACTGTTCTATATGTGGTTATATGGATATGAAGCATACGACATGTGACTCATAAATGATCATATTTTCCTAACACGTTTCACTTACCTTACGTCCTCTGAATGCAAATGGGAATGGAAAGCCCCGAAATATTAGTAGAGATGTCACAGTGGCTGGTGCCAAAGCTGCCTAAGTGGATAAGGCCCCTCAACAGTCACTGTCTAGGCCAACGATGGCAGGTGTCCAAGGATCCCAGTGATGACAGGAGGGCAGGTGGCTGGGGGTGCAACCAGTGACAATGGCTGTATCAGAGGTGGCAAGAGCTGACAACAAGACTTGGCACTGACATGGTCACATGGCACTTGGTCAGCAACATGGTTTGGTACTGGAGATGGTCAGACGTGGCACGGGTCATAACAGGGCTTGACACTGGATAAGGTCTGACATGGCACTGGGTCAGCAACAGTGTTGGGACCTGGATGTGATCCGGTGTCACTGGACATGATCAGGCATGATACTGGGTTGGCAACATGGCTTAGCATTGGCAGTGATGTGGCACTGGGCTGGTGACAGCACTGGACAAGGTCAGATGTGGCACTGCGTCATTACAAGGCTTGGCACTGGACGTGATCAGATGTGGCACTAGGTTAGATGTTGTACTAGGTCACAACATGGTCAGATGTGGCACTGGGCAGGACTTGGCACTGGACATGTTCAGAACTGGCATGGGTCAGCAACAGGACTTGGCACTAGGCATGGTCAGACGTGGCACACGGGAGTCAGCAACAGTATTTGGGACTGTATGTGGACCATGGCCAGACACAGGGCAGTTTCTAGGCATAATAGCTCTCTATGTGGGACGGAAACGTTTCTGCCCCCTCCCCACCCACCCGATGGTGCTGCTGCTGTCCCATACTGGTATGTGCCATTCTGTGCCTCTACCTAAGCAGCATACAGTGCCCCTCCCCATGACTAAGCCCAATATTGATGGATGATGAGACCTGTCTGTAGTCTGCACCACTAATAGTGGCCCTGACTTATCTGTAGAAATTAGCACGGCTGGGATTAAGGCGCCCCAATGACCTTGGCACCCAGGGCAATCGCCCTGCTCACCCTCCACTAGAAACATAATACTGGGTCAGCAACAGTACTGGGCACTGGAAGTGGTCAGGTATGGCAACTGGTCAGCAACAGAACTGTGCACAGGATGGTCAGACGTGGCACTGGGTCGGCAACAGGACATGGAAATAGACGTGGCACTGGGTTGGCAACAGGACATGGAAATAGACGTGGCACTGGGTTGGCAACAGGACACCAATAGAGCTTGGCACTGGACATAGTAAGACATGACAGTGGATTGGCGATAGGACTTGGCACAGGAAAGGGATCAAACATAGCATGGCTCAGTACCAGTACTTGCCACTGAAAGAAATCAGACATGGGAGTGGGTTGGCGACAGGACATGGCACAGGACAGGGCGCCAGACAGCATCAGGGCTTGGCACTTGATACATATACCATACACAGTACATATATACACTTTCACATGCATGTTGTGCCGCTGAAATCATAGATGCTAATAAAAACACAAATGAGTGTGTTTAAATGCATGCAAGCCCATGAAATTAAAGCCTGTGCTAAAACGTGAGCTTTCTAAGCTGCCTAGGTCTGAGTCAAACTTAAAAACTACAACTGCATTATTATGTGTATTTCTTCAGAAACATTTCCTACTGATAATGGGAGCGGGCAGATAAAAATAATCTATAAAAAGAATCTATTTATCTTACAGCAAGCAGCTGCTCGCCTGCCATCCACATGCTGGCACATCAGGCCCGGCTGGAAAAGCTCCAATGAAGGGTATGGGAGGTAATTGCTAGGAATCCGTCACATAGACAAAGAGCATGAATGATATGATTTAGACATTAAGACTTTAATTAAAGAATTTGGGTGTGTGCCTCCAAAGTGAAATAATCTACAAAATGCACAGAAATGTCTGTTTGAATTGTGATTGATGTATTGTGTCATCGCCAACATTTTTCTAAACACACCAACATTCCTCCATTTATTGCTGCTGTCAAGAAATCCAGGGGAGGTGGGGACCCACACCCTGCAGAGCTCCTGTCTTAGGGGGGCATCTCAATAGGTTATGCCCCCTACACACCTAGCCCCCCCTGAAAGGACCCCTAGACTTAAACCAGACCAATGCCCATTTTACAAAAAATGGGTGTTGGTCCGCCGTGGGGATTGATTGCCAGGGTCCCCCCCCCCTCGATTGAGCACTGTAAAACCAGCAAACCTTACCTGACAACTCACTACCTATGGGAAATGCATCCCTGCAAGTGGCCGACGACTGTCACATCTGCCATGCTAGTGGTTGACGACCATGTGACAGCCTCCAGCCAATCGCAGGGCTGCATTTCCCAGAGGGAGCGAGTTGTCAGGTAAGGTTTGCAATCGCTGGCGCCACATCCCTGGCTCCCCTGTAGCTGTGTGCACCATGTCCATCTTATCTAAATTGCTGGGAGCGGGCACGGCCAGCTTAAAATCTGGGGATGTTTTGCGTCACCCAGCACCTTTGCATGTCACCAGACACCTAAGCTAATCGGCAATCTTAAAAGGTGCCGGGTGGTCATGTGTTCCCCTGCCTCCCAGGCCTAAATGCCTCTGGAAGAACCCGTAAAACATTAAACTTACTCTTACGCAATATGGGCTGCCATTGTGTTTGGCAAAGAGATGTCTGCATGTTCCTCAAATGCTTAAGAGCAAATTGGACCAAACAAAGCAGCATATGCAGGGGTGGGCTTATTGTTTCTGGGGCCCCATGCAAAGTTGTGTCTGGGGGCCCTCATCAAAGACAAGTGTTGTATAGTGAAATACAATATTAACACACTTTGTCAGGGATGTAGCCACGGCCTGCTGATGCGCTGTTTCACACAGAGGGTCATCCTGGTATTGTGCATCCATTGCATAGGGAATTGTCTGGGAATTGCTCCTATGGCCATCCAATTTCTAATCTCTGTGGCATCGCAAACTAGGATGCCCAACTGTGTGAAACCCCATTAAATTGCTGCACTCACTAACCTAACCTTGTTCCAATGACACATTCGCAGGTCACTATACGGTCACTATACCTTTAACTAGATGCATACCCGAGACAGCTATTTGTGATTGGCTGGCCGGGCACACCCTCAACTAGAGGTGAGCGGGGATGCAACCAGTGACCCACTATGCACCATTCAGCTCGCTAGCTGCTGTAATATCACAGCATGTTGCCTAACTGAATAGAGATGAGCGCACTGATTTTGCAGTAACTGGCTCACGTAAGTGTACAGTGTACAATGCTGTACATGTTCTCCATTTTTGGGGGGATATTCTGATTCCAGTTAACCCTTAATGTTTTTTAGCCCAATGTTTTGCCCCAGATGTTCTCTTTAACCCCCTCCCCTGTTTGGTGTGCATATTAATGCTTAATAATTTAACTATAATTTTTATATTGTTTGATAAACTTTAGGGCCCAATATCATTTTGACAACTTTGTATCAATTGTTTTTCCCAACAAAAACAAAAAAAAGTATGGTATGTCCTGAGGAAGTGACGCCTGTGACGTCACGCAACGCGTAGACGCAGGGGCAGCGGGCTGGCGGTCGTATTGATTGTAAGTCACATTTTCTGTTAGATGTGGGTGGTTATTTCTTGGTTTTCTCCGGCTTGTCCTCCTGTTACAATAGAATGTAGGTGTATAGGTATAGGTTTATGGAATGCTTGGGTTAAGTCCTAAGGCTTAGTAGTATTTGTAATATAGATTTAATGTACATATTTTTGGATTAAATTTGCACAGTAGCACTTTACTATGTAGGAGCCGGTTTGCACAATAAAGTTTTATAAAATTTAATGAAATTTTTGCTATCTACCCCCAGCCCTCTGCCCCCCATTTTGTATAAGATTCTGCCCTTCCCTTGTACTTTTGTCTTTGTCAGTGTGTTTTTTAATGAGTCCTTAGTGTATATAATTTTGTTTACATTGTGATTAATAAACTAATATTTTACTATATTGTCGCAGTGGTGCCATATTCTGTAGTGGGGTGTTGGAAGGTGTGGGACCTTCAGTTTTTCCGTAAAACAAAAAAAAGGGTTTGATTCCTGAAAAGAACTTGCGGATGACACTTTCATTGTTCAAAAACATGCCGGACCCCGCCCGGCATGTGTTTTTTAAATGAAATAAGCCTGTTACTAATTGGAATCGTCAGTTTCCTCCGCGTATTTGCTGCAGGAAATTCACTCTTCAAATTGCCACATTTGCGCATGCTTTGCTGCCCTCTAAACATACCATAAATCAGACGTTGTAGGCAGTTTGTTGTGCAAAAAGGACGCTAGCGATGATGATGATGAACGCTAGTGCGCAAATTGACGCTAAAATGAAAGCACGTCCCATTTTGATGACCATGAATCAGCTAGAAGCCAGAGCGTGCGCAAACTCAATGGTGCACCGACTATAAATCGACCCTTATGTATAATCATTGTGAATCATTGATTAATTAAATCACTGTCAAGGTAGAACTGCCAGCTGGCAATAGGAGTGTGCTCAGTCATGGGGAGAGGCGGCCAATTTTCTGTGGCCCCGGCTGTGGACCATTTTCAAGGAACGTTACCACTGAAAGGAAGGGGATCGCTGGGCTCAGGTAAGCTTTAACAGCAGCAGATCCTGCTGCACCCTCTGCCCCCCCCCCCAACCCTCTGCAACACCCCTATAAAATATTTTTTTTATTTACTTCCCCAATTCTTCCTCTGCGGACCCCTTGACAGATGCCCCCCTACTCACCCACCTCGGCAGAAGGGGGCACATGTCAAGGGGTCCCCAGAGGCAGAATCAGGGAAGTAAATAAAAAAAATGTGATAGGGGTGTTACAGAGGGTGGGGGGGATGAGGTATAGGTACAGGAATAAATAAGAGTATGGCAAACAAGAGGAGTTTCACACTGCAGAGCATCCAGAATCCCCTTTCACAGAGGGGCCCCCAGAGGCAGAGCCCCCCCCCCCCCAAAGTTTAGGTCCTGATTGATCTTAATGGGTCCGTGTTGGGGGCCCAACTTGCCGGACCCGAAATTTGGGGGGTTCGTTCATCCCTATCCATTAACTTTTAGCTCTCTGACCCTTAAAGTTGACCAAAGCCTGATGAACCCAACCCTAGGACCAAGACCAAGTTGAAAGGGAATTTTGAATGCTCCGAAGTGTGAAACCCCTCTTGTTTGCCATACGCTTATCTATTCCTATACCTTTACCTCATCCCCAATCACACAGAGCACTGGGTGGGCCTCTGGCTGCATTTTATACTGCTCCGAAAGTGTGCACAGTGTCAGAGGGAGCCAACATGCTGTCAGGTGCTGTGGCAATTATGTAAGAGCTAGAGCTCGCTCATCATTGTTGCAGCACATGGCGGCGCAGGCATGTCGAGGGATGGGTAAGGTAATTTAGAACCAGATGGGTTTCACACCCAGGGGAATTTAAAATTAGCATGCCCCGGGGGGGGGGGGGGGGGGGGGAATCTAATCCCGAGGGGAGGGGGAGGCAAAATACTAGGTTTTGGACCCTCCTTGGACCAGATTTTTCAACAAATCAAACAAGGGATGGGAATCGGCATGGATGCTGATTAGTGTTGTTAATGGGTATGGCTTAAGCACTTGAGTGGAAAGATGGCATAAGTAAGTAGTACATAGTGCAGGGCTGCTATATAAATGTACTATAACAGTGCAATAGATTGTGTAATACTAATAACGGCATTTCTGGCATTACACAATCTTTCCACTCTATTACTGTAAAGATAAGCTGTGATCGTGTAAAGACTGCTCTTCTGCAGTAAAACACCAGCTGCTTCCCTAGTCATCGTGTCCATTGGCATCACACAGCCCCCATCTAATCAACATATACCTTCCCCCAAAATCAATAACTCAATAACTACCACATCTGCTTCCTGTGACCCAAAAATGAGTACAGGAAGATCTCACCAGTGTGAGTGTGTAGCAATCCCCAGATCCACAATTCATTAAAGTGGATCTGTAGGTAGGTGGGGCATTTTTAAAGGCTACTTACTGGTCCACCCACAGAATCCATCACAGTTTCGCTGGCTGCATCTCACCTCTCTCCGCACTGTTGGCTTTTATGATGTTATGTGCTCCCCAGAAAGCTTTAGCACTGTAACCAAAAAAAAGGCCATTCCAAAACACATATGCAACTCACCCCCGCCCCCTAATTGGTGAGGATTTTATTTTGGGGTTCCACAGTGGTGTAGGTAGGCATAGTCAGATCAGAAAATTAGGTGGGAGGCTTAGCAGGGGCCACAGGTAGGTCCAGGGTACTGGGTGGCTCCTGGAGTTGGGTGATCTCTCAGTAGGCAGAAAAGAATTAGGTCAGAATAGGAGGGCTTGGGCAGGGAGGTCCCGGGAGAGACATCACTACACAATGGGTTGTCAGGATCGGGTAGTTAGTCCTTTTATCTGCAGGATATAGCAAGCTAGGCCGGCTAGCATCTTAGTCCGATGTTTTTTGGAGACCCCATCAGGGGGGAGGCACCCATCTTGTAATTAAGATGTTCCCCCAGGTTAATGAAACTCAGGGCAGCATGGTGGGAGGGCCTCTAGATCTTGTGAGAATGAGACCTCAGATAGAGAGGTATAAAGCGTGTAATAATAATTCATATAGACATTTGTGGTGTAATAGGAACTGGCTTTACTGGACCATGAATGTAGTAAGAGAATGTCACCACCTTACATGGTGGCTAACATAGACAGGAAAAAGAAGGAAGTACCATAGAGAAACTGGAAGTGAAGGAAATAACAACACAGCAGTCAAATGCAGTTAAAGTGGACCAACACCCAGGGGTGATCAGCCCGGGAATCTATAAGATTCCCGGGCCGATCACCTCCCTCACCGCGGGGCATCCGAGATCGGGATGTCCCGTGGGGTGAAACCCCCCCAAAAGCCCAAAAAAACCTTACCTTATCGGCGACGCCTCCCGCGCGCCCCTCTAGCAGTCCCTGTATGAGGGACACGCGGGAGGCGGCGGCTTATCCGTCGCTTGTCCGCAGCCGAAAAGGTAAGTTTTTGGGGGGGTTTCACACAGCAGGGCATTCTGATCTCAGATGCCCCGCTGAAGTGGACCAACACCCAGGATAGTGAAAATCCTGGGTGTTGGTCCACTTTAAGCAATGGTCACATCGCCATCTAGTGTCATAACTTGTCATAATTGTAAAGTGCATTCAATCTAGCAAAAGTTACTCCAGCATAGGCTAAGCTGGATGTCTGTTGTACAGTTTCTCCAACAGGATCAACACTCTAAAGTGCACACTCGGTGCTCGCTCCAATCATATTCCTGTGCGACCTATCCATGCTTTGTGAGAATGAGAAAAAGGTGAGTTTATGAGCAATTCTGGGGCTACACACAGCGGGGCATCCCAAATTCAGAGTAACAAAACCCAAGAGAGTGCAGCCCCCTGAACAGATCTCAAGCTCTTCTGTGCCGAGTGTCATTGCAGCCTATGCAGTGACACTGCGCATGCGCCATATCTGAGGGGCAGTGCAGTGTTTGTCGTGACTGACCGAGACGATGAGGGACAGAGGGATGCGACCAGACAGGTAAGTCAAAAGTGATATAATCTCAAACCGGAGGGGGGGGGGGTGAGCAAGCCAGGTTTGAAGAGTTTTTAATAACTCCCCAATACCTGCAATGTTCCTCTTTAACCATTTGCTGAACTTTCTGCTTCTGAAGATGACTTCAGAAACTCCCCAGAATCAGTTCTACTGGTGGGTCCCAGACCCCCCAGCCCGACACCACCAGCAATTCCATTACTAGTTTTAAAAATAAAAAACACACTTGAAGGCTGGTAGCAAGTAAAGTAAAAGAAAAAAACGGAGAATCGCTGCCGCTATCCTTAGTACCAGCAATTGACGGGTGGTTTAATAGCGAAGGCGTTTGAAATGACTAATTGCTATCCAGCGATGGCCACACTTGTCCTGCAGGTATGTGAAAGCGCACACAGATGTCTATGTCCAGAGTTTCACTGGTGATTGTGGGCAATTGCCCCAGTGTGAAAGCAGCCTTACAGCATTACCAAGAGATTTCACACAGCAGAGTATCGCAAACTGGGATGCCCCAGGGGAGGGAATTGAGTCTTTCGGACTCCAGGGCTGGCCGAATTGGGTTATGGTCGGTAAACGCTTCTGCCTTCAATAGCCTCCCTGCCAGTAGATTGTAAACTCTCCTGTAATGGATGGAGGTCAGAATCAATAAAATGAATATATATGTGAACATTCCCTGCCTCCATTAAAATAGATTCCTATTTTTGCATTGTAAGCTTTAATGGCTAATAAAGGTGAAATAAACCCTCAGTAAGCCACTTATCTCTGCGATGATTCTTTCCTTTGCTTGTACTGAATTAGAGCAATAAAGTTAATGAAGCACGCTGCTATTAACACATTACTGTGAACAAAATGGTGCTGAGGAGCTGGACAACACCTTATTATGTCCGGCCCCCAGGCGTTACAAACATTCCTAAGAATATGATCTGTGGCTGTGATGACCAATCATTGAGCCAGTAAATAGATTTTTTTTGTTATATGATGATGTCCAATAGATGACGTGTGCTGTGTTTTTTTACTTCGATATAAAAATAAAGTGTCACTGGTCGGAGCGGCAGAACACACTTTCCCATGTAGCATTGAGCACATATTGTTATGTCTGTGTCCTTCGTTACGCATATATTTCACTCCCTTAGATTAATTTAGAAGACCGAAGGACACCAGAAAAAATCTCTGAACCGTAGAGAGCAAAAGGGGTCTGCCCATGGTTTTCTTATGACTTCTAACTTTGACCACACCTCCCAAGTGTCCCTGATTTGTCGGGACTGTCCCTCTTTTGAGAGCATGTCCCCCTTTCCCTCATTGATCTCATTTGTCCATCTTTGAGGTGTAACATGCAGATCTGCAGCAAAAAATGATTGATTTGCTTATTGTTTCTGTTGTTGTAACTGTTACACCCTATCTCCTATTAATTTAACAATTGTCCCTCTTTCCCACCCTGCAAAGTTGGTAGCTTTGCTTTGAAATCCCATTTTAGTACACTTTCAGAGAAGGCATACCTCCCAGCTTTTCACGGTGGGAAAGAGGGACATTTGTTAAATGAAGCCACATCATTGAGGGATGGATATGAGTTAGGTAATAACAGTTAAAAAATATAAACACTTTAAAGTGGACCAAAACCCAGGATTTTGAATATCCTGGGTTTTGGTCCTTGCCCCCGGGGCACCCTGATCGGGAGTGCCCCGCTGTGTGAATACCCCCCAGATTGCCGATGTCAACTCACCTCTACCCGGTGCTACGATGCATGCGCGGGCGCTCGTCCAATCAGCGAGCTCGAAGCGGCTGACGTCACGTCGTCTAAGCCTTCGTCTAAGGCCAGTGGCTCCAAACACGCTGACGGCCGCATCCCCCGCTTCCCTCTAACAGGGAGCGTGCCCGCGCCAGCCATTCACAAATGCCTGGCGCCCTGCCAGAGGGATAGCGTGGATGCGGCTGCGGCTCGAGCATGTGCCACTGGACCGGGAATGAAGGTAAGTTTATGGGGTGACCAGGGGGTTTGACATAGCGCGGGAGGAAATCAATTGTCCCAATCGCCGTGGGTTTTGGCATACCTTCCAACTGTCCCTGATTGGGAGGGACTGTCCCTCTTTTGAGTCCATATCCCCCTGTCCCTCGTTGTTCTTCTCTGTCCTTATTTGAGGTTTAATATGCAGATCTGCATCAACAAACGATTCATTCTTCTATTTAAAGTGTTTATATTGTTGTAACTTTTACACCCTATCTCCTATCCATAAATCAATGAGGGGGCGTGGCCTAATGTAACAATTGTCCCTCTTTCCCACCCTGAAAAGTTGGAAGGTAAATCAGGGACACTTGGGAGGTATCACTTGAAATGGGCAAATTAATTATGTATTGATGCAGATCTGCACGTTACACGTCAAAGAGGGACAACAGAGAACGAGGGACATGGACTCAAATCAATTGGGATATATCAAATAGGCAAAATATTTATTGATGCAGATCTGCATGTTACACCTCAAAGAGGGACACATGAGAACCATGAGGGACAGGGGGACATGTACTCCAAAGAGTCCCTCCAAATAAGTGGCACTTGGGGAGGTGTGCATCCGTTTTGTGCTGCACAGGAAGCTTGAGGCCTCCATTGTTTACATTATTGGTGAGGCGCTGATGGAAATTCCCGACTCCGTCCACTAGATGGCGCTGTGAGGCGAGTGTGTGGGGCGCCCATTGATGGCTGAGGTGCCATTACAGTAAGAGGAGGGGGCAGGGTGGAGCTGTGTGTGTGAAGGAGGAAAACACTCGGGGGGAAGAGAACACGGAAAATACTGCGGAATAACGGCGGAGGGTCACTGCAGCCAAGGTAACCGCGACATATGGGGGCACCTATAGGCTGCTGGCACTAGTACCACAGACACATATGCTCTATAGATGTGTGGGGCCCCTGGGTGGGTGTGGGGGAAGGGTGTGCAATGGGTGTGGGCAATAAACAAACCCCATTCTATATATATATATATATATATATGTTTATCGAGACACTGGGAGGATATATATTTATCTGTTAATAATTAGACATGTCTACACGTGTGTGTGTATATATATATATATATATATATATATATATATATATATATATATATATATATATATATATATATATATATATATATTATACACACACACACATGCCCCTGTATTGGGGGTGGGACATACACTGATTGATCAGCCATTATTTTTTACGCTTAGAATTACTGATCTTATGTTCCCCAATCTTTCTGATCAAATAAGATTTTTCGATTTTTTTTTTTTTTTTTTTTAAGTGGACCAACACCCAGGGGTGATCACCTCCCTCACGGCGGGGAATCCGAGATCGGGACCCCCCAAAAGCCCCAAAAAACCTTACCTTATCGGCGAGCCCCCCCAAAAAAACGTACCTTTTCAGCGACGGACAAGCGACGGTTAAGCCGCCGCCTCCCGCGCGCCCCTCTAGCAGTGCGTGCGCCCGCACCGGCCATTTGTGAATGGCCGGCGCGGGCGTGCGCCCTGTAAGAGGGACGCGCGGGAGGCGGCTGCGGCGGCTTAACCGTCGCTTGTCCGTCGCCGAAAAGGTACGTTTTTTTGGGGGGGTTTCACACAGCGGGGCATCCTGATCTCGGATGCCCCGCTGAAGTGGACCAACACCCAGGATAGTGAAAATCCTGGGTGTTGGTCCACTTTAAAGACATTTTGATTTTTTAAGACATTTTCTTTAAAGTGGACCAAAATGTTGAATATTCCAGGTTTTGGTCCTTGTCCTCGGGGACACCAGTATTTGGGATGCCCGCCTTGTTTCTGTTGTTGTAACTGTTACACCCTATCTCCTATTAATTTAACAATTGTCCCTCTTTCCCACCCTGCAAAGTTGGTAGGTATGCTTTGACATCCCATTTTAGTACACTTTCAGAGAAGGCAACAGCAGCAATTTCATATAAAAGTGGAAAATAAGCAGCTAGGCCTAACACTAAGTACAAGGGGTCTATGTCATCCGCATACCTTCCAATTTTTCAGGGTGGGGAAGAGGGACAATTTGTAAATTTAGCCACGCCCCCTCATTGAGGGATGGATATGAGCTAGGTTATAACAGTTAAAACAATATAAACACTAAAAAGGAACAAAAGCCAGGATTTTGATTATCCTGGGTTTTGGTCTTTGCCCCCCCCAGGTCGCCGAAACCAACTCGCCTCTTTCCGGTCTTATGGCGCATGCACGGCGGCTTGTCTAATCAACGCGCTCGGAGCCGCTGATGTCGCGTCATCTAAGCCTTCGTCCAAGGTCAGCGGCTCTGAGCACGCTGTCGGCCGCATCCCCCGCTTCCCTCTAACAGGGAGCATTCCCGCTCCGGTCATTCACAAAAGCCTGGTGTAGGAATGCGCATAGGGATAGCGGGATGCGGCTCACACTAGTGCCGTTGGCCAGAAATGAAGTTCAGTGTATGGACAACCTAGGGGGTTTCACACAGCAGGGCGTCCCGATTTGGTTGCCCTCCAGGGCAACCAAATTTTGAATATTCCAGGTTTTGGTCCCTGTCCTCGAGACACTAGTATTTGGGATGCCTGCCTGATTAAACCCCCCAGTAAATCTTTCCTTTCCCCAATCCTACGGCGCATGTGCGGGCTCGCATTCAATCATGACGCTTGTCAATTCCGGCTAACATCCGGCTAAAGTGGAGTCTAGCCGAAAAAAAAGCTGAGCGTGCCGGTGGCCGCATCCCTGTTAGCCTCTCACAAATGCACGAAGCAGGTGCATGTCTGGCTAAAGGTATAGCATACAGCAGCCATGTCGTGCGCATGTGGCGTTAGAACGGGGAGAAGGTGAGTTTTATTTGTGAATGGCCGGCGCGGGCGTGCGCCCTGTAAGAGGGACGCGCGGGAGGCGGCGGCGGCTTAAGCCGCCGCTTGTCCGTCGCCGGAAAGGTACGTTTTTTGGGGGGGGTTTCACACAGCGGGGCATCCTGATCTCGGATGCCCCGCTGAAGTGGACCAACACCCAGGATAGTGAAAATCCTGGGTGTTGGTCCACTTTAAAGACATTTTGATTTTTTAAGACATTTTCTTTAAAGTGGACCAAAATGTTGAATATTCCAGGTTTTGGTCCTTGTCCTCGGGGACACCAGTATTTGGGATGCCCGCCTTGTTTCTGTTGTTGTAACTGTTACACCCTATCTCCTATTAATTTAACAATTGTCCCTCTTTCCCACCCTGCAAAGTTGGTAGGTATGCTTTGACATCCCATTTTAGTACACTTTCAGAGAAGGCAATAGCAGCAATTTCATATAAAAGTGGAAAATAAGCAGCTAGGCCTAACACTAAGTCCCTACACAAGGGGTCTATGTCATCCACATAACTTCCAATTTTTCAGGGTGGGGAAGAGGGAAAATTTGTAAATTAAGCCGCGCCCCCTCATTGAGGGATGGATATGAGCTAGTTTATAACGGTTAAAACAATATAAACACTTTAAAAAGGAACAAAACCCAGGATTTTGATTATCCTGGGTTTTGGTCTTTGCCCCCCCAGGTCGCCAAAACCAACTCGCCTCTTTCCGGTCTTATGGCGCATGCACGGCCGCTTGTCTAATCAGCACGCTCAGAGCCGCTGATGTCGCGTCGTCTAAGCCTTCGTCCAAGGCCAGCGGCTCTGAGCACGCTGTCGGCCGCATCCCCCGCTTCCCTCTAACAGGGAGCATTCCCGCTCCGGCCATTCACAAAGCCTGGTGTAGGAATGCGCCCTGCTATAGGGATAGCGGGATGCGGCTCACACTAGTGCCGTTGGCCAGAAATGAAGTTCAGTGTATGGACAACCTAGGGGGTTTCACACAGCAGGGCGTCCCGATTTGGTTGCCCTGGGGGGGGGGGGTCTCCCCTCCAGGGCAACCAAATTTTGAATATTCCAGGTTTTGGTCCCTGCCCTTGGGACACTAGTATTTGGGATGCCTGCCTGATTAAACCCCCCAGTTCCCCCAGTAAATCTTTCTTTTCCCCAATCCTACGGCGCATGTGCGGGCTCGCATTCAATCATGACGCTTGTCAATTCCGGCTAACATCCGGCTAAGGTGGAGTCTGTAGCCGAAAAAAAAGCTGAGCGTGCCGGTGGCCGCATCCCTGTTAGCCTCTCACAAATGCACGAAGCAGGTGCATGTCTGGCTAAAGGTATAGCATACAGCAGCCGTGCCGTGCGCATGTGGCATTAGAACGGGGAGAAGGTGAGTTTTACAGGGGATTTCACACATCCCAAATTGGGATGCCCTGGGGGGGGGGGGGGCAAGGAATTAGACAGCCCCAAAATCTTAAAAGTTCCAGAGCCGCCAATGTCAGGTTTTGGTACCCTTTAAAGTAAATCAGGCTGATCGATTCCCTCCCCTGGGGCATCCAAAATCAAGATGCCCCACTGTGTGAAGGCCTCCAGGTCGCCCTGTTCACTTACCTTGCTTCTCAGTCCAACGGCGCATGTGCGAGCCACGGCCGGATCCCCGCTATCCCTCTAGCAGTGCGTGTGCCAGGCATTTGTGAATGGTTGGCGCGGGCCTGTTAGAGATGCAGCCAGCGCGTTCTGAGCCGCTGGCTTAGACGGCGTGACGTCAGTGGCTTCAAACACACTGATTGGACGAGTGACCGCGCATGCGCTGTAGGACCGGGAAGAGGTCGGTTGCGCTCTGCGATCAGGGTGTTTCACACAGCAGGGGGCAAGGACCAAAACCCAGGATAGTCAAAATCTGGCATGGCGGCTTCCCCACCAATGAGCTGCATAAACTTCTGTTGGCCACACATCATGCAATCTAATTATTGATCTATACAGTCTTGAAATCTTTGGTTCAGTCAAGTAAAAAAAAAAAAAACATGGGGCAATTTTTCCTGGCTTCCTGCAAGAAGATAGAGAAATAGAAACCATACTTGCCTTTTGAGTTTTTTTGCCTGCGCACTATTGGCTGCTGGCGGTCATGTGGGACATGTGGTGCTGTAACACAGAACGAGCGAGTATCGTGCATGATTTTCTGGATCTTCTGGTTTCCTAAGGGGCTTTTTGCCAGTGAGCATCCCAAATTGGGTGGGTATCCAGAGGTCCTGAGGGGTGGACCAGATGAGTGTCTTTTCTGGCTTCCTAAAGGGTTTTATGCCGGTGAGCATCCCAGATTGGATAGGGATGCTAAGGCATGGACCAGGGGAGTATCATGTATGATTATCTGGACTTTTCAGGGTCCTTGGGGGCTTTATGCAGATGAGCATCACACATAGGATAGGGATGCAAAAGCCCTGAGATATGGACCAGGTGAGTTTTGTGCACGATTTTCTGGATCTTCAGGTTTCCTAAGGGGTTTTATGCCAATGAGCATCCCAAATTGGGTGGGTATCCAGAAGCCCTGCATCACGGGCCAAGTGAGTATCATGCATGTTTTCCGGACTTTTCAGTGTCCTAGAGGGCTTTATGTGGACGTGCATCCTGAGTCTTATAGGTATGCAAAGGCCCTAAGGCATGTACCAGGTGAGTATCGTTAATTTTTTTGACTTTTCAGTGTCCTAGAGTGCTTCATGCAGGCGAGCATCCCATATGGGTTAAGGATGCAGTGACCCTGACTCATGGACCAGGTAAATATCTTGCATGATTTTCTGGACTTTAGTGTCCTAAGGGGTTTATGCGGACGAGCATCCTGAATGTTATAGGGATGCAAAGGCTCTGAGGCATGGACTAGGTGTGTATCGTGCATGTTTTTCTGGACTTTTCAGTGTCCTAGAGTGCTTTAGGCAGACGAGCATCCCACATGGGATAAGGATGCAGTGGCCCTGAGGCATGGACCAGGTGAATATCGTGCAAGATTTTTTGGATGTTCAGGCTTCCTAAGGGGTTTTATGCAGATTAACATCACAAATCAGGTTGCCTGGATCAAAGAGGTTCAGCAGTTGCTGGTTTGCAAGTACCAAGTCTCTTAGGTCTGCTACACCCCTGGGCATTAGGATTTGGGATGCTCATCTGCATAAACCACCCTTAGAAAGCTAAAGTCCAGAAAACCATGCATGGTGCTTACCCAATCTGTGCCCCAGCACCCAGCCCACCAGGCCCCTCAGAGCTACTGCATCCCCAACCCCCAGGATGTCCGCTCACAAGAATCTTTATAGAAAGCCCAAAAATGAGTATTTTCTACTCACACACTCCATGTGATCCCAGCAGCCAATAGAGTTCTCCATTTGGACATGCTTTTTCTGGCGATAAGGTCCACTCACCCTCACAGTGGGGGCATCCTAATTTTGATGGCCCTGTTGCATTGCCACTGATGGGATGCCCAGGACTGGCCATGTCGCTATCCGACAGCTGCTGAGGGTCACTGGGTGGGATTGCGCAGCACTGTGTGCCCAATTGGCCGCCAGCTGTTACACGGTGCGCCAGACAGCGAAAGAAATGGATGTGTATCTCAGCCCGGCCCTAGACATCCCAGTACTGGCAGAGCCACAAAGCACCCAGATCAGATGTCTTATTTGCTACTGGGGACGAGGTCCACTTTAAGGTTGTAGGTCCATTTTGAATTAGACCTAAACTATTTTTTTATGCAGAGCAGATGCCCAACCCCTTGGTACAGTCTTACTCTCTCACCACTGATTGGTATTTGTGCAGCTGGAGACTAAAAGTCGTAACATTGCTGGACAAAGCTGTGGATGATCTGGGACTAGTTTTGCTTTTATTTATTTCTTGCCCAGAGATAGGCTTTAATTGCCCTGATCCCCCTCTTCCCTAATCATTGGTATTTTAAAGTGGACCAAAACCCAGGAATTTGATTACCCTGGGTTTTTGTCCTTTCCCGCTGTGTTACCCCCCCCAGATCTCCAATGCCAACCTCTTCCCGATCCTACGGCGCATGCGCGGCCTCTCTTCCAATCAGTGCGCTCGGAGCAGCTGACATCATGTCGTCTAAGCCTCTTCTAAGGCCAGTGGCTCCGAGTGCGCTGGTGGACGCATCCCTCCTTTCCCTCCAACAGGAAGCATGCCTGCGCCGGCCATTCACAAATGCCTGGCGTAGGCACGCGTCCTGCTAGGGGGATAGCGGGGATGCGCCCACCAGCGCGCTCAGAGACACTGGCCTTAGAACAAGCTTAGACGACATGACGTCAGCTGCTACGAGCGGCTGCACATGTGCCAAGGTGACTTGGCATCGGAGATCTGGGGGGTTACAATTGCCATGGGTTTAATAAAAGAATCTGCCCCATTTTGTAAGTTGTACTTTCTGCTGTAAGGGGCCCTTATCTGCCTACTGTATACAAATTGTAAGAGCAAATTCCAGAGATACTTATAATCAGCGGCCAGGGAGTGAGCGTGAGGTTTGATCTCACGGTGCACTGTGGCTAAGCCCGCAGTTCCATATCGGAGTTCCATATGAGTGCATGTTCCTGACTGGCCCATTCATTTTTCTAATTGGCTTGGACAGGAACTTTAAAATGGTCTTTAGTCTACCAGTCACCCTGCCCTGGGGGACGGGGGGGGGGGGGTTACAACGAAAGAAAACTGCTTACCTTGCACAGGATACAGTGCTTCTCTCCTGATGATTCAGGTCCTGTGCGCAGCCATCTTGGACAGGAAGCAAAGAGATGAATCCTCTACTGTGTAGGTGGCCCCGACCATTCATTTACTTCAATGGACGGGAGCGTGCACAGTAGCACAGGTAGCGTGCCTGGATCCGAGCGAGGTAAGCTCTTTTTTTTTGTTGTACTTAGGGGGTGATTAGTAGACTGAACATCCACCTAACAGGGTTTTGGTCTGCTTTCAAAGGATCTTCCGAGTTTTGGATGCCTCTGTATGTAAAACCCCAGTATCGCCTGTTTACATACCTCGATCTACGGCCTATTGTCCAATCAGATCTTGCCAGCGTGAATATTCGCACCCAGCATGGGAACAAATCTCGGGCACCTGCCGCTAACCACTTCCCTCTGTTGTGCACACCCGTCCCCAGCTATTCAGATACTGTGATGGGGTGTGTGCACCAATAAAGGAGTGCTGGGAATTCCGATTGATACATCATATGATCTGTTCCTTAGGTGAGAATATGGATGATTTTGGGGCTTTCACACAGTGAGACATCCCAAACTAGGCTGTAACCTTGCCCTAGAGTCTTTGAGGTTGCTAGTTTTGGTTTGCTTTAAAGTGGACCAAAACCCAGGATTTTGGGTTAAACCCCCCAGATCGCCAAGCGCAACTAACCTCTTTCCGGTCCTACAGTGCATGCGCAGCCACTCGTCCAGCGTGCTCAGAGTCTTCGTCTAAGGCCAGCGGCTCCGAGCACGCTTCCTTCTAACGGGGAGCTTGCCCTCGCCGGGCATTCACAAATGTCTGGCATGGGCACGTGCCCTTCTAGAGGGATAGCGGGGATGTGGCCGCGGCTCACGCATGTGCCGTTCAACCGGGAAGCAAGGTAAGTGTATGGGGTGACCTGGGGAATGTCACACAGCGACTTTGGATGCCCCAGGGGGAGGGAATCAATCGAAGATTCCCGGGCCGATCGCGCAGATTTTTTATTTTTTTTTTTGCTTGCCCGATTCTATGATGGGAGCCAAGCGCTGTAACTTCCACTTCAAGCTGCTTCTGAGATTGTGAGTGACTTGTTAGCCAGCCATTCACTACCATCATGGGGTTGCTACTTCAGCAGTGCTTACTGGAGGTTGCTGCAATTACGCCGGGCTCCATGTGGAATCGGGGTCTAGTGCTGACAGGGTGGATTTGATTTAAATCTAACTGATTTAAATCACGATTTAAATCACTAGTCAGTAAGGCTTGATTTAAATCAGTGATTTAAATCAAAGTTTCTACCTAAACTAGTTCTTGCTATTTTAACATGCAAGTAGATGAAGATTTTTAGAATCACTTTTTATATTACTTTTTTCTCCCCAGTTTAATGGGTTAATCATTCATATTTGGACACCACTGTTCTGTTGTACTTAGGAAGGAGAAAAATAATCCTGACCTTAATAACAATTTAAATAGATTTATTCAACTGAAACAATAACAACATTACAGCATAAGTTATTTGCTTAAACAAACATCCATGTTTTGTTAACTAATTTGGCTAAACAAAATATATATAGATTTTAAGAGCCGACAGCCGACACATGAAAAACTTAAATCCTACTGTCCCTGCTGTCCTCTGTAGCTCACTAGTCATAGGTTTGTAGAACAATAGGATTAAGGTCTTTTTCTCAACTCTGTTCATGTTGTAACATTTTTGCTGTGAAGAAGAGGCTGGGACCTCTGCGGAGTCAAATTCACTTTTGAGAACTGCGTAAGTAAAGCGAGCGTCTGTGATAATATAGGAGAGAAACTGCCCACTAATCCTACAGAAACCTCTGGAAGAGCATGGCATTGTGAATGTTACACATATACAGCCTTTATTCTACTGAGTTAAACAACTCAGCTTTATCTCATGATGGAAGAACCTTTGGATGGTAAAATATTTTCCTCAAAAAGCAGTTTATTGAAAAAAAAATCCGATTTAAATAAAAAAAATCCGATTTTAAATAAAAAAATCAGATTTTTTTGATTTTTTTTTAAAAAAAACATTGATTTTTATCCACCCTGAGTGCTGAGCAGATAAGTGATTTAAAAAAAAATAAAAATAAAACAGACCTGGTGCAGGACCTGGGGTGGAATTAGATTAGAGGTCCACTTTGATCCCCACATAGCACTCTTACTGAGAGGTTTTTTAGTCCCTGGAAGTTGGCTGCAGCCTCTTTCACAGAGAACCTCAGAGGACAGCGATTGTGGAGTGCAGGGCCAGTAACCAGTATTTGGCATAGATGGCACATAAAGCAGTCGCTGTGTGCTGGGGAGAGATCTTCCTGCAGTGTGGTCACTGGGGACAGTGCGCTCATCTCCTAATGTTGGGCGGATGTCTCGCTAATGAATATGGGAGCAGGAGGGGGCTGCTGCTGGCTGTGTCGGCAGGATGCCATCATGGAGACACTTCCTTCTTGCAGAGACCTTAATCACATTAGAGCTCGCTGCTTTGTGTTCTATCCCAACCATCCCTGTGTTGCATGAACTGCTTCTCAATGGCTGTTTACACTTATTACACAAATGACCGGCGAGGATTTTACAAATATCTGTCTGTTAGCCGGGTGGCTAACCATGAAGGGATGTGACTTGGGCCCACCTTTCATTTTAACAGGAGCAACCACCGTCCTAGTGTCTAGAAGACTAGGATCGGCGGTCTACCTCTCTGTGGGGCATCTCGATTTGGGGTGCCCCTAAATGTGAAACTTCCCACCCAGATTGTTACTTTTTCAGCAAGCCCATCCGCCTGCTCAAACAGCTGGAAGGAAGCGGCTGTAAGGAAACGTGCCCACTTCCATTCTGTTTATGCTACTCAATAATATGCACAGAGTAGAAACTCTGGTTTTGTTCCTCTTTAAAGTGGACCAACACCCAGGATTTTGACTATCCTGGGTTTTGGTCCACTTCGGTGGGGCACCCCGCTGTCTGAAACCCCCCAGAAAGCCCCAAAAAACTCACCTCTCCCCGCTCCCACGTGACCGCGCCAGCCAATCACAGCGCTCAGAGCCGCTGTGGTATGCGCGTCCAAGGGCGCCTGGACGCGCATACCAGCTCAGCTGGCTCTGAGCGCTGGAGGCCGCGTCTCGCGCTTCCCTCTAACAGGGAGCGCGCCTGCACCGGCCATTCACAAACGGCCGGCGCAGGTGCGCGCCCTGCTAGAGGGAAGCGCGAGACGCGGCCGCGGCTCGCGCATGCGCCGATGGAACGGGGCTGAGGTAAGGTTTCTGGGCTTCCTGGGGGGTTCCTCCCCGCGGGACATCCCGATTTCGGATGTCCCACGGGGAGGGATCTGATCGGTCCGGGAATCTTATAGATTTCCGGGCCAATCCCCCCCCCCTGGGTGTTGGTCCACTTTAAAGTAGACCAATACCAGACCTAGTGTCTATAAGCTTTGGATGGAAACAAACATAAAGGAAGCTCTCTCCCCTATTGTATCCTGTATTCAGAATATCCATTGTCAACTCTGTAAAACTGCATTTGAAATAGTATATGTACCGTATGTTTCTACCCTGTCTGTAACTACTACTTTGTAAAGCGCTACGGAAGATGATGGCGCTATATAAATAAATAATAATAATAATAATAAAGGAAGGCACGCATGTATGCCAATCTATATACAATTTATTAAATCAAAATATTATCCAAAGCATATACATCCACACTTCATAAAAACATTTAAAACACATAAACACAGGACATACAAGACACACCTACATAAACAGGTATATAGGCAGTGGGGAGAGAATAACATCCATTACCCATTAAATCCATAGATCAACATCTGCATAACTAAACCAAATCTGCACAACCATCACAAACCACCTAAAAAGTGATAACAAATGTGTAAAAAAAAAATGAAATAGGTTTAAGAGCACTGAGCACACAAACATATCTATAAAGTGCGAGGGCCAAATAACTCAATCCAGTTGTGAATATGTGCAAATATACAAGACAACATTAAATTACTTATATTCAACATTATCCCCAATGTACCATGATGTAAACATATGTTAGCAGACAAAAACTATAGGTAAAAGAAGCAATAGCATGAATAAAAAAGGGAAACAGCAGCAATACTAATCAATAGCAATCAGCCACACCAATCACTAGTGTGGTATATAACCAAATCACATGAATCACATAAAACCATAAAGTCCCCACCGCCTATATCCAGAATTGAGCCACGCGTTCCGTTGGTGTGTGTCCACTTCCTCAGGCTCAGTATATATAATCTTTGGTTGGACACTGTAGCGATAACCCTTATCGCCGGAGGGCTTCACCGCCCGAGACGTCCTTTTCCCAATGGTGAGAGGTGCTGCTGGAATTCCAGAGTCGTCCGTGAGGAAACAGGAACAGCCCTTACAAGGGCTAGTGAATTGTAATATAGCGTTTCCCCCAATAAGAGACAGAACTCAGTATTGAGGGTGAAGATGAAGTGTACTTTATTAGTGCCACACTGGGCCTTATATACACAAGTCTCCATGCAATGACAACCACACTGACCAATAGCAGCAGGGCAAACAATCCCTCAACTCTGCCGGTGACGCAATCAGTAGAACAATAGCAGTCTGTAATACAATCAATCAGGACAATGCCATTGACTGTGACGTAATCAACAATACACAATGGCAGTCAAAATACAATGACGTTGCCTGTAACAGTATCAAAATACAATTACATTGTCTGGAACCTAATTAAGAAAAGGCCAGTGAATGACCCGGTGGGCAATCGAATAGTGATGACATCCAAAAGACAGAGCCTCTGTCACAGACACCCATGTCGGGGGGCATCCCAATATAGGATGCCCCAGCAATGTTGAACTGGGGTGTCTGGGGCCCACCAGAAGAACTGACTCTGAGAGCCCACCCCACATTTAGATTCAAGTGATATTGGCTTACCTTCATGTCTCACGCACAGAAACATTATGCTAAACTATATTGTCTGTGTGTGTGATCTTGGGATGCCACAAATAAGCTATATATAGTTCAGGTTTGGTGATGAAGGCCCTCAAAGGGGTCCCTTTTTCCTGGGAACCCTGTGGGAAAGTCCAAGCCTGCTCCGATGTTTAAAACTCCACAAGTTGCCTGATATTCTTCTTTTACCAACAAACTCAGCGTATGTGCAGCTGGCGCCATCTTTCTGGGGCCGTGTGAAGCTGCACCTGCTGTGACTGAATGGCTGGGGTGGCCGTGCACAGCCATAGAAGGATGCAGGGGGAGCGGCGTGCCTGACATCAGTGCAACTGAACTCCCATTCAGGTTCTTTAGCCGCACATTAAAGTGGACCAAAACCCAGGATTTTGACTATCCTGCGATTTTGTTCTTTCCCCCTGCCCCGCTGTGTGAAACCCCCTAGATCGTCCGAAGAAACTGACCTCTTCCCGGTCCTACTGCGCATGTGCGGCCGCTCCACCAATCAGTGCGCCGACGGCTGCACCCCCGCTTCCCTCTAACAAGGAGCATGCCCGCTCCTTGTTAGAGGCACGCTCCGCAGGGATGCGGCATTGGACAAGGAAGCAAGGTAAGTGAACGGGGCGACTTCACAAAGTGGGGCATCCCGATTTAGGATGCCCTAGGGGGGAGGGCATTGATTGCCCCTGGAATCTTATAGATTCCCGGGCCGATCGAGCTGGGGTTCGGTCCGCTTTAATATGTGCGGCCATAGATGCCGATTGGAGCAGAGCAGCGCCTGTGCTGTGGGAACACTGGTGAGGTATGTATATGTATATAGCGGACCTAAAATGTCTCCAGGTTTGCTTTCCCCTCCCACCCCCAGAGCATACTTTTCATAGAAGGATCCCTGACTGTTGGGAGGTGTATTTGGAAGGATCTCCAGTCATTTTAAAGCAGAGCAAACCCCTCTAAACCACCCCTACCCCAAAACCTGTAGCAATGCTGTTGGCTCAAAGATGGCTCAAACACACCTGATTTTCACTTTTCGGGGTGTTGTTCCTCTCAGTGGGGGCATCCCGAATGCATCCCGTATGCCCCCAGGTCACTCGCCTTCCTGCGTCTCCACCGACTTGCGAGAATGAGTGCGCTAATTAGCTGAGCGGCTCATTCGTCCAATCGGCTCGCTTGCTTTCACTCGGCTCTGCTGACAGCTAAGCAGCCGAACAGCCCTGAAGGGGGGCAAGTGTGCTTCCGGACGCATCCCCCGCTCACCTCCTAGCCGTCGTGTGCCAGCACTGCCTATTCAGAAAGGCCGGATGTGGGTGCGTGCACGGCTAGAGGTGAGGCAGGGATGCGGCCGTGGCGAAGGCTCCGGGACAAAGTGAGTGAAACAAGGCTTCTGGTGGGTTTTACACAGAGGGGCATCCCAATTCAGGGTACCCCAAGGAATAGCCCTGGACACTTTTAGTCTCATCCAGCAGGGAGATGTGAGATCACTAATTGGCTATTCTGAAAAGGCCGATCTTAAAGTGGACCAACACCCAGGATTTTGACTATCCTGGGTTTTGGTCCACTTCCGCGGGGCACCCCGATCGTGGGTGCCCCGCTGTGTGTAACCCCCCAGAAAGCCCCGAAAACTCACCTGACCCCGCTCCCACGTGACTCGCTCGTCCAATCGCCGCCGCCGGACAAGGAGAGGCAGCGACTGACAAGCTGAGCGCGGGTCAAACGGACAAACGGCCGGCGTGGGTGCGTGCACTGCTAGAGGGACGCGCGGGAGGCGGCGGCGGGCCGCGCATGCGCCGCTAGAATGAGGATCAGGTAGGATTTTCGGGGATCTGGGGGGTTTCACATTTCACGAACGGGGTGCCCCGCAGTCAGGGAGCTGATCGGTCCGGGAATCTTATAGATTCCCGGGCCGATCAGGGGAGGGCGATTCCCGGGCCGATCAGGGGAGGGCGATTCCCGGGCCGATCAGGGGAGGGCGATTCCCGGGCCGATCAGGGGAGGGCGATTCCCGGGCCGATCAGGGGAGGGTGTTGGTCCACTTTAAATGTGTCGGCTGACGTGAAGAAGCCTGTTGGCCACATCCCCTCTCCTGCCCTCAGTCTATCTAAATGGCTGGGCGCTGGGGCGCACTAAGGGACACCATGGGAGTGTTTTTAAGTCATGGTGGGGATGGGGTAGGGACGGCCAAGTGGCCTGCCCTGGAGGCTTTTAGATTCCAGGGTCCTCACTTGCTGGGTTTTAGTCTGCTCTGAGGCTGGAGGTACAGACTAATGCCCATTTCTGAGAAGTGTGGAGGGCATATATTAGAGGGGGGTGGTATGTGTAAACTCATAAGGGCAGAGCTCTCTCCTATTGTATAGTGTATTCAGAATATTAATTGTGAATTCTGTAAAACTGCATTTTTAATAATCTAATTACTGCATGTTATACATACATGTCTGTAATCACTACTTTGTACAGCGCTACGGAAGATGTTGGCACTTTAGAAAAAAAACGTCCTGTGAGGCTTATTTCTGGCTGCCCCACAATGCATGGCGCACCTTACCCACCCCTTGCTGCCCGCCTGAATCCCATGTAGAACCGAGTAAGTCCACAGGAACACAGCCCTGCACATATGTCCTTACAAAGTCAAAAGCCAGGGTTAGAACTGTGCCTGGGGCTGGGGGGTGAATGTGGTTCTTCTTGTTCTTGGCCTGCCGGGAAGAGGACGGGGTGCTCTGGAGTCCTGTATAGTGCTATGTAACAGTCACGTTGTATCACTGCCTTGTGACACTTGTGATAGGGAAGAGGTGACGAGGAAGCGACACTGCAAAGCCTGTGACTAAAATATGGTCAGGACCAGAAATTCTCAGGCTTCCCTTCCTAAGCTTGTGACCTTGTTATTCTGTGGTCGCAGCCAGCCTGCCGCACTGTGCCTGACCGGATGCAGCAGTTCATATAGGACTGCTTTAAAGGGACAGGCCAGTCTAAATAACTCTTGGGGTTCATGGGGGCAGCCATGATGGGCTTACTGCGGCTGCCACCCCATTGTCCTCTATTAAAGTGGACCAACACCCAGGATTTTGACTATCCTGGGTTTTGGTCCACTTCGGTGGGGAACCCCGATTGGGGGTGCCCCGCTGTCTGAAACCCCCCAGAAAGCCCCAAAAAACTCACCTCTCCCCGCTCCCACGTGACCGCGCCAGCCAATCACAGCGCTCAGAGCCGCTGTATGTGTGTCCAAGGCCGCTTGGACGCGCACACCAGCTCAGCTGGCTCTGAGCGCTGGAGGCCGCGTCTCGCGCTTCCCTCTAACAGGGAGCGCGCCTGCACCGGCCATTCACAAACAGCCGGCGCGGGTGCGCGCCCTGCTAGAGGGAAGCGCGAGACGCGGCCGCGGCTCGCGCATGCGCCGATGGAACGGGGCTGAGGTAAGGTTTGTGGGCCTCCTGGGGGGTTCCTCCCCGCGGGACATCCCGATTTCGGATGCCCCGCGGGGAGGGATCTGATCGGTCCGGGAATCTTATAAATATCCGGTCCGATCCCCCCTGGGTGTTGGTCCACTTTAAGACGTATGAGACAAAGCCCTCCCCCCCCTCAGGGAGGGAGGCATGTGAGCACTGTTTCCTGTAAGAATGTTGCTTTGTTTAAGCAACAGTTTCATAATCTACAATGTCAGATTCCACAGAAGCACTCTTACCAAAGACAGCGTTGTGGTGGGCGCTGTGGCCGGCGGTGGCGCCGCAAACAAACAAGAAAGACGATCAGCCAGCACTCCAAAAGATATTGTATTCAAATCCAACAGGTCGATATCACAGCAAAGACCAAAAAGATCCAACAAAATCCAACGTTTCGGGGCGTCTAGCGCCCCTTCATCAGGGAGCAACAACAAGCAAGCAGAGATTCCCCTCCACTGAGGATTGAATGTCCTCAGAGGGCCCGGGATTACCACCTGATGTCAGTGGGCGTGTCCCACGTGACATCAGAGCTGATGCAGCCAATCAGAACAACACCAGCCAAATGAATGCATTTACAAACCATATACATAATACAATCATGTGAAACAAGTAAAATAAGTAAATATAGCGTGGCAGAGACATGATGCGGTCGTTAAACAGGGGCTAAGGAGGGTAGGTCGTACCCCGCAGCACCACGTGCCAGCAGAGCAGCAGGCCGCCGCGATTGATAGGCGGCGCTGCCAGGGCTGCTCCTAGTAGTCGAGGAGCTGCCAGTCCCGCAACAGGTGTATACACCCCGCATGCGCCGGCGCGCTGACAGCAACCGGCGTGTGTGTGTATACACCTGTTGCGGGACTGGCAGCTCCTCGACTACTAGGAAGTCACAGAAGAGATTTGCAGTAATGATAGGTGAATTAACCTTTCATTGGCAGTTCAGAGCAATGCCCTTTGGTCTTTCGTCTGCACCGCGGATATTTACAAAGATTTTGGCAGAGGCGATGGCTTATCTGAGAATAAATCGGAGGTATTGTGGCTTATCTGGACAATCTATTACTTTTTGCTCAATCCAGGGAGCTTCTGGAGAACAATGTGAAGAGAACATTGTCCCTCCTGTCGGAGCTGGGGTGGATTATCAACAAAGAGAAGTCGAGTCTGTCTCCGCAGACATCTTGCATATACCTAGGTTATCGGATCAACATTTTAGTGGAGAGAACATTTCTTCCTTCTCCAAAGTTTCAAAGGATTATCCCTGTCCTGTTCAGAACAATCCCAGAATTTCACGGAGACAGATTTTGACTCTCCTGGCAAGACATGAGGCCCAGCAGTCAGTAGGGCCCAGTTTCATTCAAGAGCCCTCCAATGTTTCTTTTTGTGCACATGGAACAGAGATCCAGAGACGTTAGATTCTCTGACTACTCTCCCAGATCGGGTATGTGCGTCCCTTCAATGGTGGTCGGATCAGAAAAATTTGGCCAAGGGAAGACCTTGGCATCAGATCGACCCTATCCGGATCACAACATATGCAAGTGCATTGGGTTGGGGGGCTAACATGTCTAATTGCCAAATTCAGGGCATTTGGTCAGACAATTTAACCCGAAAATCGTCAATTTTGAGAATTGAAAGCTGTTCAATTGGCTTTAGAAGAGGTTACCTGATCAGGATATTCTGATTGTTTCAGACAATGCCACGGTGATAGCATACCTCAACCATCAGGGTGGCACAAGGTCAGTGTAGTTGATGTCTTTCTCCAGGACTATTTGCGCCAGGATGGAAAAGGTAGTGAGATCCCTAAGAGCTATTCACATCAAGGGGGAATTGAATTTGTTGGCAGATCTATTGAGCTGTGTGCAACTAAGACAGTCGGAATGGGAACTAAACCAGAGAGTTTACAAACAGCTAGTAGATCTCTGGGGTTTACTAGAGGTGGATTTATTTGCCACAAAGATTTCCAAATGCCAAAACTTCTTCTTCTCTGCACCAGGGCCAGGGAGCTCTAGCAGGGGATGCACTCACAGGATTGGGGGAGGTTCAGTCTGTGTGACGCCTTTCCTCAGTTTCAGATTCTCTCTCGGATCATAAGAAAGATAAAGATGGATCAGGCGAAGGTGATCCTAGTTGCTCCCTGGTGGCCCAGAAGACTGTGGTTCTCCCTGATAAGCCAGATGTCGATAAGTCCACCTGTCGCTCTTCCTCTGACAGACGATCTTATTCAGGCGATTCAGACGATCAGGGGACAACGTTCCATTCTCCAGTTCAGAACCGCCTCCTTACAGCCTGAATAGAGTTAATAAGACTGCTTCAGAGCAGGAAGCTGGTCACCCGTAAGATCTACGGGAAAGTATGGAAGAGGTCTTCCTCTGTTAGCAGGGGCCATAACCTGAGATTTTCAGATCTGGCGTCGGTTTCAGACTTTTTGCAGGAGCAGAGAGCAGTATTGCGGTATAAGCACCTTAAAGGTGCTGGTGGTGGCTTTGTCAGTGTTTCTGGACAAAGGCTTAGGCAGGAGGATCTGATTGATAGGTTCTTCATTTCCCTCTCTAGAGGAAGACCAGTGAACCTCAAATCCTTTCCACTTTGGGATTTATCAATTGTTTTAAGTGGGCTCACGAAGTCTACCCTTTGAGCCTATTACAGAGACCGCTATTAAATACCTGACAGTCGCATTTATTTTAGCTATTATTTTGGCTAGAAGAATCCATGATATACATGCCTTATCTATTAAGGAACCATACTTCCATATTTTTTTCTCACGATCAGACCTGATTTGTTTTACCTTCCACAGGTTCCAGGAGATCTATCTCCCAGGACTCGGGAAGATATTGGGAATCAGCAGGAGATACAGCTGTTAGATGCCAGAAACATTGTACTAACATATTTAGATCGCACTTCAGGGTGGAGGAAGTCTGATCATTTGTTGTTAGCCTTTACAGGAAAAATAGGTGTCTTCAGGCTTCTAAGGCTTCTATTGCTAGATGGATTAAGCAAGCCATCCAGTTAGCTTACAAGAGTTCAGGAAATCACGCCCCTAGGTCATTGAAAGCACATTCTAAGCTCCCTATCAGAGCCATTCGGCTGTTTGTTCAGGCATTAGACTTCGATCCTAGTGGCTTGCCAATCCACATACAGTCGGTCAATGCCACAGTTTCTGCATACATCATCCACCCGCATGACAGGTGCAGTAGAGTGGCCATGGTGGAAGTTCGCGAGATCCTGGAGATGTCCAGATGTTATTGGCTGTACACATTCCAGGGGTGGACAACATCCAAGTGGATTTCCTCAGTCGGGCGGGAGACCAGCCCAGCAAATGGGAACTGTTGCAGTCAAAGGCCCCTGGCAGAGTGTTCTCTGCTAAAGACCTTTATGAAGGGGGGGCGCATGTTAGGCCCCCCTTTAGAGCTCCGATTTCACAATGGGACCTTAACCTGGTTCTCCCAACACTTCATGAACCTCCAATTGAGCTAATGTCGAAGGTCTCGTTGCCAATCTTTCGCAAAAGGTGCCTTTATTTGGTGGTTATAACATCCGTCCGCAGGGTGTCCGAACTGGCGCAACTGCCGGTGCAATTCCCTTACATTGTTTTTCACAAGGAAAAGGTGGTTTTTCGCCTCCCAATGCATTTCCTCCCGAAAGTGGTGTCCTCCTTTCACATCGAGGACATTGCCATGCCTTCCTTATGACCAAACCCCTCTCACCCCAGCAAGAGGAGGCTGCGTTGACTTGACGTGGTCAGGGCCTTAAAGTTTTATCTGTCGGCCACCTCATCCTGCAGAAAGCCTGCATCTCTCTTCGTAGTTCCGGCCGGGCCACATCAGCAACTGGATCAGACGAGTGGTGCTTGCAGCTTAGCGATCTCGGGGCAGGGAGCCCCTTTTCAAACCCGCTCATTTGACCAGGTCTATCTGCTCCTCCTTGGCTTTTTCGCCACCAGGCTACATCTTAGCAGGTCTGCAATCCGGCCATGTGGTCATCTGTCCACATGTTCTCAAAGTTCTATAAAGTGGATGTGCGCTCATTGGCTGATGCTGCATTTGGCCGCAAGGTGCTCCATGTGGCTGTACTGGAGTAGAACAGCCTTTTATCATCGTTTACCTGCTGTGCAGCTGCAGTTGGGTTGTTATTTTTTCCACCCACATCTGCTGCTTTAGAATAAGGAATTCTGTGACCTGAAGTGAAGATAAAAGGACATTTTTATGTATTACCCTAATAATTCCTTTCTCTTAATCTTCACTCAGTCACATAGCACTCGCCCATTTGGTGGCTCCGCAGTTTCGGCTCCATTCAGCTCTATCTGCTGTGACGTCACACCGCCTAGTGGGCTGAACAGTGCCAAACATGCCGCCGGCCTCTAGCAGTGGTAAGTAATCGCCATTCATAAATGCCTGGCATGGGTATGCACCTAGCTAAGGGTACATTGGGGCCATGTCCCACACATGCGCCGCTGGAATGCAGCTAGGGTGACTAGAGTCAATGCAGTGATTCCATAGGGTTTCACACAGTGAGACGTCCCTGCTTGGCATGCCCAGGGAGTCTGAATCGGACCATGTTTTAGTAGCTTTAGTGGCTTTTTAATGTAGACCAAAACCCTTGGTGGCTTACCCTGGCATCTAAATCTTGCTCTAGGGACATAGATCAAAACCCGGGTGGTCTAAAACCTGGGTTTTGGCGCTTTCTGGTGATGGGTATTTGTCCCCCATATACCCCACACAGCTCACCTTTCCGCTCGTCCCATGGTGCATTGACGGGCTCATGTCCAATCAGCACTTTATGGCGTGACATAGGGAGCGGGCCCATCCCTGGTTTCCCTGTGTTGTGTGTCACGCTCTTGCGCCTAACCATTCAGATACAGCTCCCATAATAGGTGAGCAATTACAGGCCTTCATGGGGGTTCAGAGCGGCTTTTGGATTCCAGGGCCGATATTGGAAGTGGACATTTTGAAGGGAGAAGCATCCTGCCAGCTCCCTAACCAGGCGGCAGTTTAGGAGGAGCCACTGCAGATGTGCAGACCCCGGGGGTGGGAGGGTGGGGAGTGGTAATGGCTTGAATCTTTTTTTAAAGTGGACCAACACCCACCCCTGATCGGCCCGGGAATCTATAAGATGGCCGATCAGCTCCCTCCCCGCGGGGCATCCGAAATCGGGATGTCCCGTGGGGTGAAACCCCCTAAAATCTTACCTTTTAGGTGACGGATAAGCCGCCGCCTCCCGCGCGTCCCTCTAGCAGGGCGTGCTCCCGCGCCTGCCGTTTGTGAATGGCCGGCGCGGGCGCGCGCCCTGTAAGAGGGACATGCGAGAGGCGGCTGCGGCTTATCGCTTGTCTGTCGCCTAAAAGGTAAGATTTTAGGGGATTTCTGGGGGGTTTCACACTATCGGGGGTGCCCCGCGGAAGTGGACCAACACCCAGGATAGTGAAAATCCTGGGTGTTGGTCCACTTTAAGGGTATAATTTACTTTGAACAAAGGGGGGTGGGAGCAGCTCAATCACTATTTATACAAAATTATCAACATTATTATTCAGGGCCTGGGAACTAATTTACCGCCCAGTTTAACCCTCTCATCAACTAAATATCAAGCAACAAACATGTCTAGCTATGTGGAAAGACAGAGATTTGGTTGCATATATCTGCAGATACATGTGGAAGCCACACTGCCCCGGCAAGGCACTCTGTGTTTAGTGTGGTCCCTACTCTTAATTTTGAGTCCCCAAAGTTGGGACATGCAATGCAGACAAATATCTGAGAGCTACTCACCTGGGAAGCTGCCAGCCTCCCTTTAGAACACTTCACAGGGAGAAATCCATATTAACTGAATTCCTCCCTGCTTGTGCTCATGGCAATTCAAATGAACTGCCGGGGCAGTGTGGCTTCCACATGTATCTGCAGATATATGCAACCAAATCTCTGTCTTTCTACATAGCTAGACATGTTTGTTGCTTGATATTTAGTTGATGAGAGGGTTAAACTGGGCGGTAAATTAGTTCCCAGGCCCTGAATAATAATGTTGATAATTTTGTATAAATAGTGATTGAGCTGCTCCCACCCCCCTTCATATAATTTACTTTCCTGGACTCCAAATCCCCCCCCCCCCCCCCCCCCCGAGCTCATTATGAGAGTCGCCCCTACAATGCGAAGCCATGCTGTTGAGTGGGCGTGGCCTGTGCATGGCAGCTTCTATTGAGGTCAAGGGGCACATACCACTGTACATGGAATGTCTAGTGTACGAAGGCATTTCCAATTCTATCTGTGTCTCTTGTAATATGCAAATAGCAGTGATGTCATGTACTGATTGTGTGGCTTTTTCCCTCCCTCTAGATGGTGTTCTACACGTGTGGACCGAATGAGGCCATGGTTGTGTCAGGTACAGCATTTCTCGCCCACATGTTGTTGCTCTTTGGTGTGTTGTCTCTTTTGGTTAAACAGTTGTAGACAAATATGAAAAATCTGCACTTAAAATCTCCTCTCCCCCAACTCTTCCTTTTAGCTCAAGAATTGTATTTTAGTTTTGTTTTTGTTTTTTTCAACTTATTTTGTTGCTTTACCGGTGCGTTACCTAATGGCTGCTTATGGATTTAAATGCAAACTCTAAATGAATGTTCAGGCAAATAAAACAACAAAATGATACTCGTAGAAACTTAGATGGTTGACAGCAGAAGGAGACCATACGCTCCATCTAGTCTGCCCTTATGTATATACTGTATGTTCTCTTTATCTTATGTGTATACTGTATGTTCTCTGTATCTTATGTGTATACTGTATGTTCTCTTTATCTTATGTGTATACTGTATGTTCTCTGTATCTTATGTGTATACTGTATGTTCTCTATATCTTATGTGTATACTGTATGTTCTCTTTATCTTATGTGTATACTGTATGTTCTCTTTATCTTATGTGTATACTGTATGTACTCTTTATCTTAGGATAGATGTGTGCTTATCCCAGGCATGTGCTCATTCACTGACTGACGATTTTCCAACTACCTCTGCTGGAAGTTTGTTCCAAGCATCTACTATTCTTTCTGTAAAATAATATTTTCTAACATTGCTCCTGATCTTCCCCCCGACTAGCTTCAGGTTGTGCCCCTTGTTCTGTCATTACAGGTCCTTCTCAAAAAATTAGCATATAGTGCTAAAGTTCATTATTTTCCATAATGAAATGATAAAAATTAAACTTTTATATATTTGAGATTCATTGCACACCAACTGGAATATTTCAGGTCTTTTTTTGTTTTAATACTGATGATTTTGCCATACAGCTCATGAAAACCCCCAAATCCTATCTCAAAAAATTAGCATATTTCATCCGACCAATAAAAGAAAAGTGTTTTTAATAAAAAAAAAGTCAACCTTCAAATAATGATGTTCAGTTATGCACTCAATACTTGGTCGGGAATCCTTTTGCAGAAATGACTGCTTCAATGTGGCGTGGCATGGAGGCAATCAGCCTGTGGCACTGCTGAGGTGTTATGGAGGCCCATGATGCTTCGATAGCGGCCTTAAGCTCATCCAGAGTGTTGGGTCTTGCGTCTCTCAACTCTCTCTTCACAATATTCCACAGATTCTTTATGGGGTTCAGGTCAGGAGAGTTGGCAGGCCAATTGAGCACAGTAATACCATGGTCAGTAAACCATTTACCAGTGGTTTTGGCACTGTGAGCAGGTGCCAGGTCGTGCTGAAAAATGCAAACTTCATCTCCATAAAGCTTTTCAGCCGATGGAAGCATGAAGTGCTCCAAAATCTCCTGATAGCTAGCTGCATTGACCCTGCCCTTTATAAAACACAGTCGACCAACACCAGCAGCTGACATGGCACCCAGACCATCACTGACTGTGGGTACTTGACAGTGGACTTCAGGCATTTTGGCATTTCCTTCTCCCCAGTCTTCCTCCAGACTCTGACACCTTGATTTCCGAATGACATGCAAAATTTGCTTTCATCAGAAAAAAGTACTTTGGGACCACTGAGCAACAGTCCAGTGCTGCTTCTCTGTAACCCAGGTTTCTGGTTCAAAAGTGGCTTGACCTGGGGAATGTGGCACCTGTAGCCCATTTCCTGCACACGCCTGTGCACGGTGGCTCTGGATGTTTCTACTCCAGACTCAGTCCACTGCTTCCGCAGGTCCCCCAAGGTCTGGAATCGGTCCTTCTCCACAATCTTCCTCAGGGTCCGGTCACCTCTTCTCGTTGTGCAGCGTTTTCTGCCACATTTTTTCCTTCCCGCTGACTTCCCATTGAGGTGCATTGATACAGCACTCTGGGAACAGCCTATTTGTTCAGAAATTTCTTTCTGGGTCTTACCCTCTTGCTTGAGGGTGTCAATGATGGCCTTCTGGACAGCAGTCAGGTCGGCAGTCTTACCCATGATGGCGGTTTTGAGTAATGAACCAGGCTGGGCTTTTTTAAAAGCCTTAGGAATCTTTTGCAGGTTTTTAGAGTTAATTAGTTGATTCAAATGATTAGGTTAATAGCTCGTTTAGAGAACCTTTTCATGATATGCTAATTTTTTGAGATAGGATTTTGGGGTTTTCATGAGCTGTAGGGCAAAATCATCAGTATTAAAACAAAAAAAGACCTGAAAAATTTCAGTTGGTGTGCAATGAATCTCAAATATATAAAAGTTTAATTTTTATCATGTCATTATGGAAAATAATGAACTTTAGCACTATATGCTAATTTTTTGAGAAGGACCTGTAGGTTTCTTCTTAAACACACTTCCCTCCTCAAACTTTCTGAATCCTTTTACATATTTAAAGGTCTCAATCATGTCCCCCCTCTCCTTTCTTTCCTCCAGACTGTACAAATTAAGCTCTTTAAGTCTCTCCTGATAAGTTTTAAGTTTAAGTCCTTCCACCATTTTTGTTGCCCACCTTTAGACCCGTTCTTTAAGTCCTTCCACCATTTTTGTTGCCCACCTTTAGACCCGTTCTATTAGAATAATGTCTTTTTGCAGGTAAGGTCTCCTGCACACAGTATTCTAGCTGTGGCCTCACCAGGGCTCTATACAGCGGCAACACAACCTCCCTCTTCCTACTGGTGATGCCTCGAGCTATGCAGCCGAGCATCCTGCTTGCTTTTCCCACTGCCTGGCTACACTGTCCAATCATCTTGCAGCTATCAGTAATCAGTACCCCTAAATCTCTCTCCTCCGAGGTCCTGGCTAACACAGTGCTGCCCATATGGTGCTCAGAGCGGGGATTCCTTCTACCCAAGTGCAGGATTTTACATTTAGAGACACTAAACTCTATAGTTTCCAGTTTTGACCATTCATTCAGTAAAGCTAAATCATTTTCCATGTTGCAGACACCTCCAGGAATATCCCCCCTATTACTAACCTTTGTTTCATCAGCAAATAGGCAAAACTTTCCTACCAAGCCTTCTCCTATTCGCTATTGTTGTCCCACAGCTGATCAGTCCTTCTCAGACTACCCGGGTGTGCAGGCCGTCCTCCATTCACCTGTGACCACAGGCACAAATGTCCTCCCCTCGCCATTTGTCACAGTGACGCTGACCCATTCACTGCAATGCGGGTGTGTTAGGCGCTGGCATGACCCCTCCATGGCAGTAAAAGAAGTGGATGTCCCAGCGCCACTGTGACTGATGACAAGGGGAGGCAGGTCATCTCCGTGGCCACAGGTGAATGGAGGATAGGCCTACTAGATACAAAAGCTGGTATCGCATCTCCAGCAAACCCTGATTATTTTAACCAAAATACGAAGCACCCTCGGGTATATATGCCTACCTGCCTGGGTTTTGCTCCGCTTTACATGGGCAGCCAGTGTAGGGGTTCCCCTGTGTATAATCCCACCACTCGTTTTCCTGGTTGTTCTTATGTCTCCAATGAACTCACGCCTTGTGCTTGGGCTTTCTCCCGGGGCAATCTAATCTAAATTAATGGAGTGACAGGCACCTCCCGCCAGGGGGGCTTCCCTACAGCTGATGCATGCCCATGCTGGCCACTCAGAAATGGTTCACTTTAAAGAGGAACATTGGGGGAGGTTAAATTCTCGCCAAGCCTCACTGATCTGCCCCCCCCCACCTCCACCTCCAGTTTTACCTTTGGAAAGTATTTACTCTGCTTGCCAAGGGGAACATCTTCTTGGTCCCTCGGTTTCCAGGCAAACTTTTGAAGGGCGGTGCCATCTTGCATCCCATAAGGCGCTGCGAGCAGCCCCCGATCTCGCGTCTTTGCAGTGCCACTGAATGGAATGCAATGGGGCCACCCGAAATCCCATGAGACTTCGCTGATCGACGTGGGACTTTGAAGAGCACGGCTCAGCTAAGCCGGCGCGTGGGGGTGGGGCAGCGATCAGGCCCTGAAGTAGCCAGATGTCGCCGCGACATCCAAAAGGTAAGTAGGGCCGATGGTGAGGGAGGGGGGATTGGCCATTTTTTATTTTGAGTCTGTTCCTCTTTAAAGTGGACCAACACCCAGGGGGGAATCGACCCGGGAATCTATAAGAAATCGGGATGTCCCGCGGGGTGGAACCCCCCAGGAAGCCCAGAAACCTTACCTGAACCGCGTTCCAACCGCGTCTCGCGCGTCCCTCTAGCAGGGCGCGCACCCGCGCCGGCCGTTTGTGAATGGCCGGCGCGGGCGCGCTCCCTGTTAGAGGGAAGCGCAAGACGCGGCCTCCAGCGCTCAGAGCCGCTGTGGTTGGACGCCGCTTGTATGTGCATACCACAGCGGCTCTGAGCGCTCTGATTGGACGAGCGCCCGCGTAGGAGCGTGGTGAGGTGAGTGTTTCCGGGCGTTCTGGGGGGTTTCACACAGCGGGGCAACCCCGATCGGATAGTGAAAATCCTGGGTGTTGGTCCACTTTAAGGTTCATCAGTCAGTCTGGCCCGCTGAGAAGCATGTATATAAACCCAATGCCTAGTTAAGGTCCAGTCTGTTTTCAAACCACTGCCCTTTCAGCGGCAGGTGGGGGTGTTTAAAGAGGAACACCAACCTCCGCCCTGATTTGGAATGCCCACTGTATGAGACTCCCTTACCTGAAGCACATACCTGTGCCAGGCCTTTCTGAATGGCTGGAGTGAGGGTGCTGCCAGTAGCGAGCTCCAGTCATCTTTCCTAGCCTATCTGACATCAGATCGGCTAAGGGAGATATGAATGGAACACTAGTGTAGAGGGTGGGGCCAGTAGCGAGCTCCATTCATCTTTCCTAGCCTATCTGACATCAGATCGGCTAAGGGAGATATGAATGGAACACTAGTGTAGAGGGTGGGGCCAGTAGCGAGCTCCATTCATCTTTCCTAGCCTATCTGACATCAGATCGGCTAAGGGAGATATGAATGGAACACTAGTGTAGAGGGTTGGGCCAGTAGCGAGCTCCATTCATCTTTCCTAGCCTATCTGACATCAGATCGGCTAAGGGAGATATGAATGGAACACTAGTGTAGAGGGTGGGGCCAGTAGCGAGCTCCATTCATCTTTCCTAGCCTATCTGACATCAGATCGGCTAAGGGAATTTATGAATGGAACACAAGTGTTGATTGGCCGGCCATGTGCCATGGAATTCCCAGATGCTGAGTGTTTATAAGCAACCTGTGAGATTTCCTACAGGGGGAAAACCAGGCGGGATGGACGCCTAAATGTCACAACTTATTCTGGAAAAGTCAGAGCAGCCTTTTGATTTCAATTGCGGCCAACCTGCTTATGTTTGCACTAAATTCCTCATCATCCTGAGACCTCTGGTGACTGATCCACTTTAAAGTGGACCCCCAAGCCTGTCACACTGCAGCTTCCCCTTCACCCCAGACATCCTGAGAAATAAGCTACAGAACTGTGCAAGGGATTCCCCTTGGACTCAATGGCTCATAGGGTGGCTCTCGATAATATGGGCTTCACAAACTGTTGTATATAGACTCCTTGCCTGTTTTGATGGTTCACTGAATTGTATAAAAGGGTCTTTGGACAGTATGGGCGTGACTTGAGGGTGGTAGGGGAGCCTTAGCAGTTATATAGGAGGTTTATTAAGATAGAAAAGCGGACCAAAACCCACATTTTTAACTAGCATCCTCTGAAATGCTCCCCCCACGATTAGTAACTTTTGCCTGTTTTTACTGCTCCTACTTCACTTTAATCCCAGATAATAGCACCTATTTTAGCTGTAAAGCTCCACCTCCTCCATTCATTGCCACTGTTGTGTGTGGCAATGATGCCACACTTATGCCATGACTTATCATCTGCAATCCTACAGAGAGGGACAGCAAAAAAGCAGTGTTCCAGGGCGATTTGATTAGTGAAAATATCCATTTCTAGTTCTACACCGTAAGAAGAAAGAATTGGCAGGGGCTTTGGTCAAAAGTATTTCACAAGTTCAGTGTGTTATGGTCTGCTTTTATGGAGGACCTAAACTGCTGTTGGGGCATAGGTGGCCATTGTATGCTTGCGGGCACATAAGAATTTTTCCTCCGCATTTAACCTATCCATGCAGTGAGCGTACACATGCCCGGAGCATTTGAGGGGGGGGGGGTTAGGTGCCCTGCTCAAAGGCGCTTCAGTCCATGACCGGGATTTGAACCTGTCACCCTTTTGTACCCCCAGCCAGTCAACCCTCTCTCCCCCTGCTCGATTGGGGCGTTAAAATAAAAAAAGAACTCACCCGGTTTGCCAAAATCCTTCCTTGATTCCAGCAGGTCTCTGCATGGCATCCATAGACTTCAGTAACAGGCCAGTACAGTCACACTTGCAATGGATTGGGTTGCAGACCTGTCACTCGGTGTCTCGGCTTCAAATTTCATGTACATTGCCCACCCCCCTGTGAGTTGTTTATTTTATTGTCCAAATTGGCCTTAGCACATAGGGGGAGATGGGTGAATAAGGTGTTATACAATGCTAAAAAAGTTCTTCTTTAAGCTGGCACAATATATTTATTCTAAGTATGTCACACACCCCGCTTCAGAATAGTCATTACACTTGGGTTATACCAACCTGTAGAGGGCGATCTTGCAGAGATGTCATGGAAAAAAAGGGAGCCCCTCCCAGTCCATAAATACCTGGGACCTCCCACTCATTCCCCAGTCTTTCATCTCTGCAGACGGCGAGCAAGTCAGAAGATGGATGTCTCCTCCTTGCAGGTAGCCAGGGTAACTCCCGGCCCCCCTCTTTGGGTCTATTTCTGCCTGGATCTACTGTTATCCCCCTTTTTGTTTTTAAATAGAGCCTCCCAGCCTAGGCTGCGGGTCCGGGCAAGGGTAGACGGTGCTTAGGAGCCATGCTCCACCGTGAGACCCCATACTAAGGGGTAGGCGGTATTCCGGGTTGGTGATCCCGGTTGGGATGCCCTGTCCTTGCCCTTACGCCTTGGTGGTGTATTCTAAGTATGTCACACACCCCACTTCAGACATTAATAATTACAATAGGGTTAACTCACCGCTAGGTGGCAGCATTGCAGAGAATCTCCAAAAATTCAACAGGCCCCTCCCGGTCTATACATACCTGGTACCTCCCAAGAACCTCCCAGTGTTGTTCTCTGCAAGGTGGCGACAAGACAGAACAAAGAAGTCTCCTGCTATCACCCCGGCCCCCCCCCCCCCCCCCCCCCCGTGGTCTATTTCTGCCCGGCTCTTGTTTTGTAACATACTTGTTAACTGGCAGCCTCCCAGCTTCGGCTGTAGGCCGGGCAAAAGGTAGCCGGCACCTTTGGTGCCTAGGAGATTAGCTCCTCCGCTCGACCCTTCATTGCGGGGCATAGCGGGATTCCCGGAGTGGTGATCCGGATGTGGGATGCCCCCATTTAATTAGTGGAAGTTAGCGGTTCAGGATGTGTCTAGCCCTGGGACATTAGTTATTTCTCACTCCGGGGTGTGTGGCGCGCTTTGGGACCGGTGACATGGTTGTGTGAGTGTGGCTGCTGCGCTGGCTGGTTTTGTGAGGGCTCCTGCGCTGTTTACTGTGGCGTTTTTTTGTCTGGATCTGCCTTGTGTGTGTGTCTTTTACTTCAGCTGCTGCTGGTGTGAGTTGGCGTTTCTCCCCTCAGGAGCCGGGGGGGCGGTCCCGCCTGTGGCTGAGCGCCGTGCTCGGCGCTTGCAGCCTGGCGTGTCCGGCCTGCACAGGGGTGATAGAGGGAGATGAGCGTGTGTGTGTTGCGCACTTGGGACCGGCAGGTTGCTCCGCCGGTCCCGTCTTGGAGGCTGAGCGCGGTTCGCTGGTCTGGCTTGCGATGACGCCGCAGGGGGGCGGGACCGCGCGCGCGCGGGCCGCGCGCTGATTGGCCGTTTTGGAGGGGCGTGGCTTTCTCGGCTCCCGCGCTCCCGGGGCTCGTCTTCCCCTCCCTCACTGTCACGGAGCGGTGTTCGGGCCGCCATCTTTCTGCGTTTGCCTCTCTGCGCTTGTGCTCTCTCAGGTAGGCGTTTCTGGTAGTAACTTGCGGGGGTTGTTTTTGGTCACATAAAGGACTGGTGGCCTGGCCCCCCGCCTTGCGTCCCCTCCTTCTCCCTCCTCCTCGCTCCCGCACGTCTTTTTAAGGTGCTAGCTGTATATATTAACCATCTCCTTTTGTCTATGGTTAATGAGGGGGGGGGGTTGTATGATATTCTTGTATGTTTTTATAGGTATTATTGTGCCTGGATTGACTGTTGTCCCTGTTCTTTTGTGTCTTTCAGATCCTGGGATCCCGTCTGGCAGGGCTCTCCCGGTCTTATATACCTGGCTTGTGGGGGGTTGCTTTATAAAAATATATATAAGGGTTTTTTATGCTATTCCCCTGGGTCAGGATTTTTAGACAATTTTTAGATTTCGTTTACTGCATAAATCCCTGGGTTCTGCGAATGCCATAAATTTCACCACATGGAGGCTGCCACAGATACCGGGAATGGTTCTTCGGGACAATCCAAGGTGCGCGGGGGTTGTGGGACTCCGCTCCAGGGAGATGATGTCATTTTGTGTATCCCATGTGCACGGCAGAACATTGCACGGCAGTCCAGTACTCCGGTGCCTAGCACTTCGTCGGCCGCGCCATCTCCCTCTCCCCCTCGCTTATTCCGGACCCCATGTGACGTTGTCCTGGGCGGGGATTCGCAGTCTGAGGTATGTGCCCGTTTGACCAGCCTTGAGAAAAGGTTTTCCGCAATGGCCGCTCAGAAGGCTCCGGCTAAGCGGAAGCATCTGTCTCCGCCTTCGCCGGATTCAGATGAGGAAGTTGTTGGAGATCTGGATTGGTCGGATCGTCCCCGTGAAGAAGGTGAGCTCATTGAGGAAGAAGATTCTGATGTTCAGCAGTTGCTGGGTTCTGAGGGGGATCAGGCTGAGGGCCTTCCTCTCGATTCCTCTGCCATTCTGACCCAGATGTTTGAGGTTTTGGATTTGGATCCTCCGGTGGTTGCTCCTAGGCCTAAGGGTCAGCTTTTTGGGGTGTCCAAGCAGCGCTTGGAGTTTCCCAGCCAACAGCATTTTGAAGAGATTGTTTTCAAGCAATGGGAGCAACCTACGCGTCCCGTCTAGCTGGGATAGGAAGTATCCCTTTCCGGCGGACTTGATGAAGTGTTGGTCTGTCCCCCCTGAGGTAGATACTCCGGTCTTGGGACTGTCCAACACGGCGGTCGTGCATTCCCCTGACACGACTTCGCTCAGGGACGGCGAGGATCGCCGGATTGATCAGCTAGCCCGTCATGGTTTTGTATGTGCGGGTTCGGTGTTAAGGCCTGTCTGTGCTTCGGCTCTTTTGACTTTTGCGGTCAGGTCTATTGTCAGGGACTTGGGTGTGGATCTCGAGCCTACCTGTGATGAGTCTCTTGCGCTTAAGCGCTGTGATTCCTTCTTGTCCTTTATCCTGGCCGCTCAGGAGGATGCCATGTTGATGTGTGGCAGGGCTACTGCCTTGCTGGTGGCTATCCGGCGCTGTGTGTGGTTGAGACAGTGGACGGCTGATTTTAATTCTAAAAGATCGCTCACGGCTCTTCCCTTTTTAGGTTTGAGGCTTTTTGGTGAGAGGCTGGATTCTGTTGCCAAGGGAGGTAAGTTACCTCAGCGCAAGAAGTTTCGCCGTTCCTTTCGGGGGACGGTTTCTTTCAATCCGTCCTTTCGGGGAGCCGGCAGGGGTGCGGGCTCCTCGGCCTCCAGGGGCGCCAGTTGGAATAGGGGTAGAGGCCGTGGCCGTCCCGCTCGCGTCTGGGGTGCCAAGCCCAAGCCAGTTGCCAAGCCCGCCCAGCAATGAGGGGGCGCCCTCACCCGTTCGGGTGGGGGGACGGTTGCAACTTTTCTCCCGGGTGTGGGACCAGGAGGTCTCGGACAGATGGATCCGGGAGGTGGTTTCGGCCGGTTACAAGTTGGAGTTCGAGTCCCGTCCTCCTCCAAGGTTCTTCAGGTCTCGGGTGTCTTTGGATCCTTTGGCCGCGCAGGGGCTCCTGGCGGCGGTAAGGAATCTTCTAGGCTTAGCTGTCATTTGCCCGGTTCCTTCTTCAGAGGTAGGGCGCAGGTTTTACTCAAATCTCTTCACTGTCCCCAAAAAGGACGGGTCCTTCCGTCCTATTCTGGATTTGAAGTTTCTCAACAGGTTTATTCGCCCCCGGAAGTTCCGCATGGAAACCCTGCGGTCTGCGATCGGTTCGCTTCGGCAGGGGGACTTTATGACGTCCATAGACATCAAGGATGCGTACCTGCACATTCCGATTTTTCCAGCTCATCAGCGGTTCCTTCGTTTCATGGTGGAGGATCGGCACTTTCAGTTTGTGGCTCTTCCATTCGGCCTCACCTCTGCTCCGAGAGTGTTCACCAAGGTGTTGGCGGGGGTGATGGCCCTGCTCAGAGCTCAGGGGATTCGCATTGTGCCTTACCTGGACGATCTTCTCATCATGGCGCCCTCCTTCAGTCAAGCAGAGGGGGACACCAGCACGGTGGTGTCTATGTTGGAGAGGTTCGGCTGGGTGATCAATTACCCCAAGTCCTCGCTGGTTCCGGCCAGGGTGGTGACCTTTTTGGGGATGTCGTTGGACTCCTGCCAGCACAGAGTGTTTCTCCCTCAGGCCAAGGTTCTGCTGATTCAGGAATTGGTCCAGTTGCTTCTCTCCCATCCTCATCCGCCCATTCGTCTGGGGATGAGACTGGTGGGGTTGATGGTGGCCTCGTTCGAGGCAGTTCCCTTTGCTCAGTTTCATACGAGGACTCTTCAACTTCATCTTTTGGCATCTTGGGACCGGCGTCCGGGGTCGTTGGATCGGTCCTTCCGGTTGTCCCCTCGGGTTCGGCAGTCCCTTCTGTGGTGGTTGGTCTCGGACAACCTTCTGAAGGGCAGGTCGTTTCTGACCCCGCTTTGGGAAACTGTCACCACGGATGCCAGTTTTTCAGGCTGGGGAGGTTTTTGGAAGGATCTTCGGTTTCATGGGCAGTTGGACCCTCAGGAGGCCCACTTGCCCATCAATGTTCTGGAGTTGCGAGCCATCAGGTTGGTTCTGTCTCGCTTGACGCATCATTTACAAGGTCTGCCGGTTCAGGTTCGATCAGACAATCAGACGGCGGTTGCTTACATCAATCACCAAGGAGGGACCCGCAGTCTGGGTGCCCACAGGGAGGTGTCTCTGATTTTAGTCTGGGCGGAGACTCATGTCCCTTGCATCTCGGCAGTTTACATTCCGGGAGTGGAAAACACAGAGGCGGATTTTCTGAGCCGGTGTGCGTCCCGTCGGGGGGAGTGGTCTCTCCATCCCCAGGTGTTCCGGTCGCTTTGTCTCCGGTGGGGGACGCCGGAGGTGGATCTGTTTGCCTCTCGTCACAATCACAAGCTTCCGTCCTTTGTGTCCCTGTCCCGGGACCCTCTGGCTCTGGCGGTGGATGCCATGGCTCTCAGCTGGAGGGACCTGGGGTTTCTTTATCTGTTTCCTCCGATTCCCATGCTAGGCAGGGTTCTGCGAAAGTTGGTTCTGGAGGGAGTTCCCGCCTTTCTCGTGGCTCCAAGGTGGCCAAGGCGGGTGTGGTTCGCAGACATCGTTCGTCTGGCCGTAGATCAGTTCGATCTGCCTCTTCGGCCGGATCTTCTCACACAGGGTCAGCTTTGTTACCCCAGTTTACAAACGCTGGCTTTGACGGCTTGGCTGCTGAAACCTCCATCTTAAAGGAGGAGGGTCTTTCGGATGCGGTCATTCGGACTCTTATTAGTGCTAGGAAGAGATCTTCTTCTTCCATCTATTACAGGTATTGGAGATCTTATATTGATTGGTGTGAGGCTAGGTCTTTGCCTTGCCGGGTCTTTTCTGTGTCTAGGATTTTGGAGTTTCTTCAGTCGGGGCTGGACTCTGGTCTTCAGCTGAGTACCTTGAAGGGGCAGGTTTCTGCTTTGTCAATTTTTTTCCAGAAGTCTTTTGCTAGCCATTCCTTGGTCAAGACCTTTTTCCAGGGGGTTACGCATGTGCGGCCTCCTAGGAAGCCTTTGCTCCCAGTGTGGGATTTGAATTTGGTTCTTTCTGCTCTTAAGGCTCCTCCCTTTGAGCCTTTGCGGGATATTGCTCTGTCCACTCTTACTCAGAAGGTTGCCTTTCTGGTGGCCATCACTTCGGTTCGGCGTGTTTCAGAGTTTGCAGCTTTGTCTGTTCAGGCTCCTTATTTCGAGGATCATCAGGACAAAGTGGTTTTTCGTTTCAAGTCAGACTTTCTCCCTAAAGTGGTCTCTGCTTTTCATCTTAACCAGGACATTGTGCTTCCTTCCTTGTGTCCTAAGCCTAAGAATGTCAAGGAGAGTGCTCTGCACTGCTTGGATGTGGTACGTTGTGTTAGGTACTGTCTGCGTGCTACGTCTTCTTTTCGTAAGACTGATGCCTTTTTCGTTGTGCCCTGTGGGCCTAGGAAGGGTTTGGCTCCGGCTAAGTCTTCCATTAGTAAATGGATTCGTCAGGCCATTGTTGGAGCTTATTCGGCTAAGGGGAAGGATCCTCCTTTTCGCGTTACTGCTCATTCTACGCGTGCGGTTGGTGCGTCCTGGGCTTTTCAGCACCAGGCTTCGGTTGAACAAGTGTGTAAGGCTGCAACTTGGTCTTCTGTTCATACTTTTTCTAAGTTCTATAAGGTTGATGTGCGGGCCTCAGCGGATGCTGTGTTTGGCCGCAAGGTTTTGCGGGCTGCAGTGGTTTGAGTTTTTTCTGCGTTATTGCCTGTTCGGATACCCACCCTTTTCTGGACACTGCTGTTGGATGTCCCTATTGTAATTATTAATGTCTGAAGTGGGGTGTGTGACATACTTAGAATAATACCATTTTGTGAATACTCACCTGTAAAATGGGTATTATAAGTATGTCACACACCCCACTTCACCCGCCCTTTTTGGTATCCTGGCTCTTTATATGGTGAAGTTTAGTTCGTTACGTTGAGGGTTACATTTTTTGTTCCTGGTACCTTGTCTTACTGCTGTTCTAATACTGGGTGATTGTTGGGAGGTACCAGGTATGTATAGACCGGGAGGGGCCTGTTGAATTTTTGGAGATTCTCTGCAATGCTGCCACCTAGCGGTGAGTTAACCCTATTGTAATTATTAATGTCTGAAGTGGGGTGTGTGACATACTTATAATACCCATTTTACAGGTGAGTATTCACAAAATGGTATTTTTTCCCCCTTTCCCGGTCACCCGTTGTTCCCTACTGCTGGGGGGGGGCGCTTATTCCCGTTTAATTTCTTAGAGGCATGGTTTATGCGCAACGTGTGTGTATGTGTGTGTTTTACTGTCCCTTGACCGGCGCCGCCGGCCGTTGCTGGCAGCCTTCGGGGGAGCTTCTTCCCCTCCGGTGCGGTTTAGGGGGGGGCGGGCGCGGGGCGCGATCCTGCGGCCCGCCCCCTCCCTCCCCCCGTGCTGCTTGTGCCGCTGCGGACCCGGCCACTGGCCGGGAGCCGCGTTGTGTCAGGGGAGAGGGTCGGGCGCAGCGCGCGGTCCGCGCCGACCCGCCCTTCTTCATCCTTGCTGCCTTCCCGTCGCATCGTGCTGGCTTGTGTGGAAGCCATTACTGTAAGCGCCCAGTGGGCTCCATTCTTTTATTGGCTGTACTTCTGCTTGTTAGTTCGCAAGATTGATATAGATACATATATATGTATATGTGCTCGTTTGGCCTTTTCTGTTTTTGTGCACAGCATATTGTGTGATATGTGTGTGATAGTCCCTCTTTTTGTATTCCATTCCTCCGGGTTGGGATAAGAAATATCCCTTTCCGGTGGATGCGGTGAAGCGCTGGTCGTCCCCGCCCGGGGTGGACGCCCCCTGTTTTGGGGTTGTCTAGCACCTCCGTTTTGCATTCTCCTGACTGTTCTACTCTCAAGGATGGTGAGGATAAACGCATTGACCAGATGGCTTGTCATGGTTTTGCCAGTGTCGGGTCGCCCTTGCGGCCTGTTTGTGCTTCGGCGCTTTTAGTAGTGGCTTCTAGGTCGGTTGTTAGGGACCTGTTGTCTGCTTCCAGGCTTGACCCGGCTAGTGATGAGTTCACCGCCCTTAAGCGGTGCGAATTGTTTTTGTCATTTGTGTTAGCCGCCCTGGATGACACCATGGTGATGTGTAGTAGAACTTCGGCCTTGCTTGTGGCTATTCGGCGGTCGGTTTGGTTACGCCAGTGGGCGGCTGATTTTGTGTCCAAGAAGTCGCTTCCTGCTCTTCCCTTTTTGGGGTTGCGGCTCTTTGGAGAAAAATTGGATTCGGTCGTCCCTTTCGGGGGTGGCTTCCTTTGCTCCTTCCTTTTGCGGGGCCAGAGCTGGCAGGGGATTGGCTGTCTTCTCCTCCAGAGGTGATTCCTGGAACAGGGGCAGAGGACGTGCCCGTCCAGGACACAGCTGGGGCTCTAAGCGCAAAGCCGCTGCCAAGCCGGCTCAGCAATGAGGGGGCGCCCTCACCCTTGCGGGTGGGGGGATGGATGCGTCACTTCTCCCAGGTCTGGGACCAGAAGGTCTCGGACAGATGGATTCGGGAAGTGGTGTCTTCCGGTTACAAGCTGGAGTTCGAGATTCGGCCTCCTCCCAGATTCTTCAGGTCTCGGGTGCCCTTGGATCCTCTGGCAGCGCAAGGGCTCCAGGCGGCAGTAAAAGATCTCCTGGACATGGCTGTCATTTGCCCGGTGCCTTCCTCGGACCGGGGCCTGGGATTCTATTCCAATCTGTTCACGGTGCCCAAGAAGGATGGCTCCGTTCGTCCCATCCTGGATCTGAAGCTCCTCAACAGGTTTATCCGTCCCAGGAAGTTCCGCATGGAAACTCTGCGTTTAGCCATAAATTTGCTTCGTCAGGAGCACTTCATGACGTCCATAGACATCAAGGATGCTTATCTGCATGTTCCAATCTTCCCGCCACATCAGAGATTTCTCAGGTTCGTGGTGGAAGATCGGCATTTTCAGTTTGTGGCTCTTCCTTTTGGCCTTACCTCGGCTCCAAGGGTTTTCACCAAGGTGCTAGCAGGGGTGATGGCCCTCCTCAGAGCCCAGGGTATCCGCATCATGCCTTATCTGGACGATCTTCTCATTATGGCATCCTCTCTCAGCCAGGCGGAGCTAGATACCAGGACTGTGGTATCCACTCTGGAGAGATTCGGCTGGGTGATCAACTACCCCAAGTCCTCCCTCTTTCCGTCCAGGGTGGTGTTGTTTCTGGGAATGTCTCTGGATACTTCTCAGACCAGGGTGTTCCTTCCTCGGCCCAAGGTTCTTTTGATTCAGGAATTGACTCGGCTTCTTCTGTCCCTCCCTCGTCCGTCCATCCGGCTGGGGATGAGACTGGTGGGATTGATGGTAGCCTCCTTCGAAGCGGTTCCCTTTGCTCAGTTTCACACAAGGAAGCTCCAGCTCCATCTCTTGGCGGCCTGGGACAGGTCTCCGCTGTCATTGGATAAGTCTTTTCTGATGTCCCCCCGGGTTCGGCGTTCCCTTCAGTGGTGGCTGGAACCAAGCAATCTGATGAGGGGCAGATCCTTTCTGACCCCTCGTTGGGAGACGGTCACCACGGATGCCAGCCTGTCAGGGTGGGGAGGTGGGGGGTTTGGAAGGATCTTCAGTTTCAGGGACTGTGGGGGCCTCAGGAGGCTCACGGTCCCATCAATGTTCTGGAGCTGAGAGCCATCAGGTTGGTTCTGTCTCACTTGACTCTTCAGTTGCAGGGCTTACCGGTTCAAGTTCGGTCGGACAATCAGACGGCGGTCGCCTACATCAATCACCAGAGAGGGACTCGCAGCAGGAGTGCCCTCAGGGAAGTGTCCTTGATCCTGGCTTGGGCAGAGAGCAATGTCCCATGCATCTCGGTGGTGTACATTCCGGGAGTGGAGAACACGGAGGCGGACTCCCTGAGCAGGTGCTCATCTCGCTGGGGGGAATGGTCTCTCAGCCCCAAGGTGTTTCGGTCACTTTGCCACAGGTGGGGGACTCCGGAGGTGGACCTCGTTGCCTCTCGTCACAATCACAAGCTTCCGGCATTTGTGTCTCTCTCGCGGGATCCGCTGGCTCTGGCAGTGGATGCCATGTCTCTGAGCTGGAGGGATCTGGGGTTTCTGTACCTGTTCCCTCCGTTCCCTATGGTGGGCAAGGTGGTGTGCAAGCTGGCTCTAGAGGGTGTGTCAGCAATCTTGGTGGCTCCAAGATGGCCAAGGCAGGTTTGGTTCGCAGACGTGGTGCGGTTGGCAGCGGATCAGTTCGATCTGCCCCTTCTGCCGGATCTGCTCACTCAGGCTCAACTACTCTACCCCAATTTACCAACGCTGGCTTTGACGGCGTGGCTGCTGAAACCTCCATCTTGAAGGAGGAAGGTCCTTCTGATGCTGTGATTCAGACTCTGGTTAGTGCTAGGAAGAGGTCTCTATCATCTACTATAGGAGGTCTTATATTGATTGGTGTGAGGTCCGGGCCTTGCCTTGCAGGGTTTTCTATCCCTAGGGTTTTGGAATTTCTGCAACATGGTCTGGACTTGGGGTTACAGCTTAGTACGTTGAAAGGGCACGTTTCTGCCCTGGCGGTTTTCTTTCAAAAGTCTTTTGTTCTTCATCCTCTGGTTAAGACCTTTTTTCAGGGGGTTGCGCATGTGCGGCCTCCTAGGAAGCCTTTGGTCCCAGTTTGGGATTTGAATTTGGTTCTTTCTGCTTTGCAGGGTCCTCCTTTTGAGCCTTTGCAGGATGTTGCTCTTTCTACGCTTACTCAGAAGGTTGCTTTTTTGGTTGCCATCACTTCCGTTCGGTGTGTATCGGAGTTGGTGGCTTTGTCCATTCAGGCCCCGTACTTTGAGAGGCATCAGGACAAGGTTGTTTTCCGCTTCAAGCCAGATTTCCTTCCTAAGGTGGTTTCTGCCTTTCATCTTAATCAGGACATTGTTCTACCCTCCTTGTGTCCTAAGCCTAGCAATGACAAGGAGAGGGTCTTGCATTCTTTGGATGTGGTTCGCTGTGTGAAGTACTATTTGGTGGCTACTTCCTCTTTTCGTAAGACTGACGCCTTTTTCGTGGTGCCCTCTGGGCCTAGGAAAGGTCTGGCACCCGCCAAGTCTTCTATTAGTAAATGGATTCGCCAGGCCATTGTTGGGGCCTATTCTGCCAAGGGGAAGATTCCCCCTTTTCGTGTTACTGCTCATTCTACTCGTGCTGTTGGGGCGTCCTGGGCTTTCCAGCATCAGGCCTCTGTTGAGCAAGTTTGTAAGGCTGCTACTTGGTCTTCGGTTCACACTTTTTCCAAGTTTTACAAGGTTGATGTGCGGGCCTCAGCGGATGCTGTTTTTGGCCGCAAAGTTGTGCAAGCTGCAGTGGTTTAAGTTTGTGCATTGTTGCCTTGCTTTGGATCCCTGCCCTTTATGGACACTGCTATTGGATGTCCCAAGTGTAATGACTATTCTTAAGCAGGGTGTGTGACATACTTAGAATAATACCATTTTGTGATTACTCGCCTGTAATATGGGTATTATAAGTATGTCACACACCCCGCTTCACCCCGCCCTTTGGTATTTTGGATCCTTTATATGGTGAACCTTTTTTACTGTTACTGGTTATTTTGGCTCTTCCTGGTCCCTTACCTTACTGCTTTCTTAATACTGGGGAATGAGTGGGAGGTCCCAGGTATTTATGGACCGGGAGGGGCTCCCTTTTTTTCATGACATCTCTGCAAGATCGCCATCTACAGGTCGGTATAACCCAAGTGTAATGACTATCTGAAGCGGGGTCTGTGACATACTTATAATACCCATTTTACAGGTGAGTATTCACAAAATGGTATTATCTGTAACCTATCTACACAGTGACTGTGTCTTTTGTTCCAGGGTTTTGTCGCACCCCCCCTGTAATGATTGCTGGTGGCCGAGTGTTTGTCCTGCCCTGTGTGCAGCAGATTCAGAGGTGAGATACTATTCTATTTATTTGCATTGTGACAGTCCACTTAAAGCGGACCTTCCATCTAAATAAGAGCCTATCTTATGTTTCCCCCACCCTGTACATAGAGATTGCTCACATTAAAAATCATCCTACCTGCACCTATTGTGTTTTTTGAGCCTTTTAACATCCAAGATGGCGGACCATGAAGTCTCAGACTGCCTGCAGACAGGAAGTGTTTTCTGACTGTGCCGCTTTGCATTCTGGGATTGCTGACCTTTTCCTGACCCCAGCTCTGCTCTGTCTGTGCAAAGCACAGCTATAACTTAGTCCCCTGTACTTTTGCTCCGCTCTCCTCTCCTTAGTATGTGATGCTTCTGAGGCAAGATGGCGGCGTCTGTATCCTAGTGTCCTGAACAGAGTTGCAGCCCAGTGGGGGGGGGGGAAGAATAAGTGACTAAAAACTTATAAATTAAATTATAAAATATATTAATTTTAGATGCTGGGAAATAGTTTTTTTTACGGTTTGGGCTTTTCATTAAATGATGCTGAAGGTCCGGTTTAACTGAACATCGACTGCCCCTCTCCTCAAGCCCTAATGGGGCTTCTATAATAATGACTGATATATACATACAGTAACAGAGGATATACACACGTCTTGTCTGTACGCGTTTTAGGATCTCCCTGAATACACTGACTCTGAACGTGAAGAGTGACAAGGTCTACACTCGCCATGGAGTACCTATCTCTGTTACCGGCATTGCTCAGGTAAGTCTGAGCTTAAGCAAACACACACACACATCTAACTGGTAGTAAAACCGGCTTTAGCTTACACACGTTTGAAAATGTGTTTTAAAGCTGTATTACCCCTAAAAAGGCCTTTTCGTGTAGTACGGTCCCCTGTGTATGAGCCACATAGTTGGGACATGCGCTGGAACAAGTATCTTCAGAGCTACTTACTGGTTGAGTTACCGACCTGCATTATGTACACTACACAGGAGTATACCGTATTTTTGGGATTTGGAGGAGTAAAATAAGAAAAAATTATTTTAAACCAAAAACGCACCATTACAGACAATGTGGCATTCCCCCTATTCCATTCCTCATGGGCAGTGTGGCATTTCCCCTATTCCATTCCTCATAGGCAGTGTGGCATTCCCCCTCCCATTCCCACAGGCAGTGTGGCATTCCCCCTCCCATTCCCACAGGCAGTGTGGCATTCCCCCTCCCATTCCCACAGGCAGTGTGGCATGCCCCATCCCATTCCCTTAGGCGTGTGGATGCCCCCATTCTATAGGCAGTGTGGCATTCCCCCTCCTATTCCCATAGGCTGAGTGGGATACCCTAATGGCATAGGCAGTGTGGCACACCCCATCCTATTCCCCATATAGGCAGTGTGGCATTTTCCACATTCCCCCTCCCATTCCCCCATATAGGCAGTGTGGCACCCCCCCCCCCCATCCCATTCCCCATATAGGCAGTGTGGCATTCCCCATATAGGCAGTGTGGCATTCCCCATATAGGCAGTGTGGCATTCCCCATATAGGCAGTGTGGCATTCCCCATATAGGCAGTGTGGCATTCCCCATATAGGCAGTGTGGCATTCCCCATATAGGCAGTGTGGCATTCCCCCCTCCCATTCCCCATATAGGCAGTGTGGCATCCCCCACCCATTCCCCATATAGGCAGTGTGCCCCCCCCCCCCAATTCCCATAGGCAGTGTGGCATATATATTCCCATAGGCAGTGTGGCGGTATATAGCCAACTGCTGGAGAACTGTAGGCCTTAGACTGGCTGGACAAGCTGAAACTTGTGGTTAAGCTTTAATCGACATTTAAGAATATGTATGCATGGTTCCAGTCCTATTAAAGCAGAACAAAACCCACCAGCGCCGCCCCCCCACGAAATCTAAAAAAAAAAAATCTAGGGCCCACCGCAAAGCCAATGATCGGTGGAGAGAGGGAGGAGGGGCAGGGGGCACAGATTTTCCCTTTTTCTTATGTGTGTGTTAATTTTACTGTTAACCCATGTGAACTGGTAAGGGATCGACAAGGCCCCTCTACCAGTTCACAAGGCAGGGTGGGCTGGCAAGTCACCTGCAGCAAGCCGGTTACCTGCCCCTCCAAAGCCCAGGGGGGAGGGGCAGAAGAGCCCATGGGCGGCGAAGGCTACGCTGGCTTGTAGCCCCCAGGACCAGGGCCACCGAGGCTTGCCTCCACTCCCTGGTCTACAAACCCCCAATAGCCCTGGCTGGTTATTCTGGGAAGGGGCAACCCCACGCCTTTTTTACCCTAACCTTTATAGTGGGGCTAGTAGTTGTATTTTATTTGTAAATGTTATAAAGTGCTCTTTTCAGTTTGCGGGGTTTCCTGGGCAGGAATGGAGGGTACCTATACAAATGTGGTACTGTATTAATCTGGAAAAATGGGGCTTTCACGTGCAATATGATTTTCTTGAATAAAATCAATGTTTTATTTAAAATATTTCATCTTTTAAAAAAAAAATATTTATTTTTTTTCCCTGAAAAATATTTAATTTTCCTGTAAATCCCTTCAAAAATAACAGTTGAACATGTATAGCGCAAAATAGTGAAAAATGGTCTGGCAACAGAGGGTGGCAAAATTTCAGTGTGGCACTGAGGATTCCTGAGCACTGGTGGTGGAATTGATCCAATTTTAAAAAGACAAGTGCAAGTAATAATTTTAACCCTGCGGAGTCTTTCTATGGTTAACATGGCAAAATCTCTAGAAGACATCAGCGGCTTCTTACCTCATCGTGCGGGTGCGACTCGTGCTGCTCGATGCTGTCACCCACTCCCGCTGCTCGCTCTCTGTCAGGGGCCGGCTCACCCGGGAGGAATGTGGGATACATACTCCTTGGTGTAGCAAGATGGCGGCGTGGAGGTACATCTCCATATGTCATTCAATAAATAAAATGTTCTGAGCATGCTCTATGAGGGAAGGTACGTTTTTGAGGCAATCCGGGGGGTTTCACACAGGGACAGGATCCAAACCCTGGGATAGGGAAACCCCTCACCGAACCAACAGAGCATGTGCGAGCTTTCGTCCAATTAGCAACGCTTGCAGCTGATATTCTTGGCAAATGGCTGTTTACAGGCAGAGCTCATCAATAGTAAGCGCTTAGCGGCCGCGTTCCCAGGCGAGGGCACGCTCCCTTCCCCGGCCTATTTGAATGGCTGGGTGCAGGAGCGCTCTTCGGCCTAGAGATTCCGAGGTCAGGCGTCGCTGATAACATCGGCGTGGAAGCCACGGTTAGGTTAGTTGCTGAGTCACACAGCGGGGCATCCTGATTTGCTTGCCCCATGGGAAAGCCAGTGGCCAGCCCTAGAGTAGCAAGATGGTGTAGCAAGATGGCGGCGTGGAGGTACATCTCCATATGTCATTCAATATATAAAATGTTCTGAGCATGCTCTATGAGGGAAGGTATGTTTTTGAGGCAATCCGGGTGTGTTTCACACAGGGACAGGATCCAAACCCTGGGATAGGGAAACCCCTCACTGAACCAACAGAGCATGTGCGAGCTTTCGTCCAATTAGCACCGCTTGCAGCTGATATTCTTGGGAAAGCCAGTGGCCAGCCCTAGAGTATGTTAGAATCCAGAGCGGGCCCAGGTTGGGGTTTTGTTCTGCTTTAAACCTCAGCCAAAAGACACCGAACCCTTTGCACAGGAGCAGTTAGATTTTCCGAGAGCCCGCACATGCGCCATTGTACCAGGGAGTTATTACCGGCACTCTGGGGATATTCTCACAGAGGGGCATCCCGATTTGGGGGAAAGCCAGCGGCCGGCCCTAGAATTTAAAAGATTCCCTGTTTTGGACCGCTTTAAAGTAGACCGAAATCCAGGTTTTTCACTCACCTAGGTTTTAGTTCTACTGGGGCATCCTGTTTCGGGATGGTGCGTGTGTGTGTAATCCTCTACGCTTCTCTTAACATAGAAACATAGAAGGTTGGCGGCAGAAGGAGACCATACACTCCATCTAGTCTGCCCTTATGTGTATACTGTATGGCCTCTTTATCTTAGGATAGATGGAGGCTATTCCCAGGAATGTTTAAATTCAGTGACTGTTGATTTTTCAACTACCTCTGCTGGAAGTTTGTTCCCAGCATCTACTACACTTTCTGTAAAATAATATTTTCTAACATTGCTCCTGATCTTCCCTCGGACTAGCTTCAGGTTGTGCCTCCTTGTTCTATCATTAAGTTTCTTCTTCATGTTGATCTTGACAGGTAAAGATCCAGGGACAGAACAAGGAGATGCTGGCGGCCGCCTGTGAGATGTTCCTGGGGAAGTCTGAGAATGAGGTGGCCCATATCGCCCTGGAAACCCTGGAAGGTCACCAACGCGCTATTATGGCTCACATGACTGTGGAGGTAACTATGGGGCACGGGGAGGAGTCTAAAAGCAGAAGTGTGACATAAACATTATGGGGAGGCTTGAGCCTAAATTTATTTCAAAATAATTAGGATAATAAGGTTACTGGATTCCTTTAAATAACAATCTTCTATACCAGACATTCCCAAACTTTTTTATCCAGTACCACTTTCTGATTATATCAAGTACCACCCAGGGGTGCATGAGCGTTTTCAGTAAAAAAGAAATGCACAAAACAGCCGTTTAGTGTGGACCAAAATCCAGGGATCTGGTCCTCAGTGTGGGATGCCCCGCAGGTCGCCTGCTCCAGCTCACCTTTCCCTGGTCCTATGTGCAGCCTCCCGTCCATTCTGCGTGCTTGACTGCGCTGAACCCGTCTAAGGAATATCCTCTAACAGGGAAGGTGCGCCCTGCTAGAGGTATAGCAGAGAGTCGACGCTGCTCGTGCATGCACCATTGGATCGGGGGGGGGGGGTGAGTTTACCCAACAATATGGGGGGTGTCACAGTGGGGCATCCCGAATCTGGATGCCCCCATGGGAGCGCCTGGGTTTGGACTGAGAATAGACTAAAATCCAGGATAGTCAAGTTTTGACTATCCTGAATTTTAGTCCATTCCCCTAGGGGGCACCCAGATCAAGGGTGCCCCGCTGTGTGAAACCCCCCCAGGATGACGCAGCCACCTCTTCCCGGTCTAAGAGCAGCAGCTCTGATGGCCACATCCTACGCTTCCCTCTAGCAGGGCGCATGCCCGTGCCAGGTATTTGTGAATGGCGGACGCGGGCACGCTCCCTGTTAGAGGGAGGCGGAGGATGCTGCGGTCAGAGCCACTGCTCTTAGATGCGCCGTGGGACCTGATGAGAGGTGAGTTGGCTGCGGCCACACAGCGGGGTGCCCCCAGGAAAAAGACCAAAACCCGGATAGTCAAAACTATTGACACTCCTGGGTTTTGGTCCACTTTAACCACACGTTTATAGGGCAAATATTGTTTGGTTGAAGTATAGATGTCAGCAGATCAGGTTGGGGTACAGGTAAACTCTGCAGCCTTGTTCAGTACCACCTGAAAGGAGTACCGCCCACCATTCACAAATACCTGGCACGGGCATGCGCCCTGCTAGAGGGAAGCGGAGGATGCGGTCATCAGAGCTGCTGCTCTTAGATGCGCCGTAGGACCGGGAAGAGGTGGCTGCGTCATCCTGGGGGGTTTCACACAGCGGGGCACCACCAGTTGGAAACCCCTGTTTTATACAGTTGGTCAAAGATCCTTTTCTCTGTGTCCTGTTCAGGTTGCTCCACTACATGTGGGTAATCCTCCACAAGGTGGCGCAGTGACTGCAAGATCAAAAAATTGTAGCTCCTCCCGGGCCCTTATAAGGCAGATGTCTCCCAAAAATCCCAGAATTCATCTTGCAGTCTCGCTGCGAGGATCGTTTTTTCTACTCTCTTCTGGCCAGGCAGTCCCTCTTGTGGTGGTTGGACTCCAGAAATCTTTTAGTGGGCAGGTCCTTTCTGACTCCTCGTTGGGAGATTGTCACCACGGACGCCAGTCTGATCGGCTGGGGAGGTTTTTGGCAATCACTGAAGTTCCAGGGCCAGTGGGGTCCGCAGGAGGCCCACTTGCCCATCAATCTCCTGGAGCTAAGAGCGATCCGGTTGGTCCTGTTTCATTTGACCCCCCATCTACGGGTCATGAGGTCCAGGTCCGCTCAGACAATCAGACGGCTGTTGCCTACATCAATCACCAGGGCGGGACTCTGAGCAAGCGAGCCCTCCAGGAGGTAACCCAGATCCTGACCTGGGCGGAGGAGAATGTTCCCTGCATCTCTGCGGTTTACATCCCGGGGTGGAGAACCAGGAGGCAGACTCCCTGAGCAGGGGGGGCTCTCAACTGGGGGAGTGGTCTCTCAGCAACAAGATCTTTCACGCTCTGTGTCGCCGCTGGGGTCAGCCGAATGTGGACCTTTTCGCGTCCAGGCACAATCACAAGCTTCCGAGATTCGTCTTACTGTCAAGGGATTCGCTGGCCTTCGCCACAGACGCTCTGGCAATTCCTTGGACGTAGTTCATGCTCCTTTATGCATTTCCTCCATTTCCGCTCCTGGGTCGAGTGCTGCGCAAGATAGCCCAGGAGGGGGTTCCAACCATCTTGGTGGCTCCTCGCTGGCCAAGAAGGAGTTGGTTTGCGGACATAGTTCAGTTGTCAGTGGATTGCTACATCATGCCCGACGATCCAGGGCTTCTCACTCAGGGGTTGCTGCGCCACCCCAATTACGGCTTGGCTGCTGAAACCTCCATCTTGATGGAGAAGGGGCTGTCTGCCACGGTCGTGTGTACCATGATTCAGGCTCGGAAGAAATCCTCTTCCATGATATATTACGGAGTTTGGCATGCCTACATTGCCTGGTGTGAGTCCAAGAGTCTCCCTTGTCGCACATTCTCTTTTTCAAGGATTTTGGATTTCCTACAACATGGCTTGGACTCGGGGCTCCAGCTGAGTACCCTCAAGGGCCAGGTTTCGGCCTTGGCCATTTTTTTCCAAAGATATTTCGCCAATCATAGACTTATCAAGACCTTTTTCCAAGGAGTTACTCATGTACGTCCACCGCGTAAGCCTGTTTTACCGGTGTGGGATTTGAACTTGGTGCTTTCTGCTCTCCAGGGTCCTCCTTTTGAGCCCTTGTGCGGTGCTGCTCTGTCCATTTTGACTCTGAAAGTGATCTTTTTGGTAGCAATCACCTCGGTGCTTCGCGTTTCAGAGCTGGCTGCGCTTTGTATGAAGCCTCCTTATTTTGAGCGGCATCATAATAAGGTGGTATTTCGCTTTAAACCAGATTTTTTACCTAAGGTTGTTTTTTCTTTTCACCTTAATGAGGACATTGTTTTGCCTTGTGTCCCGCGCCTTCTAATTCTAAGAAAAGGACCCTCCATGCCTTGGATGTGGTCAGAACCATTAGGTGCTACCTGGTTGCAACGGAATCCTTTGTTCTCACTGACGGCCCTAGGAAGGGTCTGCCTCCAGCCAAATCCACTCTCAGCAAGTGGAACAGACAGGCGGTGGTGTAATCGTATTCTGCCAAGGGGAAGGAACCTCGTTTTCGTATTACAGCTCATTCTACTAGAGCTATTGGTGCTTCCTGGGCTTTTCAGCACCAGGCCTCTGTTGAACAAGTTTGTAAGGCCACTACTTGGTCTTCTGTTAGTACCTTTACTAAGTTTTACAAGATTGAAGTTAGGACCTCAACCAATGCTGTCTTTGGCCGTAAGGTGCTTCAGGCGGTAGTGTCATGCACTACATGCTGTTGCTCAATGGGGATCCCACCCTTCTTTTTGGACACTGCTTTTGGATGTCCCACATGTAAGAAGTGTAGCGACCAGAACAGGACACAGAGAAAAATGCAATTCTGTGATTACTCAACTGTAGAATTGTTTTTGTCTGTGTCCTTTTCAGATCGCTCCACCCTACCTTTGTTCTTGTTATCTCCTGTTGCCTGTTATGGTGATTACAGTTTTATCTGGAACCTGTCCTGAGGTTTTTTCTTGTTGAGAGAGTACATGTTGAAGCTATGTGAAGTAACATGGTTTCTTGGCCTGTCTCTTTCTATTTCGCTTTAAACCAGATTTTTTACCTAAGGTTGTTTTTTCTTTTCACCTTAATGAGGACATTGTTTTGCCTTGTGTCCCGCGCCTTCTAATTCTAAGAAAAGGACCCTCCATGCCTTGGATGTGGTCAGAACCATTAGGTACTACCTGGTTGCAACGGAATCCTTCAGGAAATCGGATTCTCTATTTCTTCTCACTGACGGCCCTAGGAAGGGTCTGCCTCCATCCAAATCCACTCTCAGCAAGTGGATAAGACAGGCGGTGGTGTAATCGTATTCTGCCAAGGGGAAGGAACCTCCTTTTCGGCTCATTCTACTAGAGCTATTGGTGCTTCCTGGGCTTGGTTTCTTGGCCTGTCTCTTCTTACTGCTTTGAACCACTGGGATTTTTGGGAGACATCTACCTTATAAGGGGCCAGGAGGAGCTACAATTTTTTGATCTTGCAGTCACTGCGCCACCTTGTGGCGGATTACCCACATGTAAGAAGTGGGGCGACCTGAACAGGACACAGACAAAAACAATTCTACAGGTGAGTAATCACAGAATTGCATTTTCTATACCAGGCCATAAAGCTTATTGTTTGTGTGGTGTAACACGTATCAAAGTGATGTAGCGGATTATGGTAACAGTTATGTTACATAGAAAAATAGAAGGTGGATAGCAGAAGGAGACCATACGCTCCATCTAGCCTGCCCTTATGTGTATACTGTATGTTCTCTTTATCTTAGGATAGATGTGTGCTTATCCCAGGCATGTGCTCATTCACTGACTGTCGATTTTTCAACTACCTCTGCTGGAAGTTTGTTCCAAGCAAATACTACTCTTTCTGTAAAATGATATTTTCTAACATTGCTCCTGATCTTCCCCCCGACTCGCTTCAGGTTGTGCCCCCTTGTTCTATCATTAAGTTTCTTATTAATAACACTTCCCTCCTGAACCTTATTGAATCCTTTCACATATTTAAATGTCTCAACCATGTCCCCTCTCTCCCTTCTTTCCTCCAGACTGTACAAATTAATTTCCTTAAGTCTCTCCTGATAAGTTTTAAGTTTAAGTCCTTCCACCATATTCCAAGTGTGACATACACTCCGCTTCAACTCTTCATGACATTTGGGTTATTCTCCAGTAGAGGGCGAACTTCTGCAGAGATGAATGCAAAAAAAGGAGCTCCTCCCAGTCCATAAATACCTGGGACCTCCCACCAATTCCCCAGTTTCTTCTCTGCAGGAAGGCGAGCAAGACAGAAGATTTTTTGTCCCTATTTCTGCTTGGACCTTTATCTTTTAGTCCTGTAGAGCCTCCCAGCCTTGGCTGCAGGTCCTGGTGAGAGTAGGCAACACCTATTAGGTGTTGAGGGAGCATTGCTCCTCCGTGAGACCTCATTACAAGGGGTAGGCGGATGTCCGGGTTGGTGATCCCGGTTTGGGATGCCCTGTCCCTTACGTTATCCTCTGACCAGAATCTGGTTTCGGATTCCTACCCCTTCCGGGTCCCCTTCCTATGGCTTTTTCCCACAGTTTGTAATTTCATTGCGTATACTGTGTGTGTGTGTGTGTTATGAGTGTTTTACTTTGTGTCAGGGTGTTTGGTGCTGACTGTTCCTTTTACGTTTTTTTTCTCAGCCTGGGGAGCTTCTCTCCCTCAGGCTGCGTTCTGGGAGGGGGCGGGGCCGGGCCCTTGGCACGGCCGCCCCTCCCCCTCGTTTTGGCGCCCTGCTGCGGCCCCTGGCTGGGATCCGCGCTTCTGGACTCGCCGGGAGGGGGGGCGTGGTCTGGCGAGCGCGCGTTCTGCGCTGGCCCGCCCCCCTTCTCCTCTTCACTCTGAGGCTGTGCTCCGGTCGCCATTTTGACTGTCCCTGCTGCTGCGGTTTCCCGCCGGTCTGTGAGTGCCTGTGGGCCCCCTTCCTTAGCTTATACGGGTGGTACCCCTCTCCGTGGGGGGCTGCCCTTAATACTTGTATTTTTGCATTTATACTTATTGGTTTCTCATGGTAATTCTTATATGTTTATGTATATGTGTGTATATATATATATATATATATATATATTATTTATTTTTTTTTTTTTTTTTTTATATGAGTGAGTTTTCCTGATGGGCCCTTTTCAATTATGTTTTTCAGATTGTCATCTGTGTGTGTATTTTAAGGGGTTTCTCCTGGTCCTAGGGTCCCTAGCCTTAAAATTACTCATTTTCAAATCCTCCCACAGGGACTTTAAAGGGGCATCCCGGGTTGCTTACCAGCTTAATTCCCTACGGTCATTGCGGCTGACCACAAAAATCACCATATGGAGGCTCCGCAGGATACCGGGCTCGTGCTCCCTCGTGTGTGAGTTGTGGGGTATCCCTTACAGGTGAGAATGTGCTTATTTGTATACCATGTGCACAAAAGGCCATATCGCGGCAGTCGGGTGCCCAGCCTTCTGGGTCGGCGCCTCCCGCTTCATCGCCTTCCCCTCCCCGCCTTATCCGTACCCCAAGTGACATTGGTGCTAGCGGGGAGTCGCATTCCGATGTTTGTGCTAGGTTGGCCAGCATCGAGAAATGTATGGTTAGTGCGGTGGGCAAGAAGGCCCAGGCTAAAAAGAGACATTTGTCGTCGGTCCAGGCGACTTGGGATATTGATGATGATTCATTTGATATGTCGGATTATTTGCCGTTAGAGGAGGGGGAATTGTATGAGGAGTCAGAAGCTGACGATGTACGGTTTGGCGAGCCTGCTGTTGGGCAGGCGCTGGGGGATGCTGTTGACACGGCCATGGTTTTGTCACATCTCTTGGAGGTTTTGGATATTGCACCGCCTGAGGCGCTCCCTCTCAAGAAGGGGGAATTTTTTGGGGCCCACAAGCCTCGTTTGGAGTTCCCTACCCAGGGTTATTTTGATGCACTGATCCTTAGGGAATGGGAGAAACCTAGTCGGCTTCCGGGTGTTCCTCAGGGATGGGATAAGAAGTATCCTTTCCCGGTGGAAGCGGTTAAGCGCTGGGCTTCTCCTCCCGAGGTCGATGCGCCATTTTTGGGGTTGACCAACTCCTCGGTGCTTCACACCCCAGACGCCACTTCCCTAAAGGATGATGAGAATAGGCGCCTTGATCAGACGGCATGCCATGCCTTTGCCAGTGTTGGTTCGGCCTTGCGGCCTGTCTGTGCATCTGCGCTAGTGTCGGTGGGTGCTAGGTCTCTGATTAGGAACTGGTTAAATGACGCTCACCTCGATCCGGCCAGCGCTGAGTTCACTACGCTTAAGATGTGAATTGTTTATGGATTTTGTCTTTGCTGCTATGGAAGACACTATTGTTATGTGTAGTAGGACTTCAGCCTTATTGGTGGCCATTCGCCGATCGGTATGGCTCTGTCATTGGACGGCGGACTTTGCGGCCAAGAAATCGCTCACAGCTCTTCCCTTCTTGGGTACGCGGCTGTTTGGAGATAAGTTGGATGCTGTGGCAAAGAGAGGTAAGTTACCTCAGCGGAAGAAACTGCGCCGTCCCTTTCGGGGGGCAGGCTCTTTCAATCCTTCCTTTAGTGGTGCCAGAGCTGGCAGAGGTTTGACCTTCTCGGGTGTCAGAGGCTCTTCCTGGAACAGGGGCAGAGGTCGGGCCCGTCCCGCTTCTGCCTGGGGTTCCAACCCAAGCCTGCGGGTATACCAGCTCAGCAATGAAGGGGCGCCCTCACCCGCACGGGTGGGGGGACGGCTGCGGCTCTTTGAATTTGGTTCTTTCAGCTCTCTAGGGTCCTCCTTTTGAGCCGTTACAGGATATTGCTCTTTCAGTTCTCACTCAGAAGGTTGCCTTCTTGGTGGCTATTACCTCTGTTCGGCGTGTCTCTGAGTTGGCGGCTTTGTCGATTCAGGCCCCTTACTTTGAAAGACACCAGGACAAGGTGGTTTCTGCTTTCCACCTCAATCAGGATATTGTTCTCCCTTCCTTGTGTCCTAAGCCTAGCAATGACAAGGAGAGGGTTTTGCACTCTTTGGATGTGGTTCGCTGTGTTAAGTACTATTTGGTGACTACTTCTTCTTTCCGCAAGACGGATGCCTTTTTTCGTGGTGCCCTGTGGGCCAGGAAAGGTTTGGCGCCCGCCAAGTCTACCATTTGCAAATGGATTCGTCAGGCCATTGTTGGCGCCTATTCTGCTAAGGGGAGGACTCCTCCTTTTAGGGTCACTGCGCACTCTACTCATGCTGTTGGTACTTCCTGGGCTTTTCAGCACCAGGCTTCTGTTGAACAAGTTTGTAAGGCTGCTACTTGGTCTTCCGTTCATACTTTTTCCAAGTTTTACAAGGTTGATGTGCGGGCTTCAGCGGATGCTGTTTTTGGCCACAAGGTTCTGCAAGCTGCAGTGGTTTAAGTTGGTGCATTCTTTACTGTTTATGGTTCCCACCCATGACGGACACTGCTATTGGATGTCCCAAATGTCATGAAGAGTTGAAGCGGAGTGTATGTCACACTTGGAATAATACCAATTTGTGAGTACTCACCTTTAAAACGGATATTATAAGTGTGACATGCACCCTTTTTGGGATTCCGGATGCTTTATATGGTGAACCATTGTTTTCTTGGTTGTTAGTATTGTTATATTTGGTTCTTCCTGGTCCCCTTACTGCTATCTTACACTGGGGAATTGGTGGGAGGTCCCAGGTATTTATGGACTGGGAGGAGCTCCTTTTTTTGCATTCATCAGTTTTAAAATCAGTTTTTGAACACATATCCAGCAGCAACAAAGCGAAAACACATGGAATGACATTGTTGTAACATTGTAATATTAACACTTTAATACCAGACCTGTAATGACAATTCTGCATAAGAAATATAAAAAAATCAAAAATGACTTTAAATAGGCCAGGAGAGGTGACACGATGATTTGATACAAAACAAAAAAAATATTAAAAGAAAACCCTATTTAAAGAGAAGAAATGTAACGGCCATTGAAATGTATGGGAGAGCGACAGGTAATACCAGACGCTCTGTAAGCCAGAGCGCTGCCGGGATCCGCTGAACCGTCTTTGATGATGAATCGGTCGCTGCCTGCCGCGGCTGGCGTTCACCTGACGCTACCTGCTGCTACCTGTGGCTTACAAGGCACTACCTGTCGCTATCCCTTGATGAATAAAGCCCTTAGTTGTCCTGGAAATGTGGGGTTTCCATTGTAGGGGCAGCCTTGTCCTGCCTTTTTCGTATAGCATTGTCTCCTCACTTCTGGATTTGTTCCATTCTTTCTTACCAGGAGATCTACAAGGATCGGCAGAAGTTTTCCGAACAAGTCTTTAAAGTGGCTTCCTCTGACCTTGTGAACATGGGAATCAGCGTTGTGAGCTACACCTTGAAGGACATCCATGATGATCAGGTAAAAAAGGAAGTTTTGGGGTAACTATGGCGATAAGTTGAGCTGCTGACATTCTCACCCTTCACTCTGTTAGGATTACCTGCACTCGCTGGGGAAGGCTCGCACAGCTCAGGTACAGAAGGACGCCAGGATAGGCGAGGCCGTAGCCAAGCGAGACGCTGGAATTAAGGTAATCACTGAAGCAACTCGTTGCAAGATTTTCATCGGAAACAGGGTCTTTTCCCCAAAATGCCGGCCGAGTAACTCCTCCCACCTAAACAGGAAACACAAACTGGACATGATTAAATACCCCGCCCCTTCCTCCTGGACCTCAGTGTTTTTGTGTTTCCTCCCTGGAAACAAGCTGGATTCCTTCATCCTGCCTTTTATTTTTTTCCAGGGAGAATGGCGGGTCTGGACTCCCTCTCCGCTCCTCTAGCAGACTTAAGGGGGGGTCCGGGTGGCCTCCCTCTGCTACAGCCAGGGACTTCCCCTGGATGCCACACCCTGAGGGAATACCTTATCCTGGAGCTAGTCCAGGCGGCAGTCTCCAGGATGGGATCCCATCAGGGGCTAGGATCCCAATCATTCTCCTGCTGGTTATCGGGAATACGGGGTGATGGTTAGGAGGACACCCCTTCCCCTATCTGGAGATGGGACTCTTCGCACGGGGGATAGAGGGGTGAGCAGATAAGTTAGGACTTACCTTTCGCAGGTAGGCTCCAGCGTCGGGTGATCCCGGGAACGCTGCTCCAGATGGAGGCCGTGTTTCCCAAAAACATGTGGGTTGTTTCCCCTATACCGGCCGGCGGCAGCCATAATGGTTCCAGTTTTCGGCCATATACACAGCCAACGCAGTTTACTGTAGTTTGGAGTCGTAGCATTACTGAAATGTACCTGTTGTGCTTTTGGCATAAGTAGAGTGAATAAATAAACATCAATTACATGTACTTTCTGGCAGCACACCATTCACTCCATTATTGATAGCGGGCTCCATAAATATCATCCACTGACACACCGGGATATTCTTTCAAGGAATTGCTCCACTTTATTAGATCTTCATTGTGCACCTGAAAGTAAAATGGCTTTTAAAGTCATACTTTAGTAAAAAAAAAAAACACTATCCCCCCCTTTCATCCAGTGCAGGCTATCGCTGCTGGTGTGGTGGATAGACACCCACCAGATTGCTATAACCTTATGGTGCTTCCAGCAACCACGCGATTAGCCCCAAAAGTGCAGCACCCTCTCCACAGCAATTAATCAACTCAAAGTATATCTCATGAATTCATCTTTATTGTGTACCCTATTTACATTTACATACAAACATATCATTTAAAATACCCAAAGCAATGCATTATGTAGGGCATCCCATACTGACCCGCAATCCCATTACAATCTGTGCTAAAAAATTGATTGTTATAAATAAAAAAAAAGCAATCCAATACAATAATATATATATATATATATATATATATATATATATATATATATATATATATATATACTCCTCCTCCTCTATTACAATTATAAAGTGCCAAATTCTATTATAAGGTGCAGAAGTGCATAAAATGTGCTATGTATATTCTGTACAATCTCTATACAATATGATCTAAAAGGAAAATATGGCAAGAAGAATAAGGTGCAAAGTGGTCACAATTAAATGCTTAAAGTGGACCAACACCCAGGGGGGATCGGGATGTCCCGCGGGGTGAAACCCCCCCAAAAAAAACCCAAACTCCTTACCTTATCCGCCGTTGCTTCCGCCGCCGCCTCCCACGCGCCCCTCTAGACGTGCCCGTGCCGGCTGTCTGTGAATGGCGGGCGCGAGCACGCTGAGAGTGACGCGCGGTCACTTGGGAGCGGGGAGAGGTGAGTTTTTTTGGGTTTCTGGGGGGTTTCAGAGAGCGGGACACCCCCGATCGGGGTGCCCCGCCGAAGTGGACCAAAACCCAGGATAGTCAAAATCCTGGGTGTTGGTCCACTTTAAAGTGGACCAACACCCACCCCTGATCGGCCCGGGAATCTATAAGATTCCCGGGCCGATCAGCTCCCTCCCCGCGGGGCATCCGAAATCGGGATGCCCCGCTGTGTGAAACCCCCCAGAAAGCCCCTTAAAACTTACCTTATCAGCGATGGATAAGCCGCCGCCTCCCGCGCGTCCCTCTAGCAGGGCGCGCACCCGCCGTTTGTGAATGTAAGAGGGACGTGCGAGAGGCGGCGGCGGCTAATCCGTTGCTTGTCCGTCGCCGATAAGGTAAGATTTTCGGGGCTTTCTGGGGGGTTTCACACAGCGGCGCACCCCCGATGGGGAAGTGGACCAACACCCAGGATAGTGAAAATCCTGGGTGTTGGTCCACTTTAATATAAACAAAGAAAACCTCACCTAAGGGTAGCGAGTCCCTGGGATGTCCCCCATATGGAAAGGCAAAAAGATGAGCAGATTGCCCGCTGTCAGTCCTGCGCCTGGCACCGCTCCCTCCTCCTCTGTTACCTCAAAGCTCGACATAGATGTGCGGAAGGAGGCTACGGCGCGGTCTGTGCGCTCGTCACAGGAGCTATGCGATGTCGAGCTCTCCTAGCCCCCCTCACGTTTCCAAGCAGTCTGATTATCCTGACCTTTTCTTTCATTTGTATGTGAGAGGGTCTCATATGCTTGTCTTACATATGGGACAAGCATTTGGTGCGACCTAGATAAGCAGTTTAGTCAGTTTAGTCCTAATTTTAGGGGCACTGTAGTGAAAGTGCATAAAGAGTCCTTCATTAGCTCACTTCATCATGCCTGCCCTCTCCCTTCTCTCCCATATATATAATTATGTGAGTGTGTATAGTAACACAATAGCACAATATCAGGCTCTTACAGACCCCGCCCACTGTCCCTAATTTTTATGCAGCATCACTGAGCCACGTCCACTTACTTCAGAAGAAATAATGTGAAACTAAACCTTTGATATCTTGGCCATTTCTTCTTCAATTTAAAAACAGAAAACCGATTTGACTATCCTGGGTTTTGGTCCTTTCCCCTGGGGCACCCTGATCAGGGATGCCCCGCTGTCTGAAAAAGCCCCCAGATCACTGAGCGCAACTCGCCTCTTTCCGGTCCTACGGCACATGCACGCCCGCTTGTCCAATCGGCGCACTCAGAGCCACTGACATCACGTTGTCTAAGCCTTTGTGTAAGGCCAGCGGCTCCGATTGCACTGGCGGCCGCATCCCTTGCTTCCATCTAACAGGGAGTGTTCATTCACAAATGCCTGGCGCGGGCACGCACCCTGCTAGAGGGATAACGGGGATGTGGCCGTGGCTCCGGGAAAAGAAGGTCGGTGGGGAGTTGACACAGTAGGACATCCCGATATTGGATGCCCCGGGGGAGGGAATCGATCGGCCCGGGAATCTTGTAGATTTCCGGACCGATTGGCGTGGGTTTCGGTTCACTTTAACGATTCCCGGGTTGTCAGCAGGGTGTAATGCCCCTGAAGGCTGCAGGCAGTCAGGCTGGAAGGCCTGAACCCTCCAAGGGAGCTCTGTATTTGAGAGGATTACTGTTTAGGATTATGTATAACCACTTCCACTCCTGGGAATAATAATGCTGTAACGCTCTGCAAATCCCAGGGAGCCTGGAGGCCACAGTCCATTAATGCAACATTCCTGTCAAGAAGTATGTAATAGGCTAAATAGATTCTCGGTCAATGTAACATTTACAAGCTTATTAAAGAGGAATTATTAAAGAGGAACACCACCCAAGAAATTGAACGGTGGAAACTAGGGGTGTGAATTGGCAAGAATCTGGCGATACGATACGTATCGCAATACACGTATGACGATACGATATATCCCGATTCTATCTCAGACGATTTTTTTTAGTAAAAAAAAATTGACATAGGGTCCCCCCTTCCCGGGGGGGGGGGACATCTTTTATTGGAATTTTAAGGGTTAAAAACCCTTAAAAATCCCCCCCAAAAAAAGACATTGGGTCCACCCTACCCAGCATAACCAGCCCGTGCCAGCTATGGGGGCTTGTAGAACAGGGCGCCAGCTTTGGTGACCCCTGGCCCTGCAGGCTACAAGCCAGCATAGCCTATGGCCACGAGCTCTTCTGCCCTTCAACCCCCCCCCCCCCTCCCCGGGCTTTGGGGAGGCAGGTAATTGGGCTAGCCGCAGGTGACTTGCCAGCCCCCAGCCCAGTCAGATGATCTCCTGCCCCTCTCCGCTCAGCGATCGCGGTTGACGTCATCCGCTCTGCCCCCGAAGGGTCATGAAGATGGTGGCGCCCATCTGAAAGACAGGGAAAGGGCCTGTCCGTATCGAACAAAGGACCAGGTGAGTGTTTTTTTACTTTTATTTTTTACTGTAGCAGGAGGGCGGAGCCAGAAACGATACTAGGAAGAAAGAATCGATTTCAGCATCGTCGAATGAAATATCGCGATACTTTACGGAATTGATTTTTTCCTGCCCCGCCTGGTGGAAACCCGGTGCAGGGTTGCTTTTGTGTCTTATGATGCCTTTATTCACTTCAGCATTGTGTGTGACCCTTTACAATGCACCACTGGTACTAGAGAGCCAATATAATTATGTTGCAGGAAGCGGAGGCCATGCAAGCGAAGGTGTCTGCTCAGTATGTCAATGAGATCGAGATGGCCAAAGCTCAGAGAGATTTTGAGCTGAAGAAGGCCACGTATGACCTGGAGGTGAACACCAGGAAGGCAGAGAGTGACCTGGCCTATCAGTTGCAGGTATCTGTCGCTGTCCCCTTTCCTATACAATGGCAGTTTATTGCCGGAAACCCAGATCTGACCTCAGACTTGCTGCTTTCTAGGTGGCCAAGACCAAGCAGAAGATTGAGGAGCAGAAGGTTCAGGTGCAAGTTGTGGAGAGGACTCAGCAAATTCAGCTGCAAGACCAGGAAATTAGCAGAAAGGAGAAGGAACTAGAGGCCAGGATCAAGAAACCGGCTGAAGCAGAGCGTTACCGACTGGAGAAATTAGCTGAAGCAGAGAGGTGAGTGCAGAGGGCGTCACCCTATTAATGTGAACCAAAACCCACAGTCCGACCCACAGTGATTTCCTAACCCTGGGGCATCCTGATTCTGGATGCCCCGCTGTGTGAACCCCCCAAACCCCCAGGTCGCCCAGTAAACTCACCTTCTCCCCCCGCTCCAAAGGTGCATGCGTGAGCAGGGACTGCTTCCTGCTACCCCTTTTAGAAGGGCGTACATCCATTTGGGAATGTCCAGCGCAAGGCAAGCCCTCTGTTAGAGGGTAGTAGGGCATGGCACTCTCAGGCGCGCGCAGGTCCACTCAGACGAAGGGCGGATCTTAAGCACGCTGATTGGACGAGAGGCAACACATACCCACCGTAGGACCGGCGAAAGGTAAGTTAAATTGGGCTACCTGGGGGGTTTCACACAGCGGGGCATCCCTGATCGGGGTGCCCTGGGGGCAAGGACCAAATCCCAGGATAGTCAAAATCCTGGGTTTTGGTCCACTTTTAAAGTGGAAGTCCAGTCTGAAAGTAACCCCCATGTCCTGCATCCCTCCCCTGGCGCTGAGGAAGGACAGGGGCGTGGTGTTTACAAAAAAAAACACCTTACCTCGACTGTGATCCAGCACGGTCACCGTCACACAGTGCTGCATTGCCCTGCGCTGTGCCTGCGCTCGTACCATGAGTGCAGGGCTTGGGGGTTACTTATGCACTGGACTTCCGCTTTAAAGTGGACCAAAACCCACCATGACCAGCCCGGGAATCTATAAGATCGATTCCCTTCCCCTTGGGGCATCCAAAAACGGGATGCCCCACTGTGTGAAACCCCCCCGGGTTGCCTCATGCACTTACCTTGTTTCCTGGTCCAATGGCGCATGTGCGAGCTACAACCACGTCCCTGCTATCCCTACAGCAGGGCGCGTGCCTGCGCTAGGGATTTGTGAATGGCGGGCACGCTCTCGGTTAAAGCGAAGCAGGGGATGCGGCTGCCAGCGCACTCGGAGCCGATGGCTTTAGACGGCGTGACGTCAGCGCCTCCGAGAGTGCTGATTGGACGAGCGGCAGCTGATGTCACAGGGAAAAGGTGAGTTGGGTTTCACACAGCAGGGTGGCCCAGGGGGAAAGGACCAAAACCCAGGATTTTGACTATCACTACATTTTAATTAAGCTGGTACAAATTTGGGAAGCTTAAACTGTGACCGCTTAAAGGAGCACTATCGTGAAAAAATGGACCAACGATAAAAATCCATAAAAATATGCTGGTTGGTGGGAGGACGGGTCACTTATACACCCGGCATTAGGAAACATCCAGCCAGGAGTGTTTTTTATTTTTATTAATGGAAGGAAGAGTAAATCGGGTGACGGGCTCTGTCACCCCTCATAGACTAAACCTGTCACCCCTGGATTTTATTGCTACCAGGGGAAGAAAACCACAAGCTTGGCGGGAGTTTTAATCAGGTTTATAAATGTCCCCTCCTCTCATTAGCCAATATGTTTATATGGGTTTTTAATATTACACAATTTCGTGATTTTTAGTGCTACTTTAACAAGTCACTAGGTTAATTATTGATAGTGACAACATTGTGATGATGATGTCATGATGTGTGACCAATGCAGATGCTAATGAAAATCAACCTAGTGATTTGTTACTGTCACAATTTTAATGCCCAAATGGTCAGTTTGGATTTTAATGGAATTTATTTTGCCAGGCCACATAATATACACACTAGGAATTTGTTTGGTAGGGAAGGGTTAGTGCAATGGGAAGGAGACTATAAGGTTAATTCCAGCATAGGTAAAAAGACTGGGGAATGAGTGGGAGGTCCCAGGTATTTATGGATCGGGAGGGGCTTTCTTTCCTCCAATCATCTCTGCAGATCGCCCTCTACAGGTCAGTATTACCCCACATGTTATGGATATCTTGAAGCGGGGTGTGTGACATACTTAGAATAGAGAAATGGTCAATTACAGAATGGTTAAAGGGTCTGTCCTAGTAAACTGCTCTGGCAGTTTTAAATCTCCCCCGGGCCCGAGATGGTGTCCTGTGGCGTGCAGGCCCGTCTGGGTGAACCCTTACATTGCAACAAATTAAAATTGCAATGCTTAAAACAAACTTGGACAAAGTCTCGGGCTCTCAAGCTGTATGTTCACCCCCATAGGCAAGAACAGAGGCACCATCACCTGCAAAAGTGACCCCAGCATAGGATCACAACCCTCTTAAACCGGACCTTCAGCGTGATTTTAAGAAAAGCCCAAACTCTTAAAAAACGGTTCCCCAGCATCTAAAATTATATTTTACGTTTTTAGTCACTAACTTATTATTCTTTCCCCCACTGGGCTGCAACTCTGTTCAGGAATTTAGGGTTCGGGCGCCGCCATCTTGACTCAGAAGCATCACACTTACTGAGGAGAGGAGAGTGGGATAAGGTACAGGGGGGCGGGTTATAGCTGTGCTTTGCTCAGACAGAGCAGAGCTGGGGGTCAGGTAAAGGTCAGCAGTCCCAGAATGCAGAGCAGCACAGTCAGGAGGCACTTCCTGTTTGCAGGCTGCCTGATAAGATGGCGGCTTCCATAAGCCGCCATCTTGGATGTTTAAAGGCTCATAACATGCAGTAGATGCAGGTAGGATGATTTTTAATGTGAGCAATCTGTATGTACAGGGTGTGGGAAACATATAAGATAGACACTTATTCAGGGTGAAGGTCCGGATTAATGTGGGCAATCTGTATGTACAGTGTGCGGGAAACATATAAGATAGACACTTATTCAGGATGAAGGTCCGGATTAATGTGAGCAATCTGTATGTACAGGGTGCGGGAAACATATAAGATAGACACTTATTCAGGGTGAAGGTCCGGATTAATGTGGGCAATCTGTATGTACAGTGTGCGGGAAACATATAAGATAGACTCTTATTCAGGGTGAAGGTCCGCTTTAACTTAAACCCTTCCCGAGTATCATGGGCAATGCTGCTGGCTCACTGGGGGAGCTTAGTTTGTGTCTCAACATCAATCATTAAACCCGGACCTTCAGCATCATTAAATAAAAAGCCCAAACCCTGAAAAAGAAACTATTCCCCAGCATCTAAATATATAAAAATATTAACGGAGACTCCATGTGCCGCCATCTTGGATGTTTAAAGGCTAAGAAAATGCAGTAGATGCAGGTATGATGCTTTTTAATGTGGGCAATCTGTATGTACAGGGTCGGGGAACATACAAGATAGGCTCTTATTCAGGATGAAGGTCCGGATTAATGTGAGCAATCTGTATGTACAGGGTCGGGGAACATACAAGATAGGCTCTTATTCAGGGTGAAGGTCCGGATTAATGTGAGCAGTCTGTATGTACAGGGTGTGGGAAACATATAAGATAGGCTCTTATTCAGAGTGAAGGTCCGGATTAATGTGAGCAATCTGTATGTACAGGGTGGGGGGAACATATAAGATAGGCTCTTATTCAGGGTGAAGGTCTGGATTAATGTGAGCAATCTGTATGTACAGGGTGGGGGGAACATATAAGATAGGCTCTTATTCAGGGTGAAGGTCTGGATTAATGTGAGCAATCTGTATGTACAGGGTGTGGGAAACATATAAGATAGGCTCTTATTCAGGGTGAAGGTCTGGATTAATGTGAGCAATCTGTATGTACAGGGTGGGGGGAACATATAAGATAGACTCTTATTCAGGGTGAAGTTCCTGTTTAACACAATGTGTTTCTTTTGTTTGTAGGATGAAACTCATCACTGAAGCAGAGGCAGAATCTGAGGCCATTAGGGTAAGAATTTAGCCTGAATCCAGTGACTTGCACCACCTCCACCAGGAAAATAGCCCCTCATTGTATATAGCACAACTATATTACCCGGGAACACAGACCTTCCTTTTAGGGCTATAACCGATCATTAAGGCACCAGCAGTCATTCATTGCATGGCTATGCATTGGGTTTGTCAAGTGGGCTTAAACATCCAACCTGACTGGTGGTCATATGATTGGTTGCCGTTGCCATGCATGTGAATGAGGAAGTGATGACTTGACTTTGTGTCCCTTTACCCCATTACATGGTTATACTGCCATCTACTGGTTGACATTATATCATTTTTAAAGATTAAATGTGCTTGAAAGAGGAACAACACGCCCAAGTTTTCACTTTTCGGGGTGTTGTTCCTTTGTGTTGGGGCATCCCGAATAGCTGTGTGTGTCCCCAGGTTGCCCATAGACTCGGACGAGAACAAGCACGCTGATTGACTGAGAAACCCGCTCAACCAATCGGCATGCTCGCTATCATTCGGCTCCACTGACGGCTAAGCTGCCTGGACGGCTAAGCAGCCGAGCAGCGCCGAAGGGGGCCCATTCACAAAGACGGGAGCGGGTGCGTGCACGGCTAGAGGTGAGCCTGGATGCGGCCGCAGCTCAGGGAAAAGGTGAGTGAAACGGAGCTTCTGGGGGATTTTACACAGCGGGGCATCCCAATTTAAGAGGCCCCACGTAGTGGAACTCGGATGGCCCAGGAGTCTTTTCCTATTGCATGGCACGGCCTGCTTCAAGAAGTCCTTACATATGGGATATTCCGCCACAAGGTGGCGCAGTGTACTGCAGAAGAGTTGTGGCTCCTCCCGGTACCATATAAAAACAGGATCACCAATAGACCTATCCAGTGTTTCCACTGCAGTGATTCTGCGAAGATAGAAGATGGCTCTCTATATTGCGCAGGTGAGCGGGGCAACCAAACCTGTGGCCCTGCATGTCTATTTCCACCCGTTTCTGAACCCTCGGTGCCTCCCAGCCTCGGCTGTCGGATCGGGTGAGGGTAGCGGAGCACTAGGGTCAGGTGCTCGTGGAGCGCTGCTCCAAGCTGCAGACCCTGTACCACAAAGGGTAGCCGGCCATAGGCTTTATGGTGAGCCTACTGAGGGATGCGGAGTTCCTGTCCTAGCTTCTGAGGGGGAGAGTGTTTTGGGGACTGTGTGCCTTGTTTCTCTGGTGTCGGGGCCCCCCGTCCCTGGCCTGGCTCTCGCCGCTGCCTGCTCGCTCTCCTCCCCCTCTCTCCCCGACGTGTGTTCAGGGGGGGGGGGTGGTAGCGGCGAGTGTTTTTTACTGTGTCTTAACTGCTTTTTTCGCCGCCTTTGTACTCCGCTTGCAGCGGGTGGCGCTATGCTGTGAGGCGTTTGTTGCATTGTGATGGTGCCGGCGCGGTCACGAGAGCGCCGCTTTCGCGCTCTTCGGGTGGGGCGGGGCCGGGGGATGACTCGTATCGGCCAAACCCCCGCGGCCGCCCCTCGAGGTTCCTCTGCCGGCACCATCTTGAGTCTTCTGCGCGTCTTCTCCCTGGGCTGCGGCGGTGATCTCCCTGTGTCGTTTCCTCCTGTGGCCTGGCGGCTTGGTGATTCTTCGGTCTCCTTGGTCCGTGAGTCTCCTTCGGGGGTTTTGTTTTCCTTGGGGCATGTGCTGCGGGATGCTTATGTGCATGTTACTTATGTCTTTCAGGCTGGACAACCGTGGGTTGTGGTTTCTCCCGGTTCTGCTTCTTATCCCCTCCTCATCTCCCCCTTCCCGTCTGGGGGCATCCCTTGGGGGGGGCATCCCGGGTGGCTTTTTTATTAGCCCTTACCCTGTGCTGGCCCATTGCGCCTGTGTTAATGGAGGCTTCTGGGGATAGCGTGCTCGGGGGTCCTTCGGGGCAATCCCGGCTGTGTGCCATGTGTGGGGTATCCCCTTTGAGTAACAGTGCCGCGGTGTACGTGCCGTGCACCCAGGGTATCGTTGCGGCCCAGGCTTGGCTACCTGCTTGGCTTCCCAGCTCTGCGCCCCCTTCAGCATCGCCTACCCCCCCGCGCCTGCATTTAGCCCCCAGTGAGGGGGATTCTAGCAGGGGGTCACAATCTGATCGGCACTTTGTGTGGCCAGCATTGAAAGGCAGCTTGCCAGACCTGTTCCATGTAAGGCCTCTGGCAAGAAGCGGCACCTGGCTCTCGCGCCCTCCCTCTTTCCTGAGGAGGATGAGGGAATTGATGTTTTTGGTGGCCGTTACTGCCTAGAGGAGGGGGAGCTTTTCCAGGACTCTGACTCCTCTGGGGACTAGCAGGAGGGTTACGACAGTGACCCTGGGTCTGCGTCGGGGGAGGACTCATGGTTCCCTGAGGACACTGATAACCTGTTGGCTCACATTTTTGAAACCTTGCACATTGCCCCCCCTGAGGTGGCTAAGAAGAAGCAGAGTGAGCTCTTTTGTCCTGATAAACAGCGTCTGGAGTTCCCTGAGCAGGGCCATTTCACTAATATGGTGCTCAAGGAGTGGGAACGTCCTAGTAGATTGCCCGCGGTGCCCAAAGGGTTGGATAAGAGGTATCCCTTTCCTGTTGACCTGGTCAAGCGATGGTCGTGTCCCTCTGAGGTGTACGCTCTCGTTCTAGGGCTGTCCAACACCTCGGTCATGCCTTCCCCTGACACTACTACACTGCGGGACAGCGAGGACTCGGGTAGCCGCAGAGATTCTTGGGGCCGTGGCAGGATCACGTGGTCATCCCGGTCTCTCATGGGGTCCCAAGCCCAAACCTTCTCCCAAGCCCCCTCAGGCTTGAGGAGGCGCCCTCACCCATCCGGGTGGGGGGACGGCTTAGGCTCTTTGCTCACGTCTGGAGACTCCGCGTCTCAGACCGGTGGATTCAGGAGGTGGTGTCCTCCGGTTACAAGATAGAGTTTGCAGCCTGGCTGCCCCCAAGATTCATCAGATCCCGGATGTCTCAAAACCCTCTGTCAGCTCAGGGGTTGCGCCTTGCGGTTCAACGTCTGTTGGGAGTCATTTGCCTGGTGCCTTCCCCTGGAATGGGGTCAGGGGTTCTACTCCAATCTTTTCACGGTCCCCAAAAAAGACGGGTCCTTGAGGCCCATCCTGGACTTGAAGGGTCTCAACAAGTTTGTCAGGTTCAAGCACTTTCGCATGGAGACGCTACGCTCGGCTGTCAGTACCCTTCGCCCGGGCGACTTCATGACCTCTGTGGACATCAAGGATGCCTATCTCCACGTGCCAATCTTTCCAGGTCATCAGAGATTCCTGAGGTTCGCTCTAGAGGATCAGCATTAGCAGTTTGTGGCTTTACCGTTCGGTATCACCTCGGCGCCTCGGGTGTTCACCAAGGTGCTGGCGGGCGTGATGGCTCTGCTGCGGAGTCAGGGCATTCACATTCTCCCTTACCTGGACGACATTCTGATTGCGGCTCAGTCTCTTCATCAGGCTGAGAAGGATACTCAGGTGGTGACCTCCACTCTCGAGTCCTTCGGCTGGGTGATCAACTATCCCAAGTCTTCACTGTCTCCGTCCTTGGTGAGGTCCTTTCTAGGCATGACTCTGGATACCTCTCAGGTCAAGGTATTCCTGCCTCGGCAGAAAGTGGAGGGCCTTCAGAAGCAGGCACGGACTCTGCTCTTGTGTCCCCATCCCTCCATCCGGCAAGGGATGCAGTTGGTGGGCCTGGTGGTGTCCTGCTTCGAGGCGGTCCCCTTTGCTCAGTTTCACATGAGACCTCTTTAGTTGCACCTCTTGTCAGTTTGGGATCGGGACCCTGTGTCCCTGGATCAGGAATTTGCTCTGCCCCCCCTGGCCAGACAGTCCCTCTCGTGGTGGCTGGACTCAAGGAACCTTCTAGTGGGCAGGACCTTTCTGCCTCCGTGCTGGGAGACTGACCGGTTGGGGGGGCTTTTGGAAGTCTCTGTAGTTCCTGGGTCGGTGGGGCCCCCAGGAGGCCCATGTTTCCATCAATGTACTGGAACTGAGGGCGATCAGGTTGGTTCTTTCTCAGCTGACCACACACCTTCAGGGTCAGGCTGTTCAGATCCACTCGGACAACCAGACGGCGGTTGCCTACATCGATCATCCGGGAGGGACTCGGAGCAAGCGAGCCCTCAAGGAAGTGTCCCTGATACTGTCTTGGGCAGAAGAGAATGTCCCTTGCATCTCTGTGGTTTACATTCCGGGGGTGGAGAACCAGGAGGCAGACTCCCTGAGCAGGGGGACGTCTCGGCTGGGGGAATGGTCCCTCGGCAACAAGGTATTCTAAGTATACAGTACGTCCTGCTCCAAAATATAATACTTACACTTGGGTTATCCTCCGCCAGATGGCGCTGTGCACTGCAGACATGCAAAAACAGGCTCCTCCCGGCCCTTCATATACCCGGGGACCTCCCACAAATCCCCCCCAGATTCCTCTGCAGTGCTTACTGCGAAGACATGAAGTATCACTCTCTCGCAGGTGAGCGGGGCTATTACAGCCTGCAGCCCTGTGGGACTATTCCCACCCGTCCTCCTTGTGATGTGCCTCCCAGCCTGGGCTGCACTGGTCGGGTGAAGGTAGGCAGCACCATGTGTGCTTATGGAGCTATGCTCCACCGCAGTCCCCCACCATAGGGTAGGCGGTATAGGCTGATGGTGAGCCTTCAGGGGATGCCCCTCCCGCATCATTGCCCCACGCCCCGTGTAGCGGTGGACCCTGTCCAAAGGGTCACCATCCTCCCTTGTTCCCTCCGTAGCTCGGGGGGAAAGAAAGGGGGGGGGTGTGTGTGTGGCGGTCTCAGTGTACCCTATTACACGCTTATGGCCTTAGTATTGTGTTTGACAGGGAATGGGTGTCAGAGCCGCGCTTTTCGCTTTTATTTCGCTGCTGCCGCGTCTCTCCTATATGGTGTACTGCATGGGCGGCGGCGGCTTCACAGACGCTGCGGCGTCTCCGTTTTTTTGACTTGAAGTGGCTCTTCTGTGGTATCCACTTGACTTTTCCTTCAGGCGTCACTGCCCTGCTGGCTATTTCGGCTACGCGTTGTTGGAGCTTCGCGCTCTTCGGGGGGGGGCGGGGTCTTGGATTGGCGCGCTCCGCGTCACGGCCAGCTCTGACCCGCCGTTCGAGGTTCGCTTGGCGCCATTTTCTGTTTGCGCGCGTGTGGTGAAGACCGTTCTCCTCCCTCCCGTCTGTAAGTGCCCTCGCGGGCGACTTTATATACTTTTTATACGACCCTTGCGCATGGCTCTGACATCCTTGTTCCTTGTTCCTTTTTGGTCTTTCAGACCGTGGTTCCGGTGGCTTCTCTCGGCCCGGTGTAGCTCCCGGTTGAGACTATTAATTTTACTCCCACTTCCCCGCGGGTTATTGGGGCATCCAGGGTAGCTTACAGCGTCAATCCCTACTGGGCCATTGTGCCGATTAAATCACCATATGGAGGCATCTCAGGATATTGTGAACGGGGTTCCTTCGGGACAAGCCCGGCTGTGTGTAGCTTGTGGGGTCTTACCTGGCAGCGGTGACAATGCACGGGTCTGTGTTCCTTGTGCACAGCAGGCGCTCTTCCCGCCTCTTCTGAGGCTGGGCCTGCACCTCGCCTCACTTCACCTACTCCCCCAAGCCTGAGTCTAACCCCCAATACTAGTGGGGATTCTCATCCTGATATGGCCGCTAGATTGACCAGTGTTGAAAAGATTCTTGCTAATTCCTTGGCGCGTAAGGCCACCACAAAGAAGCGGCATTTAACCCCTGACTCTGCCCTGTTCCCTATGGAATCGGATGAGTTATTGCTTCCTTACTGCCATACCCCCTCGGATGAGGGGGAGCTGTTCTCTGACTCTGGGTCATACGATGAGGAGTCAAGGGGAAATGACGAGGCTGGTTCCGAGCACTGGACCTCGGATGATATTGACAGATTGTTGGTTCACATCTTTGAGGTTTTGTCCCTCTCTCCCCCTGCTGCGGCTCCCAGGCAAAGGGGTGACCTTTTTCATACTGCTAAGGCTCGTCTGGAGTTTCCCGAGCAAACTCATTTCAATAGCCTCGTGCTTAAAGAATGGGAACATCCCAGTAGACTTCCTGGGATCCCTAAGAGTGTGGATAGGAAATATCCCTTTCCTGCTGAAGTGGTTAAGTGCTGGTCATCGCCTCCCGAGGTCGATGCTCCTATTCTAGGGCTGTCCAACACCTCTATTATGCATTCCCCTGACACTACTACGCTGCGGGACTCTGAAGACCGGCGTATTGACCAATTGGCATGTCATGCCTTTGCATTTGGGGGTGCGACTTTGCGCCCGGTCTGCGCCTTAGCCATCACAGCAGTTGCGCTCAGGATCAGGAATACACTTGATGGCACAGATGAGTTGCCACCTGATACTGTCAATACACTAACTGTGATGTGTTTGTGAACTTTATCCTGTCTGCATCGGACAATGCTATTAAGATGTGTGCCAGGTCTTCTGCCCTGGTGGTAGCTATACGCCGCGCGGTTTGGTTGCGCCAGTGGGCGGCTGACAATGCGGCTAAGAAAGCCCTTACTGGGCTCCCTTTTAAGGGGCTGCGCCTGTTTGGGGACCGCCTAGACCTCTTTGCCAAAGAAGGGAAGTTACCCCAGCGCAGGCGGCAGACTCGGCCCTTTCGAGGCCAGAGCACCCCTTCAATCCCCTACCGTGGGGCAAAACAGGGAAAAGGGGTGTCCTTCGCTGGGTCCCGCGCAGATTTCTGGCACAGGAACAGAGGACGCCGTCCTGGTTCCTCCTGGGGGTCCAAGCCCAAAGCCCCTCCCAAGACCCCTCAGGCATGAAGGGGCGCCCTCGCCCGTCAGGGTGGGGGGGCGTCTGCAGCACTTCGAGCATGTCTGGAGGCGCCACGTCTCAGACCGTTGGATCCAGGAGGTAGTGTCCTCCGGCTACAAGATAGAATTTGCTGTACGGCCCCCCCCCACCAGATTTATCGGGGTCTCGGATCCCACAGGATCCTGCCTCAGCTCAGGTCTTGTGGCTGGACGTGCAGGGTCTATTGGATCTAGGGGTCATTTGCAAGGTCCCCTTAGGAGACAGGGGCATGGGGTTCTATTCCAACCTTTTCACAGTACCCAAAAAAGATGGGTCAGTCAGGCCCATTCTGGATTTAAAAATCCTCAACAAATTTGTCAAGAACAAGCACTTTTGCATGGAGACGCTGCGCTCGGCCATCGGCTCTCTGCGCCCAGGGGACTTTATGACATCCGTGGACATCAAAGATGCTTACCTTCACGTCCCGGTGTTTCCAGGGCACCAAAGGTTTCTCAGATTTGCACTGGAAGATCAACATTACCAATTTGTGGCTTTGCCATTCGGCCTCACTTCGGCTCCCAGGGTGTTCACCAAGGTGCTGGCAGGGGTGATGTCCCTGTTAAGGCTAAGGGGCATACGTGTGTTGCCCTACCTGGACGATATACTCATCACCTCTCGGTCTCTGCGGCAGGCAGAGCTGGACACTCGGTTGGTAGTGTCCACCCTGGCGTCCTTCGGCTGGGTGATCAATTACCCCAAGTCCTCCCTGTCCCCCTCCTCGGTGACTCCGTTCCTGGGAATGATTCTGGATACGGTTCAGTCAAGGATATTCCTTCCTCAGCAGAAGGTGGAAGCTCTGATGGCGCTGGCGAGGTTCCTGCTATCGTGCCCACAGCCCTCCATCAGGCAGGGAATGCAGCTGGTGGGCCTGATGGTGGCGAGATTCGAGGCGGTGCCTTTTGCTCATTTCCATTCGAGACCTCTGCAGCTTCACCTTCTGTCAGTGTGGGACAAGAACCCAGCGTCCTTGGACGGGGTCTGTGTGCTTCCCCCCTCAGACAGTCCCTTGCGTGGTGGCTGGACCACAGGTACTTGATAGGGGGCAGGTCCTTTCTGGCCCCCTCCTGGGAGACGGTCACGACGGATGCCAGTCTGTCCGGATGGGGGGATTCTGGAAGTCTCTGCGTTTCCAGGGGAGGTGGGGCCCTCAGGAGGCCCATTTGCCCATCAACATTCTGGAATTGCGGGCAGTCAGGTTGGTACTGGAGCGGTTGACCCCACACCTGAGGGGTCTGTCGGTCCAGGTACGCTCGGACAACAGAACGGCAGTTGCCTACATCAACCATCAGGGAGGGACCCGGAGCAAGGGTGCCCTTCAGGAGGTGTCTCAGATTCTGACATCGGCGGAGGCCAATGTCCAATGCATTTCGGCTGTGTACATTCCGGGGGCGGAGAATCTGCTAGCAGATGCTCTGAGCAGGGGGTCGTCCCGTCAGGGGGAGTGGTCCCTCTGCAACAGGGTATTTCAGTCCCTGTGTCACCGTTGGGGTCTACCGGATGTGGATCTGTTTGCATCCCGTCACAATCACAAGCTCCCGGCCTTCGTATCCCTGTCTCAGGATCCTCTGGCCTTGGCCACGGATGCCCTGTCCGTGTCGTGGAGGGAGTTTCGACTCCTGTATGTCTTTCCACCATTTCCCCTTCTGGGCAGGGTTCTGCGCAAGATTGCTCTGGAAGGGGTATCAGTGATTCTAGTGGCCCCCAGGTGGCCAAGAAGAGTGTGGTTCGCAGACGTGGTTCAAATGGCAGTAGACCAGTACGACCTGCCAGGGGTGCCAGATCTTCTAACTCAGGGCTCCTTACGCCATCCCAATTTACAAACTCTGGCTTTGACGGCCTGGCTGCTGAAACCTCCATCTTGATGGAGAAAGGTTTGTCTGCCTCTGTGGTAGGTACTATGGTGTAGGCTAGGAAGAAGACTTCTTCTGCTATCTATTATAGAGTGTGGCATACCTACATTGACTGGTGTGAGTCTAGGTCTTTTCCCTGTAGGGAATTCTCAGTCCCTAGGGTTCTTGAGTTTTTACAACATGGTCTGGAGGTCTAAAACTCAGTACTCTGAAGGGTCAGGTTTCTGCCCTGTCTTTCTTCTTTCAGAATTCCTTTGCTCAGCATCACTTGATTAGGACCTTTCAGGGGGTCACTCATGTGCGTCCCCCACGTAAACCTGTGGTTCCCGTCTGGGATTTAAATTTGGTCTTATCTGCCTTGCAGGGCGCTCCTTTTGAGCCTATTCATGATGCTGCTTTGGCTGTTCTTACTCTCAAGGTTGTCTTTTTGGTGGCTATTACTTCGGTTAGGCGTGTGTCTGAGCTGGCTGCTCTGTCTATTCAGTCCCCTTACTATGAGAGACACCAGGACAAGGTGGTGTTCCACTTTAAACCGGACTTTCTGCCGAAGGTGGTGTCTGCCTTTCATCTGAATCGGGACATAGTTCTTCCTTCCTTGTGTCCCAATCCTAGTAACGATAAGGAAAGGGTTTTGCATTCCTTGGACGTGGTCAGGTGTTTGAAATATTACCTGGTAGTCACTGCGGCTTTCAGGAAGACTGATGCTCTCTTCGTTGTGCCTTCTGGGCCTAGGAAAGGTTTGGCTCCCGCCAAGTCTACCATTAGCAAATGGATTCGTCAGGCTGTGATTCAGGCCTATTCTGCTAAGGGGAAGAGTCCTCCCTTCTGCCTTACTGCTCATTCTACTCGTGCTATTGGTGCCTCTTGGGCCTTCCAGCACCAGGCTTCTGTTGAACAAGTTTGCAAGGCCTCTACTTGGTCTTCTGTTCATACCTTTTCAAAGTTTTACAAGGTTGATGTTAGGGCCTCAGCTGATGCTGTGTTTGGCCGCAAGGTTTTGCAGGTGGCAGTGGTTTAAACTGCCTGCTGTTACCTTTTTGTTGGGGATCCCACCCTACTTTATGGACACTGCTATTGGATGTCCCAAGTGTAAGTATTATATTTTGGAGCAGGACGTACTGTATACTTAGAATAATACAATTCTGTGAGATACTCACCTGTAGAATTGGTATTATACGTATACAGTACGTCCTGCTCCACCCCACCCTGGTTTTTGCATTATTCTGGATCCCTTGTATGGTGATTGTTATCACGGTTGTTGTTACCAGTTCTGGTGGTTAGTTTCTCCCGGTTTCTTTTTCACTGCTTTTCAATGCTGGGGATTTGTGGGAGGTCCCCGGGTATATGAAGGGCCGGGAGGAGCCTGTTTTTGCATGTCTGCAGTGCACAGCACCATCTGGCGGAGGATAACCCAAGTGTAAGTATTATATTTTGGAGCAGGACTTACTGTATACGTATAATACCAATTCTACAGGTGAGTATCTCACAGAATTGTATTTTTTTATTCTAAGTATGTCACACACCCCGCTTCAGATGGTCATTACACTTGGGTTATACCGACCTGTAGAGGGCGATCTTGCAGAGATGTCATGAAAAAAAGGGAGCCCCTCCCGGTCCATAAATACCTGGTACCTCCCACTCATTCCCCAGTCTTTCATCTCTGAAGACGGCGAGCAAGTCAGAAGATGATGTCTCCTCCTTGCAGGTAGCCGGGGTAACTCCCGGCCCGCTTATTTGTCTATTTCTGCCTGGACCCCACCTTCTTAGTACCTTGCCTCCCTTCCTAGGCTGCTGGTCCGGGCAAGGGTAGACAGCACCTAATGGTGCTTAGGAGCTACGCTCCACCGTGAGACCCCATACTAAGGGGTAGGCAGTTTTGCCGGGTTTGCTCCTTAGAGGGGGGGGGCAGCGTACGGGTCCCCTTCTCCCTGATTATCTTTATTATGCGCGTGTGTGTGCGTGTGATTCTTGTATGCACGTTGTTGTACTCAGCCGGCGCTGGCTGTGCCACAGCGCCGGCCGATCAGATTTGGCAGGGGAGCTTCTTCCTCTCAGGTACGGTGGGGGGGCGGGTTCGGGCGCTTGCCGACGGCCCGCCCCCCATGCTCTTGGCGCCGCTGCGGAGCCCGGCCACAGGCCGGGAGCGGCGCGCTTGTCGGGAGGGGGGGGGGGGCAAACCGCGCCGGCCCACCCTTCTTCTCCCTCTGCTCTCGGGCTCGCTTTCTGGCAGGACGGACGTATCTCCTACATGAGTGGCCCTTGGCGCCCCATTATTCTTGTCCTCGCTATATTCATGTGTCTATTTATTATATCTATAGTGTGCCTGTCTTATGCACCATTGTGCTGGGAGTTTATAACCCAGTCCCTTCTATTAATATTGCAATATTAGTATTTATGTTTGTGTGTGCATGGGCATGATTGAGGTGCTGAACAGCCCTGTATTCTATCTTCCAGGTGGACCCTTGTCGGATCCTAAAGGGTCCTCCCGGTCCTAGGGTCCCTGGTTAATTAGGAACTCCCTATAAATCCTCCCACTCGGGACACTAAAGGGGCATCCCGGGTCGCTTATAATTGCGTAATTCCCTTGGGTATTGCGACTACCAATAAAATCACCATATGGAGGCTTCCCAGGATACCGGGCTCGGGCTCCTCTCTGGGCAACCCCGGCAGTGTTTGGGGTGTGGGGCATCCCTTACAGGGGATGATGTTTTCCTTTGCATACCATGTGCGCAGCAGACTATTACGCGGCAGTCCGGATCCCAGGCGTCGCCGGTCCCTTCCCCTACTCCTCCCCGCCTGTCCCGTACCCCGTGTGATGTTGTCATGAGTGGGGAGTCGCAATCTGAGGTGTGTGCCAGATTGTCCAACCTGGAAAAATTATTTTCCAGTGCTGTGGCCAGAAAGGTCCCGGCTAAGAGAAAGCACTTGTCCCCAGCCATGCAGGCTTCGGATGGTGAGGAGTTTGATTACCCCCGCTAGAGGAAGGGGAGCTTTTTGAGGAGTCGGATGGTTCTGACTATCAGCAGTTTGTTGGCGCTGATGCCGAGCGGGGTCAGGGGGATTCTGTGGATACCCCTAGGGTCCTGGCTCATATGTTTGAGGTTCTGGCAATCTCTCCACCTGAAGTGACTCTTCCGCAGAAGGGGGGAGTTCTTTGAGGAGGCTAAGCCGCGCTTAGAATTTCCTAATCAAAGGCATTTCGACTGCGTTATTCTTAAGGAATGGGAGAGGCCTACTCGGCTTCCGGGTGTCCTCAGGAGGCTCACGATCCCATCAATGTTCTGGAACTGAGAGCCATCAGGTTGGTTCTGGCTCACTTGACTCATCAGTTACAGGGCTTGCCGGTACAAGTTCGGTCGGACAATCGGACGGCGGTCGCCTACATCAATCACCAGGGAGGGACTCGCAGCAGGCGTTCCCTCAGGGAAGTGTCTTTGATCCTGGCTTGGGCAGAGAGCAATGTCCCATGCATCTCGGCGGTGTACATTCCGGGAGTGGAAAACACAGAGACTCCCTGAGCAGGTGCTCATCTCGCTGGGGGGAATTGGTCGCTCAGCCCAAAGGTGTTTCGGTCGCTTTGCCACTGGTGGGGAACTCCGGAGGTGGACCTCTTTGCCTCTCGTCACAATCACAAGCTTCCGGCATTTGTCTCTCTCTTGCGGGATCCGCTGGCTCTGGCAGCGGATGCCATGTCTCTGAACTGGAGGGATCTGGGGTTTCTGTACCTGTTCCCCCCCGTTTCCCATGGTGGGCAAAGTGGTGCGCAAGCTGGCCCTAGAGGGCGCGTCAGCAATCCTGGTGGCTCCAAGATGGCCAAGACAGGTTTGGTTCGCAGACGTGGTAAGGTTGGCAGTGGATCAATTAGATCTGCCCCTTCTGCCGGATCTGCTCACTCAGGGTCCACTGTTCTACCCCAATTTACCAACGCTGGCTTTGACGGCGTGACTGCTGAATCCTCCATCCTGAAAGAGGAAGGTCTTTCTGATGCTGTGATTCAGACTCTGGTTAGTGCTAGGAAGAGGTCTCTATCATCTACTATAGGAGGACTTATATTGATTGGTGTGAGGCCTTGCAGGGTGTTTTCTATCTCTAGAGTCTTGGAATTTCTGCAACGTAGTCTGGACCTGGGTTTGCAGCTTAGTACGCTGAAAGGGCATGTTTCTGCCCTGGCGGTTTTCTTTCAAAAGTCTTTTGCTCTTCATCCTCTGGTTAAGACCTTTTTCCAGGGGGTTACGCATGTGCGGCCTCCTAGGAAGCCATTGCTCCCAGTTTGGGATCTGAATTTGGTTCTTTCTGCTTTTCAGGGTCCTCCTTTTGAACCTTTGCAGGATATTGCTCTTTCTACGCTTACTCAGAAGGTTGCGTTTCTGGTTGTTATCACTTGCGTTTGGCGTGTATCAGAGATGGCGCCTTTGTCCATTAAGGCTCCTTATTTTGAGAGGCATCAGGACAAGGTTGTTTTCCGCTTCAAGCCAGATTTCCTTCCTAAGGTGGTCTCTGCCTTTCATCTTCATCAGGACATTGTTCTACCCTCCTTGTGTCCTAAGCCTAGCAATGACAAGGAGAGGGTTTTACATTCTTTGGATGTGGTTCGCTGTGTGAAGTACTATTTGGTGGCTACTTCTTCTTTTCGTAGGACTGACGCCCTTTTTTTTTGTGGTGCCCTCTGGGCCTAGGAAAGGTTTGGCTCCTGCCAAGTCTTCCATTAGTAAATGGATTCGCCAGGCCATTGTTGGGGCCTATTCTGCCAAGGGGAAGGTTCCCCCTTTTCGTGTTACTGCTCATTCCACTTGTGCTGTTGGGGCGTCCTGGGCTTTCCAGCATCAGGCCTCTGTTGAGCAGGTTTGTAAGGCTGCTACTTGGTCTTCCGTTCACACTTTTCCCAAGTTTTACAAGGTTGATGTTCGGGCCTCAGCGGATGCTGTTTTTGGCCGCAAGGTTCTGCAAGCTGCAGTGGTTTAAGTTTGTGCATTGTTGCCTTGTTTTGGATCCCCGCCCTTTATGGACACTGCTATTGGATGTCCCAAGTGTAATGACTATCTGAAGCGGGGTGTGTGACATACTTAGAATAATACCATTTTGTGAATACTCACCTGTAAAATGGGTATTATAAGTATGTCACACACCCCGCTTCACCCCGCCCTTTGGTTTTCTGGATCCTTTCTATTGTTATTGGTTATTTTGGCTCTTCCTGGTCCCTTTACTGCTGTCTTAATACTGGGGAATGAGTGGGAGGTACCAGGTATTTATGGACCGGGAGGGGCTCCCTTTTTTTCATGACATCTCTGCAAGATCGCCCTCTACAGGTCGGTATAACCCAAGTGTAATGACTATCTGAAGCGGGGTGTGTGACATACTTATAATTCCCATTTTACAGGTGAGTATTCACAAAATGATATTTTTATGAATGTGGTGCGAGTCAGTCGCACTGAGCTGTCGTTACGGTTCGCTCCCATACAGCGTAGTACTGCGACTCACACATCATATTCATCAATGCCAGACAGCGACTGAGACGCTCTGAAACAACTAACCATGGCCGAGCACAGCGACTACTAGCGGTCGCTCTGAAATCCTCGCTACAGACGCTCATCTGTCGCTACCTGGCGTTGGTAATGAATCAGCCTGCCAGTGATAGAGCAAAGGGGCACAACCTGAAGCTAGTCAGAGAGAAGATCAGGAGCAATGTTAGGAAAATATTATTTTACAGAGTAGTAGATGCTGGGAACAAACTTCCAGCAGAGTTGAAAAATCGACAGTCAGTGAATGTAAACATGCCTGGGATAAGCACACATCTATCTTAAGATAAAGAGAACATACAGTATACACATAAGATACAGAGAACATACAGTATACACATAAGATACAGAGAACATACAGTATACACATAAGATACAGAGAACATACAGTATACACATAAGATACAGAGAACATACAGTATACACATAAGGTACAGAGAACATACAGTATACACATAAGGTACAGAGAACATACAGTATACACATAAGATACAGAGAACATACAGTATACACATAAGATACAGAGAACATACAGTATATACATAAGATACAGAGAACATTCAGTATACACATAAGATAAAGAGAACATACAGTATACACATAAGATACAGAGAACATACAGTATACACATAAGGTACAGAGAACATACAGTATACACATAAGGTACAGAGAACATACAGTATACACATAAGATACAGAGAACATACAGTATACACATAAGATACAGAGAACATACAGTATACACATAAGATACAGAGAACATACAGTATACACATAAGATACAGAGAACATACAGTATACACATAAGATACAGAGAACATACAGTATACACATAAGATACAGAGAACATTCAGTATATACATAAGATACAGAGAACATTCAGTATACACATAAGATACAGAGAACATACAGTATACACATAAGATACAGAGAATATACAGTATACACATAAGATAAAAAAACATACAGTATATACATAAGATAAAGAGAACATACAGTATACACATAAGATATAGAGAACATTCAGTATACACATAAGATAAAGAGAACATACAGTATACACATAAGATAAAGAGAACATACAGTATACACATAAGATACAGAGAACATACAGTATATACATAAGATATAGAGAACATACAGTATATACATAAGGGCAGACTAGATGCATCATATGGTCTCCTTCTTCCATTACCTTTCTATGTTTCCATGACTGCCAGTAACCAATTGGTTTTGCCGAGCGGTGGTGGTGGTCACATGATTGACATGCTAATGAGGAAGTGATGACTATAGTGTCCCTTTAGGAGTTTGCATAGACTTGGCTTGTGCTGTTGGCTCTCGGGTATTTCAGAGATGCAAGAAATGTTGACCTACTTCTGTGAAAAGACAAAATGTAATGTCTATAAACAGAGGTTATAATGCAGTAATTAAGGTGGATAAAAATCCATATTGATGAATAAAATGTACACCTTTGGGCATTTCCTCATCCAGAAACCAGTTTGTTAGCTGTAACCTATGTGGCAGGATTGGGTGCTTGGATTTATCGTGTCCATCGTCACACTTTCTCCCATGACTTTATCCTTCAGATAAAAGGAGAGGCCCAGGCTTACGCCATTGAGGTCCGCGCTCGCGCTGATGCTGAGCAGATGGAGAAGAAGGCCGAGGCCTTCCAGCAATATAAAGAAGCGGCCGTTGTGGACATGTTGCTGGAGAAGCTCCCGGAGGTAATGTCCAGTTTCTTGTGGCCACTTTCCTGCCAGGGGACCCTGACACATTGCCCTACACACACCATGCACCTAGAGGCTTTGTTTTAGAGAATGATTGCTCTACACAATGGGAATACTTCGGAGTGCGTCTGCACAATGACTACTGACCATTATTCTATGTTTTTGACTTTACTTTTTTATCCATCAGATTGTGGAGGAGATCAGCAAACCTCTAACGAAAGTGAATAAGATCAAAATGGTGTCCAGTGGCGGCAGCGAGGTTGGAGCCTCCAAAATCACAGGAGAAGTACTGGATATACTCAACCGCCTGCCGGAGACTGTGGAGAAGCTCACCGGCATCAACATCAGCCAGGTCAGTGGCCACTCTCCTGTTATTGGTTACATTTTAGTTTGGGGGTTACTACATTAGCCAAACCTGGGGTTTTCCCCCTCCTGGGTTTTTGTTCCTCATCCCGGGGGCTTTCCAATCTGGGATACCCCTCCGTGTGAACACTCCTGGGGCATCGGGTCTGTACCTCTCCAAGGATCCCGCTATGCATGTGTGGACTCTGCTCCAATCTGTGTTCTATTCTGTGCATATTAGTGAGCGCCATAGAATGCTGAAAGGAAAAAGCTCTGCTGGGGGCCCGTCCAGTCTTACCCCCCCCCCCCCCCCCCCGACATCCGTTACACCATTCGTCAGACCTTCAGGGGGTGTCTGACCGGTCTGCTATATTATTTTACAAGTGAATCCTAATCCCTTCTTGCTTTAAAAGTGCCATGAGGCCTATGGCCTACTTATTTTGGTACTCATTGTAAATAATCACCCCCTTTGGGGTACTTCATGTCACTAGGGGGTACTCGACCTAAAAAGGTTGAAAACCACTGCTCTAGATTGTACATGGCGCTACAAAGAAGATTTGAGGATACAGCATGGAGTAAGATTTTGTGTTGCCTGGAAGGAGTTCATTCGAAAGGAGATTGGGACAAAGGTCCCTGACACTCTCCTCCTATTTTAAACAGACTTAAACCGGACCAACACCCATTTTTTTGGTCCCGCTGTCTGCGCTTCACAATAACCTCGGGGGGGGGGGGGGGGGGGGGGGGCGGACATCCAGAATGCTGGAGCCCCCTCGCAGATAAACTAGCAGAACGCTCCTAATACTCGCCTTCATTACGAGCCAGCGCTGGGAAAGCAGTCGGCGGCCAATCGCAGGAATTAGTAATGTAGGTGAGTATTATGGGTCTGGGAAGTTATCTGCGCCCCCCCCCAAGTTGAAGTGAAGTGCAGACAGCGGGACCAACACCCATTATCGAAAAAATGGGTGTTGGTCCGGTTTAAAATCTATTTTTTTTTTTTTACGGATAAACTTTAAAACAGTAGTCAGATGTGTGGCTGCGAGAGCATCTGGACCTGCATCGGGATGGTGAGTATGTCATTTGGGATTTTTTTTTTATTTTGGACTTTTGGTCTGCTTTAAAGAAGAACTATCGCAAAAAAATGGCCCAATAATAAGAAGCCATATAAATATTCTGGATGGTGGGAGGAGAGGTCACCTATACACCAGGCGTCAATAAATGTCCAGCCAGGCTGGAAATAAGGGGTGACAGGTCCTGCCCCCGCATCATACATTATTCCTGCCAGAAGAACCCACAAGCTTGCCTGGAGTTTTATTCAGTTCGGAGGTGACCCCTCCTCTCATAAGCCGATATGTTTATATGGATTTTTAATATTAGACAAATTTCAGATACACCTCCTCTAATAATGTGGAACGTTGCATAGTTATTCTTTAACTAGGCTCACCCGCCAACTTAAAGCGGACCAAAACCCACCAAACTTGTAAAATACATTTGGCCAAAACCCCTGCCAATACTCCCCCGTTAGGATGTAGAACTAGAAATGGATATTTCCGTTTTCTTTTAATTGTCCTGGAACACTGAATTGTTGCTGTCCCTCTCTGTAAGATGGCAGGAGATCAGTCATTGCTTAGGTGCGGCAATGACATCATTGCCACACACAACAGTGGATGTAGGGGGCGGAGCTTTACAGCTAAAACAGGCGCCATCATCTGGGATTAGAGTGAAGCAATTCAGGGGATGCTAGTTAAAAATGTCGGTTTTGGTCTGCTTTAATTATCACAGGTGTTGGAGATTTATTTAATTGATCCCGGAAACACAATACCAGCCGTGAGTTTCACTGGAAAACAACCAATGACATGTCTATGACGCTTACATCTAATTGGCAGATCATAAGGGCGATAGATTGCTGCGCTTAGACAGGCCGGGCAGTGTGTTTGCTTAAAGAGGACCAACACCCAGGGGTGATCGGCCTGGAAATCTATAAGATTCCCGGGCCGATCACCTCCCACACTGCGGGACATCCGAGATCGGGATGTCCCGCTGGGTGAAACCCCCCAAAAAGACCTTACCTGATCCGCCGCCGTTTCTGCCGCCTCCCGCACGCCCCTGTAGGCGTGCGCGTGCCGAGAGTGACACGCGGAAGCAGCTTGGACGTTCCTGTGACCCGCTTGGGCGGCGTGGTCACGTGGGAGCGGGGAGAGGTGAGTTTTTTGGGGTTTCTGGGGGGTTTCAGGGAGCGGGACACCCCCGATCCGCCGAAGTGGACCAAGACCCAGGATAGTCAAAATCCTGGGTGTTGGTCCACTTTAAAGATGAGTTCTGGCTTTTTGCTTTGTTATAATGTGACCATCATTTATTCTGCTTTGTGCTTCTCTTTTGCAGAGTGTACAGAGGAAGCCCGGCCGCATGTCCTGATATGTGAAGGCCATGGAAGCGCCCATTTACCTTATCCCACATGTGTGTCTTACCCCCGATCCTTTCCCTTAGTGCCTACAGGAGCCGCCTCCTCATCCAGGAACCCTGCCCCCCCCCCCCCCCCCCCAAGTATTGTCACCCAACCCACAGACTTACTACTGTTGATTTATCTACATTTTATAGCCAGTGGAGGCCTTGTACTAGCCAATAGCAAGATTGGAAGGCTGTGTCTATTGTCGCGGTGCATGATGGGTATTCACCCTAGTCTCCTGGAAGCTGCTACTTAAAGTGGACCAAACCCAGGATTTTGACTGTTCTGGGTTTAGGTTCTTTCCCCCGGGTGTGAAACTCCCCAGGAGGCCGAGACCAGCTCACCTCTTCCCGGTCCCACGGCGCATCTGGCTGCCGCATCCTCCCACGGCGCATCTGGCTGCCGCATCCTCCCACGGCGCATCTGGCTGCCGCATCCTCCCACGGCGCATCTGGCTGCCGCATCCTCCCACGGCGCATCTGGCTGCCGCATCCTCCCACGGCGCATCTGACTGCCGCATCCTCCCACGGCGCATCTGACTGCCGCATCCTCCCACGGCGCATCTGGCTGCCGCATCCTCCCACGGCGCATCTGACTGCCGCATCCTCCCACGGCGCATCTGACTGCCGCATCCTCCCACGGCGCATCTGACTGCCGCATCCTCCCACGGCGCATCTGACTGCCGCATCCTCCGCTTCCCTCTAACAGGGAGCGTGTCCGAAAGCCGGCCATTCACTTAAAACCAAAAGGGGATGCCAAACCCCTATATACACGCCCAAACCCCTGTATACACGCCCGAACCCCTGTATACACGCCCGAACCCCTGTATACACGCCCAAACCCCTATATACACGCCCAAACCCCTGTATACACGCCGGAGACTAACACTGCACCAACCAAGCAAGGGAGTCAATATTATTGCATACAACCTTACCTCTTTATTTGCCAAAAGACAAACACCACATAATAAAAACCTTTTAAAAAAAAAACATATAACACCTATTAACACAATCTGCTGGGGGGGGGGGGGGGGGGGGCACTCGCCCACCTCTAAGCCAGTCACCTATTATTACATAATCAATGTATTAACATTGTTCACATCCCGAAATAAGTCTAAATGTTATAAAAGATAATACATCAATACCTAAAGTGCTTGTGCATCGATTTACAATAATCCATCCCAAATTTGTGGTTGCATATACTTTTAAAGTTTCAAGTACTTAGAGGAAGAAGATACACACTCACACAATAACAATCAATGTTACATGATTATAGGCCCCAAACAACCCCCCCCCCCCACCGAGAACAGGCCCCACGCGTTTCGTAACGCGATCCCTGTTACTTCCTCAAAGCAGTATGTTTCCACAAATGCCTGCTAGAGGGATAGCGGGATGCGGCCGCCGCTCTTAGACGCGCTGTGGGACCGGGAAACGAGGTAAGTGAAGGGGGGGTTCACATAGCAGGGCATCCTGATTTTGGATGCCCGGGGGGGATCAAATGGCCCGGGAATCTTATAGATGCTCAGGCCGAACGAGCTGGGTTTTGGTCTACTTTAAATAACACTAAACCCTTCCTGGCAACTCTGTGCGGGTCCACAGGAACATTAACCCACCTAGGCTCCCAAATTTGAGTTAAAGCTCCAAATATTATAGTTGTTTTTCCTCAAGACCAGGAAGTAGCTACACACCTCCTATTGTGCAGCTGTTTCCTGTCCCCTGTCAGATGTAGTTATGCTTGGAAAAGGAGAGTCTCTCTCTAATGCAGGGCTTACTGATTGGGGGGGGGGGGGGGTGTAGGTCAGGTTTGCATAGTGTCCCTGTGGCCCTCTGGCAATTTAGTAGGAAGGATTTTAGTCCACTTTAAAGGACGGATTGTTTTTGTAATCTGTTCCTGGTTTCGATTGGGAGATGATCTCTAGAAAGGCAGCCTGTCAGGTTTTATTTTTTTTTATAATAGGTATTTTACATTTGATTATAAGGTTGATAAACACTGAGACTGTGACACACATGGGCTTATTCTCTAATATAGTGACGCCCATGGCTTTTAGATTAAATGGCCGACGTGAAGCAGGGTCACCGACAGTAAAGAGCATTTCATTGGTGCTTTATTCCTTCCAAGCTGCTCTTAGATGTGCCCTGGGACCGGGAAGAGGGGAGCTGGGTTGGGGGATCTGGGGGGTTTCACACAGCGGGCACCGCCCCCGAGGAAAAGGGCCGAAACCCCGGATAGTTAAAATGATTGACTATCCTGGGTTTTGGTCCACTTTAAAAGCTCTGCTCTTGTCATGCGTGCGCACCTCCCATAAGAGGAGGCAGCTGTCTGCTGATGGAAGGTTTCTGTGCAGGTCCAATGCAGGGACTAGGTAAGTGTTAGGGATACACGACGATGGGCAAACCTGAGCCACCCCCCCCCATTAGAGAATGTGGGGTGCAGGTCCCCCCTTCCACCAGTTCCCCAAATAACCATAATGATTGCTGATGGGCCCAGCACTGGAATAGGTTAGCAGCTGGGGACAGTGGGGGAAATCGGGACATCTGTCACATGGGGACAGGCTTCTCAGCTAGGCTGCCTTTAGGTGTGTGGCAGAATCTTACCAGGCCTTAAAGTGGGTTTTTCACTATTAGTCTGTAGTAGTTTTGTCCTGGCCCCCGGGGTATAACTCCCTTGGTCACCCCCAAAACTCACCTTCCCTTGGTCCCATGGTGCATGCACAGCCTCCTATCTATTCAGTGCTATATGTTTTGCATATTAAAGTGGACTAAAACCCAGGATTTTGACTATTTTTGGGTTTTGGTCCTTTCCCCCGGGGCAGGGATGCCCCGCTGTGTGAAACCCCCTCTTATTGCCGATGCCAAATCACCTCCTCCCAGTCCTACGGCACATGCTCGGCCGCTCAGCCAATCAGTGTGCTCAGAGCTGCTGATGTCACGTCGTCTAAGGCCAGCCGCTCAGAGCGCACCTCTAACAGGGAGCGTGCCCACGCCGCCATTCACAAATGCCTGCGTCCTGCTAGAGGGATAGCAGGAATGCGGCCGCGGCTTGCACATGCGCCATTTGGCCGGTAATCAAGGTAAGTGTATGGGGGGACCTGGGGGGTTTCACACAGCGGGGCGTCCTGATTTTGGATGCCTCCGGGGGGGGGGGGGGGGGGGAATCGATCCGACCGGCGTGGGTTTTGGTCCACTTTAATGTATGTTATGCCACCCAGGTTAGACACAGCCCGGCATACCCGAGCAGGAGGATCCACATTTTTGGTGTCCCCGCGGTGTGCAGTGCACTCCTGTCCCCGGCATATCTTAATGGCGGTGAATGGTCACAGGAGCGCGCCTCAGCTACAGGGAGGCCAGGGATACGGCTCATGAACCCGCGTGACAGCTCCAGAAAGGCAAAATGTAGTGAGCTGGGCCTCCTGGTTTGGATGCCCCAATGGGGACTTGAATGGCAGGCCCTGGAGGAAGTGAGCCACCAACACAATGGAAGGGACCATTCTAGAGACTCGGGATATATAGAGGATGGGGGATGTATGGAAGGAAGATGGTCCTGGAAGGGGTCCAGGGGTCACTCTGAAGACGGGGACATACTGAGGATAGTCCTGGAAGGGGTCCAGGGGTCACTCTGAAGACAGGGACATACTTTGGATAGTCCTGGAAGGGGTCCCATGGGTCACTCTGAAGACAGGGACATACTGAGGATAGTCCTGGAAGGGGTCCATGGGTCACTCTGAAGACAGGGACATACTGAGGATAGTCCTGGAAGGGGTCCATGGGTCAGTCTGAAGACAGGGACATACTGAGGATAGTCCTGGAAGGGGTCCCATGGGTCACTCTGAAGACAGGGACATACTGAGGATAGTCCTGGAAGGGGTCCAGGGGTCACTCTGAAGACAGGGACATACTGAGGATAGTCCTGGAAGGGGTCCATGGGTCACTCTGAAGACAGGGACATACTGAGGATAGTCCTGGAAGGGGTCCATGGGTCACTCTGAAGACAGGGACATACTGAGGATAGTCCTGGAAGGGGTCCATGGGTCACTCTGAAGACAGGGACATACTGAGGATAGTCCTGGAAGGGGTCCATGGGTCAGTCTGAAGACAGGGACATACTGAGGATGGTCCTGGAAGGGGTCCATGGGTCAGTCTGAAGACAGGGACATACTTAAGATTGGTCCTGGAAGGGGTCCATGGGTCAGTCTGAAGACAGGGACATACTGAGGATAGTCCTGGAAGGGGTCCATGGGTCACTCTGAAGACAGGGACATACTGAGGATGGTCCTGGAAGGGGTCCATGGGTCACTCTGAAGACAGGGACATACTGAGGATGGTCCTGGAAGGGGTCCATGGGTCACTCTGAAGACAGGGACATACTGAGGATGGTCCTGGAAGGGGTCCATGGGTCACTCTGAAGACAGGGACATACTGAGGATTGGTCCTGGCTGCTAGAGCTGACACCATTGGCTAAAGGTGCTCGGAAGGACTGCTCATTATTTGTGTTTAGATTGAACAGGTCACACTATATAGTTTTATGCGTTTTTTAAAGATTGTATTTTTAGTTTGGTATAAAAAAAATCCATTATTTGTTTTATTCTGTTACTAAGTATACAAAATATTTGGGAGGCTCTGCTGAATATGTTCTGTCGTCAAGTCGCTGCATTGGCTTGTATTGTCCTTATTCCGTGTATTTCATGTTGTCTGTTTTTATCTCGTACATTTTATCGAGTTGTTCACATTTCTTGGATTTTTCTGTGAAGGATAGCGGCTCTCTAAACAAGCCGCCATTCCCCTCTTCTGCCAGCAGGGGCGATGCTGAGCCTGACTTGCTCCCACTAGGTCTCTGTCCAGGAATCTCAGATTAGGGAGCTGCATGGCCGATCCGGTCACTCCGGGCCTTTTTGTTTTTCAGCAGAATTTCATTGATTTACCTCTTCATATATATATAAAGTATATTAAATCCCCACTTGTATTGCATGTATTAAATGTTTTATCTGAAACGTGTACAGTAGTTATTATTTATTTATATAGCGCCATCATCTTCTGTAGCGCTTTACAAGGTATGATTACAGACAAGGTAAAACATATAGTACAGGGAACCAGGGGCAGACTGGGGCTAAGAAACGTCCCGGGACTTTCTGGGGCGCAGCGACTCTGCTGCACTGTTCCTGGCCTGGTATAGTATCTTAATGTCACGTTTTGTTCTATAACACGCACCCAGGGTTTAAGGAACAAAAATAAGAAAGAAAATATTCTGAACCAAATAGTGTGCTTAAATCCCCCCATTACAGACAGTGTGCAGAATCCCCCATTACAGACAGTGTGCAGAATCCCCCATTACAGGCAGTGTGCAGAATCCCCCATTACAGACAGTGTGCAGAATCCCCCATTACAGACAGTGTGCAGAATCCCCCATTACAGACAGTGTGCAGAATCCCCCATTACAGACAGTGCGCAGAATCCCCCATTACAGGCAGTGTGCAGAATCCCCCATTACAGGCAGTGATCGGTATCCCTCATTACATCCAGTAAGTAGCATCCCTCATTACAGTGAGTGAGGGGCATCCCACACAGGCGCGTTGCGGCATCTTCCATTAAGGACAATGAGGGGGATCCCTCTTTATAGCCAATGACTGGCATCCCTACATTACAGTTATAGAGGAGCATCCTTCAATAAAGGCAGTGGTAGCATCCCTCAGTACAGCCAGTGGGGGCATCCCCCATTACTGCCAGTGGGGAAATCCCTCAATACAGTCATGGGGCATCGTCCATCACTGCCATTGGTGGTATCCCTCAGTACAGCCAGTAGGGGGCATCCCCCATTACTGCTAGTGGGGGCATCCCCCATTACTGCTAGTGGGGGCATCCCTCATTACAGCCAGTGGGGGCATCCCTCATTACAGCCAGTGGGGGCATCCCTCATTACAGCCAGTGGGGCATCCCCCATTACTGCCAGTGGGGAAATCCCTCAATACAGTCATGGGGCATCCCTCAGCACAGCCAGTGAGTGGCATCCCCCACTCCCTCCTCTCCCGCCACTCATGCACTTACCGTTGGTTCCAGATGGTCGGAGGGCCGGTCTGCCTGTCCTTGCTGTTCCTGCCGCTGTCTCCGCCGTTCTCATACACACACACACACACACACACGCTTACCGGCACTTCCTGGCTGTTGTGCGCTGGTCGTCGGTGGGCGTGCCCCATATGGCCGGCGTCCAATGAAAACAATGGACGCCGGCCATTGCCGACCTGCGTGCAACAGCCAGGAAGTGCCGGTAAGCATGAATGTGTGTGTGTATGAGAGCGGCGGAGGCAGCGACAGGTACAGCAGGGACGGGCAGGCTGGCCGCAGCGGCCGTCCCTCACCCTCCAGCATATGTTGTATTCAGGGTCGCAGCCTTTGCTGGCGCCTGCCTACCGGGATATTGCCCAGTATGCCCTATGGCCAGTCCGCCCCTGCAGGGAGCAATACAAAATTAGATGCCACGAGATTCAAACCAGGTGTTGTGAGCACAGGAGACAATAGGGAGGAGAGCCCTGACCTTGGGAGCTTACAGTCTAAAGGATGGGTGTGGAGATGAAAGCTAGGAGGTAGAACTTATTTAATTATGGTTGTAAAGCTATTTGAACGGATGACCTCACAGAACAGTGATCATAAACTCCCGGTACTGAATAGATCCATGCTGAGGGTGTACCTCCAAGCTATGGGGGAGGGGGGGCAGATTAAAGCGGACCAAAGCCCCTGCTGATACTTTTTCCTTAGGGTGTAGAGCTAGAAATGGATATTTTCGCTTATCAAATCGCTCTGTAAGATGGCAGGTGATCAGTCATTGCAATGACATAATTGCCACACACAGCAGTGGAAATGAATGGAGGAGGCGGAGCTTTACAGCTAAAACAGGCGCCATTATCTGGGATTAGAGTGAAACAAAAGCAGTAAAAATAGGCAAAAGTTACTATTCGTGGGGGAGGGGGGGGGGACAATTTGGGGAACGCTAGTTAAAAATTTGGGTTTTGGTCTGCTTTAAAACATTCAAATAGGTGCTGGAAGGAACACATTGTGATAGATGCGGGGGGATGTCCTGATTGTTGGAGTCCCCCACCCACCTTTCTTTTCGGCACATAAACCTCCATAACCCTCAATTTCACTTACCTCCACTGCAAACCCATGGCAAAATCCAGCTCCACGATTAGCCACCGACAGTCACGTGGTCCGGAGTAGCTTCTGCTTTTCCGGGTAATACACAGGAACCACATGGCTGCCAAGCGGCCAATCGCAGGGACAGATTTTGCCGCAGGGTTTGGGGGGAACTCCAGCAATCTGGACTCCACTTTGCAACCATCACAATTCGGTCCAGCCCCCATTTAGGGCAAAATGGACCACAATAAAACCCAAGCTGGCCAATATGATCATACAGGTCGGTGCATTTGTTATAGTTTGTTTCATTACTGGCTGCACAAAGCTTGCTTCATAATTGGGGAGGGCGTAAACTTCTCGCGTCATTCAAATGTAAATATCAGCCTCCAGCGTGACCGTTTTCTTTAGAAGGGATCGCTCCTCTTTATTAGATCTTCAATGTGAATATGGCCGCCAATACTTCAGCAGGTACAATGGAATAATTGGGTAAGTAGCTTAGGAGCTGTGTGTCACTGCTGTGTGTGTCCACATGTGGGAGCTCTCATTAATTTAAAGAGGGGCCATATATCATATATATATATATATATATATATATATATATATATATATATATACAATTTTTTCCAATCATCCTTCGGCATGACCACCTATTACTCCGTGTGGTCATGCTGAAGGATTCTTAAAAAATTAGTTACCGGTAAGTAACGAGGGTTATTATATATACAGGGGCACTCGTGCTGTGGTGGTGCAGCTTGCACAAATATTTGCTGAGCTCTGTTTCTATCCAGATTGTATAGACCTGTCCTAGGACTTGTTACTGGCTGCCAGGGTTTGAGTGCTGGGCTCCTATAAGATTTGTCTGTGTCCATTTGTCTCACTCACATGCACCCCCAGGTTTTAAAACAGTTGCCCTCTTTGTGGACTGCTCACAGCTCCACCCCCTGGGGCATCCTGATTTGACATCATTATCTTACCAGCTAAAGTGATATAATAGGCAATGGTAATTGTTAGCCCATTGTGTCAGCCTACATTTGGCACTGTCCTAAAGTGTTTTCCATTATTAAAATGAATAAAAAATGGCAGAGAAGGTTAACAGTTTTACCTCACGATTTCTCTTCTGAACCAAGTGGGCGTGGCTCTGTGATGCTGCATAATGGGTGGGGTCTGTAAGCCTGATGTTGTGCTTCAGACAGAGGCATTCTCATCACTCTGGCTGTGCTTCCCTTTCTCCCTGTTGCTAAGCAACTTTGCATGCCTAGACCAGCACTTCCAGACACTCATGCATGACTTCTGCATGGGCACACTTGGAGACACTCCCACCCGTGCATGCACGCACTCCCCCATACGCGCACTTTGAGACACACATGCCCACCCTCCTACATACACGAACTTGAAGTCGCTCACTGTTGCGCATGCCCACCCTCCTACATACATGAACTTGAAGTCGCTCGCTGTTGCGCATGCCCACCCTCCTACATACATGAACTTGAAGTCGCTCGCTGTTGCGCATGCCCACCCTCCTACATACATGAACTTGAAGTTGCGCATGCCCACCCTCCTACATACACAAACTTGAAGTCGCTCGCTGTTGCGCATGCCCACACTCCCACATACACGAACTTGAAGTCGCTCGCTGTTGCGCATGCCCACCCTCCTACATACACAAACTTGAAGTCGCTCGCTGTTGCGCATGCCCACACTCCCACATACACGAACTTGAAGTCGCTCGCTGTTGCGCATGCCCACACTCCCACATACACGAACTTGAAGTCGCTCGCTGTTGCGCATGCCCACCCTCCTACATACACGAACTTGAAGTCGCTCGCTGTTGCGCATGCCCACACTCCCACATACACGCACTTGGAGATGCACATGCGTTCACTCCCACTTTATATGCGCACTTTCCCTCGTACAGGATGCACATGCCCACACATCCTTGCACATGTACTTGGATATGCACATGCACGCACTCCCACATATACTCACTTGGAGACTCTCCCTGTTGCGCATGCACACACCACCACATACTTGCAATTGGAGATGCGCATGCCCGCACTCCCACATACGCACACGTGGAGAAGATCCCTGTTGCACATGTGTACACTCCCACATACACGCACTGGAGATGCACATGCATGCAATCCCCTATACACGCCCATGCCCGCACTCCCACATACCTTCACTTGGAGACGCACATGGCCGGACTCGCACATACTTCACTTGGAGGCCCACATGCCCGCACACCCACATACGCACACTTGGAGACTCTCTGTTGCGCATGTCACTCTCCTGATCTCAAGAATCCTGGCTGACATGACCAGCCCGCTGGCTGCATTCCTGGTTTCCCTGTAGTGTGGGGATACTTTTTTATTATATGCATGTATGACCTATTACATGTGTTCTTATATATGGTTAGAATCAGCTTGTACTCACCAGTATAGTCATTTCTAAGCCACAATCTCCAGACTCTGATGATCAATATTGAAGGGAGGGGGTGCAGGCTCTAATGTCTTGTTCCAAAGCTGTGATTGTGACACACAGGCAGCCATGGAATATTCAAATGCTCATTAGGCTGGTGGCCGCAGGTGGAAGACACAAGGAGGTGAGGGAGGCTGTAGCGAAAGAGGGCTGTGATGGCTCAGGCTGCAGAACACTAGAACACTTGTTTCTGCTGAGCTGACTAATGGGGGCAGAGAATGGACCACCAGTTGAGCCCTATGATTGGTGGTCTGGTTAACAGAATTCAGGGGGGTGCCACTAATCTTTGCATTGTTTCTACTCCCATGGGCAGCTGTGTTCTGATATACCGGAAAGAAATACTGTTATGTTACAAAACAAAGCAAAATAAACACACTTGTGCATGCAAAACCTAGGTCATATATATATGAAACACAACCCCAGAATGTCAGGAAATCTGCAATGTACACATCCATTGTACCTTATGAAGTGACATTATTACTGGTGCCATTATTATTATTATTAATTTTTATTTATATAGCGCCATCATCCTTCCGTAGCGCTTTACAAGGTATGATTACAGACAAGGTAAAACATATAGTACAAGGGAACAATACACAACTAGATGCCACGAGGTTCAAACCAGGGGCTCGATTCAACAAAGGTCGAAAATGGATTTTTCGTGTGTTTTGTGCTTAAAAAGTTGCGATTTTGCTATATTTTTTTTACGAGTGATTCAGCTACCTGGAACCATTGTAAAACACGAGTCACTTGAATTAAATTCGAGTGCGATTGTAAAAGTGCGAATTAAATTAGTGGATCGAAAAATTTACTACTGCATTTTACAATTCGAAAATTTTACTACTGATTCAGGTGGACTTGATGAGCCACACACATGATATAAATTAGAGTGTTTCACACTAGTTTTTTGATGCAGCTTTCAGCAGGAGAAAACTAATTTTGCTCTCTCACAATGGAGCCCTTCTACTTTCTTTGCAATGGTAGTAAACTCTAATGGTAGTAAAAAATTCAATTCATAAGAAAAAAGCCTGAGAATTCCTCTGTTTGTGAATCACTAGTTAGGAAGACAATGAAAGTCAATGGCACTTTTTTACTCCTGAAAAAAATATTGAACTTTTTACCCATTTTTACTAGTAGTAAAAAGTTCCATTGACTTTCAGTGTCTTCCTATCTGGTGATTTGGTAACAGTGACATTCTCAGGCTTTTTTCTCATGAATTACATTTTTTACTACCATGAGAATTTTTTTCAATGATTTGTGAATCGAGGCCATTGACTTCGAACATATTGCAGATGATGTGGCGCAGAGAAGGCGCACACTACCGATTCCCATATTTTCGGACACGTTTGGAAGTGGATCAGCTACCATATCAAGCACTTTTCCAGCTTACTAGGCTAAATCGTGCAGCTTTGGAATCCATATTTGGCACCATTAACTGGTAGAAGACCTTTGGGTTTTTACATTGCGGTGCACCAAAACCCAGAATAGTCAAAATCCTGGCTTTTGGTCCACGTTATAGTGTAAGCATAAGAATGGCGTACCATGAGGTTAAAGGTAGCAAAGAGCTGCTCTCTGCACCCAGGGACACGTGGCGCTATGTGAGCAAGCTTTGTATAGAAAACAATGGCCACATTTCTGCATTAAAGGAAACATTTTTAATACAGGTCCCTGGCAATCCAACCAACCCCCCCCCCCCCCCCCAAAAAAAATGGGGAGGCCGATTCATTAATAGCGGCAGGTAGCGACAGTTGAGCGACTGTAGCGACATTTTCAGAGCGCCCGCTAGTAGTCGCTGTGCTTGGCCGTTGTTCGGTAGTTGATAGCGTCGGTTTGCCGTAATGTTGAATATTGGGAGAGGAGTCGCTATTTGACAGGTTCCGCGCTGTATGGGAGCGCATGATAGCGACTGGCCCTAGCGACCGGCTCCCACCATATTCATTAAAAAATCACGCTCAAAAAATTTTCGCGCTGTGAAATGCTTGTTTAAACCCCAGTGCGCTGGCGGCGATGTGTTAAAAGTAGTTTTTTTAACCCCCAAACAACCATATTTTTGGAAACAAAAAAAAACAAGTTTTTTAAATAATTTAGTAATATGAATACATTAATTTCAGACCTGTAATATGAATTCTGTACAATTTGTTTTTTTCCCTTAAAAAAATTATCTAAAATGGCAGAAGTGGTCACAGAATTTTTCACATTTAAAAAAAAAAAAACACATTAATAACAATTTATTAATATTTAAAGATTGTTCCATTGAAATGCATTGGAGAGTGCCAGGTAGCGAGAGGTCCTACCTGTCGCTGTTCAAGGTCGGACGCTGGCGCTGTGGGCTGAGGCTGGAATAATGATGAATGAGTCGCTATATGGCGCTATCTCAGTCGCTAAGCAGGATCGGCTTGATAAATGTGTGATTGTGGTGGGGAGCCGGCGTTCTCGTGGCGGGGCCCATCATTACCGGCCGCTCACCAGTCGCTACCTGTCGCTATTCCTTCATAAATAAGGGCCTACATACATGCCTCTTACAAATATTACTGTTTAATTAGTACTTCCACTACAGCATACTTTGCCTCTTTATTACATGTATCCACAATGTTAGCCATGTACATACAGCTACACAGGTAACTTAAAAAGTTGAAAAATAAATTATGCATTTACATTTACCCATTAAAAAACCTTACAACACCAAGCAACAGTCAGAAAACAATACTAAACAATAGAAAAAAAATTCCAGTACATTTTCCAATAATTTTCGCTTGCGACAGCCTTTTTACGAGCATTTTGAAAATTTTACGAGTGATTAGAAAATTTTACGATTGCATTTTCGAGTGCAAGTATTTAATTCAACCCCTTTTTTGAATCACTCTAAAAAGTTAAAACTTTGTGCATGCGATCTGATTTTTCGAGTGACACGAATTTATTTCTACCTTTGTTGAATCGAGCCCCAGGTGTGAGCACAGAAGACAATAGGAAAGAGAGCCCTGCCCTTGGCGAGCTTACAGTTTAAAGGATGGGGGTGGAGACAAAAGGGGCGGGATCACAAATGGTAGAGCTTGAGTTGGGCTGCATGTGCCATTTGAAGGTTATAGCAGTTGCTTAATCCAGCTTTATATGCCCTGTCTCAAGAAGTGAGTTTTGTGGACACTTTTAAATGCATGGAGTGATGGAGAGTGACGGATTGAGCGGGGGAGTGCATTCCAGAGAAGTGGGAAGGCACGGGAGATGTCGGGAGTGTGAGGAGGTAACCAAGGAGGAGGACCATGGTGGCCTTGAGACATTGTAGACTCAAAATGATAGGGAAAACCTGATGTGCTGGGGAATGATATTTATAGTTTAGTGTTTGGTTGTAGGTCTGCTTTGTGTCCTGCCCTGGGGCAAACTGATTCAAGATACCCCACCAGTTATAGTAGACCTTTTAGTGGGGTAGAGAACACGAATTCTCTCCCCTGTGCTCAGCTTCTGACAGCTCACTCACCCCCCGCCGCAGGGCGGAGCCTTTCTTAGCGGCGAGTGAGCTGACGTCCCCTCACTCCACCGGTATAACAGGCTCCTCCCTGTGGCTGGAGCGGAGCAGCAGACCCCGATCCTTTGCTCCACTCCCAGCTTTCACTGCTAACTTCTGGCTGTGATCAATGGAGTGGGACAGCACCCCGTGATGAAAGGGGTAAGTACTCATTTTTTTTCTTTTAATTAACCCTTTATATGCCAAGCACGTAGTTTCTGCGTGGTTGCTTCTCCTACCGTTAAGTGCCAAGCACGTAGAAACTACATGCCTGGCATTTCCCCCTAATAGTTAAAAAATATAAAAAAAATAAACACTTACCTTTGGTATTGATGTGAAGCTGGGGGTCCCCTCTTCCTCCAGGGGGCCCCCGATCCCTTCCCCGTCATTCTTCGTCTTCAGGAGGGGGCCCGAAACCGTCCGACCCCCCCCCCGTTTCCAGCGCTGACAGTTCGGCTGTAAAGATAAAAAAAAACATTTACTCAACCTCCGTGCCCGATCCTTCTGCCTCCAGTCTCCTCTTCACCGGGGGGGGGTCCGATCCCCCCCCTCCCCGGGCTGTGCAGGCTTCAGGTGAGGACCCTCTTCCGGGTCCTCGCCTCTTCTAATGGCGGCGATGGCCGCCGCCCCCTAGCCCCGCCCTTTGTGGGAGGAGCGGGATGATGTCACCCTGCTCCTCCTATACCCCCTCCGAGCTTCGGCATCTGTCAGATGCCGGTGGTGATCGGAGCAGGGCGTGTGTGAGGTGAGGAGGCTCCGATCGGAGCCTCCTCGCCTCTCACCCGCCCTGCGCCGATCGGCATCTGTCATCAGATGACAGCGGCGAGGGACCCAGGATCGGAGGTGAGTACATTGAAAAAAAAATAATAAAGATAATTTTTTTTCTCTGTGTGTCTTTTTTTTTTACATTTAACCCCTTGTGAACTGGTAATGGGTCCATGACCCCTATACCAGTTCACAAGGCTGGGGGCTGGCAAGTCACCTGCGACTAGCGGGCGACTGGGGGGCACCCCCATTACCTGCCTCCCCAAAGCCGGGGGGGGCAGAAGAGCCCGTGGTCACGGGCTATGCGGGCTTGTAGCCTGCAGGGTTGGGGGCCACAAAAGCTGGCCCCTGCATCCTGTTCCTACAAGCCCTGCATAGCTGGTCCCGGGCTGGTTACTTCGGGTAAGGGGGACCCCATATAAACTTTTTGGGGGATTTTTAAGGGTTTTTAACCCTTAAAAATCCCCCCCAAAAAATGGGGGCTCCCCCCCCCCTCCCCCGGGAGGGGGGACTCTCTGTCATTTTTTTCTCCCTTTGTAATGTGGATGGTAGTTGTATTTTATTTGTAAATGTTATAAAGTACTTGTTTCAGTTAGGGGGGCTCCTGGGCAGGAACAGGGGGCTACCGATAAATATGTGGTACCGTTCTAATCGGTAGAAATGGGGCTTTCACATGCAATATGGTTTTCTTTAATCAAATACATTTTTTATTTAAAATAAAGGAGGCAATTTTCTAAAAAAAAAATGGTATTTTTTTTTTTTTTTACTTAATATTGTTAAAAACAGAATAAAATTTACAAACAAGACATTTCATGTTAAAGCAAAATGGAGAAAAATGACCTGTCAACAGAGGGTGACAAAATCTCAAGTAGGCTGGCAATTAAAAGGGTTAATAGTACCTCTGCATGTTGGGTATTGTTCTTTTCGGGGGACCTTGCGCTTTCAGACTTAGCTTTTTTTCTTGTTTGCATATTTATATTTTAGGAAAAGGTGTTTTTTATTCAGCTTTTTTATACATTTTTTTAGGGAAACCCTGCGCAAACAAAGAATTCTTTGAGGGATTAATTTCAGAAAGATGAGCCCACTACAACAAGCTGGGTACGCTTAGAAAGCTTAACGTGTACTTTCAGGGAATATATGGTTTATGGGGGATATTCCAAATGTAAAGGGTTGTTTTGGTTGAAAAATCGCAAGGTGCGCACTTTGTCTGCAGAGCTGAAATTTTCAAGTAAAATTACCGTTACGCACATGCTTTACTTTGGGGTGTTTGGCAACTCTTCCACTGACAGTAACTATGCATGTTGGGTATCGTTCTGGTAGGGCGATGTTGCTTTTTCAGATTTAACTTGTTTTTTCTTGTTTGTATATAGTTTTTTTTTGGAAAATGTGGCTTTGATTCTGCTTTTTTATCCTTTTTTTAGGGAAACTCTTTGCAACCAAAGAATACATTGAGGGATTACTTCCAGAAAACTATGGCCACATCAACAAGCCTGGTACACCTAGAAAGCCTGAGGTGTGTACTTCCAGAGAATATACAGTTTGTTGGGGGTATTTCAAATGTAAAGGGTTGTTTTTCTGGAAAAACTGCAAGGTGCGCATATTGCATTGCATAGTTGTATTTTATCTGAAAATTCCCTAAAGCTCTGTTTCAGTTTGGGGGAGTCTCCTGGGCAGGAAAGGGTGTCTACCTATACATATGTGGTACCGCTGTAACCGGGAGAAATTGGGGTTTCACACGCAATAAGATTTTATTGACAAACTTAAATTTTTTATTACAAAAAAACACTACAAATTGTAAAAAAATAGATTTTTTTTATTTTTTTGCACATATTTCACCCAAAAATATTGAGAATACACTTAGAAAATGACAAACAAGACATTTCATGTTAAAGCCCTGGGAAAACCCTGGAAATCCCTTTAATAAATCACATTTGAACATGGGGAGCGCAAAATAGTGCAAAATAGTCTGGCAACAAAGGGTGACAAAAACTACAGGTAGGCTGGCACTTAAAGGGTTAATAAAGGACTTTTGTATGTCTTTTTTTATTTAAAGTCTTTGTGAACTGATAAGGGGCCCCAGAGCCTGGGACGGTTTTGCTGAAGAAGGACCCCACGTCGTTTATTATATATATTTATATAGAGGGTTTAACCATCAGGATGCCAAAATCCTGGGTTTTGGTCCACGTTAAAGTCCAACCTCTACTGAAAAAGCATATATTTGTCCTGGAAATTCCTGCAAAAAGTACAGTTAAACATATATAGTGCAAAATGATTACAAATTGCTTGCCAATGGGTGAAAACATCTCTAGGCAGGCTTGCAGTGAAAAAGTTAAAGTGGACCAAAACCCATGCCCCCAACGGCCCTGGAATCTATAAGATTCCAGGGCTGCTAAATTTCCTTGCCCCGGGGCATCCCGATTCTGTGTGAAACCCCCCCAGATCTCCCGGAAACTCGCTCCCTTTCCCGGTCTAACGGCGCATGCATGAGCAGTGGTTGCATCTCCGCTATCCCTTTAGCAGGGTGTGTGCCCATGCCAGGCATTTGTGAATAGCCACGCTAGGCACGCTCCCTGTTAGAGGGTAGCGGGGGATGCGGCTGCCATTGTGCTCTGATCTGCTCGCCTTAGACAAAGGGACATTAGTGGATCAGAGCGATTAGATATGAGGCCCCGCATGCACCATAGGACTGGGGGAGAGGTGAGTTCTGGCGACCCGGGGTGTTTCACACAGCCCCAATCGGACTGCCCCAGGGGCAAGGACCAAAACCAAGGATAGTCAAAATCCTGGGTTTTGGTCTACATTAAGGGAATGTTCACGCCAATGCACTGCAGTTCAGTTTGAAGAATTCCCGGCATTCAGTGGATGCAATTGAATTATTCAAACCCGGGTTTGCAGCCATTTGTGTGTTCATTTAGCTTTATTAACAATACATTTTTTTTCATTAAAAATACAACATTGCAGATGAAAGCGCAATGCCTTTGTGGTTCATAAAGGGCACCTATACGCAGAAGGGAGTTTATGTGGTCTCCTTATATCTTCAGCCCTGTGCCCTAAAACAGCCTGTTTTTTTTTTTTTTTTGTTTTTTTTTTTACTAAAGCCTTTTTTTCTCTATAGTCCTAAAAACAACAGGAAGTGGTATTATGGTGAATGGTCGCCATATGCTAATTTACCTTTTTTACAACCAACTGTCACATAATGGCAGTTAGGTTGTAGTGCTCCTCATTGTTGAGCTGTGTACATATACCTCCTAACTGCCTCTGATTTGGAGGGACTGTCCTTCTTTTGAGTCCATGTCCCCCTGTCCCTCGTTGTTCTCATTTGTCCCTCTTTGATCATGTTAATATTGCACCGATAATGCATTAATTTAATAATGAAAAACAAAAATAACATTCTATGGTAATAAATCAATAATAACAAATAACAAATATATATTTTCTTCGCGAATGGCGAAATTTCCTGATTGTATTTAAATATATTTAAGTAATTGATATCTATAGAATTGAATATTTTTATGGAACCCTTTCATAATCGGGTGAAAATAATATAAATAACATCAAAGTACTGTAATATTCATAAATTGCTTTTATTGAAATAAGTATTATTATATAACATAGCATTATCGTTGCAATGTATGTATGGATATATGTACGGGGTTAGATGATATAGAGTTTCATTCCCCCATAAATGAAGAAATATTTTCAATATAGCCTAACCTATTAAGATAGCTAAGTTGATTTGCACTGGTATTGGGAGTGCAACAGTTAATCAGTTTTCAAATACGAGGCTATAAAAGTAGCCCTTTACTAGCGCTCCGTGCGCCTGTGAACAAGTCCTAAGTGACGAAACGCGTCGGGCGGAGCCTAATCATGTGACCTCCGAACAGAGCCGACGCCAGCCGAGTTAATAGGTAATGTATGCGTTGCGGCGTCTGTGAATGCTTATACCGTGAAATAAGTTTGATTTGGAGGAATGGAATTCTGATCATCGGGATCCTTTTAAGAAATATTTTATTACAAAGCTTGTATTTTATTTTAATCTGGTAAGCACTTTCTATGGTCTGCGCATAGAAACTAGTGGTTATGGTATCACGCTATGTGCGGTCATATGTTTTATATTACATGTCCAAATAAATGAGGAATTAACCATATATAAATCCAGTCTTTGATGATTATTAGGGATGAGCGAATCGATCCGGACGAACCCGGATTCGATCCGAATTTCAGGAAAAATTCGATTCGGATCGAATCCGAATTTCCCCGCGATTCGATCACTCGAAGTTTTCCTTTAACATCCATTCATTTACATTACAGGCATTCTAAGATGGCGGGCGGGACATGTCTGGACATGTATCCCGCGCCAGTGCAAGCTGGGGCAGTCACATGCAGCCTATCAGCAGCCAGCAAGCCCGGTGACGTCACACAGCGGTATTTAACGGCGGCCATCTTGCTTTTCCTCATTTCTCTATTGCATTCGTGACAGACAGACAGAACGCTGTGTAGCTGAGGCAGTTAGACAGGCTGGAGACAGGGACAGACAGGGACAGGCTGGAGACAGGCAGGAGACAGGCAGGAGACAGACAGGAGACAGACAGAAAGCCAGGGAAAGGTAGGAAAAACGGAGCTGGCTGACAGGGAGATTTTTTTTTTTTCATCCAGCCTTTGTTAGCGTTTTCAGGCTGCTTATAGTAACTAACTGTGCATATATACTGAACTGATCTTAAGTCTGCTGTGAGGCATCCCATTCTGTGACTAAAGCAGCCTCTGTTTAAGACCATATAAGCATTTGCTCTTATCATATTTGAAATTAGGCCTGATAAAGACACTTTTGCTGGCCAAAGCACTACTGTACCCTGCCAGCTCGATTCCTGCCCGGGGCATCCCATTCTGTGACTAAAGCAGCCTCTGTTTAAGACCATATAAGCATTTGCTCTTATCATATTTGAAATTAGGCCTGATAAAGACACTTTTGCTGGCCAAAGCACTACTGTACCCTGCCAGCTCGATTCCTGCCCGGGGCATCCCATTCTGTGACTACAGCAGCCTCTGTTTAAGACCATATAAGCATTTGCTCTTATCATATTTGAAATTAGGCCTGATAAAGACACTTTTGCTGGCCAAAGCACTACTGTACCCTGCCAGCTCGATTCCTGCCCGGGGCATCCCATTCTGTGACTAAAGCAGCCTCTGTTTAAGACCATATAAGCATTTGCTCTTATCATATTTGAAATTAGGCCTGATAAAGACACTTTTGCTGGCCAAAGCACTACTGTACCCTGCCAGCTCGATTCCTGCCCGGGGCATCCCATTCTGTGACTACAGCAGCCTCTGTTTAAGACCATATAAGCATTTGCTCTTATCATATTTGAAATTAGGCCTGATAAAGACACTTTTGCTGGCCAAAGCACTACTGTACCCTGCCAGCTCGATTCCTGCCCGGGGCATCCCATTCTGTGACTAAAGCAGCCTCTGTTTAAGACCATATAAGCATTTGCTCTTATCATATTTGAAATTAGGCCTGATAAAGACACTTTTGCTGGCCAAAGCACTACTGTACCCTGCCAGCTCGATTCCTGCCCGGGGCATCCCATTCTGTGACTAAAGCAGCCTCTGTTTAAGACCATATAAGCATTTGCTCTTATCATATTTGAAATTAGGCCTGATAAAGACACTTTTGCTGGCCAAAGCACTACTGTACCCTGCCAGCTCGATTCCTGCCCGGGGCATCCCATTCTGTGACTAAAGCAGCCTCTGTTTAAGACCATATAAGCATTTGCTCTTATCATATTTGAAATTAGGCCTGATAAAGACACTTTTGCTGGCCAAAGCACTACTGTACCCTGCCAGCTCGATTCCTGCCCGGGGCATCCCATTCTGTGACTACAGCAGCCTCTGTTTAAGACCATATAAGCATTTGCTCTTATCATATTTGAAATTAGGCCTGATAAAGACACTTTTGCTGGCCAAAGCACTACTGTACCCTGCCAGCTCGATTCCTGCCCGGGGCATCCCATTCTGTGACTAAAGCAGCCTCTGTTTAAGACCATATAAGCATTTGCTCTTATCATATTTGAAATTAGGCCTGATAAAGACACTTTTGCTGGCCAAAGCACTACTGTACCCTGCCAGCTCGATTCCTGCCCGGGGCATCCCATTCTGTGACTAAAGCAGCCTCTGTTTAAGACCATATAAGCATTTGCTCTTATCATATTTGAAATTAGGCCTGATAAAGACACTTTTGCTGGCCAAAGCACTACTGTACCCTGCCAGCTCGATTCCTGCCCGGGGCATCCCATTCTGTGACTACAGCAGCCTCTGTTTAAGACCATATAAGCATTTGCTCTTATCATATTTGAAATTAGGCCTGATAAAGACACTTTTGCTGGCCAAAGCACTACTGTACCCTGCCAGCTCGATTCCTGCCCGGGGCATCCCATTCTGTGACTAAAGCAGCCTCTGTTTAAGACCATATAAGCATTTGCTCTTATCATATTTGAAATTAGCCTGATAAAGACACTTTTGCTGGCCAAAGCACTACTGTACCCTGCCAGCTCGATTCCTGCCCGGGGCATCCCATTCTGTGACTAAAGCAGCCTCTGTTTAAGACCATATAAGCATTTGCTCTTATCATATTTGAAATTAGGCCTGATAAAGACACTTTTGCTGGCCAAAGCACTACTGTACCCTGCCAGCTCGATTCCTGCCCGGGGCATCCCATTCTGTGACTAAAGCAGCCTCTGTTTAAGACCATATAAGCATTTGCTCTTATCATATTTGAAATTAGGCCTGATAAAGACACTTTTGCTGGCCAAAGCACTACTGTACCCTGCCAGCTCGATTCCTGCCCGGGGCATCCCATTCTGTGACTAAAGCAGCCTCTGTTTAAGACCATATAAGCATTTGCTCTTATCATATTTGAAATTAGGCCTGATAAAGACACTTTTGCTGGCCAAAGCACTACTGTACCCTGCCAGCTCGATTCCTGCCCGGGGCATCCCTTTCTGTGACTACAGCAGCCTCTGTTTAAGACCATATAAGCATTTGCTCTTATCATATTTGAAATTAGGCCTGATAAAGACACTTTTGCTGGCCAAAGCACTACTGTACCCTGCCAGCTCGATTCCTGCCCGGGGCATCCCATTCTGTGACTAAAGCAGCCTCTGTTTAAGACCATATAAGCATTTGCTCTTATCATATTTGAAATTAGCCTGATAAAGACACTTTTGCTGGCCAAAGCACTACTGTACCCTGCCAGCTCGATTCCTGCCCGGGGCATCCCATTCTGTGACTAAAGCAGCCTCTGTTTAAGACCATATAAGCATTTGCTCTTATCATATTTGAAATTAGGCCTGATAAAGACACTTTTGCTGGCCAAAGCACTACTGTACCCTGCCAGCTCGATTCCTGCCCGGGGCATCCCATTCTGTGACTAAAGCAGCCTCTGTTTAAGACCATATAAGCATTTGCTCTTATCATATTTGAAATTAGGCCTGATAAAGACACTTTTGCTGGCCAAAGCACTACTGTACCCTGCCAGCTCGATTCCTGCCCGGGGCATCCCATTCTGTGACTACAGCAGCCTCTGTTTAAGACCATATAAGCATTTGCTCTTATCATATTTGAAATTAGGCCTGATAAAGACACTTTTGCTGGCCAAAGCACTACTGTACCCTGCCAGCTCGATTCCTGCCCGGGGCATCCCATTCTGTGACTAAAGCAGCCTCTGTTTAAGACCATATAAGCATTTGCTCTTATCATATTTGAAATTAGGCCTGATAAAGACACTTTTGCTGGCCAAAGCACTACTGTACCCTGCCAGCTCGATTCCTGCCCGGGGCATCCCATTCTGTGACTAAAGCAGCCTCTGTTTAAGACCATATAAGCATTTGCTCTTATCATATTTGAAATTAGCCTGATAAAGACACTTTTGCTGGCCAAAGCACTACTGTACCCTGCCAGCTCGATTCCTGCCCGGGGCATCCCATTCTGTGACTAAAGCAGCCTCTGTTTAAGACCATATAAGCATTTGCTCTTATCATATTTGAAATTAGGCCTGATAAAGACACTTTTGCTGGCCAAAGCACTACTGTACCCTGCCAGCTCGATTCCTGCCCGGGGCATCCCATTCTGTGACTACAGCAGCCTCTGTTTAAGACCATATAAGCATTTGCTCTTATCATATTTGAAATTAGGCCTGATAAAGACACTTTTGCTGGCCAAAGCACTACTGTACCCTGCCAGCTCGATTCCTGCCCGGGGCATCCCATTCTGTGACTACAGCAGCCTCGGTTTAAGACCATATAAGCATTTGCTCTTATCATATTTGAAATTAGGCCTGATAAAGACACTTTTGCTGGCCAAAGCACTACTGTACCCTGCCAGCTCGATTCCTGCCCGGGGCATCCCATTCTGTGACTAAAGCAGCCTCTGTTTAAGACCATATAAGCATTTGCTCTTATCATATTTGAAATTAGGCCTGATAAAGACACTTTTGCTGGCCAAAGCACTACTGTACCCTGCCAGCTCGATTCCTGCCCGGGGCATCCCATTCTGTGACTACAGCAGCCTCTGTTTAAGACCATATAAGCATTTGCTCTTATCATATTTGAAATTAGGCCTGATAAAGACACTTTTGCTGGCCAAAGCACTACTGTACCCTGCCAGCTCGATTCCTGCCCGGGGCATCCCATTCTGTGACTAAAGCAGCCTCTGTTTAAGACCATATAAGCATTTGCTCTTATCATATTTGAAATTAGGCCTGATAAAGACACTTTTGCTGGCCAAAGCACTACTGTACCCTGCCAGCTCGATTCCTGCCCGGGGCATCCCATTCTGTGACTAAAGCAGCCTCTGTTTAAGACCATATAAGCATTTGCTCTTATCATATTTGAAATTAGGCCTGATAAAGACACTTTTGCTGGCCAAAGCACTACTGTACCCTGCCAGCTCGATTCCTGCCCGGGGCATCCCATTCTGTGACTAAAGCAGCCTCTGTTTAAGACCATATAAGCATTTGCTCTTATCATATTTGAAATTAGGCCTGATAAAGACACTTTTGCTGGCCAAAGCACTACTGTACCCTGCCAGCTCGATTCCTGCCCGGGGCATCCCATTCTGTGACTAAAGCAGCCTCTGTTTAAGACCATATAAGCATTTGCTCTTATCATATTTGAAATTAGGCCTGATAAAGACACTTTTGCTGGCCAAAGCACTACTGTACCCTGCCAGCTCGATTCCTGCCCGGGGCATCCCATTCTGTGACTACAGCAGCCTCTGTTTAAGACCATATAAGCATTTGCTCTTATCATATTTGAAATTAGGCCTGATAAAGACACTTTTGCTGGCCAAAGCACTACTGTACCCTGCCAGCTCGATTCCTGCCCGGGGCATCCCATTCTGTGACTAAAGCAGCCTCTGTTTAAGACCATATAAGCATTTGCTCTTATCATATTTGAAATTAGGCCTGATAAAGACACTTTTGCTGGCCAAAGCACTACTGTACCCTGCCAGCTCGATTCCTGCCCGGGGCATCCCATTCTGTGACTACAGCAGCCTCTGTTTAAGGCCATATAAGCATTTGCTCTTATCATATTTGAAATTAGGCCTGATAAAGACACTTTTGCTGGCCAAAGCACTACTGTACCCTGCCAGCTCGATTCCTGCCCGGGGCATCCCATTCTGTGACTAAAGCAGCCTCTGTTTAAGACCATATAAGCATTTGCTCTTATCATATTTGAAATTAGGCCTGATAAAGACACTTTTGCTGGCCAAAGCACTACTGTACCCTGCCAGCTCGATTCCTGCCCGGGGCATCCCATTCTGTGACTAAAGCAGCCTCTGTTTAAGACCATATAAGCATTTGCTCTTATCATATTTGAAATTAGGCCTGATAAAGACACTTTTGCTGGCCAAAGCACTACTGTACCCTGCCAGCTCGATTCCTGCCCGGGGCATCCCATTCTGTGACTAAAGCAGCCTCTGTTTAAGACCATATAAGCATTTGCTCTTATCATATTTGAAATTAGGCCTGATAAAGACACTTTTGCTGGCCAAAGCACTACTGTACCCTGCCAGCTCGATTCCTGCCCGGGGCATCCCATTCTGTGACTACAGCAGCCTCTGTTTAAGACCATATAAGCATTTGCTCTTATCATATTTGAAATTAGGCCTGATAAAGACACTTTTGCTGGCCAAAGCACTACTGTACCCTGCCAGCTCGATTCCTGCCCGGGGCATCCCATTCTGTGACTACAGCAGCCTCTGTTTAAGACCATATAAGCATTTGCTCTTATCATATTTGAAATTAGGCCTGATAAAGACACTTTTGCTGGCCAAAGCACTACTGTACCCTGCCAGCTCGATTCCTGCCCGGGGCATCCCATTCTGTGACTAAAGCAGCCTCTGTTTAAGACCATATAAGCATTTGCTCTTATCATATTTGAAATTAGGCCTGATAAAGACACTTTTGCTGGCCAAAGCACTACTGTACCCTGCCAGCTCGATTCCTGCCCGGGGCATCCCATTCTGTGACTAAAGCAGCCTCTGTTTAAGACCATATAAGCATTTGCTCTTATCATATTTGAAATTAGGCCTGATAAAGACACTTTTGCTGGCCAAAGCACTACTGTACCCTGCCAGCTCGATTCCTGCCCGGGGCATCCCATTCTGTGACTAAAGCAGCCTCTGTTTAAGACCATATAAGCATTTGCTCTTATCATATTTGAAATTAGGCCTGATAAAGACACTTTTGCTGGCCAAAGCACTACTGTACCCTGCCAGCTCGATTCCTGCCCGGGGCATCCCATTCTGTGACTAAAGCAGCCTCTGTTTAAGACCATATAAGCATTTGCTCTTATCATATTTGAAATTAGGCCTGATAAAGACACTTTTGCTGGCCAAAGCACTACTGTACCCTGCCAGCTCGATTCCTGCCCGGGGCATCCCATTCTGTGACTAAAGCAGCCTCTGTTTAAGACCATATAAGCATTTGCTCTTATCATATTTGAAATTAGGCCTGATAAAGACACTTTTGCTGGCCAAAGCACTACTGTACCCTGCCAGCTCGATTCCTGCCCGGGGCATCCCATTCTGTGACTAAAGCAGCCTCTGTTTAAGACCATATAAGCATTTGCTCTTATCATATTTGAAATTAGGCCTGATAAAGACACTTTTGCTGGCCAAAGCACTACTGTACCCTGCCAGCTCGATTCCTGCCCGGGGCATCCCATTCTGTGACTACAGCAGCCTCTGTTTAAGACCATATAAGCATTTGCTCTTATCATATTTGAAATTAGGCCTGATAAAGACACTTTTGCTGGCCAAAGCACTACTGTACCCTGCCAGCTCGATTCCTGCCCGGGGCATCCCATTCTGTGACTAAAGCAGCCTCTGTTTAAGACCATATAAGCATTTGCTCTTATCATATTTGAAATTAGGCCTGATAAAGACACTTTTGCTGGCCAAAGCACTACTGTACCCTGCCAGCTCGATTCCTGCCCGGGGCATCCCATTCTGTGACTACAGCAGCCTCTGTTTAAGACCATATAAGCATTTGCTCTTATCATATTTGAAATTAGGCCTGATAAAGACACTTTTGCTGGCCAAAGCACTACTGTACCCTGCCAGCTCGATTCCTGCCCGGGGCATCCCATTCTGTGACTAAAGCAGCCTCTGTTTAAGACCATATAAGCATTTGCTCTTATCATATTTGAAATTAGGCCTGATAAAGACACTTTTGCTGGCCAAAGCACTACTGTACCCTGCCAGCTCGATTCCTGCCCGGGGCATCCCATTCTGTGACTAAAGCAGCCTCTGTTTAAGACCATATAAGCATTTGCTCTTATCATATTTGAAATTAGGCCTGATAAAGACACTTTTGCTGGCCAAAGCACTACTGTACCCTGCCAGCTCGATTCCTGCCCGGGGCATCCCATTCTGTGACTAAAGCAGCCTCTGTTTAAGACCATATAAGCATTTGCTCTTATCATATTTGAAATTAGGCCTGATAAAGACACTTTTGCTGGCCAAAGCACTACTGTACCCTGCCAGCTCGATTCCTGCCCGGGGCATCCCATTCTGTGACTACAGCAGCCTCTGTTTAAGACCATATAAGCATTTGCTCTTATCATATTTGAAATTAGGCCTGATAAAGACACTTTTGCTGGCCAAAGCACTACTGTACCCTGCCAGCTCGATTCCTGCCCGGGGCATCCCATTCTGTGACTACAGCAGCCTCTGTTTAAGACCATATAAGCATTTGCTCTTATCATATTTGAAATTAGGCCTGATAAAGACACTTTTGCTGGCCAAAGCACTACTGTACCCTGCCAGCTCGATTCCTGCCCGGGGCATCCCATTCTGTGACTAAAGCAGCCTCTGTTTAAGACCATATAAGCATTTGCTCTTATCATATTTGAAATTAGGCCTGATAAAGACACTTTTGCTGGCCAAAGCACTACTGTACCCTGCCAGCTCGATTCCTGCCCGGGGCATCCCATTCTGTGACTAAAGCAGCCTCTGTTTAAGACCATATAAGCATTTGCTCTTATCATATTTGAAATTAGGCCTGATAAAGACACTTTTGCTGGCCAAAGCACTACTGTACCCTGCCAGCTCGATTCCTGCCCGGGGCATCCCATTCTGTGACTAAAGCAGCCTCTGTTTAAGACCATATAAGCATTTGCTCTTATCATATTTGAAATTAGGCCTGATAAAGACACTTTTGCTGGCCAAAGCACTACTGTACCCTGCCAGCTCGATTCCTGCCCGGGGCATCCCATTCTGTGACTACAGCAGCCTCTGTTTAAGACCATATAAGCATTTGCTCTTATCATATTTGAAATTAGGCCTGATAAAGACACTTTTGCTGGCCAAAGCACTACTGTACCCTGCCAGCTCGATTCCTGCCCGGGGCATCCCATTCTGTGACTAAAGCAGCCTCTGTTTAAGACCATATAAGCATTTGCTCTTATCATATTTGAAATTAGGCCTGATAAAGACACTTTTGCTGGCCAAAGCACTACTGTACCCTGCCAGCTCGATTCCTGCCCGGGGCATCCCATTCTGTGACTAAAGCAGCCTCTGTTTAAGACCATATAAGCATTTGCTCTTATCATATTTGAAATTAGGCCTGATAAAGACACTTTTGCTGGCCAAAGCACTACTGTACCCTGCCAGCTCGATTCCTGCCCGGGGCATCCCATTCTGTGACTAAAGCAGCCTCTGTTTAAGACCATATAAGCATTTGCTCTTATCATATTTGAAATTAGGCCTGATAAAGACACTTTTGCTGGCCAAAGCACTACTGTACCCTGCCAGCTCGATTCCTGCCCGGGGCATCCCATTCTGTGACTACAGCAGCCTCTGTTTAAGACCATATAAGCATTTGCTCTTATCATATTTGAAATTAGGCCTGATAAAGACACTTTTGCTGGCCAAAGCACTACTGTACCCTGCCAGCTCGATTCCTGCCCGGGGCATCCCATTCTGTGACTACAGCAGCCTCTGTTTAAGACCATATAAGCATTTGCTCTTATCATATTTGAAATTAGGCCTGATAAAGACACTTTTGCTGGCCAAAGCACTACTGTACCCTGCCAGCTCGATTCCTGCCCGGGGCATCCCATTCTGTGACTAAAGCAGCCTCTGTTTAAGACCATATAAGCATTTGCTCTTATCATATTTGAAATTAGGCCTGATAAAGACACTTTTGCTGGCCAAAGCACTACTGTACCCTGCCAGCTCGATTCCTGCCCGGGGCATCCCATTCTGTGACTAAAGCAGCCTCTGTTTAAGACCATATAAGCATTTGCTCTTATCATATTTGAAATTAGGCCTGATAAAGACACTTTTGCTGGCCAAAGCACTACTGTACCCTGCCAGCTCGATTCCTGCCCGGGGCATCCCATTCTGTGACTAAAGCAGCCTCTGTTTAAGACCATATAAGCATTTGCTCTTATCATATTTGAAATTAGGCCTGATAAAGACACTTTTGCTGGCCAAAGCACTACTGTACCCTGCCAGCTCGATTCCTGCCCGGGGCATCCCATTCTGTGACTAAAGCAGCCTCTGTTTAAGACCATATAAGCATTTGCTCTTATTATATTTATATTATAAGACACTTTTGCTGGGCATAGGCTTACTGCTGCCTGCCAGGTGCACTTCTGTTGAGGCATCCCATTCTGTAACATAGCATACCCCTCTTTATTTACACTAAGCAGCTCTCTTATTTACACTAAGCAGGCCTGTTGGAGGCTGAGTGTTACTGCTCACTTTTGGTGTGCATTATATTCTGTTTCATATAGACCCACCGCTGCCCGGGGTTTTTTTAAATATCACCTACTACCACGCCAGTTAGACTATGTCGGGCAGACAAGTGCCTGGAAGTGAAAAGAGGAGTGGCAGAGGCCAAGATTCCGCAGGCAGAGCTCGCATCAGACTGGGGGCCAGTAGCAGCAGGAGTCACGCTGAGAGACCTAATCTGCCAGTATCTGCTAGCGGTCGGGTCTCCACCAGTAACGCATCTGCCGTGGTAGATTGGTTGACGCGCTCATCAACAACATCATCACAACTTACGTCTGAGACCCCCAGTCTAGGGTCGGTAGGTTCCTCTGACACAACCCTGAGTTGGCATGCCCCGAGAGCAGTCCCTGTCCTCCCATTGCCTCTGGCCTACGCCGTTCCCTCCCCCAGCGACGTATCCTATGCTTTGGGTTCAGCTCCACTCTTTAGTGAGGAGGACCATCAGATAGAGGACAGTCAGCAGCTACTGCCCAGCCAAGAAATGGAGGTGGCTTCTTTAGCTAGGCAGACAAATAGTGATGTGGACAGTGTCGTGGGTGCTGCGAGCGTTCCAGCTCCTGCGCCAGACACTGTTGACGAATCCACGAACATCAGTGACGTACAGCCACAACCCGGTGATGATGATGATGATGACGATGAAGCCGATCGCACTTGGGAGCCGGGTGATGAAGGGGCTTCATCGTCATCATCAGGAGAAGAGGGGTGCAGGTTGCCCCGGAGTCAGCAGCTGAGGCAGCAAGGTGGTAGCAGTCAGCATGGGGGCACAATTCCAAAGGCTGGAGCCGGCCGGGGCCGGGGCCGGGGTAGAGCACCTGCTGTGCGGCAGTCTACCTTATCGGGAGGTAGTGGAGCAGGGGTTCCTGGAGTTGGCAACAGCAGCAGTGAATCAGTGAGGCCAGGGGGTGGGAAAAGTAGCTACTCGGCAGTGTGGCAGTTTTTCCTGAGGCATCCGCAGGAGGGTAACATGGCCACATGCAAGATATGTAGGCAAAAGGTGAAGCGTGGCCAGGGTCCAAATGTTGGCACCACGGCCCTGCGTCAACATATGATGCGTCACCATAAAACGACCTGGGAGAACCGAGGCTCCCAAGGGGTGGTCCAGTCTGCTTCCTCACCAAGTGAGCTCCCAATTTCTGCCAGCCAAGGCTCCAGCACCTCAGCCGAAGGCAGCTGTGCGTCATACCCATCCTCTGTCGCTCCTGCTCCTCCTCCTCCAAGTCATGCATCCCGCCAGCAATCCATCAGCGAAGCCATGTCCAAGAGACAGCAGTATGCGCCCACTCATCCTACGGCGCAGAAGCTGAATGTGCTCCTGTCCAAGTTGCTGGTGCTGCAGTCGCTCCCTTTTCAGGTGGTGGAATCTGCACCTTTCAGAGAACTGATGGCTTGTGCCGAGCCGAGGTGGAGAGTCCCAAGCCGTCATTTCTTTGCCAAGAAGGCAGTACCAGCGCTGCACACTTTTGTTGAACAGAAGGTGGGCCAGTCCTTGAGCCTGTCGGTGTGTAGCAAAATACATGGCAGCGCCGACATCTGGAGCTGTAACTACGGTCAGGGGCAGTACATGTCGTTTACGGCCCACTGGGTGAATGTGGTCCCTTTGCAGCAGCAACTTGGACAGGTCACGCCGCTTCGGCCTCCGCGCTCTCTGCCCATTGGGCCTGTGACACCGTGCGACTCGGCCTCCTCATCCTCCGCCATCTCCTCACCCTCCACTGTAGGCTCAAGTCTCAGTGCCCCTCCAGTCTACCATGTGTGCAGGGCACGGAGGTGTCACGCAGTGCTTCACATGGTTTGTCTTGGCGAACGGAGTCACACAGGGGAGGAACTGCTTAAATGTATTCATCAGGAAATCCAAACATGGCTTACTCCGAGAAAACTTAAAATGGGAATCATGGTTACCGACAATGGGAAGAACATTTTGTCTGCGCTGCGCCAAGGAAGCCTGACCCATGCCCCCTGCATGGCTCACGTCTTCAATCTGGTTGTCAAGCGGTTTCTGAAGTGTTCCCCCCATCTGCAGGACATCCTAACAACTTCACGGAAACTTTGCATGCACTTCAGCCACTCCTACACTGCCAAACACACCCTTCTTGAGCTACAGCGTCAGAATGGTATCCCCCAACATAGTCTGATTTGCGATGTTTCCACCCGTTGGAATTCCACCCTTCACATGTTGGACCGATTATATGAACAGAGAAAAGCCATCACGGATTTCCTGATGATCCAAGCAGATAGGGGGACTCCCCTGTGTAACTTCAATGTCAACCAGTGGCAGCTCATACGTGACACCTGCCGTTTGCTCAGGCCCTTTGAGGAAGCCACTTTATTTGTCAGTCGGCAGGATTACGGGATGAACGACGTGATTCCACTGCTTCATGTACTACAGCACATGTTGGAAACCATGGCTGGTCAGGGCACTGGAGACATGGCGTTTACATCTTACGGCCACATGAACCCCCTTGGAGCTGAACTGGAGGAGGAGGAGGAGGAAGAGGAGGAGGAGGAGTTGCCCAGCGAAACACAGTTTAGGCTTGGCGAAATGGCTGGTTTATCTAGTCAGCGGACAGGAGAGGAGGAGCAGGAGCAGCCAGAGGAGCTAGAGGTTTTTGAGGAAGGAGAGACAGAGGACCCGGGCACACCGTGGCAGTATGCAGTGGAGATGGAGACAGGTAGTCCATCCGAGTCACTTGCGCAAATGGCACGAAGCATGCTCACGTGCTTGCGTAGTGACCCCAGAATTGTTTCCATCTGTCGGCGGGATGACTTCTGGCTGTCCACCTTATTGGACCCTCGCTTCCGGCACAAAATGGGGGCATTTTTTAAACCCACCGAGAGGGAGGACAAACTCAACTACTACAAAGACATTCTACGTAGGCAGTTGGCCGATGCCTATCTGCGCCATGGTCCATACTCTCGCAGGTCTGACTCGAGGGGACCTCTGCGCTCACCTTCCACTGCCATGGCCGCTGGGGGGGTTGGCAGCAGCAGCAGCAGAAGCTCCATCAGCAGCAGCAGCCTCAGTCTTCAGTCGCTAATGAGTAGCTTTCTACACCCGCATAGTGAGGCTACTCATGAGCAGCAGGAAGACCTGGAGCAGGACCTGAACCAGCAGGTCATGTCATACTTTGACATGACCATGCCAACACACCTTGAGGATCCGCTGGACTTCTGGGCAGCCAAACTTGATTTGTGGCCGCAACTAGCAGAGTTTGCCCTGGAAAAGCTGTCCTGCCCGGCAAGTAGCGTGCCATCTGAGCGGGTGTTTAGTGCGGCGGGGGCCATAGTTACGGCGAGGAGAACTCGTCTGTCAACTAAAAATGTGGAGAGACTCACCTTTGTCAAAATGAATCAGGGATGGATCAGCCAGGATTTCCACCCACCAATGCCTGATGCATGCGACTAGATTCAGCATGGTGCCACGTTTTACACTTTCCAAATGGTGCAAAACATATTTATGTCTTTAGGCCATTTTTTGGGCTCCTGCTGCTGCTACTGTCAACTCCTGCCAACTCCAGGGTGTGATTCATCCAATTTTTGGGCTCCTGAAGCCAACTCCAGTGTATATTTGGGCTCCTGCTGCTGCTACTGTCAACTCCTGCCAACTCCAGGCTGTGATTCATCCAATTTTTGGGCTCCTGAAGCCAACTCCAGTGTATATTTGGGCTCCTGCTGCTGCTACTGTCAACTCCTGCCAACTCCAGGGTGTGATTCATCCAATTTTTGGGCTCCTGAAGCCAACTCCAGTGTATATTTGGGCTCCTGCTGCTGCTGCTGCCAACTTCTGCCAACTCCAGGGTGTGATTCATCCAATTTTTGGGCTCCTGAAGCCAACTCCAGTGTATATTTGGGCTCCTGCTGCTGCTGCTGCCAACTTCTGCCAACTCCAGGGTGTGATTCATCCAATTTTTGGGCTCCTGAAGCCAACTCCAGTGTATATTTGGGCTCCTGCTGCTGCTACTGTCAACTCCTGCCAACTCCAGGGTGTGATTCATCCAATTTTTGGGCTCCTGAAGCCAACTCCAGTGTATATTTGGGCTCCTGCTGCTGCTGCTGCCAACTTCTGCCAACTCCAGGGTGTGATTCATCCAATTTTTGGGCTCCTGAAGCCAACTCCAGTGTATATTTGGGCTCCTGCTGCTGCTGCTGCCAACTTCTGCCAACTCCAGGGTGTGATTCATCCAATTTTTGGGCTCCTGAAGCCAACTCCAGTGTATATTTGGGCTCCTGCTGCTGCTGCTGCCAACTCCTGCCAACTCCAGGGTGTGATTCATCCAATTTTTGGGCTCCTGAAGCCAACTCCAGTGTATATTTGGGCTCCTGCTGCTGCTACTGTCAACTCCTGCCAACTCCAGGGTGTGATTCATCCAATTTTTGGGCTCCTGAAGCCAACTCCAGTGTATATTTGGGCTCCTGCTGCTGCTGCTGCCAACTTCTGCCAACTCCAGGGTGTGATTCATCCAATTTTTGGGCTCCTGAAGCCAACTCCAGTGTATATTTGGGCTCCTGCTGCTGCTGCTGCCAACTTCTGCCAACTCCAGGGTGTGATTCATCCAATTTTTGGGCTCCTGAAGCCAACTCCAGTGTATATTTGGGCTCCTGCTGCTGCTACTGTCAACTCCTGCCAACTCCAGGGTGTGATTCATCCAATTTTTGGGCTCCTGAAGCCAACTCCAGTGTATATTTGGGCTCCTGCTGCTGCTGCTGCCAACTTCTGCCAACTCCAGGGTGTGATTCATCCAATTTTTGGGCTCCTGAAGCCAACTCCAGTGTATATTTGGGCTCCTGCTGCTGCTACTGTCAACTCCTGCCAACTCCAGGGTGTGATTCATCCAATTTTTGGGCTCCTGAAGCCAACTCCAGTGTATATTTGGGCTCCTGCTGCTGCTGCTGCCAACTTCTGCCAACTCCAGGGTGTGATTCATCCAATTTTTGGGCTCCTGAAGCCAACTCCAGTGTATATTTGGGCTCCTGCTGCTGCTGCTGCCAACTTCTGCCAACTCCAGGGTGTGATTCATCCAATTTTTGGGCTCCTGAAGCCAACTCCAGTGTATATTTGGGCTCCTGCTGCTGCTGCTGCCAACTTCTGCCAACTCCAGGGTGTGATTCATCCAATTTTTGGGCTCCTGAAGCCAACTCCAGTGTATATTTGGGCTCCTGCTGCTGCTGCTGCCAACTTCTGCCAACTCCAGGGTGTGATTCATCCAATTTTTGGGCTCCTGAAGCCAACTCCAGTGTATATTTGGGCTCCTGCTGCTGCTACTGTCAACTCCTGCCAACTCCAGGGTGTGATTCATCCAATTTTTGGGCTCCTGAAGCCAACTCCAGTGTATATTTGGGCTCCTGCTGCTGCTGCTGCCAACTTCTGCCAACTCCAGGGTGTGATTCATCCAATTTTTGGGCTCCTGAAGCCAACTCCAGTGTATATTTGGGCTCCTGCTGCTGCTGCTGCCAACTTCTGCCAACTCCAGGGTGTGATTCATCCAATTTTTGGGCTCCTGAAGCCAACTCCAGTGTATATTTGGGCTCCTGCTGCTGCTACTGTCAACTCCTGCCAACTCCAGGGTGTGATTCATCCAATTTTTGGGCTCCTGAAGCCAACTCCAGTGTATATTTGGGCTCCTGCTGCTGCTGCTGCCAACTTCTGCCAACTCCAGGGTGTGATTCATCCAATTTTTGGGCTCCTGAAGCCAACTCCAGTGTATATTTGGGCTCCTGCTGCTGCTGCTGCCAACTTCTGCCAACTCCAGGGTGTGATTCATCCAATTTTTGGGCTCCTGAAGCCAACTCCAGTGTATATTTGGGCTCCTGCTGCTGCTACTGTCAACTCCTGCCAACTCCAGGGTGTGATTCATCCAATTTTTGGGCTCCTGAAGCCAACTCCAGTGTATATTTGGGCTCCTGCTGCTGCTACTGTCAACTCCTGCCAACTCCAGGGTGTGATTCATCCAATTTTTGGGCTCCTGAAGCCAACTCCAGTGTATATTTGGGCTCCTGCTGCTGCTGCTGCCAACTTCTGCCAACTCCAGGGTGTGATTCATCCAATTTTTGGGCTCCTGAAGCCAACTCCAGTGTATATTTGGGCTCCTGCTGCTGCTGCTGCCAACTTCTGCCAACTCCAGGGTGTGATTCATCCAATTTTTGGGCTCCTGAAGCCAACTCCAGTGTATATTTGGGCTCCTGCTGCTGCTGCTGCCAACTCCTGCCAACTCCAGGGTGTGATTCATCCAATTTTTGGGCTCCTGAAGCCAACTCCAGTGTATATTTGGGCTCCTGCTGCTGCTACTGTCAACTCCTGCCAACTCCAGGGTGTGATTCATCCAATTTTTGGGCTCCTGAAGCCAACTCCAGTGTATATTTGGGCTCCTGCTGCTGCTGCTGCCAACTTCTGCCAACTCCAGGGTGTGATTCATCCAATTTTTGGGCTCCTGAAGCCAACTCCAGTGTATATTTGGGCTCCTGCTGCTGCTGCTGCCAACTTCTGCCAACTCCAGGGTGTGATTCATCCAATTTTTGGGCTCCTGAAGCCAACTCCAGTGTATATTTGGGCTCCTGCTGCTGCTACTGTCAACTCCTGCCAACTCCAGGGTGTGATTCATCCAATTTTTGGGCTCCTGAAGCCAACTCCAGTGTATATTTGGGCTCCTGCTGCTGCTGCTGCCAACTTCTGCCAACTCCAGGGTGTGATTCATCCAATTTTTGGGCTCCTGAAGCCAACTCCAGTGTATATTTGGGCTCCTGCTGCTGCTGCTGCCAACTTCTGCCAACTCCAGGGTGTGATTCATCCAATTTTTGGGCTCCTGAAGCCAACTCCAGTGTATATTTGGGCTCCTGCTGCTGCTGCTGTCAACTCCTGCCAACTCCAGGGTGTGATTCATCCAATTTTTGGGCTCCTGAAGCCAACTCCAGTGTATATTTGGGCTCCTGCTGCTGCTACTGTCAACTCCTGCCAACTCCAGGGTGTGATTCATCCAATTTTTGGGCTCCTGAAGCCAACTCCAGTGTATATTTGGGCTCCTGCTGCTGCTGCTGCCAACTTCTGCCAACTCCAGGGTGTGATTCATCCAATTTTTGGGCTCCTGAAGCCAACTCCAGTGTATATTTGGGCTCCTGCTGCTGCTGCTGCCAACTTCTGCCAACTCCAGGGTGTGATTCATCCAATTTTTGGGCTCCTGAAGCCAACTCCAGTGTATATTTGGGCTCCTGCTGCTGCTGCTGCCAACTTCTGCCAACTCCAGGGTGTGATTCATCCAATTTTTGGGCTCCTGAAGCCAACTCCAGTGTATATTTGGGCTCCTGCTGCTGCTGCTGCCAACTTCTGCCAACTCCAGGGTGTGATTCATCCAATTTTTGGGCTCCTGAAGCCAACTCCAGTGTATATTTGGGCTCCTGCTGCTGCTGCTGTCAACTCCTGCCAACTCCAGGGTGTGATTCATCCAATTTTTGGGCTCCTGAAGCCAACTCCAGTGTATATTTGGGCTCCTGCTGCTGCTGCTGTCAACTCCTGCCAACTCCAGGGTGTGATTCATCCAATTTTTGGGCTCCTGAAGCCAACTCCAGTGTATATTTGGGCTCCTGCTGCTGCTGCTGCCAACTTCTGCCAACTCCAGGGTGTGATTCATCCAATTTTTGGGCTCCTGAAGCCAACTCCAGTGTATATTTGGGCTCCTGCTGCTGCTGCTGCCAACTTCTGCCAACTCCAGGGTGTGATTCATCCAATTTTTGGGCTCCTGAAGCCAACTCCAGTGTATATTTGGGCTCCTGCTGCTGCTGCTGTCAACTCCTGCCAACTCCAGGGTGTGATTCATCCAATTTTTGGGCTCCTGAAGCCAACTCCAGTGTATATTTGGGCTCCTGCTGCTGCTGCTGTCAACTCCTGCCAACTCCAGGGTGTGATTCATCCAATTTTTGGGCTCCTGAAGCCAACTCCAGTGTATATTTGGGCTCCTGCTGCTGCTGCTGCCAACTTCTGCCAACTCCAGGGTGTGATTCATCCAATTTTTGGGCTCCTGAAGCCAACTCCAGTGTATATTTGGGCTCCTGCTGCTGCTGCTGCCAACTTCTGCCAACTCCAGGGTGTGATTCATCCAATTTTTGGGCTCCTGAAGCCAACTCCAGTGTATATTTGGGCTCCTGCTGCTGCTGCTGTCAACTCCTGCCAACTCCAGGGTGTGATTCATCCAATTTTTGGGCTCCTGAAGCCAACTCCAGTGTATATTTGGGCTCCTGCTGCTGCTGCTGTCAACTCCTGCCAACTCCAGGGTGTGATTCATCCAATTTTTGGGCTCCTGAAGCCAACTCCAGTGTATATTTGGGCTCCTGCTGCTGCTGCTGCCAACTTCTGCCAACTCCAGGGTGTGATTCATCCAATTTTTGGGCTCCTGAAGCCAACTCCAGTGTATATTTGGGCTCCTTCTGCCCCTCATAGTGATGCCACTTCAACTCTCTGCAATTGTGCCGCTCTGCGATTCTATTAGCGATGCCTCTGATCTGCATGTGATATTTCTTAAAAGTATTATTTAACTAACCCAGCACGCATCCTGTGCGTGTTACAGCAAGGCTGAATGGTTTACAACCCTATTGAGGCTGTAGGAGGCTCAGAAATAGCCGTTTTTAATAGCGATTCGTCGCGAATTTATTCGGGTCGAAACGATTTATGTCGGAAAATTCGGCGAATCAGTCGAATCGAATTTTTCAAAAGTTCGCTCATCTCTAATGATTATATGAGGGAAAAAGGAATCTTCTCTGATATAAAGATAAATCATCTCTCTGGCTACATGGAAAATATCTAACAAAGAAATAATCATTGTTATATAGAGAAGCGCTTTTGCCATCTGATATCTGGTACGTGTGTGGTGTGACAGGTGATGGATACACTTGCAACTAATTAGCCTTGAAATCCACGTGGTGATTTAAATTGAAAGTATTTGAACTGTCCCGCGGAGAATTGCACATCCTTGTGTTTTTGTTTAGAAATAAATGATTCATTTGCCTATGCAAAGTGTATTACAAAAGATTCCAGGGCCGACGGCTGACCTTTCCCCGGGGCATCCCAATATGGGATGACCCGCGGTGTGAACCCTCCGGATTGCCAATAACTCACCTCTTCCCTGTCCATTGGCACATTCAGCAAACGGCGCTGATTGTTTTCAATAGGGAGCACAAGTGTCTGCATCGGCTGCATCTTCGCGCTGTGTATGTGCTCCCACCCCAGCCGCCATTCGGATAGGCTTGGAGGGGAGCGCGCACCCGGGGGAGGATGTGGCCACTTGTGCTCCCTATTGAAGCACATCAGAGCCGTTTGCAAGTTATAACCAGTGGCTCTGATTTGACAAGAGCTCGCACATGCGCCGCTGGACCGTGGAGAGGTGAGTCTTTATAGGTGATCGGGGGGGTTCTGTACAGTGGGGGATCCCAAAATGTGGGTAAAGACAAGGGCCTCGATTCAATAAAGGTAGAAAAAAATTCTCATGGTAGTAAAAAGTTCAATTCATGAGAAAAAAGCCTGAGAATGTCACTGTTACTGAATCACCAGATAAAGAGACAATGAAAGTCAATGGCAGCTTTTACTACAGTGTGGAAAGGAGGAAACAGTTCTGTACTTTTCTCAGGAGTAAAAAGCTGTCATTGACTTCCATTGTTTTCTATCTAGTGATTCAGTAACAGTGACATTCTCAGGCTTTTTTCTCATGAATTGAATCTTTTACTACCATGAGAATTTTTTTCTACCTTTATTGAATCGAGGCCAATATCCCGGATTTTGTTCCAACTGAACTTCATGGCATCTGGATTCTTATTTAAAGCGAAACTCCCCAAGTAGGACTTTTTTCAACCACACAATATCAGTGGGCCATAACCTAGGTTTTTCACACATTTGGGTTTTGGTCTGCTTTACTTGGGCCTCCCATTTGTCAAAATATTGAGAAGCACTAAAAAATATCAAACAAGACATTTCGTGTTAAGGTGGACCAAAACCCACGACCATGGAATCTATAGGATGCTTGATTCCCTCCCCCTGGGGCATTTAGAATTGGGAACCCCCCAAGGTCACCCAAAATACTCGCTTCTCCCTGGTTCAATGGACTGTAATAAGGTTTTATATACATCTCAGTTTTGTGCAGCTTTACTTTGGCCTCCCATTTATGAAAGCTGAGTATTCTTACCTCTATGGTGACCCCACTGACTCCGGGAGAAGTGTAGCCGGCGGAAGGTATTCAGCCATTATCTTTGTTGGTCTTTTAGTGTAATGGTTCATATCTGTTCTGCAGTTGCACTACATCACCACAAGATGGCACTGTTGGATAAGAAATGAATTGTGACATTACAGGTCTACCAAACGTAAAGCCTAACCACATAGGAGTACAGCTGAACTGCTATTGGCTAAGGTGAGTAGAAAGTTAGAGAAGGTTCTAGAGGCCACTAGAGGGAGTCTATATAAGCAGAGTCACCTCAGTCAGTTCAGTGATCTACAAGATGTAGTTCTCTATTGTAGTAACCGGGAGTGAGAGGAAGGTACCAGCAGGGTCAGCTGGTAGCAGTCACAGAGAGAGAAGGAGAGAGCAGAGGAGCCACATTCATACGAGTGACCACAGGAGAAGGTGAACCTTTCTACCCAAGATGCTGAGGAGGAAGCTTAAGGCCGCAGCATTCTGCCATGGGATCAGAATGAGGGACCACCACCTGTTGGAGTACATTTGGATGTAATGTTGTGCTATGGAAGCTGCTAAGGAAACTGTTGTGGAAAGACTGTATGACCTGCTGTGAAGCCTAAAGTGTATCTGAAGTCCTGCTAATAAAGTAAGTGCCCTTTTCATAAAGTCGGTCTCATTGGAGTTTTTGGAAGTAAGCCCACGTCAGGAGGTCCCCCAAGCCCGTTAACAAAGAACCCACTCCCCATACACCCTGAGGAGCTAAACCCCTCAGGGACCCGTATGCTACAGAAGTTCATTCCCCCTCTGCCCCCAATGTAAGGACTTAATGCTGGCCCTAATGTCCGCGGCCTGCTGTGGAACCTGTGACCTGCCGCCCTGATGACCTGGGCGAAGAGCTGCTTGTGGCTCCCGTGAGGCTTCGGGAGCCTGGAGGACTGGAGTCCTTTGCTATAGTCCTGGAAGAGAGCCATGCTAGCCGGAGTGCCAAAGCATTTGAGACAATAGCATCCAACACCCATATAGGGTGATGGAGCACTTTTCCTAAGACTCCTAAGCACATTTTTGGACTTTTCCTAAGACTCCAGGGCTGGGCAGCGCCAGCAGTAACCAGCAGATCCTCTTGCCTTATCGCCGGTCGAGCTCTGCCGATCCCTTGGTTTGTAAAGCTGGGAGCTGCTCTTCCGGGTTCTGGTTGGCAGGAGGGCTTTGCCCCTGTACAGCCGCCTCCCATTGAAAACAATGGGTGTCTATGTACACAGAAGCTCTGGAGTACAGAGGCACTCATTGTTTACAAGGGGAGCCGGCTGTACCCAGGCCACGCCCACCCGCCAGCCAGAAGGGCAGCGGATGGGTGATCTGAGGTGCGAGACCGCAGCGGTATGGTAAGTTGATCTGTTAGTTACTGCTGAAGCTGCCCAGCCCTGGAGCGCTAGAAAAGGTCCACATAAATGGACTTTTCCTTTAAAGCGCACCTTCACCCTAAATAAGAACATATCTTAAATGTTTCCCTCACCCTGTACATACAGATTGCCCACATTTAAAATCATCCTACCTGCATCTACTGCATGTTAGATGGCGGCACATGGAGCATCAGGCAGCCTGCAAAAAGGAAGTGTCTTCTGACTGTATCGCTCTGCAATCTCTGGATTGCTGCCCTTTCCCAGACCTCTGTCTGTGCAAAGCACAGCTATAACCCCGCCCCCTCCTCTCCTCAGTATGTGATGCTTCTGAGTCAAGATGGCGGCGCCCGTATCCTAGAGTCCTGAACAGAGATATGCAGTGGGTGGGTAAAAGAATAATAAGTGAGTAACTAAAAACTTTAAATATATTAATTTTAGATGCTGGGAAATAGTTTTTTAAGGGTTTGGGCTTTTCATTAAATCATGGTGAAGGTCCGGTTTAAGTCCCACTGATTGGTGTCCTACATTTCCTGCATAATGACAGAAGCTGAAAGAAAGGTTTCCTGGGATGAGAGTGATCCCTACTGATCTTCACTGACCGCTAGAGCCTTATGTGCCCCAGAGTCATTTCTGGTTCGGGCCCTTTGCACTCAGTTCTCCAGCGTCTCCTGTGCAGCTTAGTCATGTGACAGAAGCTTCTCATGACTCTGTTTGGGGAAACTGGGAAATTACACCAACATCGAACATCCTGGCACTGTTGCATAAGAAAGGTAGCGGCCATTTTGGAGCTTCCTCTCCCAGCATCTCGGCCATGCTGCTGCCTGGATTCAACTGACATAACTGACAATGCACAGTAACAGGAAGCCCAGCAGCACTTCCTGTTTGCAGGTGGCATGCAGATCCATGAGCTGCCATTTTGTTTTTAAAATTTACCTCAGCATGAGTTAGAAAAAGGTAAATTACTGTTTATGTGCAGCAATCTAAATTGTCCTGGGGAAGGAAGCATATGAGCACTGTGCGTTCCTTGTGTTGGTCTGGTTTAAAGTGGACCCACACCCAGGATTTTCACTATCCTGGGTCTTGGTCCGCTTCTGCGGGGCACCCCGATCGCCCAGCTGCGTGAAACCCCCCAGAAAGCCCGAAAAAACTCACCTCACCCCGCTGGACGAGCAGCATGCGTGGCTGCTCGTCCAATCAGCGCGCTTGGAGCCGCTGTGGTATGTGCGTCCAAGCGACGTACAACCACAGCGGCTCTAAACGCCATTCACAAATGATTGGGCATCTACTACTCTTTCTGTAATATAATATTTTCTAACATTGCTCCTGATCTTCCCCCCGACTAGCTTCAGGTTGGGCCCCCTTGTTCTATCATTTAGTTTCTTCTTAATAACACTTCCCTCCTGAACCTTATTCAATCCTTTCACATATATAAAGGTCTCCATCATGTCCCCTCTTTCCCTTCTTTCCTCCAGACTGTACAAATTAAGTTCTTTAAGTCTCTCCTGAGTTTTAAGTTTAAGTCCTTCCACCATTTTTGTTGCCGGCCTTTGGACCCGTTCTATTTGAATAATGTCTTTTTGCAGGGAAGGTCTCCAGAACTGCACACAGTATTCTAGCTGTGGCCTCACCAGGGCTCTATACAGCGGCATCACAACCTCCCTCTTCCTACTGGTGATGCCTCGAGCTATGCAGCCGAGCATCCTGCTTGCTTTTCCCACTGCCTGGCTACACTGTCCTCTCATCTTGCAGCTATCAGTAATCAGTATCCCTAAATCTCTCTCCTCCGAGGTCCTGGATAACACAGTGCTGCCCATACGGTGCTCAGAGCAGGGATTCCTTCTACCCAAGTGCAGGATTTTAGGGACATTTTGGGACATTAAATACCAGACAGCAGAGGGAGTAACCCTTCATCAGTGGCTTGAACCGGACCCTCAACATGATTTTATGAAAAGCCCAAACCCTTAAAAAACTATTCTCCAGCATCTGAAATTAATATATTTTAAGTTTTTAGTCCCTTACTTATTCTTTCCTCCACTGAGCTACAACTCTGTTCAGGACTCTAGGATATGGGTGTCACCATCTTGACTCAGAAGCATCACATGAGGAGAGGAGAGTGGGATAAGGTACAGGGGGGTGGGGTTATAGCTGTGTTTTGCACAGACACAGCAGAGCTGGGGTCAGGAAAAGGTCAGCAATCCCAGAATGCAGAGCAACAAAGTCAGAAGACACTTCCGGTTTGCAGGCTGCCTGATGTTCCATGAGCCGCCATCTTGGATGTTTATAGGCTGTAGATGCAGGTAGGATGATTTTTAATGTGAGCAATCTGTATGTACAGGGTGTGGGAAACATATAAGATAGACTCTTATTCAGGGTGAAGGTCCGGATTAATGTGAGCAATCTGTATGTACAGGGTGTGGGAAACATATAAGATAGGCTCTTATTCAGGGTGAAGGTCCATTTTAAAGAGATGTGACCAGGCCCTTACAGTATACTTGGCTGTACTTGGCGTATCGGATACATGCTGGACCAGTGGTTCTCAATCTTTTTACGCCAAGTACCCCCTAGAGACAAGCAATCACAGCTAAGTACCCCCGAGTAGGAGATCAATTACTAATGTTACCAAAATAAGTAGGTTATGGGCATTGTAGCACTTTTCCAAGCAAGAAAGAATAATGGTTTACTGTTAAAATAATATAGCAGATTTGTTGGTGCCCCCCGTAAACCTTGCCGAGTACCCCCTGCGGTACGTGGACCACAGGTTGTGGTAGACAACTAAAGGCTGTAACAGCAGATACAAATGGTGATTATTTATCAGAGCGTTTTGATAAATATGGTGCAGGGGCCACAATGATGGGGCCCTCTTGAACTTATGGGCCCAGTGCGATCCCCTGCACCCTGTATAGTGCTGATCACACAGGAGCCAGTAAAGTGACTAATCCCCAGCTCTTCCCATACAGTGACTGATCTGTGCTCCATGTATCCAGCTGCGGTCTCTCACCTCCTGCTGGCACAGGCTTCATTTGCAGGACAGTGAAGCCAGTGTGAAGCAGATGATGTCTGAGATGAATGGTGCTCAGGTGCTTGTAACTGAACCGGCCGCCATCTGTACAGGATCTCATCCCCCAGAGCTTCAGAATAATAGATAAGATGGAATGATGGAGGAGCTGGGAAATGGTGCATCCATTCCGGCCTCTAGTGAGCTGTGCTGACTGTGGTGGATATATATATATATATATATATATATATATATATATATATATAAACCTTCCAGGTATATATTGTATCTATGTTGGATGTAAATGAATGCACCTTTTTCTCCTCAAGTACCATATATGAAGCTATACCTCCCAAATGTCCCTGATTTGGAGGGACTATCCCTCTTTTGATTCCATATCCCCCTGTCCCTCATTGTTCTCATTTGTCCCTCTTTGAGGAGTAAAAAAGTCTTAAAGAAGCCACAGCACTCAAACTAGTTAGCTTGCTGACCAACCTACAATCTGTCTCTAATGTGTATATACATATATATCTTCCAGGTATATATTGTATCTATGTTGGATGTAAATTAATGCACCTCTTTTGATTCCATATCCCCCTGTCCCTCATTGTTCTCGTTTGTCCCTCTTTGAGGAGTAACCTGCAGATCTGCAGCAATAAATGATTTATTTGCCTATTCAAAGTGTTTCTATTGTTGTAACTGTTCCTATCTCATCATCCTATCAATGAGGAGTTGTGGCTCTTTTCCTTTACCTAAGTAGAGGGTTTTTTGGTCTCTTTAGCCCCCCCTATATTAAGCCTAACATAGGTCTCTCCACATACTGGCTTGCGACTATGGCCCTTATTTAACAAGGGATAGCGCCAGGTAGCGACTGGTGAGCGGCCGGTAATGATGGTCCCCGCCATGAGAACGCCGGCTCCCCACCACAATCACACATTTATCAATCCAATCCTGCTTAGCGACTGAGATAGCGCCATATAGCGACTCATTCATCATTATTCCAGCCTCAGCTCACAGCGCCAGCGTCCGACCTTGAACAGCGACAGGTATGACCTCTCGCTACCTGGCGCTCTCCAATGTATTTCAATGGAACAATCTTTAAATATTCATAATTAATTGTTATTAATTTTTTTTTTTTTTTAAATGTGAAAAATTCTGTGACCACTTCTGCCATTTTAAATAATTTTTTTAAGGTAAAAAAAAAAAAAAATGTACAGAATTGATATTACAGGTCTGATATTAATGTATTCATGTTACAAAATTATTTAAAAAACTTGTTTTTTTTGGTTTCCAAAAATATGGTTGTTTGGGGGTTAAAAAACTACTTTTAACCCATCGCCTCCAGCGCTCTGGGGTTTAAGCATGCATTTTACAGCGCAATAATTTTTTGAGCGTGATTCGTTAATGAATATGGTGGGAGCCGGTCGCTAGGGCCAGTCGCTATCATGCGCTCCCATACAGCGCGGAACCTGTCAAATAGCGACTCCTCACCCAATATTCAACATTACAGCAAACCGACTGAGACGCTATCAACTACCGAACAACGGCCAAGCACAGCGACTACTAGCGGGCGCTCTGAAAATGCCCCTACAGTCGCTCAACTGTCGCTACCTGCCGCTGTTAATGAATCGGCCTCTATGATTTTATATACCTTCCAACTTCTCAGGGTGGGAAAGAGGGACAATTGTTAAATTAAGCCAAAACTAGGAACATAGGAGATAGGAACAGTTACAACAATATAAACACTTTGAATAGGCAAATAAATCATTTATTGATGCAGATCTGCAGGTTACTCCTCAAAGAGGGACAAATGAGAACAATGAGGGACAGGGGGGTATGGAATCAAAAGAGGGACAGTCCCTCCAAATCAGGGACATTTGGGAGGTATAGCTTCATATATGGTACTTGAGGAGAAAAAGGTGCATTCATTTACATCCAACATAGATACAATCCAATGTTACAGTTGCTGCATGGGTAGCCTCTGTGTTTTCCACAGGTAATGATTCATATGAGTTCAGATTAATAGACAGTGGGTTGCCCCAGTTGTAGTATTTTAACCCTCAAACGATTCAATCTATTCAGATAAACTCCAGGATACACAAGCATAATACTGGAAGGATACCCCAGATCTCAGGAACAGGCACCTGAGCATCTCAACCAATTGTAAGTAAAAAAAAAAAAAACTTTTTATGTGTACTAGCAAGTTTCAAAAACCACTCATGCAAAAAAAACCCTTTAAGCACTATCAATAGGACGCCCTATACACTGAGGAAGCCGGACAGGCGAAACGCGTCTGTATTTGCTTGCTACAAACATAGCCTGAGAAAGTGGGAGGCGTGCCCACGGAACACGTGGCTCTTGGGGTGGTAGGCGGTGGGGAGACCTGCTTGCTTTATTTTGGCTTTATTTTTGTAATTTATTTTGTGATCCACATTATTGGATATTATTATATATTGCCTTAGGGGGTATGGGTGATTGATTTTGATATTGTGATTTAGCTATATTTCTGATTGGTTTGTACAGTTAAAGATTTGTGTGATTTTTTTTCTGTATTTGATTAGATTGATTAGGTATAATCAGATATTTTCTATTGATTGTTTGCATTTTATAGCACTTATATCTTTAGGATCCGGATCATAGGCAGGCTTTGCACATTATATATTTGCACGGGCATATATATATATATATATATATATATATATATATAGCATTTTTCTTAACATGATGTGTGTATATATATATATATATATATATATATATATATTTAGAGAAATTTAATGGTAATATTTTTTGGATGGTTCTCTCCCCATCGCCTACACACCTATGTTGGTCTGTCGTGTTTGTCATCGTTTGATTTATGTTTTTTAATTGGTTTTAGCATGTTTAAGGATCAAATGTAATGATCAAATAAAATAATATTTTTGTATTAGTTTTGAGCTAAGTGTGACTCCCTATTTTTTTGTGATTTTGATTGGAGCCTGTGTAGCGTTGGGAGTGGCACCTTGATAAATTAGGCCCTTATTTAACAAGGGATAGCGCCAGGTAGCGACTGGTGAGCGAACGGTAATGACGGTCACCGCCACGAGAACGCCGGCTCCCCACCACAATCACACATTTTTCAAGCCAATCCTGCTTAGCGACTGAGATAGCGCCAGATAGCGACTCATTCATCATTATTCCAGCCTCACCCCACAGCGCCAGCGTCCGACCTTGAACAGCGACAGGTAGGCGCTCTCCAATGCATTTCAATGGAACAATCTTTAAATATTAATTAATTGTTAATATTTTTTTTTTTTTTTTTTTATGTGAAAATTTCTGTTACCACTTCTGCCATGTTAGATATTTTTTTTAAGGTAAGAAAAAAATAAAAAAAAAATTGTGCAGAATTGATATTACATATCTGATATTAATGTATTCATATTACAAAATGTTTTTATAAACTTGTTTTTTTTGGTTTCCCAAAATATGGTTGTTTGGGGGTTAAAAAACTACTTTTAACCCATCGCCGCCAGCGCTCTGGGGTTTAAACATGCATTTCACAGCGCGAGAATTTTTGGAGCGTGATTTGTTAATGAATATGGTGGGAGCTGGTCGCTATGGCCAGTCGCTATCATGCGCTCCCATACAGCGTGGAATCTGTCAAATAGCGACTCCTCACCCAATATTCAACATTACCGCACACCGACTGAGTCGCTGTCAACAACCGAACAACGACCAAGCACAGCGACTACTAGCGGGCGCTGTGAAAATACTGCTACAGTTGCTCAACTGTCGCTACCTGGCGCTATTAATAAATCAGCCTCTTAGAAGGGTTTAGTGCAAGTCCCTTTTGTGCTCTTTACTTGCTACAAACACAGTATTCCACTTGCTACAAATTAAGGACTGAAGCAAATACCCAAAGACTTGCTACAACTGGGGAAACCCACTATCTACTAACCTGAACCATCACCCATGGAAAACACAGGGGCTACCTGCAGGGCAGGCGTCAGCACTAGGCATACCTGGGCAGATGCCAGGGGCCCTGCACCTTGAGAGGGCCCATCTCATTCCCTCTACCCTGGGAATGCAGGACACATGGCTGTGTGGTGACCAGGACTAAGGACTGTCAGGGGCAGACTGGCCATTGGGAGAGTCTTCCTTTCTGTCAGTCCTATTTCTTGTTTCTTTCCTTCTATTATTCTTCATTCTTTCTTTCTTTCTTTCCCATCTATTTTTTATTTCTTTCTTTCATCTGTTCGTTCTGCTATTCATTTTCTTTCTTTGTTCCTTTTTTCTTGCTATCTATCTTTATAGATGCTTTACATCTTATCTATCTTTCTTTCTTCTTTCCTTCTATTATTTGTTTTTCTGTCAGTCCTTCTATTCTTTCATTCATCCTTTCTCTTCTGTTTTTTTTTCTCCCATTCCTTCCTTCTGTCTTTCCTGTTTTTTTTGTCATTCCTTTTATTCTTTCTTTCTTTCTGTCATTCTAATGCTTTAGTTCTGGTTATTTCCTTATTTCCTTTTTTTTTATATTCATACACGCAAATTGTATCTTATATGAGGAATCATACCATAGCGGCAAGGGGCCCACTGAGACTCTACCGCCCAAGGGCCCGCATAAACCTGGAGCCGGCCCTGAGCACCTGTACAATTGTATTGGATCTATGTGTGATGTAAATAATTGCACCTTTTCCTATACGTACCATATATGAAGGTTTTATCACATTACTAAGCACAGGAATACACTAGTGAGAGGAATATGACTCAGGTGCCATCCCCCTGAGCCTGGAAGAAAATCCAAACCTCCAGGACTCAGGATGTGGCTCCACCTCCCCCCCCCTCAGTGGCTCCACCCCCCCCCTCAGTTTCTAATTCAATTAGAAGTGACCAACCTCCCACAGTGACCACAATTCCCTTCCCGTCACCCACCTCCCCCTCCTCCCCTCCCCAACCCACATTTATTGTAGATCCACCTTATGGTGATCAAGGCAAATACAGCCAGACCATGGCCTTGATTCAATAAAGGTAGAAAAAAACTCTTATGGTAGTAAGAAATTCAATTCATGAGAAAAAAGCCTGAGAATGTCACTGTTAGTGACTCACCAGATAAAAAGACAATGAAAGTCAATGGAACTTTTTACTACAGGTAAAAAGCTTAATACCTTTTCCAGGAGTAAAAAAGGCGTGTGCCCTTCACCAGGCATTTGTAAATGGCACGCTCCCTATTAGAGGGTAGTGGGGGATGCGGCCACCAGCACCACCGAGTGCGCTGATTGGACGAGCGGTGGTGCATGCGCCATAGGACCGGGAAAAGGTGAGTTGGCATTGGTGATCAGGGTGCCTCGGGGGAAAGGACCGAAACCCAGGATAGTCAAAATGCTAGGTTTTGGTCCACTTTAATGCTCTATTATCCTATAAGATGTTATCATCGTTAGGGACTGCTACGCCTGCGCAATCAGCTTTGCGTCCATAAAAATACATTGAACCAACTCCATTTAGTAACAAAACCTTCAGCGGGTTTGTATAATAACACCCCAGATGCTTGCTGCACTACAATGAGATTACGCAGAGCCATGGAAGATGGGTTGCTATGGCAACAAGTGATGCTAGATGATGTGTGCTGTGCTCCTGGACTGCTCTCTGCCTTTCTATGCAGTTGCATGCTTGGTCCATGTGGCAGCAACTTGCAGCAGCTTCTGGTCCCTTGGCTTTGACCAAGACTCTGTTGGTCAACCAGGCGTGCAGGAGGCCAAGACAGACAGTAACAGTAGTAAGGCTTGAAGCCTGTAGAGCGTTATATTCTTAAAGTGGACCAAAACCCTTTTTTTACTAATGTCCCCGGACATCCCTCACCTTATAGGCGGTAAGTTGTTGTTGGTTTCGCCATCTTGTCTTTGCTTTCCCGGCCTAATCATGGTGCTTCTGAGAGTGGAACTCTGGATATTCTGTTTGGGAGACAGGAACTTTAAAGTGGCCCAAAACCCAGGATAGTCAATAGTTTTGACTATCCTGGGCTTTGGTCCTTTCCCCGGGGACACCCCGATCGGGGATGCCCCGCTGTGTGAAACCAGATGGCCACAGCCAGCTCACCTCTTCCCGGTCCCACAGCGCGTCTAAGAGCAGCAACTCTGGCGGCCGCATCCTTCGCCTCCCTCTAACAGGGAGCGTGCCCCCGCCGGCCATTCACAAATGCCTGGCGCAGGCACGTGCACTGCTAGAGGGAAGCGGAGGATGCGGCCATCAGAGCCGCTGCTCTTAGACGCGCCGTGGGAACGGGAAGAGGTGAGTTTCTTCGGGCGATCGGGGTGCCCCCAGGAAAAGGTCCAAAACCCAGGATAGTCAAAATCCTGGGCTTTGGTCCACTTTAACCAGCTAAGCCACAGCACCACATACTGTATACCTTCCCAGCAAATGTCCCTGAATTCCCAGATTGCCAGAGGTTTGAATGGCAGGACCAGCAATTGCCAGACTGTATAATAAGCAAAGAAAGAGGGTCCTCTTTTATTATGTATGAAATGCCCGTCCCAGTTTCTTTTCTCCCAGGGAAAGGAATATTGGTGGGGAGGATGGCTGAACTGGTTTTGCAGCACTGATTGATTTTGGGGGGCGAAACCCTTTTTCACCCGTCACTTACTCCCAGGACCATACCGCCCCTTTTTGTTGAGTGATGTTGAGGGGTCAGCTAGAGGAAAGCCGAAGGAGAAAAAGAGTAGAAGTAATGACAAAAAAAATTGAAGGAAAGAGGAAAGAAAAGGAATGGCATAACAGATGAAAAAAAAAGAATAGATGGAAAGAAGGAAAAAAAAACAAGAAGGAAAGAATAGAATGCAAGAAACAAAGAATAAAAGGATTCAAAGAAACAACAGAAGTAAAGATGAAAGAAAGAACGAAAGGGAATGGCAGAAAAAAAAACAGGTGAACCTAAGAAACAAAGAATAAATGGAAAGAAAAAATAAAAGAATAAAAGGAAAAAAACAAATGTGGGCCGGCTCCAGCATCTGCCTGGGTACACCCAGTGCTGACGCTTGCCATGATGTTGCGGTTCACCAATATAAAAAATAAAAGTGTGTAGGGTGGAGAGATTTCAAGGGGAGAAATGCAGATGAGCATGTATTCTAATATATTTATTACAGGCTTCCCAGCTCCAAACACAAAAGAGTCACATGGCCACAGCAATAGGGGAGAGGCAGTTGCAGACTGCCTGTAAGCCGCTGTGCCCTCTCCCCCCTCAAACGCTCTATATTAAATGCATTACTACGGAAACATCTTCCCCTCCCCTGCAGGTGGCCACCCTAGGCACAGGCCTAGGTTTGCCTAATGGTAAATACAGCCCTGCTTACTCCCATGGTGCATGTGCGGGCTCTTCTGCATGGCAATAAGTTCATTGCCACCTACCCTGCGACATGTCCCCTCTCTGCAGCTGTGCACCCAGAATCAGGGAATGCATAGTGCAGGGGATGGCGTGTGCGGAGTGTGGAGGGGGGAGATCAGTATCTCCTGAGGGTTTCACACAACTGACCATCCTAAATCTGGACAAGCTCCATGGTATCCTGATTTGGGATGCCCTGCTGTGTAAAATCTCCCATAAACCTGGATCACTTACCTTTTTCCACACTCCTATGGTGCATGTGTGGGCCTCCTCTGCATAGCAATGTGCTCATTGGTGGACCAGGGTCCGAATGCGGACTTCGGCACCAGATTTCTGGACCCCTGCCCCAATAGCCCTGCTCTCAGTTGCTTCTGTGCTGCTGTGCTTAGCTGTGCTCCCTTTACTTGATCAGCGATGTAGTGCTTAGGCCCTTATTTATGAAGGAATAGAGACAGGTAGCGACTGGTGAGCGGCCGATAATGACGGGCCCCGCCACGAGAACGCCGGCTCCCCACCACAATCACACATTTATCAAGCTGATCCTGCTTAGCGACTGAGATAGCGCCATATAGCGACTCATTCATCATTATTCCAGCCTCAGCCCACAGCGCCAGCGTCCGACCTTGAACAGCGACATGTATGACCTCTCGCTACCTGGCGCTCTGCAATGCATTTCAATGGAACAATCTTTAAATATTCATAATTAATTGTTATTAATGTTTTTTTTTTTTTTTCAATGTGACATATTCTGTGACCACTTCTGCCATGTTAGATAATTTTTTTAAGGTAAAAAAAAAAAATAAAAATTGTGCAGAATTGATATTACAGGTCTGATATTGTATTCGTATTACTAAATTCTTAAAAAAAATTGTATTTTTGGTTTCCAAAAATATGGTGGTTTGGGGGTTAAAAAACTACTTTTAACACATCGCCGCCAGCGCTCTGGGGTTTAAACATGCATTTCACAGCGCGAGAATATTTTGAGCGTGATTTTTTGATGAATATGGTGGGAGCCGGTCGCTCTGACCAGTCGCTATCATGCGCACCCATACATCGCGGAACCTGTCAAATAGCGACTCGTCACCCCGTATTCAACATTACTGCACACCGACTCAGTCGCTATCAACAACCGAACAATGGCCAAGCACAGCGACTACTAGCGGGCGCTGTGAAAATACCGCTACAGTCGCTCAACTGTCGCTACCTGCCGCTATTAATGAATCGGCCTCTTAGTCTCTCTGCCAGTGTCATGGCTCCCTGGCACCTAGCATTGCAATATGAAGTGTCCTTCCTGTTCTGTCTATCCATCCCTTTTCCTTACAGCTTCTCTCCCATCCATCCCTCTTCCCCGAGCCCTATCTATCCATCATCCTTATTACCAGACCTCATTTATATTAACATTTTGGGCCCTAGTCAATCCCTGTACATGGCCTGCACAGAATGCATGGTGGGAGGGGGGCACGGGCCAGAGCTGTAGGTTCTGTGGGGCCAAACACAGTTGAGGTGGGAGATCTAGGGGGATTCCCCTGTGAGACAGACTGAAAGCCAGGGAGGAGCATATTTAACAATATAAATACTTTGAATAAGGAAGTTAATCAATTATTGAGGCAGATCTGCATGTTACACCTTAAGGAGGGACAAATGAGAACAACGAGGGACAGGGGGACATGGACTCAAAAGGGACAGTGCCTCCAAATCCGGGACACTTGGGAGGTATGCGTATAGTTACACCCCTTAGCTGGGAACGCAATGCTGATTAGTCCTCCGCTCCACTTGAGTTTGGATCGTTTATAAATGAGCGATCAGTTTGTTCCTTTATTTATAACGCGGCTCCTGTATTATGCAGCGCTGCACATCTCTGCCACCTCTATGGTGTATCAGGGCCACTGTTACCATGGTAACAGTAAAATGTCATTTTACTCTCAACGGGTTTAGAATAGCACGGCCAGCCATAGGAGATAGAAGGAGGAAGGTCGCTGAAAGGCAGCAGCATACCTACCAACATTTCAGGGTGGGAAAGAGGGACATTAAATTAGGCCACGCCACCTCATTGAGGGATAGATAGGATGTAACAGTTACAAAAATTAAAAATACATTAAATAGGCAAATGAATCATTTATCGATGCAGATCTGCATGTTACACCTCAAAGAAGGACAAATGAGAACAACGAGGGACATGGACTCAAAAGAGGGACAGTACCTCCGAATCAGGGACACTTGGGAGGTATGCTATTAGTAGTAGTAGTGGGTGTCTCTGTGTGTGCGTGTGTTATAGCTTATGCATACCTACCTACTTTTCAGGGTGGGAAAGAGGGACATTTGTTAAATTAGGCCACACACCCTCATTGATTAGGAGATAGGATGTAACAGTTACAACAATAAAAATACTTTAAATAATACTTTAAATAGACAAATGAATCATTTATTGCTGCAGATCTGCATGTTACATCTCAAAGGAGAGGGGGACATGGGCTCCAAAGAGGGATAGTCCCTCCAAATCAGGGACACTTTTGAGGTATGGCCTTGGTAGCAGGGCCGTAGTTGGTGTTCATGGTGCCCTAGGCACTGTAAGTGCTTGCACCCCCCTTTTTTAAGTTAGGACACGGACAGTATAAAAAAGTGTCTTGGGGAGGACATGACATTATCCTTACACGATAAGGATGAACAATTCAGGTCACATGGTTACTGTTGATGTTCCAAGAGTCAGATGAGTTCCGAGAGTTGATGAACGGATAGGCACCTGAGATGCATGACGGTACTTTTAGGGGCTTTGGGAGCCCGAACCTGTAGAGAAGGTATAGAACCAAAAGTCCTGAGGAAAGGGGGACCCCCTTCCTCTTCCTCCCTATATGTGTCACCCTCCTTCCCTTATACCCACCCCCTCCCCTGTGTTAGATACCCCACTTAAGTCAGTACTTATATTAGAGAATTACAGGCAAGAGCGTATACATAGATAGAGCTACGAGATAATGGAGGAGACATCCCAGTGAGCGCTCATGTCTGTCGCGCTTACATAATGCAGTATCCATGGTTAGCCAATGACCTAGAATTCTGAAACGCATGATAAGGCAAGCAAGGTCCGGGTAGGCATAGAGTATGGAGCGTGATGTCGTTCTTCTATACGTTTTGTATTTAGCAATAAGTATCAATGTGAAACTTGTAAAACACTGACTAATTTGTATGGTATGTGTTGTTTATAACCCGTATTGTTTTTACTTATGGAAAAATGTAAATAAAGAATAATAAAAAAAAAAAAGTGTCTAGGGGGAGAGTATGTGTGTGGAGGAGGAGAGGGTGCAATGGGTTAGATGCAGAGTATGTGTGTGGAGGAGGGAGAGGGTGCAATGGGTTAGATGCAGAGTATTCCATGTTTCCGGCATTCTGGAGTCACATGACCCCGGCAGTGGAGGGGGGATGCTCTGGCCTGTGTTGAACCCCTTGCACACTGCTGGAGGTTGTTTGTTAGGAGACATTAATGTTCCAGCTATGGGAGTTGTAATTTATTTTCTTTACTACGATAGTCAGGACAGCACCCTCCCCCCTTCCAGGTCGCCGCCCTAGGCACGTGCCTAGGGTTGCCTAATGGGAAATACAGCCCTGCTTGTTAGAGTTGTGTTATTTTTGTAGCAGAGGCAGAGTTTTCCTTTAATATGGCTTTTGCTGGTAATTGATCCCGGCCTCATTGTATAAGATGGTGGCGCCCCCTCCCCCGCAGCATCAGCATCCTCATTGCATGAGAAGAGCTCCTGCGGGAGCGAGCACGCCATTGTGCGCAGCTTTCCATTAACACGCCATTGTGGCTCCTCAAAAGTCACTTAAGTCTTCCAGGAAATGGACGCCATTAAATAAAGAAGGGGAGAGTGTGGCCCGACCCCTCCTGGGCCTGGAATCTGCTGCAGGGCGAAAGCACCAGGGGGCGGCTCCTTTAGGGGAAATGTGGTGTATGGGGGAGGATGAGGTGGGGGAAGGGTTAGTGTGAGCAGGTGTGCTAACCCTATGCCTTGTACTGATACTAGGAGGACGGACTGGGCTGCCTGATTCATCTGCATCACAACCTGCCCCCAGCCTGATTCATCTGCATCACAACCTGCCCCCAGCCTGATTCATCTGCATCACAACCTGCCCCCAGCCTGATTCATCTGCCCCACAGCCTGATTCATCTGTATCACAACCTGCCCCACAGCCTGATTCATCTGCCCCACAGCCTGATTCATCTGCATCACAACCTGCCCCACAGCCTGATTCATCTGCATCACAACCTGCCCCACAGCCTGATTCATCTGCCCCACAGCCTGATTCATCTGCATCACAACCTGCCCCCAGCCTGATTCATCTGTATCACAACCTGCCCCACAGCCTGATTCATCTGTATCACAACCTGCCCCACAGCCTGATTCATCTGCCCCACAGCCTGATTCATCTGCATCACAACCTGCCCCCAGCCTCATTCATCTGCATCACAACCTGCCCCACAGCCTGATTCATCTGTATCACAACCTGCCCCACAGCCTGATTCATCTGTATCACAACCTGCCCCACAGCCTGATTCATCTGTATCACAACCTGCCCCACAGCCTGATTCATCTGTATCACAACCTGCCCCCAGCCTGATTCATCTGTATCACAACCTGCCCCACAGCCTGATTCATCTGCACCACAACCTGCCCCCAGCCTGATTCATCTGTATCACAACCTGCCCCCAGCCTGATTCATCTGTATCACAACCTGCCCCACAGCCTGATTCATCTGTATCACAACCTGCCCCACAGCCTGATTCATCTGTATCACAACCTGCCCCCAGCCTGATTCATCTGTATCACAACCTGCCCCACAGCCTGATTCATCTGCACCACAACCTGCCCCCAGCCTGATTCATCTGTATCACAACCTGCCCCCAGCCTGATTCATCTGTATCACAACCTGCCCCACAGCCTGATTCATCTGTATCACAACCTGCCCCCAGCCTGATTCATCTGTATCACAACCTGCCCCACAGCCTGATTCATCTGCACCACAACCTGCCCCCAGCCTGATTCATCTGTATCACAACCTGCCCCCAGCCTGATTCATCTGTATCACAACCTGCCCCCAGCCTGATTCATCTGTATCACAACCTGCCCCCAGCCTGATTCATCTATATCACAACCTGCCCCACAGCCTGATTCATCTATATCACAACCTGCCCCACAGCCTGATTCATCTATATCACAACCTGCCCCACAGCCTGATTCATCTGCACCACAACCTGCCCCACAGCCTGATTCATCTGCATCACAACCTGCCCCACAGCCTGATTCATCTGCATCACAACCTGCCCCACAGCCTGATTCATCTGCATCACAACCTGCCCCCAGCCTGATTCATCTGCACCACAACCTGCCCCACAGCCTGATTCATCTGTATCACAACCTGCCCCACAGCCTGATTCATCTGTATCACAACCTGCCCCACAGCCTGATTCATCTGCATCACAACCTGCCCCCAGCCTGATTCATCTGCACCACAACCTGCCCCACAGCCTGATTCATCTGTATCACAACCTGCCCCACAGCCTGATTCATCTGCATCACAACCTGCCCCACAGCCTGATTCATCTGCATCACAACCTGCCCCCAGCCTGATTCATCTGCATCACAACCTGCCCCACAGCCTGATTCATCTGCCCCACAACCTGCCCCACAGCCTCATTCATCTGCATCACAACCTGCCCCACAGCCTCATTCATCTGCATCACAACCTGCCCCACAGCCTGATTCATCTGCATCACAACCTGCCCCACAGCCTGATTCATCTGCACCACAACCTGCCCCACAGCCTGATTCATCTGCATCACAACCTGCCCCACAGCCTGATTCATCTGCACCACAACCTGCCCCACAGCCTGATTCATCCGCATCACAACCTGCCCCACAGCCTGATTCATCTGTATCACAACCTGCCCCACAGCCTCATTCATCTGCATCACAACCTGCCCCACAGCCTCATTCATCTGCATCACAACCTGCCCCACAGCCTCATTCATCTGCATCACAACCTGCCCCACAGCCTCATTCATCTGCATCACAACCTGCCCCACAGCCTGATTCATCTGCATCACAACGTGCCCCACAGCCTGATTCATCTGCATCACAACCTGCCCCACAGCCTGATTCATCTGCATCACAACCTGCCCCACAGCCTGATTCATCTGTATCACAACCTGCCCCACAGCCTCATTCATCTGTATCACAACCTGCCCCACAGCCTGATTCATCTGCACCACAACCTGCCCCACAGCCTGATTCATCTGCATCACAACCTGCCCCACAGCCTGATTCATCTGTATCACAACCTGCCCCACAGCCTCATTCATCTGTATCACAACCTGCCCCACAGCCTGATTCATCTGTATCACAACCTGCCCCACAGCCTCATTCATCTATATCACAACCTGCCCCACAGCCTGATTCATCTGTATCACAACCTGCCCCACAGCCTGATTCATCCGCATCACAACCTGCCCCACAGCCTCATTCATCTGTATCACAACCTGCCCCACAGCCTGATTCATCCGCATCACAACCTGCCCCCAGCCTGATTCATCTGTATCACAACCTGCCCCACAGCCTGATTCATCTGCATCACAACCTGCCCCACAGCCTGATTCATCTGCATCACAACCAGCCCCACAGCCTGATTCATCTGCATCACAACCAGCCCCACAGCCTGATTCATCTGCATCACAACCAGCCCCACAGCCTGATTCATCTGCATCACAACCTGCCCCACAGCCTGATTCATCCGCATCACAACCTGCCCCACAGCCTCATTCATCTGTATCACAACCTGCCCCACAGCCTGATTCATCCGCATCACAACCTGCCCCCAGCCTGATTCATCTGTATCACAACCTGCCCCACAGCCTGATTCATCTGCATCACAACCAGCCCCACAGCCTGATTCATCTGCATCACAACCAGCCCCACAGCCTGATTCATCTGCATCACAACCTGCCCCACAGCCTGATTCATCTGCATCACAACCTGCCCCACAGCCTGATTCATCTGCACCACAACCTGCCCCACAGCCTGATTCATCTGCATCACAACCTGCCCCACAGCCTGATTCATCTGCATCACAACCTGCCCCACAGCCTGATTCATCTGCACCACAACCTGCCCCACAGCCTGATTCATCTGCATCACAACCTGCCCCACAGCCTGATTCATCCGCATCACAACCTGCCCCACAGCCTCATTCATCTGTATCACAACCTGCCCCACAGCCTGATTCATCTGCATCACAACCAGCCCCACAGCCTGATTCATCTGCATCACAACCTGCCCCACAGCCTGATTCATCTGTATCACAACCTGCCCCACAGCCTGATTCATCTGTATCACAACCTGCCCCCAGCCTCATTCATCTGTATCACAACCTGCCCCACAGCCTCATTCATCTGTATCACAACCTGCCCCACAGCCTGATTCATCTGCATCACAACCTGCCCCACAGCCTCATTCATCTGTATCACAACCTGCCCCACAGCCTCATTCATCTGTATCACAACCTGCCCCACAGCCTGATTCATCTGCATCACAACCTGCCCCACAGCCTGATTCATCTGCATCACAACCTGCCCCCAGCCTGATTCATCTGCATCACAACCTGCCCCACAGCCTGATTCATCTGTATCACAACCTGCCCCACAGCCTGATTCATCTGCATCACAACCTGCCCCCAGCCTGATTCATCTGTATCACAACCTGCCCCACAGCCTCATTCATCTGTATCACAACCTGCCCCACAGCCTCATTCATCTGTATCACAACCTGCCCCACAGCCTGATTCATCTGTATCACAACCTGCCCCACAGCCTGATTCATCCGCATCACAACCTGCCCCACAGCCTCATTCATCTGTATCACAACCTGCCCCACAGCCTGATTCATCCGTATCACAACCTGCCCCACAGCCTGATTCATCCGCATCACAACCTGCCCCACAGCCTCATTCATCTGCATCACAACCTGCCCCACAGCCTGATTCATCTGCATCACAACCTGCCCCACAGCCTCATTCATCTGCATCACAACCTGCCCCACAGCCTCATTCATCTGCATCACAACCTGCCCCACAGCCTCATTCATCTGCATCACAACCTGCCCCACAGCCTGATTCATCTGCATCACAACCTGCCCCACAGCCTGATTCATCTGCATCACAACCTGCCCCACAGCCTGATTCATCTGCACCACAACCTGCCCCACAGCCTGATTCATCTGCATCACAACCTGCCCCACAGCCTGATTCATCTGCATCACAACCTGCCCCACAGCCTCATTCATCTGTATCACAACCTGCCCCACAGCCTGATTCATCTGTATCACAACCTGCCCCACAGCCTCATTCATCTGCATTACAACCTGCCCCACAGCCTCATTCATCTGTATCACAACCTGCCCCACAGCCTGATTCATCTGTATCACAACCTGCCCCACAGCCTGATTCATCTGCATCACAACCTGCCCCACAGCCTGATTCATCTGTATCACAACCTGCCCCACAGCCTGATTCATCTGCATCACAACCTGCCCCACAGCCTGATTCATCTGTATCACAACCTGCCCCACAGCCTGATTCATCTGTATACAAACCTGCCCCACAGCCTGATTCATCTGCATCACAACCTGCCCCCAGCCTGATTCATCCGCATCACAACCTGCCCCCAGCCTGATTCATCTGCATCACAACCTGCCCCACAGCCTCATTCATCTGTATCACAACCTGCCCCCAGCCTGATTCATCTGTATCACAACCTGCCCCACAGCCTGATTCATCTGTATCACAACCTGCCCCACAGCCTGATTCATCTGTATCACAACCTGCCCCACAGCCTGATTCATCTGCATTACAACCTGCCCCACAGCCTCATTCATCTGTATCACAACCTGCCCCACAGCCTGATTCATCTGTATCACAACCTGCCCCACAGCCTGATTCATCTGCATCACAACCTGCCCCACAGCCTGATTCATCTGTATCACAACCTGCCCCACAGCCTGATTCATCTGTATACAAACCTGCCCCACAGCCTGATTCATCTGCATCACAACCTGCCCCCAGCCTGATTCATCCGCATCACAACCTGCCCCCAGCCTGATTCATCTGCATCACAACCTGCCCCACAGCCTCATTCATCTGTATCACAACCTGCCCCCAGCCTGATTCATCTGTATCACAACCTGCCCCACAGCCTGATTCATCTGTATCACAACCTGCCCCACAGCCTGATTCATCTGTATCACAACCTGCCCCACAGCCTTATTCATCTACATCACAACCTGCCCCACAGCCTGATTCATCTGCATCATCTGCATCACAACGTGCCCCACAGCCTCATTCATCTGTATCACAACCTGCCCCCAGCCTGATTCATCTGTATCACAACCTGCCCCACAGCCTGATTCATCTGTATCACAACCTGCCCCACAGCCTGATTCATCTGTATCACAACCTGCCCCACAGCCTGATTCATCTGCATCACAACCTGCCCCACAGCCTCATTCATCTATATCACAACCTGCCCCACAGCCTGATTCATCTGCATCACAACCTGCCCCACAGCCTGATTCATCCGCATCACAACCTGCCCCACAGCCTGATTCATCCGCATCACAACCTGCCCCACAGCCTGATTCATCTGTATCACAACCTGCCCCACAGCCTGATTCATCTGCATCACAACCTGCCCCACAGCCTGATTCATCTGCACCACAACCTGCCCCACAGCCTCATTCATCTGCATCACAACCTGCCCCACAGCCTGATTCATCTGTATCACAACCTGCCCCACAGCCTGATTCATCTGCACCACAACCTGCCCCACAGCCTGATTCATCTGCATCACAACCTGCCCCACAGCCTCATTCATCTGCATCACAACCTGCCCCACAGCCTCATTCATCTGCATCACAACCTGCCCCACAGCCTCATTCATCTGCATCACAACCTGCCCCACAGCCTGATTCATCTGCATCACAATCTGCCCCACAGCCTGATTCATCTGCACCACAACCTGCCCCACAGCCTGATTCATCTGTATCACAACCTGCCCCACAGCTTGATTCATCTGTATCACAACCTGCCCCACAGCTTGATTCATCTGTATCACAACCTGCCCCACAGCCTGATTCATCTGTATCACAACCTGCCCCACAGCCTGATTCATCTGTATCACAACCTGCCCCACAGCCTGATTCATCCGCATCACAACCTGCCCCACAGCCTGATTCATCTGTATCACAACCTGCCCCACAGCCTGATTCATCTGCACCACAACCTGCCCCACAGCCTGATTCATCTGCATCACAACCTGCCCCACAGCCTGATTCATCTGTATCACAACCTGCCCCACAGCCTCATTCATCTGCATCACAACCTGCCCCACAGCCTGATTCATCCGCATCACAACCTGCCCCACAGCCTGATTCATCCGCATCACAACCTGCCCCACAGCCTGATTCATCCGCATCACAACCTGCCCCACAGCCTCATTCATCTGCATCACAACCTGCCCCACAGCCTGATTCATCTGTATCACAACCTGCCCCACAGCCTGATTCATCTGCACCACAACCTGCCCCACAGCCTGATTCATCTGCATCACAACCTGCCCCACAGCCTCATTCATCTGCATCACAACCTGCCCCACAGCCTCATTCATCTGCATCACAACCTGCCCCACAGCCTCATTCATCTGCATCACAACCTGCCCCACAGCCTGATTCATCTGCATCACAATCTGCCCCACAGCCTGATTCATCTGCACCACAACCTGCCCCACAGCCTGATTCATCTGTATCACAACCTGCCCCACAGCTTGATTCATCTGTATCACAACCTGCCCCACAGCTTGATTCATCTGTATCACAACCTGCCCCACAGCCTGATTCATCTGTATCACAACCTGCCCCACAGCCTGATTCATCTGTATCACAACCTGCCCCACAGCCTGATTCATCCGCATCACAACCTGCCCCACAGCCTGATTCATCTGTATCACAACCTGCCCCACAGCCTGATTCATCTGCACCACAACCTGCCCCACAGCCTGATTCATCTGCATCACAACCTGCCCCACAGCCTGATTCATCTGTATCACAACCTGCCCCACAGCCTCATTCATCTGCATCACAACCTGCCCCACAGCCTGATTCATCCGCATCACAACCTGCCCCACAGCCTGATTCATCCGCATCACAACCTGCCCCACAGCCTGATTCATCTGTATCACAACCTGCCCCACAGCCTGATTCATCCGCATCACAACCTGCCCCACAGCCTGATTCATCTGTATCACAACCTGCCCCACAGCCTGATTCATCCGCATCACAACCTGCCCCACAGCCTGATTCATCTGTATCACAACCTGCCCCACAGCCTGATTCATCTGTATCACAACCTGCCCCACAGCCTGATTCATCCGCATCACAACCTGCCCCACAGCCTGATTCATCTGCATCACAACCTGCCCCACAGCCTGATTCATCTGTATCACAACCTGCCCCACAGCCTGATTCATCTGCATCACAACCTGCCCCACAGCCTGATTCATCTGCATCACAACCTGCCCCACAGCCTGATTCATCTGCACCACAACCTGCCCCACAGCCTGATTCATCTGCCCCACAGCCTGATTCATCTGCATCACAACCTGCCCCCAGCCTGATTCATCTGCATCACAACCTGCCCCACAGCCTGATTCATCTGCCCCACAGCCTGATTCATCTGCATCACAACCTGCCCCACAGCCTGATTCATCTGCATCACAACCTGCCCCACAGCCTGATTCATCTGCATCACAACCTGCCCCACAGCCTGATTCATCCGCATCACAACCTGCCCCACAGCCTGATTCATCTGCATCACAACCTGCCCCACAGCCTGATTCATCTGCATCACAACCTGCCCCACAGCCTGATTCATCCGCATCACAACCTGCCCCACAGCCTGATTCATCTGCATCACAACCTGCCCCACAGCCTGATTCATCTGCATCACAACCTGATTCATCATCACCCAAAATCGCTGTGTGAAACCCCCCAAGTCGCCCCATTTACTTACCTTACTCCCTGGTCCAATGGAGCGTGCCTGGTCTTGGGCCGCATCCCCGCTATCCCTCCAGCAGTTTGTTAGTGGCCGGCGCGGGCACGCTCCCTGTTAGAGGGAAGCGGGGGATGCGTCTGTCTTAGACGGCGTGATGTCAGCTGCTCCAAGCGCGCTGATTGGACAAGCGGCCGTAGGACCGGGAAGAGGCGAGTCTCTTCGGGAGATCTGGGGGGTTCACGCAGCAGGGCACCCCCCCCCCCCCCGATTGTGGAACCCCGGGGGAAAGGACCAGAACCCAGGATAGTCAAAAATCCTGGGTTTGAAAATGAACCAATCACCTTTGTGGCTGGCCCCGGAGGCCAATTACCTACCCCCAGGGGCATTCCGATGTTGGATGCCCTGCAGTGTGAAACACAGCCAGTCAATGAAACAAAACTTACCTCTCTGGCGATCCCACAGCGCATGCATAGGCCACATCCCTCACATCTTGCTCCAGCCATTCAGATAAGCAGACCACAAGGAGACCGGGGATGCTCTATGCTGGAGCTCTATGCCATACATCAATATTCACTGGCCCGCACATGCGCAGTGGGACCATCCCAATGGTCAGCTTTTATGGGGGAACATCAGGGTTTGAAATAGCGGGGCATCCCAAATCAGGATGCCACCAGTTAAGAGGACCAATCTAGTGGAAATCCTGGCAATGAAGTGGACCAAAACCCTTTTGGCACAGCCCTGGAATCTGTTGTATCTGCTGTATGAAACCCCCAGGGTCGCCCGCGCCTTTCCTGGCAGCTCCTGCGACGCTGCAAATGGCGGATGCTGCATCCCCAGCTTCCCTGTAACTGTGCATGCTCCCGCACCCAGTCTTTTGGATCGGCAGCACCCAGCTTGAAAGCCGGGGATGCGGACAGCCAGCTGGCGCACATCACCCGGCACCTTTGAGATTAGCCAATTGGTGATCTCAAAAGCGACAGGTGGGCGTGGCTTCAGCGGTTACCAGTAGCCGTGGTGCACTCCAGTGCCCAGCTATTCAGATAGGCTGGGGTTGGGAACACTCCCCAGACTACAGGGAAACCGGGGATGCAGCCAGCGGTCTGGATCACCTAAGTCTGCATTGTTGAGATCAGCCAGTTGGCATCGGGATGGAGATTTGTCCTGCTTTAAAGTGGACCAAAACCCAGGATTTGAACTATCCTGGGTTTTAATAATTTCCCCCGCGGCACCCCGATCGGGGGTGTGAAACTCACCTCTTCCCGGTCCTACGTCGCATGTGCGGCCGCTTGTCCAATCAGAGCACTCGGAGCCGCTCACGTCACGTCGTCTAAGGCCAGTAGCTGTGAGCACGCTGGCGGACGCATCCCCCGCTTCCCTCTAACAGGGAGCGCACCCTGCTAGATGGATAGTGGGGATGCGGCCGAGGCCTGCACATGCGCGGTTGGACTGGGAGGCAAGGTAAGTGAACAGGGCGACACGATTTTGGATGCTCCAGGGGGAGGGAATCAATCAGTCTGGGAATCTTATAGATTCCTGGGCCCATCGAGCTGGGTTTTGCCCCACTTTAAAGTCACAAACCCGGGATCCCTGATCCTACAGCTGATTTGCGGGCTCTGGTCCAATCAGTGCATATGAGGCTCTGTTTATGGCAAACGACTCCCATCCCCCGACCTATATGAAGGTCTGGGGGGGGGGGGGGGAGAGTGTGCGCACAGCCTAAGGATGTAGGGATGTGGTCCGCTTTAACATTAGTTGTCCTTTAAAGTGGACCATCACTCTCCGGTGATATAAGATTCCCGGGCCGATCACCTCCCTCCCCGCGGGACATCCCGATCTCGGATGTCCCGCGGGGAGGGAGGTGATCGGCCCAGGAATCTTATATCACCCGAGAGTGATGGTCCACTTTAAAGGACAACTAATGTTAAAGCGGACCACATCCCTACATCCTTAGGCTGTGCGCACACTCTCCCCCCCCCCCCCCCAGACCTTCATATAGGTCGGGGGATGGGAGTCGTTTGCCATAAACAGAGCCTCATATGCACTGATTGGACCAGAGCCCGCAAATCAGCTGTAGGATCAGGGATCCCGGGTTTGTGACTTTAAAGTGGGGCAAAACCCAGCTCGATGGGCCCAGGAATCTATAAGATTCCCAGACCCCCCCAAAACCCCCAAACCCCCTTACCTTACCTTAGCGGCGCGGGCGCACGCGCGTCAAGAGGGACGCGCGGAAGGCGCCGGCGGAGGAGCCACGGACAAGCGGCTGTCAAATCGCTTGTCCGTCGGCGCTGGGAGCGGGGAGAGGTGAGTTTTTAGGGTGATCGGGGGGGTTTCACACAGCGATCGGGGTGCCCCACCGAAGTGGACCAAGACCCAGGATAGTCAAAATCCTGGGTGTTGGTCCACTTTAACCTGTCCCACAGCCTAACCGTCACCAGATGTGTTCAGTATAGAGATCTGCTCCCTCATTAAAGCGGACCTTCACCCTGAATAAGAGTCTATCTTATATGTTTCCCACACCCTGTACATACAGATTGCCCACATTAATCCGGACCTTCACCCTGAATAAGAGTGTATCTTACATGTTTCCCACACCCTGTACATACAGATTGCTCACATTAAAAATCATCCCACCTGCATCTACTGCATGTTATGAGCCTTTAAAGTGGACCAACACCCAGGATTTTGACTATCCTGGGTTTTGGTCCACTTCGGCTGTGTGAAACCCCCCAGAAAGCCCCAAAAATTCACCTCTCCCCGCTCCCACGTGACCACTGCAGCCAATCCCTGCCGGCGGAAAAGCGGGAGGCAGCAACGGACAAGAGAGCGCGCCCACCGCCGACTCCTGCGCGTCACTCTTACAGGGCGCGCGCCAGCCATTCACAAACGGCCGGCGCGGGTGCGCGTCCTGCTAGAGGGACGTGCGGGAGGCGGCAGCGGGCGCCGCTGGATCGAGGAGCAGGTAGGGAATTAGGGGTTTCGGGGGGGTTTCACACAGCGGGGGCACCCCCGATCAGGGTGTCCCGCAGTCAGGGGGCTGATCGGTCCGGGAATCTTATAGATTCCCGGGCCGATCATGGGAGGGTGTTGGTCCACTTTAAACATCCAAAATGGCGGCTCATAGGGCATCAGGCAGCCTGCAAAGAGAAAGTGTCTTCTGACTGTGCTGCTCTGCATTCTGGGATTGCTGACCTTTTCCTGACCCCAGCTCTGCTCTGTCTGAGCAAAGCACAGCTATAACCCGCCCCCCTCTACCTTATCCCACTCTCCTCTCCTCTGTATGTGATGCTTCTGAGTCAAGATAGCGGCGCCTGTATCCTAGAGTCCTGAACAGAGTTGCAGCCCAGTGGGGGAAAGAATAATAAGTGACTAAAAACTTAAAATATATTAATTTAAGATGCTGGGGAATCATTTTTTAAGTGTTTGGGCTTTTCATGAAATCATGATGAAGGTCCAGTTTAACGCTAGTTTAATCGGTCCCGAAGCTTAACCGTCACCTGATCAGATGTGTTCAGTATAGAGATCTGCTCCCTCATTGATGTTCCTATAGGGGAATTGCAATATGGAGGTCAGATCCACCCTGGTAGCCTTGCTGATCAGTTACTATGGCAACACTACATTAAAATTCTATTTTCACCGACTGGGGAAATCTATGCAAGAGACATTCCCCACTTCCTATAGCAACCAGATTTCCTTATGCTTGGATGGTTGCTAAGGGCAACACAACGTATTCATCCAAGTACAATGTTGGAATTATAATGCAGGCAATGCAGGGAGTGGCCCTGGAATCTGCATAGCGGGACAGGTGGCAGCAGCATCAGCCAGCTGTCCAGGAAGCGAGCGGTGCATGCTGGGAGTTGTAGTTCGAGTGCAGCTGGTAAGCAGCAAGATGCTGCCTGGGTATTGCACGTTTATTAGTTTCCAGTACGTCACATTGACGCCCAGCAGCCTCGCTAATGGCAAAGCGCCGACACCGGTCACAGATACCGGGAACTGGGGACGGATAGCGGTCAGCGCCGCACGCTTCCCCATAGCACGTGGCTGCACCGGCCTGGGCGTTGGCCGCTCCCAGACTACATCTCCCATCAGTGCTTTCGCCCAAGTCCCGCCTCCATCGCGTTGACTGGCTCCTCGTTTAACCAGCGCTACGTGGCAGCCAATCATCGCTTGCTCCGGCGATAGGCAGCGAAGGCTCGAAACCAACAGGTGACCTTCTGCTGACCAATCAGAAGCGGCGAAAGCGGGACTGGCGTATGAAATCGACAGCGGGGCCCTCTGAGGGTCTGCGGTACTGCGGCTCTGCGTGTGTAGAATAAGATACAATTTATCACATACAAGCAATGCACTGAGAAATGTCCGGGTTTATTTTTATAAAGCCTAACTACAGGGAGTTATTTTTATCGGTATTATCGCGTCTTTCTGACATTTGTCGACCCAGAAATTATTGTTGCATACCACCCAAGTGTCCCTGATTTGAAGGGACTGTCCCTCTTTTAAACAGGACCTTCAGCATGATTTAATGAAAAGTCCAAACCCTTAAAAAAACGATTCCCCAGCATCTAAAACAATATATTTTAAGTTTTTAGTCACTTATTATTTTTTCCCCCAATGGGCTGTAACTCTGTTCAGGACTTTAGGATATGGGCGCCGCCATCTTGACTCAGAAGCATCACACACTGAGGAGAGCGGGATAAAGTACAGGGGGGCGGAGTTATAGCACAGACAGAGCAGAGCTGGGGTCAGGAAAAGGTCAGCAATCCCAGAATGCAGAGCAGCACAGTCAGAAGGTACTTCCTGTTTGCAGGCTGCCTGATGTTCCATGAGCCGCCATCTTGGATCTTCAAGGGCTCATAACATGCAGTAGATGCAGGTAGGATGATTTTTAATGTGAGCAATCTGTATGTACAGGGTGTGGGAAACATATAAGATAGGCTCTTATTCAGGGTGAGGGTCTGGATTAATGTGAGCAATCTGGATGTACAGGGTGTGGGAAACATAAGAGGCTCTTATTCAGGGTCCGCTTTAAGTCCATGTCCTGTCCCTTGTCTTCTTTGCCCCCATTGAGGTGTAATATGCAGATCTGCATCAACAAATGATTAATTTGCCTATTTAAAGTGTGTATATTGTTGTAACTGTTATAACCTCTATCTCCTAGCCATCCCTCAATGAGGGGGCGTGGCCTATTCTAGCAAATGTCCCTCTTTCCCACCCTGAAAAGTTGGGTTTTGTTGTTGTCCAACACAGGAATTTCACCCAACAAAAGATCTGTGGGTGACCTGGGCAAAGATCCAGTATCGCTCCTGTGGCCTCTGGGACATCCATGGCTTTTTTTTTTTAGATAACATTGTATTTGTCCCTTAGTGAAAGCAAACCTGTCGTCAGGGGCAGGCTTATCATTTCTGGGGTCCCATGCCAAGTTTTGTTTGGGGGCCCTTATCAAGGACACATTTTGTATATTAAAGTGGACCAAAATCCAGCGGGATCGTCCCGGGAATCTATAAGATTCCCACTCCCCTCAAGCAGGGCTGTATTTACCATTAGGCAACCCTAGGCACGTGCCTAGGGTGGCAACCTGGAAGGGAGGGAGTACACTGTCCTTACTGCTGTAGTAAAGAAAAGAAATTAAAAATAATATTGCCAGATCATTAATGCCTCCTAACAAACACCCCCCAGCCACAGAAGGATGCAGAGTATTTGTGTGAAGGGGAGGCAATGGGTTGAATGCAGACCAGAGCATCTCCCCTCCACTAATGTGGTCATGTGACTCCTGTATGACAGAATGCAGTAAAAGATGGAACATGTTTGTCTGCTTCTCTGTATTTCCCCCTTTGTGCCCTCCTCCACACACATTCTCCGCATCTATCCCATTGCACCCTTTCCCCCTACACACTTTTTGTTATATGGACCGTGACCTAACTTAAAAAAGGGGGCGCAAGCACTTAAAAGTGCCTAGGGCACCATGAACACCAAATACAGCCCTGCCCCCGGGGCATCCAAAATCGAGATGCCCGGCTGTGTTAAACCTCCCAGGTCCCACTATACTTACCTTACTTTCCGGTCCAACGGCGTAGGCCGCATCCCCCCTATCCCTCTAGCAGGGCGCATGCCCGCGCCGGCCATTTGTGAATGTTAGAGGGAAGCGGCAGAGCCGCTCTGCTAAGACGTCGCTCTGCCGTGCATAGCTCAGCGGCTGCCGAGTGTGCTGATTGGACGAGTGGCTGCGCATGCGCTGTAGGATGAGGCGAGTTTCTTCAGGCAATCTGGGGGATTTCACATAGCGGGGCACCTCCGATCAGGACCAAAACCCAGGATAGTCAAAATCCTGGGTTTTGGTCCACTTTAATGCACCTTGTCGGAAATGTAGCTGTGGCCTGCTCATGTGCAGTGGGAGTGTGAGTGAACCCAGAGGCTTCACACAGAGGGGCCTCCCGGCATTCTCCATCCATTGTATAGGGAATTGTCCGGGTATTGCCCATATGGCCGTCCAATTTCTACTCCCTGTGGCATCCCAAACTAGAATGTACCACTGTGTGAAACCTCATTAAAGAGGAACTTCAGGGGCCCTGGAGTTTAAAAAGACTCCAGGGCCGTCCGAGTTCCAATCCTTGGGGCATCCCAAATTGGAAAGCCCTGATACACTCACCTTCTCCCAGAGCCCTTGGCGTGTCTCTGCTCTGCAGGCGTATCCTAGCTCACCTCTAGCCGTGCCTGTGCCCGGCCTTTCTGAATGGGTGGCGCGGGTACGCCACGACTGGAAGGTGAGCAGGAAATGCGTCTGGTGGCGCCACTCAGTCCATCAGTGGAGCCGAGTGAAAGCAACTGCGCTGATTGGTTGAGCGCCGCGGGAGCAAAAGAAAGGTGAGTGTATGGGACGACATGGGGGGATACACACAGCGGGGCATCCCGAATTGGAGATGAGAAATTCCTGTATGCTCTTTAAATTGCCGCTCACCTTACCTTGTTCCATGATGCACAAAGAGACCGGAAGACTCACACCTTCCAAATCCACCCACTATAATGTATGGCACCACTGCTCAATTTATTATCACGAATAAATGTTTATTTACAAAAATATACAAAAGTACATACTGGCTAAAGACTTAAAAAACACAAAAGACGTATACAAAGTCAATAAGGAAGGAGAACAGAGAAAAAGGGGGGGGGGGGGGAAGGGGGGCTGGAAGATGAGACAGTATTAATTCATGGTCATAAAAATAGTATATATTACAAATATATAATAATTATGCTAAATAAAAGTGAAAGTGCTACAGTGGCTGATAAAAGTGAAAGTGCTACAGTGCATATAAACAAATCTATTTTAGAAAAAAAGGATCAATATCTCAATATATTGAAAACTATGTTGAAAGTGCAAGTGCTACCATAAAATGCCCTCCTGCTCCATAAAAATACCATATGCATACTAATCAAACAGTGAGGACCAGCCGAGTAGAACACAAGAAATACAAATCAAATATCAAAAAAGATCTTACATAGAATACGACCACCAGCCCACCACCCCGAACGTCTACGCGTTGCGTGACGTCACAGGCGTCACTTCCTCAGCACATTCTTGTTTGTAGTATCATTGTTCCATGATGCATGCGCAGGTCACGGCCTCGATATACCTTTAGATGTGATTGGCAGTCGCAGACTTCTTCCAAGTATCTGATAGCTGGCAACCACATGACCACAGTGGCCAATCACAACGTTGGATTTCCTCGGGGGACAGGGGATAAGGGTAAGATTTCTCAAGTTTAACAGGGTTTAATGTGCAGGGGGGCATCCACAATCATGATACCCCCCTGCACTAGGAACAACACCCATTTTGTGAAAAATGGGTGTTCTGATTTAAGCCAGCCATCCATGAAGATACTGGCCCCATGACTGATGGCTGCACAGGTAACATAGGTGGTAATAGGAGGATCCACCAACACAACTTCTGCTGGTTGCAAAGCTGCTGTCTGGCCTGCTGACCTATTGGTAGAAAGAGCTCATATGAGACCCATACAATCTATATAGCTATGCATCAGGGCTGTTATATAGGGGAGGGTGAGCAGGGTGATCGCCCTGGGCGCCAAGGCCATTGGGGCATTATTATTCCAGCCATCCTGTTTTCTGTTGATGGGTCAGGGCCACTGTTAGTGGTGCAGGGCATAAAATAGACCCCACATCCCTCTCATACTAGGAATAGTTATTGGGAAGGGGCACTGCCTGCTTTCAAGAGGCACAGCATGGCACATACCTGTATGGGGCAGCAGCACCATAGGATGAGTGAGGAGGGGCCAGATTTTTACTTCACGCACTGAGCGCTATTTCACAAAGAAACTGCCCTGCTATGCATACATAGTTGCTTCAGGATTGCTGGGCATTGTGGTGCACTGCTGCAATAGCAAAAGCGTGATCAAACGCTGTGAAGAGTGATGAGTGTATTAGGGTTGCTACCCCACAGGCACAGACCCGCTGGCCTTAGACAAAGGCTTAGATGATGTGACGTCAGCGGCTCCGAGCGCTCTGATTGGACGAGCAGCTGCGCATGCGCCGTAGGACTGGGAAGAGGTCAGTTAACTTTGGCAATCTGGGGGGTTTCACACAGCGGGGTTCCCCCGGGGGAAAGGACCAAAACTTAAGATAGTCAAAATCCTGAGTTTTGGTCCACTTTAAGTCCTAGATTTCCGGTGGTTTGAGTGGCAGGACCAACGATGCATTGCACCCTGCATTTGAACATGACTTTGTTCAAATCTCACCACACTGGGAACTCTATTACTATGTATGAAATGGTGCCGTGGCCAGGAATAGGATACCAAAATGACAACATGTCAGGGTAAGTGTTAATACAGGAAGAGGACCATTGCCAGGGAGATTAGCTCATCACTAATGGGTTTTTAAACCCCTTAAAGTGGACCAAAACCTAGAGTTTTGACCATCCTGGGTTTTGGTTCTTGCCCACTGTGTGAAACCCACCAGTTCGCCGACACCAACTCACCTCTTCCCGGTCCTATGGCTCATGCGCGGCCGCTCATCCAATCGGTGCACTTTGTCTAAGGCGAGCGGATCCAAGCGAGCTGACGGACGCATCCCTCGCTACCCTCTAAAAGGGAACGTGCCTGCGCCGGCCATTCACAAATGCACAAATAGATTCCCGGGCCGATCGCTGTGGGTTTTGGTCCACTTTAAAAGAGCACCTCCACTTGAAATGGACTGGAGGTCCTTTCATCCTTGCCACATGGGAGAATCCCAATATACATGCCCCACTGCATGTGCCCTGAATGAGAATTCTAATCCTGCTCGTCTGCTTTCCAGGCCATGGCTGCTGTCATGGGAGCCAACTGGGTCTGCCAGACCGGAGGGTGCAGAATTAGGCCCATAGAGAGAACCCATTAAGCTGCTGTGAATCATATGCTACAACGCAGAAGTCAGTAGTGACTGTCCAGTATTGAGCTTCCTGGGTGGGGGGTTATGTGTAGCGGGGCCGGGGCATCCAATTCAGGAAACCCCTGTGCCCCAGGGGTTTATAAATATATGGTATATATATGCACCTCTGGCAGACAAGAAGCAAGATGAAGAGGATGTCAGTAATGGGAAACAGAAGGATTACAAGGAAAATCAATACACACAGCAGTAACATATCACTGAAAGAAAGAAATGCTGATTAATAAATAATGAGTTTACCGGAACTGAGCTGAGTTAGAGAGATTCAAGATCAGTAACAAATATACTGTATTAGCAACAAAAAGATCAGAAAGATAAAATCAGAGATAGATAGATCGATAGATAGATATTGGTACAGAGATAATATAGATAATATTTAGATATAGATAAGGTAGATGAGCAGGTAAGGATAGATAGATGGATAGAGTATTGGTACAAAGATAATATGGATAATATATAGATATAGATAATGTAGATGAGTAGGTAAGGCTAGATAGATAGATAGATAGATAGATAGATAGATAGATAGATAGATAAATAGATAGTTATTGGTACATAGATAATATAGAAAATATATAGCTATAGATAATGTAGATGAGTAGGTAAGAATAGATAGATAGATAGATAGATAGATAGATAGATAGATAGATAGATAGATATCCCGGGTTATGTTCCCTGTCCCAGGGGCATCTCAATGTTGGATGTCCCGCTGTGTAAAACCCCCCAGATCACCCAGTAAAACCCTTTCCCCTGTCGCATGGGTCATGCACTGGCTATCTTTTAATCAGAGCTAGTTAGCATGCATAGGTAATGCTCTGCAAACAGCTCTGTTTGTGGCAATCGGGAGCACGAGTGGGCACATACTCAGGCATGCCACCACCCCCAACCTATCTGAATAGCTGGGGACGGAAGCACGCACACAGCCCAAAGAGGTCGGGGATGTGGCAGCCAAGGTTTACTTCAGCGAGGGAGCCAGGAAGAAGGTGAGTTTTGCACCCTCCTGAGGGGGGTTCATACAAAGGGGGCATCCTGATTTGGGATACCCCAGGGGGAGTTTTCCCAATTCCCGATCTGTTGGATTTCAGCCAAATAGGGATGCCCGGGTGGAGAGGAACAACACCGTATTGTGACTCAACTGTTTCCTGGAACACTTAAGTGTTCGTAATACACGTATTGGGTATTTTTTGGTTCTGATAATTTTTGTTGTTTCATTTTTGTTTCAAAATAGGTTATAGATAGCTAGAGATCATATAGATGAGTAGATAAGCATAAGATAGATAGATAGATAGATGCCATTGACTTTCATTGTATTCCTATCTGGTGATTCACTAACAATGACATTCTCAGGCTTTTTTCTCATGAATTGAATTTTTTACAACCATAAGAGTTATTTTCTACCCTTTGTGAATCAAGGCCATAGATAGATAGATAGAGTTATATATAGTTAGATAATAGATATACATTATATAGATAAAATGATTTATAGACAGACAGATTAGATAGATAGATAGATAGATAGATAGATAGATAGAGCAATAGATACACTTATGATAGATAGATAGATAGATAGATAGATAGATAGAATCATAAAATAATAAGAGATAGACAGACTGACAGAGCAATAGATACACTTATGATAGATAGATAGATAGATAGATAGATAGATAGATAGATAGAATCATAAAATAATAAGAGAAAGACAGAGTGACAGAGCAATAGATACATTTATAATAGATAGATATGAGATAGATAGATAGATAGATAGATAGATAGATAGAATCATAAAATAATAAGAGATAGACAGACTGACAGAGCAATAGATACACTTATAATAGATAGATAGAATCATAAAATAATAAGAGATAGACAGAGTGACAGCAATAGATACACTTATGATAGATAGATAGATAGATAGATAGATAGATAGATAGATAGATAGATAGATAGATAGGGTAGGGACTGGTACAGAGATAATATGGATGAAATAGAGGAGTAGGTAAGCATATGATAGCTAGATGGTTAGATAGATACATAGATAGATGTCATAGATATTTAGTCAGATTGATATAAGATAATAGAATCATGAAATAATGATAGATAGATAGATAGATAGATAGATAGATAGATAGATAGATAGATAAATGACTGGTACAGAGATAATATGGATGAAATAGAGGAGTAGGTAAGCATATGATAGCTAGATGGTTAGATAGATATCATAGATATTTAGACAGATCGATATAAGATAATAGAATCATTAAATAATGATAGATAGATAGATAGATAGATAGATAGATAGATAGATAGATAGATAGATAAATGACTGGTACAGAGATAATATGGATGAGATAGAGGAGTAGGTAAGCATATGATAGCTAGATGGTTAGATAGATACATAGATAGATAACATAGATATTTAGACAGATCGATATAAGATAATAGAATCATTAAATAATAATAGATTGACAGATAGATAGATAGATAGATAGATAGATAGATAGATAGATAGATAAAATAATAACAGATAGACAGAGTGACAGATCAAAAGATACAATGATAGATAGATAGATAGATAGATAGATAGATAGATAGATAGATAGATAGACAGACAGACAGACAGACAGACAGGTCACTAGATACAATGCTAATAATGTATAGATATGAGACAATTGATAGATTATAATCTAATAATCAGTGATAATGTGGGGATCCTGCTGGGAGGGAGGGCAGTGTGAGACTCCAGCAGAATAATGAGGAGATAGATGGAGGTGGGCGATGGTTTCTCTGCATAGACCCATGTCACACATTGGAGCCATAGACACACAGGGAAATGGGGAGGGGTGCTGGTGTCTTTTCTAGCCCTGGGGTCTCTTTGGATGACAGGCATCTGCTGCATATGAGAGGAAGCATGTAACAGGTCCAAGAAGCCACATATGTGGTGACTAGACAGGCAGACAGGCTAGAGGTGGGCGCTGGGGGTTGTTAGTGAATAGCATCCTCTTGGCTATGTGAATAGTGATATAAATAAATATACAGATATATAACAGAGGATACAGGAGAGATGAGGCACAATGATGCGCCCCGCCCCGCCTCCGCGGCCATTGTACCTCTTCCATCAGCAGAGGTGACAGCGGCAACCCCCCTACAACCACCCCACCAGGCCCCGCCTCCTCCCCGCCGGCAGCCCCGCCCCCTTTCTCTAGTAGCCGGCTCCCAGCCTCGCACAGCTCGCCATTGTCTCGGACGTTCCGCACTAAGAACGTCGCAGCCTCCATCGTTCCATCTCCGGAGTATCCAGCCAGACACCCACCCAGAACCATGAGGGAGATCGTGCACATCCAGGCCGGCCAGTGCGGCAACCAGATCGGAGCCAAGGTGAGCCACATGCCCCCATATGGGTGATAGAAGCCACCAGCCTGTGCCCATGCTCTCCCCCACATTATATATGGTCTCTGCCACATCATATATGCTCTCCCCCACATTATATATGCTGTCCCCCACACTCTCCCCTACATTATATATGCTGTCCCCCACACTCTCCCCCACATTATATATGCTGTCCCCAAACTCTCCCCCACATTATATATGCTGTCCCCAAACTCCCCCCCACATTATATATGCTGCCCCCCACATTATATATGCTGTCCCCAAACTCTCCCCCACATTATATATGCTCTCCCCCACATTATATATGCTGTCCCCCACACTCTCCCCTACATTATATATGCTGTCCCCCACACTCTCCCCCACATTATATATGCTGTCCCCAAACTCTCCCCCACATTATATATGCTGTCCCCAAACTCCCCCCCACATTAAATATGCTGTCCCCCACATTGTATATGCTTTCCCCCAATGAGACATGGAGCAGGTCGGGTGGGGACAGACGTGTATGGGCTCAATCTGGACATTTATATTTAAGGCAGATTCAATAAATAATTGAATCTTAATGAGGATATGTGAAATAGAGGTAATTTTATGTACGGGTGGGGTAATCTATGTCCACATAAATGGCAGCCTCAACATTAATATCTCTGAGGTCTGTAGAGTTACTATAGGGTGATCGGGGGGAGGGGTGTGTTTCCTGCCTCTCCGTAGCCTATCCACGTTCAAATGAAATGAATTTAACCAAAGAATAAAAAAAATAATCATAAGCAATATTTTTTCCCCACGTCTCGCTATTACGCTTAATGAATGCGTCTCCGGAACCGGCGTGACGGTCGCCTGGCGTAAAACGCCACATGCAGCCGGGATGGGGCGTGACGGATGGGCGTTTTTAAAACAATAAAAACCGCTACGAATACATCCGACATCTTGGATTCGTTTTGGATTTAAGATAGAAAAAATCCACATAATAATTCTGAAAAGGGTAAAATGCTTTTAAAAATGTAACTATAGTATATATATATTTTTTTTTATTAAGTATTTTTTATATTTCTTTTTTTATACATATTTCTGTTGCTTTACAATGGATTGGTGATCTTTAAATGATTTTTCCCTCCTTCTTACTAGAAGAAGGTCTCTATGGCGCCAAGATTTCCCCCTCCCCCTCCCTGACCACCCCCGCCTCCCCCCTCCTCCTTCCTCGCTGAGCTTTCGCTCTTTGTTCTCTGGCAGCCTCCGAAATAGAAAGAGGGAGTTTCCTTAAAAATGGCATTTTTGACTTAAAATAAAAAAAAACCAAATCTCTCCACTGGGAGGGTTGTTTTCTACCCCTACAGATGGTTTCACCCTGGATCCTTTCTATTTACCCCTAAATCTCCCCCCTCGGGGATGAAAAAAAAACCTTGCTGGTGACGTAGACACTATCTGCAGTGCAGCAGGGCTGGACGGTAATGCTATTAAAGTGGGGATTATGATGTGGATCTTTCATGGCAGCCATCTGCGGGGGTGAAATTTCTTCAGCGTAAAAAAAAATGTAATTTCTATTGTACCTTTTTTTTTCTTTCTTTTTTTAGAAATAAATTCTTTAGTATATACCCTAAAACAATATACCGAAGCTGTTTTTTTGGGACTGTGTGGTTGTTTTAAGACCATTTATTATTTGCATTCACAAGGCTCATAATATTTATTCTGGAAACGTACGGTGGTACAGTATGGTGCCTATAAATAGGATGAGGGACCTCCCAATTACGATGGGCTGGCAGCGTGAGCGATGGCACAGATAGCGGATACGCGCCGCGCATTGTAAGACTATGCTGATGACAGCCTGGTACAGCTGCAGTGCCACACCCTGGGGTGTAAACCTTCATTGAGCTGCATCCATCAATTAATACCATGTGTGCCTGCAATAGAGAGATACGTGTATACAATAAACAATTGTCTAATAAAAACATATAACAAGCTATATTTAAAAACACACATACTATATTTAATAAACAATTCTGTAATAAAAACATACAACAAGCTATATTTAAAAACACACATACTATATTTAATAAACAATTCTGTAATAAAAACATATAACAAGCTATATTTAATAACACACATACTATATTTAATAACACACATACTATATATGGCTTGAGCCATAACTCATTTAGATTTTAGTAATAGATGACAGTTCAGTTCCCTAGGTTATATTGCATTATGTTTTATAATTATAATAATTATGATTATTTCTACAAACTGGAGAGAAAATAAACATTTTAGCTATTGCATCCATAAGATTATGCACGAGGCTCCTCCGTATCTACCCATTCATTATTACTATGTTACGCTTGCTACCAGATTCCATGACGGAATATGGTCGGTGAATCTGTGAATCCAAATTGGTGCCAGAATTTAGGAACAGGATTACAGTGGCCACTTCAGTTTCTCTTCCTTTATTCATAAAAAAAGAAGCTTGATATGGAGTGACGCGTGCTGGTGGAAGATGGTAGCACAGCTCCTATTAAAAGGATGAGTAGTGGATGGGTGTGGGAGCAGGAGGCTTTGCTTTGAGAGTCTTATTCAAAGGATGCCCACTGTATAACAGAGATGTACCAACAAGACCCCCACTGGATGGCAATGTGTGCCAAGGGCTGTAGCTACGACTGATAGTGCAGACAGATGGACATATAGTAAAAAGGATGGGCAGGCAGATTATACCATTTACCGTGCTACGGAATAAGATGGCGCTATATAAATAGACATTTATTATTAATAATACTAGATAAGGGGGTGGATGAAAGATGGGTGGAGGGTTGCTAGGTAGATAACTAGATGGGTAAATGAAAGGTAAATCGGCAATTACATTTATATAGCTGTAAAGAGCAAAAAAAAGATGGCAGATACATAGCTTGTGGATGGGTTAAGAGATGATTGGGAAGATCAAAGGGTAGAGGGGCAGGTTTGTGGTAGGCAGATAAATAGATAGATATAGATTAATGGGTAAATAGATAGGTAAAGAGATGGATGGCAGATATATTTGTTGAACATGGATTGGTGAGTGGATAGGTAGAGGGTTTGTTGTTGGTAGGTGGATGATGGGGGGGGGGGGTAGATGAAATCATAAAGGGTGGTTAGATAGCTAAAATAATGGATGCATAAATAATGAAAAGGCAATGGTATGGGTGGCTGGCATATATTTGTGGATACGTTAATAGATGGGTAAAGTGATGACTGGGAATAAGAAAAGATAAAAGGTCCAGTTTGTAGTAGGTAGATATATGTAGCTATATATGTTTTTTGGTAGGTAATTAAAGAATGATGGGTGGATGGCAGATGGGTATGTAGGTCATGGATAAGTAAAGGTATGAATGGGAAAATGGAAAGGTAGAGTGTCGGGTTTGTGTTAGATACCGTTATATGAATGTAGATGAATAGATAGAAAATGTATGGGAATAGGGATGGGTGGATGGCAAATATGTAGAATGAGGATCAGTGACCAGATGGATGGGTTGGTAGATAAATAGATAGAGGTGGGAAGCAGGGGGGGGGGGGGGGGGATAGACATATATGTAGATGCAAATAAGTTAATGGATTTGCAAAGGGATAATGGTAAGTTAAAATGGTAGAAGGACTGTTTTTGGTGAATGGATGGATGGGTGGGTAGATGAATAGGAGAGGGTGTTTCATAGATAGATGTGAGTGGATGGACATATATGTAGATGCAAATACACTAGGTTAATGGATGGTTAAAGGGATGATTGGGAAGATAAAATGGACAGGTTTGTGGTGGATAGATGGATGGGTATCTGAATAGGAGGGTGGTTCATAGATGTGAGTAGATAGTGGATGGACATTTATGTAGAATAATTAATGGCTGGGATACATGGGTAGATGAAAACCTAAAGGGGCAGGTCCGTAGTTGGTAGATAGATGTTGATGGATAGATGAATAGCTAAATGGGGAGATGAGGTTAGACATACAGATAGTAGGTAGGCAGATATGACTACACATATAGAGATCAGACAGATGGATATACTGTATACGCCCTTGGTGGCAAGGCAACTCCCTAATCGATGGCCATACTTGTATTGGCAGTATCACTAGCCATAATCCGATAGCACTTGCCCATCCATTTGCATCACAGACAGACACCCCACTATTGTGTGTTACAATGATAGAAATAGAATAATGTCATGGCATAGTGACTTCTTTCTCTGGGCATGACATAATTTGGGGTGAATACGTCTGGTTCCCCACCCCCTCCCAGCATTTATAAGGGCATATTGTTCTCCTACTTCCTCTGTTGATGTGGAAGGATGGAGGAGGGGAGGCCAGTATGCAGTGTGAAGGAAGCTGCAGTGAGGGTGGGGGGGGGGGGGTCTACGTTCCAATGGAGAACGGAAAGCATTGTAAAGCCACAGAGACAGGGAAAGCACAAGACCGCACATGATTCATACATACAGAACGCCAAGGAATGTTTTATCCACATTTCCCAGAATGCAATTCTAATCCCCCCGGTTCAATCCAGTCACTGTCTGGGTTTGTGTCTGAAACATGATCTTTAATCTGAGAACTTTTAACACACTTGAATAAAGGGTTTAGCACCCCCCCCTGTCACAGATATTTTGGTGATGGGTGAATAGTGATGGGTTGAATCACCCAATCTCGCCTTATATTTCACCGAGACCCTCTTCACGCCCTTCTCATGGCACTGGCCTACGATGTCTCTGCATATTGAATCTTCATTATAAAATGAGTGCGATGCTCTACAGAAACAGGTGGGGGTAGCTCGTGACTGATATGCCTGGAGATCCTTGAGATGGTCAAAGCGAGTTGGTAATTTAACCCACTAGAATCAAACCTCGAAAAAAGCAAATATACGACCTGCTACACATAGAAATAAATGCTATAAACCATTAAAAGACCATGCTCCACAAAATAAATGAATATAGCCCCTTTGTCTCCTGACCACTCCCAGTCTGGAATTACGTCTAGCTTCATGGGTTTAGCCGATAGGCCTTCTTGGCAGGACTTTAGGTTGGACTGATGAATATGACCTGTCGCTCTTAACACGGTGCTTGCTCCAAAGAGATGGATCCCTTTAGGAAACACTATCGCACCCTGGTCTGTCTGATGTTCAATTCAGAGCACAATCCATGTCACTCTGGCGATTTGTTCCTTATTCTACTATGAATGGTGCATATGATCCACTACAAGTTCTCTGCAGCAATTCTAGAGATCATATACATTTCTAGACCATGATCTCATGATGGTGGGGTGGGGCAACCTCAGAATGTCATGGTTGGTTCTTCCTTTCTGGAGCAAAGGCGTCAAAACCTCTCAATGGCCACCAATAGGCCGTCATATGCAGATCTTCACATAGATGCATAGGTCTAATAATTACTGCTCTATAGAGAGTTATAGAGCCAGTTATGTGAAGATCCACCAGATATGACATGTTGGTGGCCCTTGATGAGGGTATTGGCCTCTCCTGATACAGAGTTTTAATAGACACTGAGGCATCCTGAAGACTGAAAGCTCTAAAGGCAACAATTAATACAGCACCGAACTTGCCAGAGCAGACCCCAAGTATCTCAGAAAAAGCAATGTTGGCTGTCAATGGTCTGATCTGCAGATGTACAATATGTAGGTCATGAATCTTTTGAGTTTCGGGCAGCAGAATGAGGATGTGGTTAGGTCTTCCTGTTAGCTGTCACAAGACCTGACAATGAGGTTTAGTTCCTTCCGCAGCGTGCAACTCAATGCCTTGATTTGTCTTTCTTTACAGTTTTGGGAGGTGATCAGTGACGAGCATGGAATCGATCCAACAGGGACATACCATGGAGACAGCGACCTGCAGCTGGACAGGATCAGCGTCTACTACAACGAGGCAACAGGTAATCTAGGCATTCCATAACAAAAACACTTTTCAAATCCAACCGGTTTGGTGGATGTAAAGCACTGCAAAGGGCTGATCTTTGTTACAAATCAGCGTGCTTCAGGAATTCGACAGAAACCAGCGAGTGCTGATTCACTGTTACTGTTCAAAATGTAACTAAGCTCATAGCCGCTATAGACAAAGATCTCAATCAGATGACCTCATCGGCTTTGGTCTCTTGACACAAAAGATTTCTGGCTCTCACCAGACTGTTCTGTTCTCTAATACACACAGATACGTAATGGTGCCCAATCACATATCCATTTGTATGTCCAGCGCAGCACCACAATGCCCAGCAATCCCAGGGTTCTCTGTTTAGAACCTTTCTATTTGGTAATGGTGAGCCTTTCACTGTAGGGACCAACATTTTGCCTTGGTCAGGTATGCATACTACTAAGGCAAGAACCATATAAAAAGAGGATGGAGGTTACAGGGACTGTAGTCCAATAGGCTGAGGCAAGGCCATATGTGGTATTCATGCTGCCCTAGGCACTTTTAGTGCTTGTGCTCCCTATTTTGGGCTCAGGTCATGGTCTTTGAGTATCGCCATGTGCATGACAACCCCCGCCCCAGTCCCTAACTTTGCAGCATACTTACTCACGCCTAAAACAATAAGAACTATTTAGAAACCATACTCGCACCCACACTCAAAATAGTCTGCAGCAGCAACAGGGTTTTTTTTCTCAAAATGTTTGACCAGCCATACATATAACTGTGTTCACATACAGTCATACATATAACTGTGTTCACATACAGTCATACATATAACTGTGTTCACATACATATAACCAGCCATACATATAACTGTGTTCACATACATATAACCAGCCATACATATAACCAGCCATACATATAACCAGCCATACATATAACTGTGTTCACATACATATAACCAGCCATACATATAACCAGCCATACATATAACTGTGTTCACATACAGTCATACATATAACTGTGTTCACATACATATAACCAGCCATACATATAACTGTGTTCACATACATATAACCAGCCATACATATAACTGTGTTCACATACATATAACCAGCCATGCATATAACCAGCCATACATATAACTGTGTTCACATACATATAACCAGCCATACATATAACCAGCCATACATATAACTGTGTTCACATACAGTCATACATATAACTGTGTTCACATACATATAACCAGCCATACATATAACTGTGTTCACCTACAGTCATACATATAACTGTGTTCACATACATATAACCAGCCATACATATAACTGTGTTCACATACAGTCATACATATAACTGTGTTCACATACATATAACCAGCCATACATAGAACCAGCCATACATATAACTGTGTTCACATACATATAACCAGCCATACATATAACCAGCCATACATATAACCAGCCATACATATAACCAGCCATACATATAACTGTGTTCACATACATATAACCAGCCATACATATAACCATCCATGCATATAACCAGCCATACATATAACTGTGTTCACATACATATAACTGTGTTCACATACAGTCATACATATGACTGAGTTATATGTATGGCTGGTTATATGTATGTGAACACAGTTATATGTATGACTGTATGTGAACACAGTTATATGTATGGCTGGTTATATGTATGTGAACAGTGTTCACATACAGTCATAAATATAACTGTGTTCACATACATATAACCAGCCATACATATAACGCTGTCTGTGTTCCCCCAGCATCCTTTGCCTCTGGATCCTCCTCCGCAATCCTGTCCACCAAAGGAAGCCAGGGGCTTCCTACTGCACCACTCCCCCTCCGGCAGCACTGTTCTGCAGGAGGCTAGGTCACTCGCCTCCCTTCCTTTCAGCACTTGTAACAGACACGCCCACCAACCAGGAAATTGATTTATTAATCAAAACTTTAAAGGAAGATTTTAGAGACTTTAAAGCCTAAAATCAGCAACATAAGGGCCATTTGAAAATAGCTTTATAAGGCTGAGTGAACAATGGACAGGGCTAGGGTTCCAAATTGGAAATTTGGGCCTCGATTCAATAAAGGTAGAAAAAAATTCTCATGGTAGTAAAAAATCCAATTATTAAGAAAAAAGTCTGCGAATGTCACTGTTACTGAATCACCAGATAAAAAGACAATGAAAGTCAATGGCAGCTTTTACTACAGTGTAGAAAGGAGGAAACAGTTCTCTACTTTTCATAGTAGTAAAAAAGTGCCATTGACTTTCATTTTTTTCTTAGCTGGTGATTCAGAAACAGTGACATTCTCAGGCTTTTTTCTCATGAATTGAATCTTTTACTACCATGAGAATTTTTTTCTACCTTTATTGAATCGAGACCATGGTCTTGGGCTGTAAAAGAAGGAGTGAATTAGGATGGTCTGTGCATTATAGTAGCATTACCCTTAGAGGCATTAGCCTCATAGGTTTAACTGACCAGCTTTCTATTTGCCACAGGTCACTTTAAAGCCTTTACAAGTTTTATTTTATTATAATGTATACTCCAAAAAGCCAAAAATCTATGTCGGGTTTCCAGCCATCTCTATCTGTTTTCATGGTCACGTACCTCTCTATGGAATGAGAAAAAACGAAATTGCTCTTGACCTCCTCCCTCCATATCAGAGTCATTAAACCACTGTCACAGCAATAGAAAAAAATGGCTGTAGCTGTACATATTCTGTTGTGTAAAGAAGCACTTGGTAGTTTTTAAAATGGACCAAAACCTGGGATTTTCGCTATCCCGGGTTCTGATCCTTCCACCAATCCCCAGTTCGGGATGCCCCAGAGGGAGGGAGTAAGCCTGCCCTGGAGTCTCATAAACCTGATTTTCAGTTGTTTTTTTTTTTTTTTTTTTTTTTTTTCGGAGCGACCTGTAATTTAAATGAGCCCTTTCTACATCTGTAGAGAGAGATTAGAATGCAGTGATACATTCAGATGTACCTGTGATACATTACGATACTTATCCACGCTTTTTTTTTGTCCACAGGTGGCAAGTATGTCCCTAGAGCCATCCTCGTCGATCTGGAGCCAGGAACAATGGACTCTGTCCGATCCGGGCCCTTCGGACAGATATTCAGGCCCGACAACTTTGTTTTTGGTGAGTTATAATAAAAAAAAAAGTAAAATCTTTTGTAGTCGCTTTCAATTCATTACCAAAGAAAAAGCTGAATTTTAAAGACACAAATTGCAAAAAAAAAAATGTTTACATTTTTGCTATAAAAAAAATCACCTGCACATGTGATGGGGCATTTTTAAAGGTAAAGTGCATCATTTGAGGTAAGAATATTTTGGGTAAAGTTGAGAAACAACAGCGCCCTATGATCTATGAATGTTTTTTTTTTTGCATACCCCATAGGGTGCTGTTGTTTCCAAACTTTCAAACAATTATTCTTACCTCACTGGGAAAGGGAGACACCTTCGCCTCGAAAAATATTTTTTTTTGCACTTTTTTGCAAAACGTTCACAATTCACACCCAAATGTAGTCTCAGCGTTGAAGTTGCTTGTCCAAATCTTTAACATGACCCCCATGCACCTAAGCCAAATATCAGAACCTTCTGCTTGGGATGGTGAGAGCTGCTATTTATGAATACTGATAGTGATGCCTCTTCAATGTCATACGGTGACTCTCAAAAGATTCACAACTTCAATCCTAGCTCACTCCAGGTTTTGTGAAGTAGAATAAAGTTTTAGCTAGGTACAAAAGAAGACATTAGTGATGAGCAGGCCTGTCTCTCCCTGGCTATTAGTAACCAGCAGCATCTTGGTTGAATCCAGATAGCATCTGTCAGTGCTTTATAACAACACACCACAAGGTTAACTGTGGGACTGGCACAAACAGCTCAAAGCCTAATAGCCATTGTAACATATTGATTAATTTATTGGTATCAAAATATGGCACACACGGATATACAGACAAATTTCATAGACATTAAAAAACAACAAATGTGCAAAAATAAAAATACGGGGGGCCCCCCCATGCAGCCACCACAGCCACACTCACTCCCCGCCTCTCAGCTACTGTATCGCCTATGGGTTAATTAGTTGATCAAGCCCTCAAGGGGATAAAATATTGCACTGTCCCGGCGCTGTCGCCTCTTGCTTCCATTAGAATCCTAAGATCCTATATTATGCACGGAATGAACTTATGCCACAGTCTCCCATATTTCACTGGGCCTCTTAAAGCGGACCTTCACTCTAAATAAGAGTCTATCTTATATGTTTCCCACACCCTGTACATACAGATTGCTCACATTAAAAATCATCCTACCTGCATCTACTGCATTTTATAAGCCTTTAAACATCCAAGATGGCGGCTTATGGAAGCTGCCATTTTTGCAGGCAGCCTGCAAACAGGAAGTGCCTGCAAACAGGAAGTGACTGTGCTGCTCTGCATTCTGGGACTGCTGACCTTTCCCTGACCCCAGCTCTGCTCTGTCTGAGCAAAGCACAGCTATAACCCGCCCCCTGTACCTTATCCCACTCTCCTCTCCTCAGTAAGTCTGATGCTTCTGAGTCAAGATGGCAGCGCCCGTATCCTAAATTCCCGAACAGAGTTGCAGCCCAGTGGGGGAAAGTATAATAAATTAGTGACTAAACATGTAAAATATATTAATTTTAGATGCTGAGGAATTGTTTTTTAAGAGTTTGGGCTTTTCATTAAATCATGGTGAAGGTCCGGTTTAACAGCATATAACAGCTGACACAGGTGCCAAAAGGGTTAATGTCTCGCTGCCTCACAGGGTGTCGGATAGCTTCAGGCAGCCTCACTGCTCAAAGTCCACACATCCCGCACGTGATATATACAGAAAACTGTACTTAGCTCAGTCTTGCTGGGATGGCTGTCACAAGATGTCATTGTTTCACTTCATGCGGGGTAGTCACACGTGGCACAGGCCGGACACTTAGGTACTCCTATGTCAGTGGGAGGTCCATAAACGGCCCATCGCCACCCGGCGTGTGGGAGGCTGTTAATCTGCAGACTGTGTTTCCCGCGCAGCGCACGGCTCATGCTGAGGTACGGAGGAGCGGTGACGTCAGAGGGCCGTCCGGCGAAACGTATTTCGCTCGGCCCACCGGAGCTTCGTCAGTGTGGGGGGCGGCTTTGAGCTGTTTGTGCCATTCCCACAGTTAACCTTGTGGTGTGTTGTTATAAAGTGTTGATAATTTGGTTAGTGGGACGCCAGTGGTGGCTGGCAGAGCACAGGCAAGTACATTGTAGGTCTCCCTATCCTTTTATTGTTTTTGATGTAGCATCTGTGGCATAACTAAATGTGACGGGACCCTGGTGCGAACAATAAATGGGGCCCTTTTCTGTCTTCTAAATCAGTTAGCTACAGCTAGACCACTAAAGACTAAGAGAGGAACGGTGCTTCCTTTCCCTAAATGATAGCAAGTGAAGACAAATCTGATAAATAAGGTGGAGGAGCAACAATGATGAGGCCTTTCTGACCACCTGGGCCCGGTGCTGTTGCAACCCCTCGGGTTACTCCCCTGGCATCTGTATTGTTTCATAGCAAACCGAGACAATGCAATGCAATGTGATGTGAGTAACTAAGCAACATCTCATGATCTCATGTGCATGGTGTGTTTGATATTATGTGTTTTTGGGTCCCTTTATCAAAGGTTTATCTGTAGTTGCCCTTTAATTGTGGGCAGTTTTGCTAAGCTTGCCAATACTCTTCACACATATACTTTTTACACTATAGTTTAGATGACTGACTCTTAATAGTGGCTTTGTTCTTCTGCTCATTTGATTATTTTTTTCTCTTCTCAGGACAAAGTGGTGCTGGTAACAACTGGGCTAAGGGCCACTACACAGAAGGAGCCGAGCTGGTAGACTCTGTGCTTGATGTAGTGAGGAAGGAGGCAGAGAGCTGCGATTGTCTCCAGGGCTTCCAGCTCACGCACTCCCTGGGTGGTGGTACCGGATCCGGTATGGGCACACTTCTCATCAGCAAGATCCGAGAGGAGTATCCCGACCGTATCATGAACACCTTCAGTGTTGTGCCCTCCCCCAAGGTGTCTGACACAGTTGTAGAACCCTACAACGCCACCCTCTCTGTCCATCAACTGGTTGAGAACACCGACGAGACCTACTGCATTGACAACGAGGCCCTTTATGACATCTGTTTCCGTACCCTCAAGTTGACAACCCCAACCTATGGAGATCTGAATCACTTAGTCAGCGCCACCATGAGCGGAGTCACCACCTGCTTACGTTTCCCAGGTCAACTGAATGCCGATCTTCGCAAACTGGCAGTCAACATGGTTCCTTTCCCACGTCTCCACTTCTTCATGCCAGGATTCGCTCCACTGACCAGCCGAGGCAGCCAGCAGTACCGCGCACTTACCGTTCCTGAGCTCACCCAACAGGTGTTTGATGCCAAGAACATGATGGCTGCTTGTGATCCACGCCATGGCCGTTACCTGACAGTGGCAGCAGTGTTCCGTGGTCGCATGTCCATGAAGGAAGTCGATGAGCAGATGCTCAACGTCCAGAACAAGAACAGCAGCTACTTCGTGGAATGGATCCCCAACAACGTCAAGACAGCAGTATGTGACATCCCACCACGTGGCCTTAAGATGGCAGTCACATTCATCGGCAACAGCACTGCCATCCAAGAGCTGTTCAAGCGCATCTCTGAGCAGTTTACCGCTATGTTCCGTCGTAAGGCTTTCCTCCATTGGTACACCGGAGAGGGCATGGACGAGATGGAGTTCACTGAGGCTGAGAGCAACATGAATGACCTTGTCTCCGAGTACCAGCAGTATCAAGATGCAACAGCAGAAGAGGAGGAAGATTTCAATGAAGAAGCCGAGGAGGAGGCCTAAAGCTCTCTCTATCACCACCTTTACCACCACTACTTCTCCGCCTCCACTTCTTCCTCATCTTTTCCTCCTCCTTAATCCTTAGGCTGAGAAAATAAGAAAGTCCTCACTGAAGATTTCCATGTTTTATTCCTTCCATCTTTTTCCATTCTTTTCAGTGTTTTCTCCTGCTCCTCTATTTCCTTCTCTATCTATGTTGCCTGAGTCTGAGGGTAGGCCTTTGTTTTGGTGGGTTCCACCTTGGTAAGGTTTTCATGTTGGTCTTCACACCTCCTTAGATCGTTGGCAAAGCTTTGATCACATGGCTCTATAGAAAGCGGCCTACACACACAAACTCTTGACCTTTCTGTGGCTGAGTGCTGGTCTCTGCAACCACAGAGGGGTTTAGCAAGTCTAATACCTTAAGATTGTCGGAGATCCTTTCAGTCTCTTGTCCTCAACCTGCCCTTTTGAGCCCTGGTCACCAGTGGCTTTCTTTGTCCTCTTACAAGCAGTTTTCCTTTCCTGTACGTTTTCGTAAGTTATTACTGTGGACACACATAAAATGTACCAGTCACTGCCGTGCCCCCCAATAAAAGGCTAAATAGGAGCCTTACAAATGTCTCTGTTTAGCTTATCTCAGAATAACTCCCATTAAACACAGGATTACTTGTCGTTGTTTACAATGTCCCAACCAGTCTTTGGGATCGAAGCAAACGCACTTACCTCTACAAGTCAACAGTATTCTTACACTTAGCAGATGCTTTGAGGTGGGCCTGAGCCTGGGTTGGTCATATATGAGATGGCCTAGCAGACTAGGAGCTGATTGTATTTAAATTAAGAGTTCACTGTTAGCAAAAAAAAAAAAAAGAAAGAAGGAATTGTGGGGAAGAATATTTCTCAAAGTGAAAAGTGGATGTTCCAGTTTTATTTTATTTCCCTGTAACTGTTTTAATTTTGTTGTTCTGTTTCTCCTTCTTCTTCTCCTTCTCTTTCTGTCCTCCCCTGCCATAATTATTTTTTATTTTACTGTTGCTTTTTCATATTGAAAAGATGACAAGCCTGTGACGGAAAAAAAAATAATAAAACCTTTTTTTTTAAGTTTTGACTGTTGTAATGAGCTCGTTATTTGGTTGTAGGGTGAAACACTGGCGGGTGTTTATTCACAGGAAGCACTTAGTGGGGTGCCAAGGTCCTGGTATACTCAAGAGTGCCAATAATGCGAAAGGGAAGGCTCACCACCGCCTTACACTTTACACCCTTATCCATTGGTAGGACTTGTTACACGCACCTATGCCCAGGCAAACTCGGCACCCTATTGGACATAAGTCACACCTAGGGGATGGGCCCGTCTTGCAAAAACTTGTCCCTACCAGACAGCAGACTCGCATCCCTATCAACAACAACAGACAATTCCTGGCTGACATAAGCAAGGCTCCACACACATCATCCGGGGCCATACCCGAAGATACCCTCGCTTATACCAACTGGCCGATTCATTAATAGCGACAGTAGCGTTATTTTCACAGCGCACGCTAGTATTCGCTGTGCTTGGCAGTTGTTCGGCTGTTGACAGCGACTCAGTCGGTGTGCGGTAATGTTGAATACGGGGTTAGGAGTCGCTGTTTGACAGGTTCCGCGCTGTATGGGAGCGCATGACAGCGAATGGCCATAGCGAACGGCTCCCAGCATATTCATTAACAAATCACGCTCAAAAAATTCTCGCGCTGTGAAATGCTTGTTTAAACCCCAGAGCGCTGGCGGCGATGGGTTAAAAGTAGTTTTTTAACCCCCAAACAACCATATTTTTTGGGAAAAAAAAAAAAACATGTTTTTCAAAACATTTTGTAATATGAATACATTAATATCAGACCTGTAATATCAATTCTGCACAAATTTTTTTTTCTTTTTTTAACCTTAAAAAAAACATCTAACATTGCAGAAGTGGTCACAGAATTTTTGACATTTAAAAAAAAAAAAAAAAAAACATTAATAGCAATTAATTATGAATATTTAAAGATTGTTCCATTGAAATGCATTGGAGAGCGCCAGGTAGCGAGAGGTCATACCTGTCGCTGTTCAAGGTCGCTCGCTGGCGCTGTGGGGTGAGGCTGGAATAATGATGAATGATTCGCTATCTGGCGCTCTGTCAGTCGCTAAGCAGGATCGGCTTGATAAATGTGTGATTGCGGAGGGGAGCCGGCGTACTCGTGGCGGTGACCGTCATTACCGTTCGTTCACCAGTCGCTACCTGGCGCTATCCCTTGTTAAATAAGGGCCCAAGCAACACTGGACAAAAAAGGTGCCTAGTAATCAACTGCACATACCCCCTTTTCCCCCATGGGGACTTGTTTTTTTGTTTTTTAGTATAATAAAATTTTATTGATTTTCAAGAAAAAAAGCGAAAGTAAAAATAGTAACTAGGGGATATTGGGGGGTTACAGAAGGCAAAAAGGGAAGGGGGAATGGGGAGGAGGGGGTACATCGGGTGTTGCAGTTACATATACAACATCAATTGTATGTCTCATCATCTACGGTAGTTAGCGTTCCTATTCGTTGGCAGTTCACATAAGAAAGATGCTTATAATCACTCTTTATATCAGTGGAACAAACTTCCAGCAGAGGTAGTTGAAACATCAACAGTCACTGAATTTAAACATGCCTGGGATAAGCACACATCTATCCTAAGATAAAGAGAACATACAGTATACACATAAGGGCAGACTAGATGGACCATATGGTCTCCTTCTGCCGTCAACCTTCTATGTTTCTATGGACCATGGTATTAACGTTGGCTCCCAATAGAGAGCCTGTGAGATCATTCTTGCATATGTATAGGTCTTACTTAAACCATTTGTATATTAGAGATGAGCTGCCGTAACAGTGACCTAATATTTGCACGCTAATTGTTTTTTTTGTAGTCCCCATTTCTACTAATGACAAAGTGTTGCTGGTAACACCTGGGCCAAGGGCCACTATAAAGAAACTGATCTGGTAGACCCTGATGTGGTGAGGAAGGAGGCAGAGCACTACAATGGTCTCCAGGGCTTCCAGCTCGCACGCTCCTTGGGTGGTGCTACTGGATTTAAAAGGAATATCAAGACCATATGCCGAACACCTTTATCATTGTGCCCTCCCCCAAGGTGTCTGACACAGAATCCTACAAGACCACCCTCTATATCTGTGAACTGGTTGAAGACAGCCCTCCCAGGAACAGCCATTAAAAACTGAGCGAAGAAACATACCAATTACTTATTTCGGGTAAACCCTGCCATACCTACCTACCGTCCCTATGTAGCCTCACTCATGCTTCTAGTCCTATTGTAGTTTACCTCTTGTCTACCTTAAAGCGGACCTTCACTCTGAATAAGAGCCTATCTTATATGTTTCCCACACCCTGTACATACAGATTGACCACATTAAAAATCATCCTACCTGCATCTACTGCATGTTATGAGCCTTTAAACATCCAAGATGGAGCAAAGCACAGCTATAACCCGCCCCCCTGTACCTTATCCCACTCTCCTCTCCTCAGTAAGTGTGATGCTTCTGATTCAAGATGGTGGCGCCCGTATCCTAAATTCCTGAACAGAGTTGCAGCCCAGTGGGGGGAAGAATAATATGTTAGTGACTAAAAACGTAAAATATATTAATTTTAGATGCTGGGGAACCGTTTTTTAAGAGTTTGGGCTTTTCATTAAATCACGCTGAAGGTCCGGTTTAAACCGGACCAACCGTGTTCCACAGTTGGAAAAACACTTCCCAAAACTCACTTGCCTCATCTGCATGTATGATACCAAATCGTTGTCAGCACTTACATTAGCTCCTGCAGCCACTCAAAGCTGAAACACCACCTCCCCGACGCTTCTAGGAGTAGTGGCCATTTGGGAGCTTCCTTTTCCAGCCCTGCTGCTGCTGCCTAGAGTCAACTGACTTATAAAGAGGACCAAAACCCAAATTTTTAACTAGTATCCCCTTGAATTGCTCCTCCCATGAAGAGCACCTTTTGCCAATTTCCTCTGCCCCCACTTCACTGTAATGACATATAATGGCGCCTGTTTTAGCTGTAAAGCTCCGCCTCCTCCATTCATTGCCAGTGCTGTGCGTGGCAATGATGTCATTGCCACACCTATGTAATGACTGATCTGCAATCTTACAGAGAGGGACAGCAAAAAAAAGTGTTCCAGGGCGATTCAAAAAGTAAAAATATCAATTTCTAGTTCTACAGCCTAAGAGGGGAGTATTGGCAGGGGCTCTGGCCAAACGTATTCCACAAGTATAGAGGGTTTTGGTCTGATCTAACTGACAATGCCACAGTAACAGGAAACACAACACCACATCCTGGTGGCATGCGGCCTGCAGGTTCATGAGACCCCATTTTATTTTTAAAATTTACCACAACAGGCGTTAGAAGGCGATTTTCTATGTAAATTGCCCTGGGGAGGGAGGCATACGAGCACTGTTTGTTGTGTTGGTCTGGTTTAAAGTGGACCGTCACCCAGGGGTGATCGGCCCGGGAATCTTATAGATTCTTATAGGCCGATCACCTCCCTCACCGCGGGACATCCGAGATCGGGATGTCCCGCGGTGAGGGACCCCCCCCAAAACCCCCCAAAAACGTACCTCATCGGCGGCGGCGGCGGCGCTAGACGTGCCCGCGCCAGCCATTTGTGAATGGCCGGCGCGGGCGCGCGCACTGTCAGAGGGGCGCGTGCGAGGTGGCGGACGCGCTGTGTTGTCCGCCGCTGTCACCCGCTTGTCCGTCGGCGGTGATTGGTCAGCGCGGCCACGTGGGAGCGTGGTGAGGTGAGTTTTGGGGGCTTTCTGGGGGGTTTCAAACAGCGGGGCACCCTTAATGGATAGTCAAAATCCTGGGTGTTGGTCCACTTTAAGTCATTTTTGACTGTTGGTTCACTTTAATATTACCATAGGTCATTTGACAATTTTTGATCACATAACCTTGCTCAGAATTCTACTTGGATACCGCTAGTTATTACTGGCACCAGGGTTACCCTCTATTTTACCACATGTGCACTGATTCTTTACCTATATATCAACCTAATTGCTCGTGTCTTTAAACTACTGACCACAGTATCTTCTGAAGAAGCCCCATAGTGGGGCGAAACACGTTGATAAATCAAGGCGGCAGTCCCTAGTGGGGAGAAGCCAGAATCAAAGTCCAAAAACTTTTATGATTGTGATAGATGTTATGATAACTCCGGTCACCAAGCACCAGGCATCCCAATCAGAAATGTCTATGGTCACTGCAGGTTGGACCTGGGCGGATCCTGATTGGTATTAATGTTATGATGAGCCCCGTTTACAAAATCTCACTCCTCAGAAGGGGGCTGATTCAGCTACTGTTGCAAACCTACTGCACAGTAGATCTTCAAGGAACAGGTGTTGAATCAGCATCCTTCCGAATCTGGAGATTCTGAAAACGGGACCTGGGCGGATCCTGATTGGTATTGATGTTATGATGAGCCCAGTTTCCAAAATCTTGCTCCTCAGAAGGTGGCTGATTCAGCGCCTGTACAGCAGGTCTGCAAGGAATAGGTGCTGAATCAGCAACCTTCTGAGTCTGGAGATTCTGAAAACGGAGCTCATCATAACATCAATCCCAATCAGGATCCCGACCTGCAGTGGTCATAGACATTTCTGATTGGGATGCCTGGTGCTAGGAAACGGTGCCCAGAATGAAACCCTGTTTGCTGGCGACTGGTGGTGGGCACCCAATTTGCTGACCAGGCTTGGCACTGTGTCTGTTCTGATGGCAGTCCCAATAGGAAATCTGCAGATGACAGCAATGCGAGTGTCTAGAGGCGACGTTACCCGTCTGTATTCCGGTGTACTTTTTCCAAATGGGGCAATTAATACGTCAGAACATTTAATGAAAGCCAAAAATAAAATCGAGCCAAGGCAATGCAATCCATAGAAAATGCTCAGATGATAAGTGTATACCCAGCGTACAATAACAAAATTGTTGTTATCACCCCACCCAAGCCTTCCACTCAAATGCAGATATGTACACAACAGACATCTGCTATCCAAATGAGCTTTCTGATGCAATATCATGCAATGCACCATCAACCCCCTAATATCCAGAATCTCTATCTAGCTCTTCTTCTCATCCCTTAAAACAGGTTCAACTGCTGTGGGAAGGATGATCATAAACTTGAAAGGTTACTTAGCTCCTGCTAAGAACCAAAATGAGTTGTTTCTGTTATAAATAACCTCTAGTCAGGGCCGGATTATGAGGCGGATCAAGGGGCGCGTGCCCCGGGGCCTCCACCAACCTTTGGGTTATGATCTGGTCTAGCAGGATTTTCAGTCTTTGGTCTGACGGGCCAGCAGCAAGGCAGCAGTTGGGCCCCCCGCGTCTGGGCAAGCCTTTTTTGTTTTTGCCAATATGCAGCCAAAACCACCACAGGGCAGGACAGAGAGTCTAGAGCAGCAAAGCCGCCAGCAGCAATGGTACAGTGATGGGTGCAGAGCTGTCACTGTACATAAGCCACCAAGCACAGCCGCTGGCAGCTCAATTCAGGAAACTGGACCAGCCGGGTGACTACACCCCCCACCCAGAATGGCAAAGCAGGAGCAGCCCGCACCCGCACAAGGGACTTGATCTGACGTTCCAGTAAGTAGACGGGTGCCAGACAACCACCAATCAGTTACTTGGCTGGACTATTAAAGGGAAAAATAAATACTGTATCTGGGGCCTTCACCACACCTAATCGTGCCCTGTCTCTGTAGTGTAACTCTTAAAGGGATAGAGCCCTTTAAAGTGGACCAACACCCAGGGGTGATCGGCCCGGGAATCTATAAGATCACCTCCCTCACCGCGGGACATCCGAGATCGGGATGTCCCGCGGGGTGAAACCCCCCCAAAACCCCCCAAAAATCTTACCTCATCGGCGGCGGCTGCCCCCCGAAGTGGACCAAAACCCAGGATGGTCCAAATCCTGGGTGTTGGTCCACTTTAAGGCTAAAAACCTAAAATATATTGTTTTTAGATGCTGGGGAATAGTTTTTTAAGGGTTTGGGCTTTTCATTAAATGATGCTGAAAGTCTGGTTTAACGCATGAAAAAAAAAACCTCAGTACCTATACTTACAAAAAAAACATCAGATTTAAAAAAAAAGGGGGTAATAAGCATACAATAACAAAATGAAGATGCTTGGATCAGTGCTGGCAATGCGGCCCTTTCCCCACCCATACAGTGCATGCTCCACCCAAGCATACCAATCACAGGCGGAATGAAAGTAACTCACATCTGCTATCCAAATGAGATCTCTGCTCTACATGTAGCCCTTATGAGAGCCCTTCAGTCAGAGCTGTTTATAGGGGAGGGCGAGCAGTGTGATTGCCCGGGGCACCAAGGCCATTGGGGCGCCTTTTTCCCAGTGTTGTCTGCAGATGACTCAGGGCCACTGTTAGTGGTGCAGGCCATAAGACGCGACCCTCATCCCCCATATTGGGCTCAGTCATGGGGAGGGGGCACTGGCTGCTGCTAAGCCAGAGGCACAGCATGGAACATACCTGTATGGCACAGCAGCAGCACCATAGGATGGGTGAGGAGGGGGCCCAGCATGGCACATACCTGTATGGGACAGCAGCAGCACCATAGGATGGGTGAGGAGGGGGCCCAGCATGGCACATACCTGTATGGCAACAGCACCATAGGATGGGTGAGGAGTGGGCCCAGCATGGCACATACCTGTATGGCAACAGCACCATAGGATGGGTGAGGAGTGGGCCCAGCATGGCACATACCTGTATGGCACAGCAGCAGCACCATAGGATGGGCGAGGAGGGGGCTCAGCATGGCACATACCTGTATGGCAACAGCACCATAGGATGGGTGAGGAGTGGGCCCAGCATGGCACATACCTGTATGGCAACAGCACCATAGGATGGGTGAGGAGTGGGCCCAGCATGGCACATACCTGTATGGCACAGCAGCACCACAGGATGGGTGAGGAGTGGGCCCAGCATGGCACATACCTGTATGGCACAGCAGCAGCACCATAGGATGGGCGAGGAGGGGGCTCAGCATGGCACATACCTGTATGGCAACAGCACCATAGGATGGGTGAGGAGTGGGCCCAGCATGGCACATACCTGTATGGCACAGCAGCAGCACCACAGTATGGGTGAGGAGTGGGCCCAGCATGGCACATACCTGTATGGCACAGCAGCACCACAGGATGGGTGAGGAGTGGGCCCAGCATGGCACATACCTGTATGGCACAGCAGCAGCACCATAGGATGGGCGAGGAGGGGGCTCAGCATGGCACATACCTGTATGGCAACAGCACCATAGGATGGGAGAGGAGGGGGCGCAGCATGGCACATACCTGTATGGCAACAGCACCATAGGATGGGTGAGGAGTGGGCCCAGCATGGCACATACCTGTATGGCACAGCAGCAGCACCATAGGATGGGTGAGGAGTGGGCCCAGCATGGCACATACCTGTATGGCACAGCAACAGTACCACAGGATGGGAGAGGAGGGGGCGCAGCATGGCACATACCTGTATGGCACAGCAGCAGCACCATAGGATGGGTGAGGAGTGGGCCCAGCATGGCACATACCTGTATGGCACAGCAGCACCACAGGATGGGTGAGGAGTGGGCCCAGCATGGCACATACCTGTATGGCACAGCAGCAGCACCATAGGATGGGTGAGGAGGGGGCCCAGCATGGCACATACCTGTATGGCACAGCAGCAGCACCATAGGATGGGTGAGGAGGGGGCCCAACATGGCACATACCTGTATGGCACAGCAGCAGCACCATAGGATGGGTGAGGAGGGGACCCAGCATGGCACATACCTGTATGGGACAGCAGCAGCACCATAGGATGGGTGAGGAGGGGGCCCAGCATGGCACATATCTGTATGGCAACAGCACCATAGGATGGGTGAGGAGTGGGCCCAGCATGGCACATACCTGTATGGCACAGCAGCAGCACCACAGTATGGGTGAGGAGTGGGCCCAGCATGGCACATACCTGTATGGCACAGCAGCACCACAGGATGGGTGAGGAGTGGGCCCAGCATGGCACATACCTGTATGGCACAGCAGCAGCACCATAGGATGGGTGAGGAGGGGGCCCAGCATGGCACATACCTGTATGGCACAGCAGCAGCACCACAGGATGGGTGAGGAGGGGGCCCAACATGGCACATACCTGTATGGCACAGCAGCAGCACCACAGGATGGGTGAGGAGTGGGCCCAGCATGGCACATACCTGTATGGCACAGCAGCAGCACCACAGGATGGGTGAGGAGTGGGCCCAGCATGGCACATACCTGTATGGCACAGCAGCAGCACCATAGGATGGGTGAGGAGGGGGCCCAGCATGGCACATACCTGTATGGCACAGCAGCAGCACCACAGGATGGGTGAGGAGGGGGCCCAACATGGCACATACCTGTATGGCACAGCAGCAGCACCACAGGATGGGTGAGGAGTGGGCCCAGCATGGCACATACCTGTATGGCACAGCAGCAGCACCACAGGATGGGTGAGGAGTGGGCCCAGCATGGCACATACCTGTATGGCACAGCAGCAGCACCACAGGATGGGTGAGGAGGGGGCCCAACATGGCACATACCTGTATGGCACAGCAGCAGCACCACAGGATGGGTGAGGAGTGGGCCCAGCATGGCACATACCTGTATGGCACAGCAGCAGCACCACAGGATGGGTGAGGAGTGGGCCCAGCATGGCACATACCTGTATGGCACAGCAGCAGCACCATAGGATGGGAGAGGAGGGGGCCCAACATGGCACATACCTGTATGGCACAGCAGCAGCACCACAGGATGGGTGAGGAGTGGGCCCAGCATGGCACATACCTGTATGGCACAGCAGCAGCACCACAGGATGGGTGAGGAGTGGGCCCAGCATGGCACATACCTGTATGGCACAGCAGCAGCACCATAGGATGGGTGAGGAGTGGGCCCAGCATGGCACATACCTGTATGGCACAGCAGCAGCACCACAGGATGGGTGAGGAGTGGGCCCAGCATGGCACATACTAATATAGAACAGCAGTACCACCGGATGGGTGAGGAGTGGGCCCAGCATGGCACATACTAATATAGAACAGCAGTACCACCGGATGGGTGAGGAGTGGGCCCAGCATGGCACATACTAATATAGAACAGCAGCACCATAGGATGGGTGAGGAGGGGCCCAGTATGGCACATACTAATATAGAACAGCAGCAGCACCATAGGATGGGCGAGGAGTGGGCAGAAGTATTTCCTTCCCACACTGAGCACTAGTTCTCCTGGGAGCTACCCTTCTCTCATCCTTGAAAACAGGGGCATGTTCCCAAACTAGAAATGTCGACTGTGTAAACTAGAGCTAGGAAGCACAATAATTAAAGTGGGCCAAAACCCAATTCTTATACATTCCCTCTCCCCAGGGCATACAAAATCAGGATGCCCCGCTGGGTGAAACCCCCCAGCTCGCCCCATACACTTACCTTGCTTCCTGGTCCAACGGCGCATGTGCGAGCCGCGGCCGCATCCTCGCTATCCCTCTAGCAGTGCGTGTGCCCGCACCAGGCATTTGTAAATGGACAGCTCCCTGTTAGAGGGAGCTTTGCCATTCTGGGTGGGTGGGGAGGGGGGGGGGTAGTCACCCAGCTGGTCCAACAGAAAACATTTCCAGGCATTGAGCTGCCAGCGGCTGTGCTTGATGGCTTATGTGCAGTGACAGCTCTGCACCATCACTGGAGCGTTGCTGATGGCGGCTTTGCTGCTCTAGACTCTCTGTCCTGTGGTGGCTTTGGCTGCAGGTTTGCAAAAACTAAACAAGGCTTGCTCTGGCGCGTGGGGCCCCCATTGCCACCGCTCTGTTCCTGGCCCGGCGGCCCGTCAGACCAAAGACTGAAAAGCCTCCTGAACCAGACCATAACTCAAAGATTGGTGGAGGCCACGGGGCACATAATCCGGCCCCTCGTCCAATTAGCGCGCTCGGAGTCGATGGCGTCACGCCGTCTAAGCCTTCGTCTAAGGCCAGCGGCTCTGAGCTTGCTGGCGGCTGCATTCCCCACTTCCGTCTAACAGGGAGCATTCCCGTGCCGGCCATTCACAAATGCCTGGATCTCACCCTGCTAGTGGGATAGCAAGGATGTGGTCGCGGCTCGTGTATGAGCCGTTGGCCAGGGAAGCAAGCTAAGTGTATGGGGCGACCTGGGGGGTTTCACACAGCGGGGCATCCCCATTTTGGATGGGGAGGGAATCGAATGGTCTGGAAATCATATAGATTCCCGGGCCGATCGCGGTGGGTTTTGGTCCACTTCAAAAAGGTTCATTTGATGAATAGTCATCGTTGTACACTGGTTGTTACCCAATAATAAAAACTGGTCATCTTGGGGAGAATTGAATAATATGCTTCACAACTTAGTTATTCGCTGCACCTCCAAAAACCTCCAAAAACCATCAGGTTCAGTGGATTGAAGCAATAAGTAGATAATAAGCATTAAGCATACAATGACAAAATGAAATCCCTCCAATCAGTGCTGGCAAAGCAGTGCTCACCCCACCCAAGCATAGCAATCACAGACAGCAATAAAAACAACTCACATCTGGGATCCAAATGAGAGCTCGGCTCTGGAACTCAATTCTTTATACCCGAGCATCCCCATGTTGCCCTCATGCGAGTCTTTCAGTACATGGCCCAACCCAAAACTCTTCTCGTCCTTGAAAACAGGTGCACGTGTGGCGGGGGTGATGTTTCTAATCTAGAAATGATGACTGGTATAAGCACGAGCTAGAAACCATGATCATTTGGTTTCTATACAATTCTATACAACTATTAAACCAGACCTTCACCCTGAATTAGAGCCTACCTTATGTGTTCCCCCCCCCCCTGTACATACAGATTGCTCACATTAATCCGGACCTTGACCCTGAATTAGAGCCTACCTTATGTGTCCCCCCCCGTACATACAGATTGCTCACATTAATCCGGACCTTCACCCTAAATTAGAACCTACCCTATTTGTTTCCCCCACCCTGTACATACAGATTGCCCACATTAATAATCATCCTACCTGCACCTACTGCATTTTATGAGCCTTTAAACATCCAAGATGGCGGCTCATGGAGTCCTAGGCTGCCTGCAAACAGGAAGTGTCTTCTGACTGTGCCGCTATGCATTCTGGGATTGCTGTCCTTTGCTCAGACAGAGAAGAGCTGGGGTCAGGAAAAGCACAGCTATAACCCCGTCCCCCTTGTACTTTTGCCCCCTCTCCCCTCCTCAGTATGTGATGATTCTGATGCAAGATGGCGGCGCCCGTATCCTAGAGTCCTGAACAGAGTTGAAGCCCAGTGGGAGAAACAATAAGTAATAAATGACTAAAAATGTAAAATATATTATATAATATATATATATATATATATATATATATATATATATATATGTCAGATGCTGGGGAATAGTTTTTTTATAGGTTTGGGCTTTTCATTAAATGATGCTGAAGGTCCAGTTTAAATAACTTCTAATTCTAAACCCTTTAAGGTCGGCAGCCCCATGACTGGCCTGCGCCTCCTGCTGGAAGCTGATCAGCCATGGGATTGGGGGAAGAGATCGGGGGAAGTGACCTCAGGGGAGGGGGGGTATAAAGGGGCAGGTTCCCCCCTCCTCTTCCTCTTTGGCCCCCGATCTCTTCGCTGGAACGTGCTTTCCCACCCGCCCGCCCTTTATTGGGGGTGATGGAATGGTCAATTGGTCGCAGCGAAATGCTGGTTGGGGTTTTGGGGCAGTTTTGTTCGGGATACGTGTTGTATTATGTTATATATATATATATATATATATATATATATATATATATAAAAAAAATAATAAATATAATTCAACAAAGATAAGAATTAAAAAGATTAATATATATTTATTGACATTTGTTCAGTTAACAGGGTACTTGTAGTTTCTTTGGTGATGTATAATTTGTGGGGTATTTATTGGGTATATGTGTCAATGTGTATGTATCGGGTGATTGTTGTACATACATTGTTACTGTATTATTTATTTGTCACAGCTTTGGCGGTGTCCTCTGCTCGGTTCGGGTCTGAGATGGCACGGAAAGTGGGGGTAGGTTACAAGGAAGCGGCTGTTTCGGCGGAAATGGGCCAGGAGGATAGGTGACTGAGTTTAAGGGGAGGGGAGGGACTAAGGGAAGGGGTTAAGGTGGATCTTGGCAGTTAGCCCCGTTGAGCTACCAGGCCTAGGAGTGATGCGGCCCGGCTCACGAATCGGCTTCTGTTTCAGATTCGGGAGGTAGTTGAGCCTAATATGGGGACATTTTAATAAACAGCTATAGTTCTTCAATTTTAAACCAACAATAAAAACTGGTCATTATGGGGGTAATTAGGGTAATTAAAATGTGGTGAGCTCCCCACCTCACACAAGGAGCTTGCTTCACCCTAGTGATTTCCTCATGAGAATACCCTCTACCACAATGTCTGTACCTCTGCAACCAAAAACATTCAGAAACATTGGATTTAAAGCGGTTATGTGGATGCGGCTCATGCATGCGCCTTTGGACCGAGAAACAAGGTAAGTGAATGGGGCGACCTGGGGGGTGTCACACAGCGGGGCATCCCGATTTTGGATGCCGCGGGGGAAAGAAATCGATCGGCCCCGCAATCTTATAGATTGTGGGTACAGCAATAAAGGTTCCAGCATAAAGATATGGTGAGCTATCTAAGTAAGTGCCCTCCCAGCATAACGTAGAGAGTTTATTAAACTTTAGTGAATACTGTGACACCACCTAAGCAAAGAACGCTACATGAACTGGAGAGCTTGGCAAACTTTAGTAAATACAGGGCAACTGACATGGTGGCCATGCCACACAAGGAAACACGCTCTCCTATATGAGTGGGAGAATTTACCACCATTTACGGACTCACTCCCCACCCCCCCAACACCACACTACAACCCAAGTCATATCTCCCAACTGTCCCTCATTTGGAGGGTCTGTCCCCCTGTCCCTCATTGTTCTCATGTGTCCCTATTTGAGGTTTAAACCGGACCTTCAGCATGATTTAATGAAAAGCCCAAACCCTTAAAGTGGACCAACACCCAGGATTTTCACTATCCTGGGTTTTGGTCCACTTCGGTGTGCCCGATTGGGGGGTGCCCCGCTGTGTGAAACCCCCCAGAACGCCCGGAAACACTCACCTCACCACGCTCCTACGCGGGCGCTCGTCCAATCAGAGTGCTCAGAGCCGCTGTGGTATGCACGTACAAGCGGCGCTTCCCTCTAACAGGGAGCGTGCCCACGCCGGTCATTCACAAACGGCCGGCGCGGGTGCGCGCCCTGCTAGAGGGAAGACCAAGACACGGCCACGGCCCGCGCATGCGCCGTTGGAACGGGGTTAAGGTAAGGTTTCTGGGCTTCCTGGGGGGTTTCACCCCACGGGACATCCCGATTTCGGATGCCCCGCTGGGAGGGATCTGATCGGGAATCTTATAGATTCCCGGACCGATCCCCCCTGGGTGTTGGTCCACTTTAAAAGCGGACCAAAACCCACATTTTTAATTAGCATCCCCTGAACTGCTCCCCCTATGTAGAGAACCTTTGCCAATTTTTACTGCTCCTGCTTCACTCTAACCCCAGATAATGGCGCCTGTTTTCGCTGTAAAGCTCCGCCTCCTCCATTCATTGTCACTGTTGTGTGTGGCAATCATGTCATTGCCACACCTAAGCAATGACTGATCCCCTGTCATCATGTTCCAGGACAATTGGAAAAGCGAAGATATCCATTGCTAGTTCTACACCCTAAGAAAGGAGTAACAGCAGGGCTTTGGCCAAATGTATTTCACAAGTTCAGTGGGTTTTGGTCCTCTTTAAACGCTCCTGCTTCTGTTCTGGCTCTTCATCAAGAAATGGTTTGCAGGCAGCTGTAAATCTTATGTATACAAAACCAAAGATTATTCTGAGGTGACTTCAAAGTGACCAAGACAACAATTATATCATAAAACCAAAAACCATTACTGCTCTGCCAACGAACTGGAAACAGGAAGCCAATTACATCCTAGTAATTCAATATAGACCTTATTCATTAAGCTACTACTTGCTGAGGACATCTACTTACCTAAACCTTATGGCGCAGCTTCTCTCTTCTACATTCTCTCCTCCCTTCTATCACTTTTGATTGTTTTGCTCTTTTTCACATTCCCTCCTTTTCTGCCATCTCTCTCTCACCTTCCTTTCATCTGCCTTTCTTTTTACCTTGTCTACATCCTACTTTATTTTTGCCTTCCCTCCTTCTCTCTCTCTTTTTGACATTCCTCTCCTCTCTTTATCACATTTCCTTGTCTCCCTCTTTTCACCTAAATTTAGTTCTCTTTTTGAATTCCCTTTTATCCTATCCTCTCCATCCATCTCTCTCGTTTCTATGTTTCCTTTTCCCATCTCTATTTCTCATGTTCCGCCATCTCTCTCTCTTTCCCTACATGTCCTTTATCTCTTTCTCTTTTCCATGTTCTCTATTTTTCATGTTTTCTTCACCTTTATTTTCTGTCTCTCTTGTCCGTGCTCCATCCACCTCTCTTTTTCATGTTTCCTTTTCCATATCCTCTATTTCCTGTGTTAAAGCAGACCTTCAGCATCATTTAATGAAGAACCCAAACCCTTAAAAAACTATTCCCTAGCATCTAAAATTAATAGATTTAATGTTTTTAGTCACTTACTTTTTATTCTTTCCCTCACTGGCCTGCAACTCTGTTCAGGACTCTAGGATATGGGCGCAGCCATCTTGGCTCAGTAGCATCACATACTGAGGAGTTGAGAGGAGTCAAAAGAGCAGGAGAGCGGGGTTATAGCTGTGCTTTGCACAAACAGAGCAGAGCTGGGGTCAGGAAAAGGTCAACAATCCCAGAATGCAGAGCGGCACAGTGAGAGGAGTGCATAACATGCAGTAGTTGCAGGTAGGGTGATTTTTAATGTGAGCAATCTGTATGTACAGGTTGAGGGAAATGTAAAGAATAGGCTCTTATTTAGGGTGAAGGTCCGCTTTAACTCTGGGAAGCTCTAGCACCAGATAGCACCTCATAGCGGCAGGCAGCGCCTGCTGAACCCATTTTTATTTATTTATTTTTTCTCAAAAAATTATTATATCTCTCCTGGAATTATATATTTTTAATTTTATGCAGAATTGTTCTTACAGGCCTGGCACTAAAGTGTTAATGTCACAATGTTCCAACAATGTCATTTCATGTTTTTTCGCTTTGTTACTGGTGGAAATGTGTCCAAAAACTCACTTTAATCGCACAGCGTCTGGCGCTCTATGCTATAGCTACCAGATCCAGAGCGCCAACGCTGTGTGAGTCTGATTTTTTGTTGAATATGGTATGAGTCGCTGAGAGTCGGTCGCACTGATCTGGCGCTACCTTTCGCTCTCTGCAAGGCTGTACTGGTCTTAGAATGCCCAACATACATCTCATTTATCAATGCCGGCCAGGTTACTACAGCGTCTGAGATGCTCTATTACAGCGCCCGATACCCGCTTACAGCATATACTAGCGGTCGCTCTTAGTGCCTCTGTACAGACGCTCATCTGCCGATAGCTGGCGCTAGTAATGAATCAGCCTGCTCATCTTTTCCTGTCCCTCATCTCTCGTTCTTTCCCCACATTGCTATTTTCTCTCTGTTTTCTCTGTATTCACTGTTTCCTTTCTTTTTTATGTTCCATCCATCTCTCTCTATGTTTCCTTTCCCACCTGTATTTCCATGACCAGCCATGGGATTGGGGGAAGAGATCGGGGGAAGTGACCTCAGGGGAAGGGGAGGGGGGAGTATATAGGGGCAGGTTCCCCCCTCCTCTTCCTCTTTGGCCCCTATCTCTTCGCTGGAACGTGCTTTCCCACCCGCCCGCCCTTTATTGGGGGTGATGGAATGGTCGATTGGTCGCAGCGAAATGCTGGTTGGGGTTTTGGGGCAGTTTTGTTCGGGATACGTGTTGTATTATGTTATATATATATATACATATATATAAAAAAAATAATACATATAATTCAACAAAGATAAGAATTAAAAAGAAGATTAATATATATTTATTGACATTTGTTCAGTTAACAGGGTACTTGTAGTTTCTTTGGTTATGTATAATTTGTGGGGTATTTATTGGGTATATGTGTCAATGCGTATGTATCGGGTGATTGTTGTACATTCATTGTTACTGTTTTATTTATTTGTCACAGCTTTGGCGGTCTCCTCTGCTCGGTTCAGGTCTGAGATGGCACGGAAAGTGGGGGTAGGTTACAAGGAAGCGGCTGTTTCTGCGGAAATGGGCCAGGAGGATAGGTGACTGATTTTAAGGGGAGGGGAGGGACAAAATATAGGGGGTAAGGTGGAACTTGGCAGTTAGCCCCGTTGAGCTACCAGGCCTAGGAGGGATGCGGCCAGGCTCACGAATCGGCTTCTGTTTCAGATTCGGGAGGTAGTTGAGCCTTCGGGCCGCCTCCCCTCCCCTTCAGTTGGTAGGTAGGGTATGGTGGAATCTCAGACCTGGATCGGGGAGAGCGGGAGTGCATTGTTAATTGTTATTATGTTGAGGCTGTGGCCGATTAAAATTCCATCAATTCCGAAGAAGTGGTTGTTGGCTCCATTATTTGGGAGTGTGGGTGGGTCGGTGTCAGCTGAAGGCGTATGGAACGCTAGCACAGTCAAGAGATAGAGCCAAACCAATACCTCCATAGTCCAGAAGGGTAACCCCATGTGGGATGCTCAGGACATCCATCCCTTTCTCTTCAGCTCTGCCCCATTGGTTGTATGTCACCTCTGCCTCATCCATCCCTATCCCCTGACCTATTCATTTATATTCATTGAGCCCTGCACCATATTCCTATCCACTCAGCTTTTCCCCATTCATCCCTATCCCCTGAGCCCTGACCCATTCATCCCTATCCCCTGAGCCCTGACCCATCTTTCCCTATCCCCGAGCCCTGACCCATCTTTCCCTATCCCCTGAGCCCTGACCCATCTTTCCCTATCCCCTGAGCCCTGACCCATCTTTCCCTATCCCTGAGCCCTGACCCATCTTTCCCTATCCCCTGAGCCCTGACCCATCTTTCCCTATCCCCTGAGCCCTGACCCATCTTTCCCTATCCCCGAGCCCTGACCCATCTTTCCCTATCCCCTGAGCCCTGACCCATCTTTCCCTATCCCCTGAGCCCTGACCCATCTTTCCCTATCCCTGAGCCCTGACCCATCTTTCCCTATAACCGAGCCCTGACCCATCTTTCCCTATCCCCGAGCCCTGACCCATGCATCCCTATCCCCTGACCCATTCATCCCTATCCCCTGAGCCCTGACCCATCTTTCCCTATCCCCGAGCCCTGACCCATGCATCCCTATCCCCTGACCCATTCATCCCTATCCCCTGAGCCCTGACCCATCTTTCCCTATCCCCTGAGCCCTGACCCATTCATCCCTATCCCCTGAGCCCTGACCCATCTTTCCCTATCCCCTGAGCCCTGACCCATTCATCCCTATCCCCTGAGCCCTGACTGAATGATTCCCTCCCCCCCGTGGCATCCGAAATTGGGATGCCCTGCTGTGTGAAACCCCGCAGGTCGCCCTGTACACTTACCTTGCTTCCCGGTCCAACGGTACATGCACGAGCCGCAGCCGCATTCCTGCTATCCCTCTGGCAGGGAGTGTGCCCATGCCAGGCATTTGTGAATGGCAGGTGCGGGTAAGCCCCGTTAGAGGGAGGATGTGGCTCCAAGCGCGCTGATTGGATGACCGGCTACGCATGCGCCGTAGGACCGGGAAGAGGTGAGTTGGCATCAGCGATCTGGAGGGTTTCACACAGCAGAGCACGATTGGGGTGCCTCGGGGGAAAGAACCAAAACCTAGGGTAGGTTTCGGGATGCCCCACTGTGTGAAACGTCAGAGGCGAAGTTAGGCTGCACCCGAGGCTGTGTGCATCAAACCAAGCACACCACCGACTACATCCCTGCTACCCTCTAACAGGGTGCGTGCCCAAGCCGGCCTTCATAAATGTCTGGCGCGGGCCTGCAACAGACTAAAGGTATAGTGTGGTGGATAGGGCAGAAGGTAGGTTTTTCTCTGGACTTGGGTGTTTCACACAGCGGGACATCCTGATTTGGGATGCCCTGGGGGGAGGAAATCAGGCAACCAAAATCCTATCCCCTGACCCATCTTTCCCTATCCCCTGAGCCCTGACCCATCCATCCCTATCCCCTGAGCCCTAACCCATCCATCCCTATCCCCTGACCCATCCATCCCTATCCCCTGAGCCCTGACCCATCCATCCCTATCCCCTGAGCCCTGACCCATTCATCCCTATCCCCTGACCCATCCATCCCTATCCCCTGACCCATCCATCCCTATCCCCTGAGCCCTGACCCATTCATCCCTATCCCCTGAGCCCTGACCCATCCATCCCTATCCCCTGACCCATTCATCCCTATCCCCTGAGCCCTGACCCATTCATCCCTATCCCCTGAGCCTTGACCCATTCATCCCTATGCCCTGACCCATTCATCCCTATGCCCTGACCCATCCATCCCTATCCCCTGAGCCCTGACCCATCCATCCCTATCCCCTGAGCCCTGACCCATCCATCCCTATCCCCTGAGCCCTGACCCATTCATCCCTATCCCCTGAGCCCTGACCCATCCATCCCTATCCCCTGAGCCCTGACCCATTCATCCCTATCCCCTGAGCCCTGACCCATCCATCCCTATCCCCTGACCCATTCATCCCTATCCCCTGAGCCCTGACCCATTCATCCCTATCCCCTGAGCCCTGACCCATTCATCCCTATCCCCTGAGCCCTGACCCATCCATCCCTATCCCCTGACCCATCCATCCCTATCCCCTGAGCCTTGACCCATTCATCCCTATGCCCTGAGCCCTGACCCATCCATCCCTATCCCCTGAGCCCTGACCCATTCATCTCTATCCCCTGAGCCCTGACCCATCCATCCCTATCCCCTGAGCCCTGACCCATCCATCCCTATCCCCTGAGCCCTGACCCATCCATCCATATCCCCTGAGCCCTGACCCATTCATCCCTATCCCCTGAGCCCTGACCCATCCATCCCTATCCCCTGAGCCCTGACCCATTCATCCCTATCCCCTGAGCCCTGACCCATTCATCTCTATCCCCTGAGCCCTGACCTATCTATCCTTGTTCTCTTAGCTCTGTCCCATTCATCTATGTTCCCTCATCTTCCCTCTTCCTCAATACTTCCCCATTCATGTGGGGCCAAACTAAAAAATAGCTCCAATAGGGTGTCGGAGGGCAAGCAGTCCTTCTGACCCGTGACTATCCATCGGAAAGGGGCCCACTGAGACCATGCCACCCGAGGGCCCTCATAAACCTGGAGCCTGCCCTGCTTCTGAGGCAAGATGGCGGCGCCCGTATCCTAGAGTCCTGAAGAGTTGGAGCCCAGTAGGGGAAAATAATAATTGACTAAAAGCGTAAAATATATTAATTTTAGATACTAAAAATAGTTTTTTAAGGGTTTGTGCTTTTCAGAACTGGTTTGCAATCTGATGTGCTGGCAAATGATCTGATTCCTCCAGCAATTGAATAAGCGCTCGGATACGGCTCCGGGAGGCGCTGCGCTGTGGAATGGTCGGCAGTGGGCGGAGGCGTCCACTTCACCACTTCAATGGTCACTTCCAGTGTATGGCAAATCATTGTTAAATAAGGAGAATAAAGAGAGACTTTTTTTTTAATTCCAGTCCTCCCCCTTTGCAGTGTTGCCATGGCAACCTTCCCAGCAGTTTCCAAGGCCACAATTACCATGTTATCAGTAGTGAGGGGGGCTGGGCATGAGATCCTTGCTGTGTGGCTCAGTGATGGAATATAAATGGTTTCTTCGACTCTTTTCTACGTTTTCCGCATGGCTGGCCGCACTACACAGAGCTATTCACACTGCTCGCCGGCCGGCCCTCAGCACAGCTCACAATCTAACGGCCCTGGCTTAGTGTAACCACACATATAATCACCCATTTGTGTTAATTTGGGGGCGGGGGTGTGAAGAAAGTTCCGGGTTTTGACCAATATATACAGTGCACAAAGCCATTGATCTGTGCTCTTCATGGTGGAGAAAAAAGGTAAAATGAATACAACATGGCATACAAAAGTTCAACATGGAAAAACGTCAATTTAAAGTGGACCAAAACCCAGCGCGATCGCCCCGGGAATCTATACGATTCCTGGGCTGAATGATTCCCTCCCCCGTGGCATCCAAAATTGGGATGCCCCGCTGTGTGAAACCCCCCAGGTCGTCCTGTACACTTACCTTGCTTCCCGGTCCAACGGTACATGCACGAGCCGCGGCCGCATTCCTGCTATCCCTCTGGCAGGGAATGTGCCCAGCCCAGGCATTTGTGAATGGCCAGCGCGGCCACACTCCCTGTTAGAGGGACGTGGGGGGTGCGGCCACCAGCGCGCTCGGAGGGCGTGACGTCAGTCCGAGCGACTGGACTAGCGGCCGCACCTGCAATGTAAGGCCGTGAAGAGGTGAGTTGCGCTTGGCGATCTGGGTGGTTTCACACAGAGGGGCACCCCCAATTGGGGAAAGGACCAAAACCCAGGATTTTGACTACAACTTTAAATTGGACTAAAACCTGGGATTTAGACTTTCCCGGGTTTTGGTCTTTGCACGGGGGGATGTCTTTGCACCCTGTTTTGGGATGCCCCACTGTGTTAAGGGTCAGAGATGTAGCTAGGCTGCGTGCATCAAACCAAGCTCGCCACCAGCTACATCCCTGCTACCCTCTAACAGGTTGTGCCCGCAACAGACTAAAAGTATAGTGTGGTGGGGTCACAGCTCGCACATGCATCATTGGATTGGACAGAAAGTAGGTTTTTCACTGGACTTGGGGGTTTCACACAGGGGACATCCTGATTCGGTATGCCCTGGGGGGAGGGAATCCGGCATCCAAAATCAGGATGCCCGCTATGTGAAGCCCCCAAGGTCTCTCCATACACTTACCTTGCTTCCTGGTCCAACGGCACATGCGCGATCCGCGGCTGCATCCCTGCTATCCCTCCAGCAGGGCACCTGTCTGCGCCAGGCATTTGTGAATGAGCGGATGGCCTTAGATGCTGGCTTAGATGGCGTGACGTCTAAAACCCGGGGATTTAGACTTTCCCGGGTTTTGACTTTTGCCCCCCCGGGGCACCCTGTTTTGGGATGCCCCACTGTGTGAAAGGTCAGAGGCGTAGCTAGGCTGCACCCGGGGCTGCGTGCATCAAACCAAGCACGCCACCGACTACATCCCCGACACTCACTAACGGGGTGCGTGCCTAAGTCGGCCTTCATAAATGTCTGGCACAGGCCCGCAACAGACTAAAGGTAGCATGCATCATTGGATTGGGCAGAAGGTAGGTTTTTCTTTGGACTTGGGTGTTTCACACAGGGGGCATCCTGATTCCTGGGGAAGGGAATCAGGCGGCCCTGGAAGGTATACTTTAAAGTGGCCCAAAATCCACACCAATCGAATTGCCTCCCCCCGGGGCATCCAAAATTGGAATGCCCCCCTGTGTGAGACCCCCCAGGTTGCCCCACTACACTTACCTTGTTTCCCGGTCCAACAGCGCATGCGCGAGCCGCATCCCTGCAATACCTCAAGCAGGGCGTGTGTCCATGCCAGGCGTTTGTGAATGGCTGGTGTGGGTAAGCTCCCTGTTAGAGGGAAGCGGGGAATGCGGCTCCGAGCACGCTGATTGGATGAGCGGCCACGCATGCGTCATAGGAGGTGAGTTGGCATCGGCAATCTGGGGGGTTTCACACAGTGGGGCACCCCCGATCGGGGTAAAGGACCAAAACCCAGGATAGTCAAAATCCTGGATTTTGCACCACTTTAAGGGAGCTGCACCATGCCGCTGGTGTGTAAATGTAGCCAAACAAGGACCCCCAGTGCTGCAAGCTCACAAGGAATAGTCTGAAAAATATTCTGGAGGCCTAATTCCAGCCAAAACCTTTTAGTAGTCGAGTAAAGTAAAGAAGGATCAGAACCAATTCCCTATTCTCTTTTGGTGTTAATTAAACCTGGCCCTAGGGTGGACGCAGCCAAAGGAAGCAGCCAGCAGGAGGCGCCCAGTAGCATTCCCTTCTTTCAGAAAAGATTGCCAGGCATAAATGTAGACCAAAACCTGGGATTTCACTATCCCAGGTTTTGGTCCATCCCCCTGGGGCATTCTCGCTTTGAGAACCCCCCAGATCGCCAGCTTTGTTTCCTTCCTAAGGCAGACACGGCTCTCCATAAAGGAGCAGTATCGCACATTTTTCTTGGTGACATATTTAAATGGTACTTTGAATGTAGGTAAGTGTTGGAGTAAGAATTTCAAATTTAGAAAAAAATGATGTGTGTGTTGTGCAGCTGGAGACTAATAGCTCATGTTTATGTCTGCTGAGTGTCGGGCGACACTCTGGCCTGTTCCACACTGAGGAGAGGGGGAAACAATGTGACAAAGTAATCAGCTGTTCAGTGCTGGCAGCCGTCCAGCATAAGATAATATTGCAACATTGCCTGGCCAGAACTCATATATCTAAAACAGAAAGAAAAGCTCTAGAAGTCATTTAGCTCATTGGTAAATTCAATGTCAGTTTGAACCAGAGAGTCATTGGTTTGAATCTCAGACTCACAATTTTTTTTTTTTTTTTTTTTGGGGGGGGGGGGGGGGTTATTTTATTTCAGAATTGGATTTTTATGTTTACATCCTGTTTTTTTGCTCTAAACATTTTTTATTTTGACAGTTTTCCCTCCATGTTGGCTCTGCTGCAGAATCTTTCAGTTTACCATTCTCTCTCTTTTTTCCATATGATCTTTCTTTCAGCTTTGTGTGTTTTGAGCAAAGCCCAACCCAGGATTTTCACTGGAGTTTTGTTTTGTGCCCCTAGGGGCATCCCGGCTTGGGATGCCCTGATATGTGAAACCCCCAATTCACCTGTGAAAACGTACCTTTCCCTGTCCTACAGCACATGCGCAGGCTCTCATCCAATCAGCTCTGTTTGCACGCAGATGGGGAGCCTGAGCAGTAACCTTCCTGGCCGCCCGGCCTGTCTACATGACTATCTGCGTGAGCGCGCCAGAAAAATGGGGGGATCTGTGGTTATCCAGGGGTCGTTTCACACAGTGGGCATCCTGATTTAGAATGGCCAAGGGGGAAGGTCAATGGTCGGGTCTTATAGACTTCAGGGTCGGCCACTCAGGGTATTCAAAGAAGAATTTCAGTCATTTTCAGTCAGTTTAGTTTATTTTGTATAGATTTTACACATTTGAGTCACCTGGTCTCATAACAAAAGCAGCACCTCACACACACACAGCCGTTATCACTGATTACAGTGTCAGCCTCTGAGGTAAAGTGTTGCTAGGAGACCAGTGGGCTAAATGAAGCAGCTCACTAAATACAACCCAGCAGATCCCCCTATTCAGCAAATGGACTGAGCTATTGTCATTATACAATTTAAAAGAAAGGCAGATATTTTTTCCTTTTTCTATCGCCACATTATTTATACACATGTTAGAAGCTATTGTGTGGCTATTTAATTATTTATCTTTTTTAATGCAAATTTCGCGATACTGCTCCTTTAAATCAGCTTCTCCGGCCACACATATTAATGTGCAGCTGCAAAAACTGAATTAAATACTAGCCGCACACACGATCATTGTGTGGCACCTCCTAGATCCCTCGGGTGTGTATGGCCACGCCAGCCAATCATTTACGACAGGTGCGGACACGCAGAGCCCGAGATATATGCAAGGGATGTTTCACACGGCAAGGCATCCCAAACGGGGATCTCCCAAATAGGGATGCCTCTGTAAAAAGTGGACCAAGACCCAGGAAGGTGAAAATTATGGGTTCTGGTCAGCTTTAAAGTGGACCAATAACCCCCCTGTGGCCATCCTGGAATGTAAAAGATGCCTTGACCTCCGGGTCCGGGTCTGCCTTCGGGGCATCCTACACCTGTGTGAAACCCGGGAGCAGAGCAAATTTTACCTGATCCCGTTGGCTCCCGTGACGCTGTCCTTGCCGGCGGCTGCAACCACCAGCTTCCCTGTAGCTGTTCCCCGCCCCCACGGCCAGCCATTCAGATAGGCTGGGTGCACAGGAGCCCACACTCCACAGGGGAGCTGGGGATGCGGCCGCCAGCGTCACCTATGCTGTTGCAAAGTTTAAATCAGCAGCCTTATGCCGCATAAATGTATGTGCAGGAGCTTGTCCAATCAGCGCTGCAAAAGTCGCCCGTGCATGCACCGTGGGGATGGCAGAAAGGTGAGCGAAAGTGGGTGATCTGGGGGGTTCACAAGGGGGCATCCTGATGTAGGGACTAATTAGCAGGATAGTCAAAATTCTGGTGACAAAACCCAGGATTTTGACTGTCCTGGGTTTTGGTTCTTGCACCCGGGGCACCCCGCTGTGTTAGACCTCCCAGATCGCTAAAGCCAACTCACCTCTTCCTGGTACTACAGTGCATGCACGTCATGATTAAGGGTGAAAACCCGAAATGCGTAGACGTGTGAGGACACCTTGTTTATGCTGCTCTTATTTGTACCGCTGTGATGGACTTTTTAACCAGTTTGGAATAAATGGACTTTTTAAATTTGCTCTACTACTATGTGGCTGGCTCTTCTATGGCTTTTGGATACTACCAAGTATTGAGGTGAGCACTCTAGCCTTTGCCTGAGTGGGGGGCTGTATTTCCTGTCAACGAGCTGGCATTCCTGTCGTTTAAAGTGGACCAACTCCCAGGGGTGATCGGCCCGGAAATCTATAAGATTCCCGGGCCGATCACCTCCCACGCCGCGGGACATCCGAGATCGGGATGTCCCGCGGGGTGAAACCCCCCAGAAACCCCAAAAAGATCTTACCTGATCCGCCGCCGCCGCCGCCTCCCGCGCGCCCCTCCAGACGTGCGCGCGCCCGCGCCGGCCCTCTGTGAATGGCCAGCGGGGGCGCGCGCGCGCCGAGAGTGACGCGTGGGAGGCGGCGGCGGCGGAAGCGGCTTGGACGTTCCTGTCCCCCGCCTGGACGTTGGCGGGGATTGGCTGCGGCGTTCACGTGGGAGCGGGGAGAGGTGAGTTTTTGGGGGTTTCTGGGGGGGTTTCACACAGCGGGGCACCCCCGATCGGGGTGCCCCGCCAAAGTGGACCAAAACCCAGGATAGTCAAAATCCTGGGTGTTGGTCCACTTTAAGTGCATGCACGGCTGCTTGTCCAATCAGCGCACTCGGAGCAGGGGCCGCATACCCCCGCCATCCTCTAACAGGGAGCGAGCCGGCATCGGCCATTCACAAATGCCTGGTGCGGGCACAAGCGCTGCTAGAGGGTTAGTGGTGATGTAGCTGTGGCTCGCGCATACGCTGACTGGGAAACAGGGTAAGTGTATGGGGTGACCTGGGGGTTTCACACAGTGGGGCATCCCAATTTTGGATGCACCAGGGGAGGGAATCTATCAGCCCAGGGACCTTTTAGATTCCTGGGCCTATAGCCGTGGGTTTTGGTCCACTTTAAACTTAACTTTCCAGCACCCCCCTGGCTCATGTGTGCTTCCGCTTCAGGTCTATGTAAATAGCCAGTGCAGGTACACACACAGGGGCATGTCAGGGCGTCCTTTAGACTGTAAGCTTGCAAAGCAGGGCTCTCTTTCCTATTGTCTCTCGTGCTCACATCACGTGGGCCTTGATTCACTAAGGGTGGAAACATTCTCATAGTATTTAAAAATTCAATTTATGAGAAAAAGCACAAGAATTTCACCAGATAGGACGACAATAAAAGTCAATGACACTTTTTACTATAGAGTAAAAAGTTCAATACTTTTCTCAGGAGTAAAAAAGTGCCATTGACTATCATTGTCTTCCTATCTGGTGATTCACTAACACAATTCTCAGGCTTTTTTTCTCATGAACTGAATTTTTAAGTACCATGAGATTTTTTTTCAACTCTTAGTGAATCTAGGCCATGGTTTGAACCTCGTGGCATGTCATTTTGTATTGTTCCTTGTACTATAGGCTCGATTCAGAGAGACACAATAAAACTTCTGATTTCGTGCCGATCTGTTTTTTTTGTGAAATGTTTCCGTTCTCGTATGAGTGTGCGAGCGATTCTATGCATGCATTGAAAACCTTGTGTAAAGTTTCCGTCCGTTCGTACGGCAGATTTCGAATTACGAGGATGTCATTTTCCATCCAGACTTTTCTGTTTCATTTCCACATGTTACAATGTAGGCTCTCGTTTTTGCCCTTTTCCCATCGTATCCTCCAACGAATCCTTTACGTTTCCCGTTCGATTCTGTTTCCCTTTTTCAATAAATAATCGTCCAGACGGAAATCCTTATGATCTTGCGCCTGCGCACTACAAACTTAACTCATTAAAGTGCTCGCCTACATATTTGCCACCCTCACTTCTACTACAATGTTTAGCTAAATCACTTAGCACTATCCTCCATCTTCCCTTTTGGACCCTTAAAGCTCACCCAAACCACTTCCCGGTCATGTGAATATTCATCTTTAAATATTTCTGGGCCCATTAGTTTTGTGTTAATGTATTTTGTAAATGAAATGAAATTAAAAAAATTAAAAATGTATAAAAATTTTAAAAAGTTAAAATTTGTACAACTATAAAAAACAAAATACATAGCAATGGCAGGCCACTGAACATTATTCTTCATCTGTGGTCCCCAACGAGTTGCGCAGCTCCTGCATCTCGCCCACCAGCTGAAGGACCCTGACACTCAGTTGTGCCACTCTGGCACGTGTGGTCCCTGTTAAAAAACGTAAATTAAAATATTGGTATAACCTTGTTGGGGTCATACTGCAGTGCCCCCCCCCCCCCCCCCCTTTATGGTCCAAACACCTAAATCTGGACTTCAAAAGCCAGAGGGCCCTCGCCACCACGGCCCGGGTTTTGCATAGTGCCCGATTAGAGAACCCCTGGCCCGCATTCTGCAGGCAAAGAACGGGCATCAGGAGCAAGGGCGAGTGGCACATCTTGCGGTTCCTGCAACCAAATATAAAATAATTACACAAAGCAAAGGTAACCGACTAAAACAATAACTCCTACAACACATTAAGATTCAAGTTCAACAATCCAAATATAATTCACAAAGGACATAAGTCTAAAAAAATATAGCAATTATATGGATGTGTGGGAAAATAAATGTTTACATGCTAAGGACTAATTTAGATCAGCATTAAAATGCATCTATACATGAAATGTATTGATTCAGGTATGCATTGCTATACAATTTATGGCCTCGGCCATGCTGATACATGCAATGCCTTGGTGCTAAAGGCGCGCAGACTCCTCCACATAGACGCAAAACATGTTCAACAATAGCAATCCGAGCCCTCAAAGGTCCCGTAAGTGGATCGGAAATGAAACGGATTTATAGGGTGGTGATCCGTCGGAAATCAGCTCTCTGAATCAGACAGAAACCATCCCAACAACGGAGGTTTTCTGAACGAACAGAAATGTTCCGATTTGTTTCCGTTCATCGAAAGCGCATTCTCGAACGTTCGTACGAATGAAAAATGAACGAAAAAAAGCAAAAAAATGACAAACACCCACCAAAACTTTCACAGACAGCTACGGAAGCTTGGACGAATGTGTCTCTGAATCAACCCTTATATGTCTGTAATTATACCTTATAAAGTGCTACGGAAGATGATGATGCTATATAAACATTATTATTATAAATATTATTATTAATAATAATAATAATGGAGCTATGTTGGATGTAGAGACAGGAAACAACTGCACACAGCAGTGAAGCATTATTGGAGGATAGGGGGGAGGCTGCTGCATGTGTGTGCAGCTGTATCCAGACCACCACTGACTGGAACTAAGAGGCTAATTCATTACTAATGCCAGGTATTGGCAGATGAGCGTCTGTATAGCGACACTTAGAGCGGCCTCTAGTAGACGCTGTAAGCTGGTATCGGGCGCTGTAACAGTGCGCCTCAGTCTCTGTAGTAACCTGGCCGGCATTGATGAATGTGATGTATGTTGGGCACGCTAACACCAGTATAGCGCTGCAGCGAGCGAGAGGTAGCGCCAGCTCAGTGCGACTGACTCTCGGCGCTCCACACATATTTATCAAAAAAGGACACACACACAGTGTTGGCGCTCTAAATCTGGTCGCTATAGCCCAGAGCGCCAGACTCTGTGTGATTAAAGTCTGTTTTTGAGCACATATCCACCAGTAACAAAGCAAAAACACATGGAATGACATTGTTTTAACACTGTGACATTAATACTTTAAAGCCAGACCTGTAATGACAATTCTGCATAAAAATATAAAAATTCAAAAAAGTTTCTAAAAATGTTTGTTTGCAGCCAGGAGACGTCACACAATGATTTGAGCAAAAAAAAAAGTCAAACACATATAAACATAAGCAAATGAACGGCCATTGAAATGAGTGAAAGGTAATACCTGGCGCACTGGAAGCTAGAGTGCCGGCGCTATACGCTGAGCCGCCTGTAATAATACATGTGACGCTACATGGCGCTGTTGAAGTCACTCACCAGATTCGCTTTCATAAATGTGTTTTTTGCCTACAGCGCCCGGCGTTCACCAGACGCTGGCTGCCGCTACAAGGCGCTACCTGGCCCTATACCTGCATGAATAACCCCCCTAGTGTTATAAATGGTGTGTAGGTTAGTGGGCAGGCTGATTCATTACTAATGCCAGGTAGCGACAGATGAGCGTCTGTAGAGCGGATTTCAGAGCGCCCGCTAGTAGTCGCTGTGCTCGGCCATGGATCATTATTTCCGAGCACCTCAGTCGCTGTCCGGCATTGATGAATATGATATGTGATTCGCTATACTACGCTGTATGTGAGCTAACCGTAGCGCCAGCTCAGTGCGACTGACTCACACCACATTCATCAAAAACAGCCACAAACATTGCGTCGCTCAAAATCATGTAATTGTAGCGCATAGCGCCAGAAACTGTGTGATTAAAGGCTGTTTTTGTACATGTATCCACTAGTTACAAAGCGAAAACATATGGAATTACATAGTTATATCATTGTAACATGAAGACTTTAATACCAGACCTGTAAGGGCAATTCTGCATAAAAATATTAATCCAAAAGTTTTCAAAAATGTCATTTTCTTGCCCAGAATACATGTCAGAAGGCTTGTGTTTTTTTGGGGGGGGGAATTGGGATCAGGAACGCGATTTAAGGATCATCCATAGAAATGTATAGGAGATCGCCAGGTAGCGACAGGTAATAGGTGGCGCTCTGCAAGGATGAACACCGGCGCTGTACGCTGAGCCTGGGATAATAATGAATCATACACTACATGGCGTTCCAGTCGCTCACCAGATTCGGCTTCATAAATGTGCAATTGCTGCCGTGTTCGGCGTTCACCTGCCACTACCTGACGCTGTACAGCAGCGGTTCTCAGCCTGTGGGTCGGGACCCCGGCGGGGGTCAAACGACCAAAACACAGGGGTCGCCTACAGCCAACGGAAAAGACATATTTCTGATGGCTTTAGCCGCTGAGAAGTCGCGCTACCGTCTGCAGCATCGCTATTCAGCTGGAACGCACGTTGTTATGGATGCACATTCCAAACTGCGCAGACATGACTGCATCATCTGTCTGGGGCCTAAGGTGCGGGGAAAGCGGGGGAACGCTCCACAGTCCATAGCAGCGCATTACGTGTGTCCGGCGCTTGCTGACGTCATTAGTGGGCGGACGCAGCAAGCCAAGAGAGCCTGCTGGTGTAATAAAGGTTAATAATGTGAAAACAGTGCACACACCATACACACAATACTGTGGAAGTTTAAGGTGCTTTGTGTGTAATCATTACACAGTACACAAAGCAGCTTACACTTACACAAAGCACCAGACATTTATACAGTGTGAACTACATCGGTCTTATACTATAAGAGACCACTATAAGATGTAGTTCACACTGTTCACAATGTATAATTATCTCCCATATCTCCCACTATCTTCCCATATTCTGAAATCAGCAGATTCCGGCATTGAATCCACCTCCTATTGATTTCATTGTGAGTGCGGCGGATTTTGTGGAAGGGAGCTCCCGAGAATCTCGAGTTACCACGCAATCCGCCGCAGCCTCCTATTAATTTCAATAAGAGGCGGAGAAATGACAGTTTCCGACACATGCTATGACATGGTGAAAATAGCATTTTGCGATTACTCACCTGTAAAATGGGTATTATAAGTATGTGACATACCCCGCTTCCAATATTCATGACATATGGGTTATAACCAGTAGAGGGCGAACTTCTTGAGATGACAGGAAAAAAGAAGCCCCTCCCGGTCCATAAATACCTGGGACCTCCCACACATTACCCAGTATAGGAAAGCAGTAAGGGGACCAAGAAGAGCCAAATCCAAAAATCTTAACAATAAAAGGTTCACCATATAAAGGATCCAGAATATAATAAGGACAGGATGAAGCGGGGTGTGTGACATACTTATAATACCCATTTTACAGGTGAGTAATCACAAAATGGTATTATTCCAAGTATGTCACACACCCCACTTCCAATATTCATGACATATGGGACATCCAATAGCAGTGTCCAACATGGGTGGGGATCCCAAAAAGGCAATAATGCACAAATTTAAACCACTGCAGCTTGCAGAACCTTGCGGCCAAAAACAGCATCCGCTGAGGCCCGAACATCAACCTTATAAAACTTGGAAAAAGTATGAACAGAAGACCAAGTAGCAGCCTTACAAACTTGTTCAACAGAGGCCTGGTGCTGAAAAGCCCAGATAGCCCCAACAACACGAGTAGAATGAGCAGTGATACGAAAAGGGGGAACCTTCCCCTTGGCAGTATAGGCCCCAACAATGGCCTGACGTATCCATTTGCTAATGGTAGACTTGGCGGGCGCCAAACCCTTCCTAGGCCCAGAGGGCACCACAAACAAGGCGTCCGTCTTACGAAAAGGGAGAAGTAGCCACCAAATAGTACTTCACACAACGAACTACATCCAAAGAGTGCAGGACCCTCTCCTTGTCATTGCTAGGCTTAGGACACAAGGAAGGAAGAACCACATCCTGATTGAGATGGAAGGCAGAAACCACCTTAGGAAGGAAATCTGGCTTAAAGCAAAAGACCACCTTGTCCTGGTGTCTCTCAAAGTAAGGGGCCTGAATGGACAGAGCCGCCAACTCAGAGAAACGTCGAACAGAGGTAATAGCCACCAAAAAGGCAATCTTTTGTGTAAGCATAGAAAGAGCAACATCCTGCATCGGCTCAAAGGGAGGCCCCTGGAGGGCCGACAGAACCAAATTCAAATCCCAAACGGGCAGCTTTCTAGGGGGCCGCACATGAGTGACCCCCTGGAAAAAAGTCCTAACCAAGGGATGCAGAGCAAAGGATCTTTGAAAGAAGACCGCCAGGGCAGAAACCTGCCCTTTCAAGGTACTAAGCTGGAGCCCCAGGTCCAGACCGTGTTGAAGAAAATCCGAAATCCTAGGAATCGAAAAACACCCTGCAAGGCAATGTCCTAGCCTCACACCAGTCAATATAGGACCTCTAAGTCCTGTAGTATATGTTAGAGGAAGATTTCTTCCTAGCTCTACCAAGTGTCTGAATCACAGCATCAGACAAACCTTCCTCCTTTAAGATGGAGGTTTCAGCAGCCACGCCGTCAAAGCCAGCGTTTGTAAATTAGGGTACCGTAGCTGACCCTGAAAGATCAGATCTGGAATCAGGGGCAACCTGTACTGATCTACCGCCAGACGCACGAACCAAACCTGTCTTGGCCACCTTGGGGCCACCAGAATTGCTGGCGCACCCTCTAGAGCCAGCTTGCGCACCACTTTGCCCACCATGGAAAAGGGGGGAAGTAGGTACAAAAATCCCAGATCCCTCCAGGCAAGAGACAAGGCGTCCATTGCCAGGGCCAGAGGATCCTGAGACAGAGACAGAAATGCCGGAAGCTTGTGATTGTGACATGAGGCAAAAAGATCCACCTCCGGAATCCCCCACGTGTGACAGAGGGACCGGAACACATTGTGGTTGAGCGACCATTCTCCTCGGCGAGAGAATCCCCTGCTCAGGGAGTCCGCCTCCGTGTTCTGCACTCCCGGAATGTACACCGCTGAAATGCATGGGACATTGCTCTCCACCCATGCAAGAATCAGAGAAACTTCACTGAGCGCACTCCTGCTGCGAGTCCCTCCTTGGTGATTGATGTAAGCGACCGCAGTCCGATTGTCTGATCAAACCTGAACCGGTAGACCCTGGAGGTGATGCGTCAAGCGTGACAGCACCAACCAAATAGCTCTCAGTTCCAAGACATTGATGGGGGTGTGGGCCTCCCGAGGACCCCACAGCCCCTGGAACTGATGTTCCTCCCAGAAACCCCCCAGCCCGACAGGCTGGCATCCGTGGTGACCGTCTCCCAACAAGGGGTCAGAAAAGACCTGCCCCTCAGAAGATTCCTTGGTTCCAGCCACCACTGAAGAGACTGCCGAACCAGGGGAGACATCAGAAATGACTGATCCAATGACAGCGGACATCTGTCCCAAACCGACAGTAGATGAGCTGGAGCGACCTCATGTGGAACTGAGCAAAGGGGACTGCCTCGAAGGAAGCCACCATCAACCCCACCAGTCTCATCCCTAGCCGGATAGACGGGCGAGGGATTGACAAAAGAAGACGTATCAGATCTTGAACCATCTGCACCTTCGACTGAGGTAGAAACACCCTGGTCTGAATGGTATCCAGATTCATGCCCAGAAATGCAACCTCCCTTGACGGGGAGAGAGAAGACTTGGGGTGGTTGATCACCCAGCCAAACCTCTCCAGCGTTTACACCACCATTCTGGTGTCCAGCTCCGCCTGTCCGAGAGAGGATGCCGTAATGATGAGGTCGTCCAGATACGGCACAATGCGAATGTCCTGGGCTCTGAGAAGGGCCATTATACCCACCAACACCTTGGTGAACACCCTTGGTGCTGGGGTCAGCCCGAACGGGAGGGCCACAAACTGAAAATGCCGATCTCCCACCACAAACCTGAGAAATCTGTGGTGTGCTGGGAAGATCGGTACATAAAGGTAAGCATCCTTGATGTCTATGGACGTCATGAAGTCCCCCTGACGAAGAGAAAGGATGGCTGAGCGCAAAGTCTCCATGCGGAACTTCCTGGTTCTGATGAACCTGTTGAAAAGCTTCAAATCCAGAATGGGTCTTATGGATCCATCCTTTTTGGGCACCGTGAAAAGGTTGGAATAATAGCCCCGGCCGTCCCCCCACCCGCAAGGGTGAGGGCGCCCCCTCATTGCTGAGCTGGCTTGGCAACGGGCTTGGTCTTGGAACCCCAGACAGGTCCTGGACGGGCCCGTCCTCTGCCTCTGTTCCAGGAAACCCCTCTGAAGGTAGAGTAGGCAGCTCCTCTGCCTGCTCTGGCACCGCGAAAGGAAGGATTAAAGGAGCCTGCCCCCCCAAAAGGAGCGACGCTGCCTCTTGCGCTGCGGTAGCCTTCCTCCTTTCGCAACTGAATCCAATTTATCTCCAAACAGCCGCATACCCAGGAAGGGTAGCCCTGTAAGTGACTTCTTAGCCGCAATGTCAGCCGCCCACTGGCGCAACCAGACCGATCCGCGAATAGCCACCAGCAACGCCGAGGTTCTGCTACACATACATATTGTGTCATCCAAGGCAGATAAGACAAAGGACATGAATAAATCACACCGCGTAAGCGCTGCAAATTCATCACTGGCCGGGTTAAGCTGGGAACCACTCAACAGGCCCCTAACCACAGACCTGGTAGCCACAGCCGTGAGCGCAGAAGCACACACAGGCCGCAAGGTTGAACCCACGCTAGCAAAGGCATGACAAGCCATTTGGTCAATACGTCGGTCCTCACCATCCTTGATCGTGGTGGCATCTGGAGAGTGCACAACAGATGTGTTGGACAATCCCAGGACGGGTGCATCGACCTCGGGAGGGGACGACCAGCGCTTCACCGCGTCCACCGGAAAGGTATACTTCCTATCCCATCCCTGAGGAACACCAGGAAGCCGGCTAGGCCTTTCCCATTCCTTAAGAATCAGATTTACAAAACGCTTCTGATTTGGGAACTCCAAACGAGGCTTAGAGGTCCCAAAAAATTCCCCCTTCTGCAGAGGGGACTCCGCCGGAGGAGAACTAGCCAGCACCTCAAATGGGCCAGAATCCTGGGGGTATCCACGGCATCCCCATGCTCCTGCCCAGCATCAGCATCCAAAAACTGCTGATCCTCAGAGCCATCAGACTCATCAAACAATTCCCCCTCCTAAAGTGGGGAATAATCAGACCAGTCAAGGATATCACAATCATCAAAATCCTGAACCAGTGCGGCCGGTGATAAATGTCTCTTCTTGAAAGAGCTGGGGCCTTTCTTGCCGCAGAGCTAGAAATCAGTCTCTCGATGTTGGCCAATCTAGCACATACATCAGATTGCGACTCCCCACTAATGACAGTGTCACTTGGGGAACGGATCAGGCGAGGTGGAGTAGGTGATGAGGCCAGCGGCGCGGACCCAGACGCCTGGGACCCTGACTGCCACGTGTTGGCCTGCTGAGCACATGGTATGCAAATCAGTACATTATCCCCCGTAAGGGATACCCCACAACCCACACACTGCCGGGATTGCCCCGAAGGGAGCCCGGTATCCTGGGGAGCCTCCATATGGTGATTTTATGGTAGTCGCAATGACCAGAGGGAATTACGCTGTGTAAGCAATCCGGGTGACCCTTTAAGTCCCGAGTGGGAGGTTTTGAGTGATACCCCAATTTTAACACCAAGGGACCCTAGGACTGGGTGAACCCCCCCCCCCTTTAAACACTTGCTAGGGAGTCCACCTGAAAGACACAATTGAAAAGGGGGCCCATAAAGTGCAGTCATCACACACACACACATACATATGTAACATATATATACATAAATATCTGAGCAAAATATAAAAAAGGCCTGGGAAGCTGTCCCAAGCGCTATAATGGTCAAGGCACAGCGCACAAAGAAAACTTAAGGAACAAATAAAGCCACAGGGCACTCACGGAGAGCTGCAATGACGTCCAGCCAGCAGCACAGCCACAGGGAGAGAGAGAGAGGAAGAGCTGGGCCATCTCGCGCCGCACCTGGCCCCGCCCCCCCTCCCTCAGAACAAGAAGCCGCGGCTCCCAGCCAGTGACTGGGCACTGCGACGGCGCCAAAGAGCAGGAGGGGCGGGCCACGGCGGGAGCGCCAAGCGCTCGGCCCCGCCCCCCTTCGAGTACCTGAGGGGAAGAAGCTCCCCAATCATGAAAAAAAAAAAAAAAAACGACACATGCGGCCAGCATACATCTGCCTTCCAGTTTAGACACAAGTAAAAACGCACACACACAAACCCACGCAGAAAGCACATCCTAATACCAGGAAAAAATGATGGGTAGAGACAGCGCCCCCCCCCCCCCCGAGAGGGGCACAGGGAGACCCGGAAGGGGGGGAAGTCCGCACCATATAAGTGGAAGGACAAGCCAGGGACGGGGCATCCCAACCCGGGATCACCAACCCGGATACCGCCTACCCCCTAGTATGGGGTCTCACGGGGGAGCATGGCTCCCTGTATACACCACAAAGGTGCTGCCTACCATTGCCCGGACCCACAGCCAAGGCTGGGAGGCATAATAAGGGTTTAAATAAAGTCCGCGCAGCAATAGAAACAATTGGCCGGGGGTAACCCGGCTACCTGTAAGGAGGAGACACAGCCATCTTCCGACTTGCTCGCCGTCTGCAGAGACGAAAACTGGGTAATGTGTGGGAGGTCCCAGGTATTTATGGACCGGGAGGGGCTTCTTTTTTCCTGTCATCTCTGCAGAAGTTCGCCCTCTACTGGTTATAACCCATATGTCATGAATATTGGAAGCGGGGTGTGTGACATACTTGGAATATGTTATTTATTGGAATTAGTAATAAATATTGTTAGGGCGAGCACTGCACGCCCATCTAGCAGCACTTCACTTACCTCCATGGCTGCATCCAGCCGTCATCCATTTTGCAGCACTTCCCTCATTGCTGTTCTCAGCTGTCTCCCTTCCCCCAATGCTTCCTTCTCGCATGCTCAGGTGCGCACACGTCTCCGTCCACTAGAGGGCGAGCGCACTGGATTCCTGAAATTTAAAGGGCCTGTACAGTACTGATTGGTGCTTGGTCATCCAAGCCTGCATCCACTTCTCCTATTTAAAGAGGCACTTCCTTCCTTCAGTGCCAGATCTTGGTCTCTCCATGCTTGTTGAAAGTCAGACATTCTTGGATTGCTCACCCGTGTACCGACCTCTGCCTGTCCCCGACTCTGAACCTTTGCTGCCCGCCCCGACCTCGGCTACTCACCTTTACCGCGAACCTGTGCTGCCAGCCCTGACCTCTGCCTGTACTTACTACGCCTTTTGCCTGCCACTTGTGTACCTTGCTGAACCTCGGCTGACTGTGGGACTGGGCCGCTGTTGGGGGGTAGCGACCTGGGGGTCACTCGCCGCACAAGACCAACGTGCCTTGCGGTGGGCTCTGGTGAATACCGGTGGCCCCTTAGACTCCGCTCCCCTGACACGGTACCTGCCATCGGTCCCACAGTTAAAGCGGATTCACACCCAAGTCCGCTCCACCCGGTCCGTGACAAATATTTCTCAACATATAATTAAATATTGTTTTTGTGATTAATCAGTTTAAATTATGTTTGATTTGTAGCAATGAGAATACATAATGCATATCAGGTATTTACATTCCGAATCATAACTGTAGCAAAATTACAGTTTTGAAGTAGCCACCAAAATTATTTTTTGGTTTGGGGTCACCGCAACATGAGGAACTGTATTGCGGGGTCATGGCATTAGAAAGGTCGAGAACCACTGGTGTACAGGCTCTACCTGGCGCTATACCTTCATGAATTAGGCCCTTAGTGTCTTTGTGAACCAAAACCAGAATAGCAATGTAGGATTTAGGTCCTCTTTAAAGTGGACCAACACCCAGGGGTGATCGGCCCGGGAATCTATAAGATTCCCGGGCTGATCACCTCCCTCACCGCGGGGCATCCGAGATCGGGATGTCCCGCGGGGTGAAACCCCCCCCCACAAACCTTACCTTATCGGCGACGGATCAGCCGCAGCCACCTCCTGCGCGCCCCTCTAACAGTGCCCTGTAAGAGGGACGCGCGGGAGGCGGCGGCTTGTCCGTCGCCGAAAAGGTACATTTTTTGGGGCTTTTGGTGGGGGGGGGTTTCACACAGCGGGGCATCCTGATCTCAGATGCCCCGCTGAAGTGGACCAACACCCAGGATAGTGAAAATCCTGGGTGTTGGTCCACTTTAAACATTTTAGTTGGGAGTTGTGCTTTATGTGAGCTCCTTCCATAAGCAGCAGTCGCCCGGCCATATAGGGAAGAGGTTTCCCTAGCACTTCCTTCCTGCCAGGCGGCCATTTCCCCCCTTTGTAACAAAATGGCAGTAGCAGGGGCCCCACACACACACACACACACACACCCGGGTGCCCCCCCACCAGCTGAACTTTGGCGCTCGCTGTGGCGAACTTGTATATCAGACGCCTAATCCCATTGGCCGATACAGCGCCTCCTACTGGCGTGACGTCACGGTCTCCCCGGACGCTCTTTTCCATACAGCATGGAGCAAGTGAAGGGCGGCGGCCTGCACCAATCAGGAGGCGCGCATTAGTAGAGTGGGCGTGTCCGGGAAGGGGGACTGCGTGTTACGGAGCCGCGGGAGAGAGGCAGGAAGTGAGTGGCGTGCAATGGTTGTGTGTACACGAGTGTGGCTACGGGCCGGTGGCGGGGGTGCGGGGCCGTGTGAGGAGCAGGGGGCGACGCTTTATCTGGGGGGTGTGAGGTTGCCATGACCCAGTACCGGCCAGCTGCTGTAACCGAGCACCAACTAGGCAAAAGTAATCAATAAGAGGAATGCCTAATTGAACGCAGAGATGGGGATTGATTAGTGATGCCTAGATCCCCCACAAACCTATCCCTCTGCTTTCTAAGTGTAAGTCCAGGTTAAAGCACAACTCTAGCTCTAGTTATATTGATTTCCTCCCTCACTATCTATGTCCAGGCATTTATTACTGGGTCACGTGATCTGACATTCAAATGCACAGACACTAAATGGAGCAGGGTTCTCCTTTCTGTTCTCAGGGCTGCGGCTTATTAGAGCGCCACTTGCATCATTTAAAGCGGACCTTCACCCTGAATAAGAGCCTATCTTATACGTTTCCCACACTCTGTACATACAGATTGCCCACATTAATCCGCACCTTCACCCTGATTAAGAGCCTATCTTATATGTTTCCCCCACTCTGTACATACAGATTTCTCACATTAAAAATTATCCTACCTGCATCTATTGCATGTTATGAGCCTTTAAACATCCAAGATGGCGGCTCATGGAGCATCAGGCAGCCTGCAAACAGGAAGCGTCTTCGGACTATGTCGCTCTGCATTCCGGGATTGCTGTCCTTTCCCTGACCCCAGCTCTGCTCTGTCTGGGCCAAGCACAGCTATAACCCCGCCCCCTGTACTTTATCCTGCTCTCCTCTCCTCTGTAAGTGTGGTGCTTCTGAGTCAAGATGGCGGCGCCCGTATCCTAGAGTCCTGAACAGAGTTGCAGCCCAGTGGGGGAGAGAATAATAAGTGACTAAAAACGTAAAATAGATTAACTTTAGATGCCGAGGAATTGTTTTTTAAGGGTTTGGGCTTTTGAATAAATCATGGTGAAGGTCCGGTTTAAAGGGGATCTTTGAAGGTCATGGAGTCTAAAAGATTCCAGGGCCGGTTTGGGATGCCCCGCTGTGTGAAACCCCCCCTCCCCCCCGGATCGTTAGATCCACTCACCTGATCCTGATGTCCTCGCTGCATTCCCTCATCTTAGTTGTCCAGGTGACTTAGCCTTAAAGTGGACCAGAACCCAGGATTTTGGCTATCCTGGGTTTTGGTCCTTGCCCCTGGGGCACTCTAATCGGGAATGCCCCGCTGTGAAGCCCCCAGGTCGCCCAGTTTAGCTCACCTTTCCCAGGTCCTTGCCCCTGGGGCACCCTAATCGGGAGTGCTCCGCTGTGAAGCCCCCAGGTCGCCCAGTTTAGCTCACCTTTCCCAGGTCCTTGCCCCTGGGGCACCCTAATCGGGAATGCTCCGCTGTGAAGCCCCCAGGTCACCCAGTTTAGCTCACCTTTCCCAGGTCCTTGCCCCTGGGGCACCCTAATCGGGAATGCCCTGCAGTGAAGCCCCCAGGTCGCCCAGTTTAGCTCACCTTTCCCAGGTCCTTGCCCCTGGGGCACCCTAATCGGGAATGCTCCGCTGTGAAGCCCCCAGGTCACCCAGTTTAGCTCACCTTTCCCAGGTCCTTGCCCCTGGGGCACCCTAATCGGGAATGCCCCGCAGTGAAGCCCCCAGGTCGCCCAGTTTAGCTCACCTTTCCCAGGTCCTTGCCCCTGGGGCACCCTAATCGGGAATGCTCCGCTGTGAAGCCCCCAGGTCACCCAGTTTAGCTCACCTTTCCCAGGTCCTTGCCCCTGGGGCACCCTAATCGGGAATGCCCTGCAGTGAAGCCCCCAGGTCGCCCAGTTTAGCTCACCTTTCCCAGGTCCTTGCCCCTGGGGCACCCTAATCGGGAATGCTCCGCTGTGAAGCCCCCAGGTCACCCAGTTTAGCTCACCTTTCCCAGGTCCTTGCCCCTGGGGCACCCTAATCGGGAATGCCCCGCAGTGAAGCCCCCAGGTCGCCCAGTTTAGCTCACCTTTCCCAGGTCCTTGCCCCTGGGGCACCCTAATCGGGAATGCTCCGCTGTGAAACCCCCAGGTCGCCCAGTTTAGCTCACCTTTCCCAGGTCCTACTGTGCAATCCTCTGCTCTCGCCCTTTCGTCTAAGACTCGGCTGCAGCTGAGCATGCCGGTGGCCTCATCCCCGCTGTCCTGCTAAAGCTATCGCAGGGAGCAGCTACTGCATGCACTGTTGTATCGGGGGAGAAGGTGAATTTACCGGGCGACCTGAGGAGTTTCACACAGCGGGGAATTCCCAATCTGGATGCACCCAGGGGAGGGATTTAAAGCGGACCAAAACCCAGGATTTTGACTATCCTTGGTTTCAGTCCTTGCCCCCCGGGGCATCCCGATCGGGGGTGCCCTGCTTTGTGAATCCCCGCAGGTCGGCAAAACAAACTCGCCTCTTCCCGGTCCTATGGCGCATGAGCAGCTGCTCATCCAATCAGCGAGCTTGGATCCACTGCACGTCACCTTCATCTAAGGTGAGCGGCTCCGAGCTTGCTGGTGGTTACATCCCCCGCTACCCTCTAACAGGGAGCGTGCACGCGTTGGCCACTCAAAAATGCCTGGTGCAAGCACACGCCCTGCTGGAGGGATACCGGGGATGCAGCCACGGCTCATGCATGCGCCGTTGGACCGGAAAAGAAGGTAAGTGTATGGGGCAACCTGGGGGGTTTCACACAGCGGGGCATCCCGATTTTGCCTGCCCCGGTGGGAGGGGAGCGATTGGCCCAGGATTCTTATAGATTCCCGGGCCGATCACCGTGGGTTTTGGTTCCACTTTAAGCAGGGTTTCAAGCAAGTACCGTATATACTCGAGTATAAGCAGAGTTTTTCAGCCCACTTTTTGGGCTGAAAAAAGCCGCCTCGGCTTATACTCGAGTCAGTGGGCGCTCTCACACACACTGACACTTACTGGCTGTTGCGCGCAGGTTGGTGGGAGGCGTCCATTGTTTCTATTGGACGCCGACCACATGGGGCACGCCCACCAACCGGCGCGCAACAACCAGGAAGTTCCTGCGCGCGTTTGTGAGAGCGGCGGCGGAGGCAGTGGCAGAGGGAACGGAGGTGGCCAGCGTGCGTTTGTGAGAGCGGCAGCGGAGGCAGTCGCGGCGGCAGAGGGAACAGAGGTGGCCAGCGCGCAACAACAGGTAAGTGTGGGGGGGGACCACTGGGTTTTTTTTTTTATTTTTAATTGTTGTTAACTGTTAATGATGCCAAGTGAGCACACATATGATATCCAGGGCCAACCTGAGGAGAAGAAAAGATGGGGAAAAAGAGTAATACTTCCAGAAGTTGGAACAAGAGATGGACAGAATGTGGAAAAGAGAATTTAAAAAGTAGTAAAGAGTGAATTTAGAAAAGGGAGAGGGGGGTAATGAGGAAACATGAAGGAAGAGAAGATGATAGAAACCTATGTGTGACGGCTTGGCCCCTAGTTTGAATTGGGCCCCAGCGCAAACCAGCCTGGGGGGGGGGGAGGAGGCAGGCACTCTCATTTATAAGCAACACCAGCAGTAATAGTGTGGCAACCTGCATGTCTCAGGTCAGAGTGGCCATTATTAGGGCCACCTAGCCGGGCCCCCTTTTCATCCCTTGGACCCCTATACCTGAGTCCCTAATGGCTGCTGTCATCACATCCACAGCCTGCATTTCCCACCCTAGGCTTATACTCGAGTCAATAGCTTTTTTCCAGTTTTTTGTGGTAAAATTAGGTGCCTCGGCTTATATTCGGATCGACCTATACTCTAGTATATACGGTACATGGATTGGCTGAGCTAGAGAATGGGCGAACTGTGGGGGGAGAGAAACAATGAACGGTAAAGGGAAATTTCTGTGTGGTGTTCCTCTTTAAAGGGGAACAAAACCCAGGATTTTTGCTATCCCAATTTGGGATGCTCAGAAATGACTTATGGTCCACTTAAATTGTAGCAAAATGTCTATCACAGTGGGTTTTGGTCCACTTTAAGGCTATGAGAACCAGGGTGGATAAAAATCAATGTTTTTTGTAAAAAAATCAAAAAAATCGGATTTTTTTTTATTTAAATCGGATTTTTTTTCAATAAACTGCTTTTTGAGGAAAATATTTTACCATGCAAAGGTTCTTCCATCATGAGATAAAGCTGAGTTGTTTAACTCAGTAGAATAAAGGCTGTATATGTGTAACATTCACAATGCCATGCTCTTCCAGAGGTTTCTGTAGGGTTAGTGGGCAGTTTCTCTCCTATATTATCACAGACGCTCGCTTTACTTACGCAGTTCTCAAAACTGAATTTGACTCCGCAGAGGTCCCAGCCTCTTCTTCACAGCAAAAATGTTACAACATGAACAGAGTTGAGAAAAAGACCTTAATCCTATTGTTCTACAAACCTATGACTAGTGAGCTACAGAGGACAGCAGGGACAGTAGGATTTAAGTTTTTCATGTGTCGGCTGGGCTGACAGTCTAAGTTTCTTAAAATATATATATATATTTTGTTTAGCCAAATTAGTTAACAAAACATGGATGTTTGTTTAAGCAAATAACTTATGCTGTAATGTTGTTATTGTTTCAGTTGAATAAATCTATTTAAATTGTTATTAAGGTCAGGATTCTTTTTCTCCTTCCTAAATACAACAGAACAGTGGTGTCCAAATATGAATGATTAACCCATTAAACTGGGGAGGAAAAAGTAATATAAAAAGTGATTCTAAAAATCTTCATCTACTTGCATGTTAAAATAGCAAGAACTAGTTTAGGTAGAAACTTTGATTTAAATCACTGATTTAAATCAAGCCTTACTGACTAGTGATTTAAATCGTGATTTAAATCAGTTAGATTTAAATCAAATCCACCCTGATGAGAACCCATCTTAGCATCACAGACACACAGGAATGTGAGCGATTTGGAAGCAGCATTCTGATAACAGTAAATCACAGGTCTGGGGAAACAATCCTACATTCCAGAAGAGGAAAACAATAAGGCAGCACACCAAAAACCTGACAATCTTTTAAAGCAGACCGAAAACCAGGTTTCTCATTTACCTGGGTTTCGGACTGCTTTCTAGGTCATCCTGTATAATTCCTACCTCCCTGGATTCCTATCTCATGATGCATGTGCAGTCTCTCCTCCAATCAGATTGCATAGTGACGCCAATCACCAGTGACGCTGGGTTTTATGTTACATACAGGGGTGTAATTATAGGGAGTGTGACGGCACCAAGGCCCAGGAGGTCAGGGGGGGCCCCTATCATTGTTGCTCCTCCCTGCTTGTGCTCACTTGGCATCATGTAGATAAAGGAAGCACCACTCGTCTCTGCTGTTTCAGTCTTTAGTTGTCTAGCTGCATCCAATTGAATTAGAAGACAGAAAAAAGTTTACTGTTTGAGCCTTGATAGGGCCCCATTTAATAGTCGCATTAGGACCCTGTGACATTTTACATAGCGATCTATTTATTATTATTATTATTATTATTATTGTTTATTTATATAGCGCCATCAACTTCCGTAGCGCTTTACAAGGTAAGAATACAGACAAGGTAAAACATATAGTACAGAGAACAATACAAAATTAGATGCCACAGGTTAAAACCAAGTGTTGTGAGCACAGGAGACAATAGGGAGGAGTGCCCTGCCCTAGCGAGCTTACAGTCTAAAGGATGGGGGTGGAGACAAAGGGGGCGGGGTCACAAGTGGTAGAGCTTGAGTATGGCTGCATGTGCCATTGAAGGTTATAGTAGTTGCTTAAGCCAGGTCATATGCTTGTCTGAAGAAGTGAGTTTTGAGGGCGCTTTTAAAGGCTTGGAGTGATGGAGAGTGGCGGATCGAGCGGGGAAGTGCATTCCAGAGAAGTGGGGAGGCGCGGGAGAAGTCTTGAAGGCGGGAGTGCGAGGAAGTAACCAAGGAAGAGGACAGGAGAATGTCAGAGGCAGAGTGGAGGTTGCGCTTGGGTTGGTAACGCTGGATCAGAGATGAAATGTAGGAAGGGGCCTGGTTAGAGAGCTTTGTAGGTTAGCGTTAGAAGTTTGAACTGAACTCTATGGGAGACAGGTAACCAGTGGAGGGACTGACAGAGGGGAGCAGCGCTGGAGAAGCGAGAGGAGAGATGGATGAGGCGAGCAGCAGAGTTTAGGATAGATTAAAGGAGAGCCCACACGTATGCCAGGGGGCCTGGAGTGAGTTTAGATTTTTGGTGCTCCTGCGGGTTTCAGGCATGGGTATCCCGAGCCGACCAATACTGAGGAGGTTGAAAATCATAGGTTTTGCTTTAAAGTGGCGCAGCGCAAAATGCGCAGAAGACCCTGAAGTCTAAAAGATGCCAGGGCCAGCTTCTGACCTTCTCCTTAGGGACATCTCAAATCAGGATGCCACACTGTGTGCAACCCTCTTCGGGTGACCTTTGCCCTGGCTCCCATGGCGACCGCATCCCCAGCATCTCTGGGCTGATGCAAGCTCCCACCCCCAGTTATTGTGATAGGCCCGGGAGCACATCCTCGTCTAATGGGAAGCTGGGGATGCGTCCGAGCTCTGTAAACAGAGCCGTATGCTGATCACTAATATACACATACGGCACTGACTGGACGAGAGCCCGCGCATGCACCGGAGGACTGAGGTTTTTATCGGCTATCTGGTAGAATAACTTAGCGGGCATCCCAAATTGCCATACCCCCGGGGCAAGGATTAAAACCTGGAAAAGTGAAGATCCTGGGTTTCATTCTACTTTAAAGTGGACAAAAACCCACGCTGATTGCCCCCCGGGGCATCCAAAATTGGGATGCTGTGTGAACCCCCCCCCCTCAGTTCGCCCCATACACTTACCTTGTTTCCCGGTCCAGCGGTGCATGCACGAGCCGCGGTCGCATCCCCGCTATCCCTCTATCAGGGTGCGTGCCCGCTGGACTTAGATGAAGGCTTAGACAGCGTGACGTCAGCGGCTCCGAGCGTGCTGATTGGACGAGCAGACGCGCATGCGCCGTAGGACGCCCCAGGGGAAAGGACTAAAACCCAGGATAGTCAAAATCCTGGGTTTTGGTCCACTTTAAAGTTTCTTGTTCACCTGGGTTTCCACCCCAGCTTTTTGGGCCTTCCTGTTTGATTTTTAGCTCTCTGACGATCCCACATGTGGGCTCTCCAATCAGAATAAACTGTGGGGCTGGTGGTCTCTCCCTTTGTGGGCATCTTGTGGCCGCATCGCTGCGCCCCTCTATCTGTGCCCTTGGACTGGGGAAAGGTGAGCTATTACTGGCACTCTGGGGGGTTTCATACAGTGGGGCATCCCGGTTTGGTGGGGTTTGTTTTAATACTTAAACCGGACCTTCAGCATAATTTAATGAAAAGCCCAAACCCTTAAAAAAAAACTATTCCCCAGAATCTAAAATTACAATTTTTTTACATTTTTAGTCACTTGTTATTCTTTCCCCCATCGGGCTGCAACTCTGTTCAGGACTCTAGGATACGGGCGCCGCCATCTTGACTTAGAAGCATCACACACTGGGGAGAGGAGAGCTGGATAAAGTACAGGGGCGGGGTTATAGCTGTGCTTGGCCCAGACAGAGCAGAGCTGGGGTCAGGAAAAGGTCAGCAATCCCGGAATGCAGAGCGACAGTCAGAAGACACTTCCTGTTTGCAGGCTACCTGATGCTCCATGAGCCACCATCTTGGATGTTTAAAGGCTTGTAACATGCAGTAGATGCAGGTAGGATGATATTTAATGTGGGCAATCTGTATGTACAGGGTGTGGGAAACATATAAGATAGACTCTTATTCAGAGTGAAGGTCCGGATTAATGTGAGCAATCTGTATGTACAGGGTGTGGGAAACATATAAGATAGACTCTTATTCAGAGTGAAGGTCCGGATTAATGTGAGCAATCTGTATGTACAGGGTGTGGGAAACATATAAGATAGGCTCTTATTCAGGGTGAAGGTCCGCTTTAAAGGAGGACAATGGTGGGATTGGGCTCCTTTTTTTTTCTGGAGTAGGGAGTAGCTATTTGATAGATTCTATTGTGTCTCAGCATCATGTGACTCCGGCGTCCGGGTGGCAGTTTGGATGACTGATCAAGTGCATAACGTTGCTGTGATTGGTGAGGAATAAGGAAGTGCACCTCGTTTAGAGGGGAATATCCCAGTTTTGAACCCAAGTCCCTCTTTCAGGTTGGATATATATATATATAGACTAGTATCTTACTGTAACTGTCTCCTCTTACCTCTCATTGTATTGCTTCCATTGAAATGCTGTTATAGAGGAAGTAGCTGATGTTAAATGATTATCGCATGTTAAACCGGACCTTCAGCATGATTTAATGAAAAGCCCAAACCCTTAAAAACTATTCCCCAGCATCTAAAATGAATATATTTCAAGTTTTTAGTCACTTACTTATTATTCTTTCCCCTACTGGGCTGTAACTCTGTTCAGGACTTAAGGATACGGGCGCCGCCATCTTGACTCAGAAGCATAACACAAACTGAGGAGAGGGGAGCGGGATAAAGTACAGGGGGGCGGGTTATAGCTGAGCTATGCACAGACAGAGCAGAGCTGGGGTCAGGGAAAGGACAGCAATCCCAGAATGGAGAGCAACAGTCAGAAGACACTTCCTGTTTGCAGGCTGCCTGATGCTCCATGAGCCGCCATCTTGGATGTTTAAAGGCTCATAACATGCAGTAGATGCAGGTAGGATGATTTTTAATGTGAGCAATCTGTATGTACAGGGTGTGGGAAATATATAAGATATGCTCTTATTCAGGGTGAAGGTCCTGATTAATGTGAGCAGGTCCTGATTAATGTGAGCAATCTGTATGTACAGGGTGTGGGAAATATATAAGATATGCTCTTATTCAGGGTGAAGGTCCGGATTAATGTGGGCAATCTGTATGTACAGGATGGGGGGAAACATATAAGTTAGGCTCTTATTCAGGGTGAGGGTCTGGATTAATGTGAGCAATCTGTATGTACAGTGTGGGGGAAACATATAAGATAGACTCTTATTCAGGGTGAAGGTCCACTTTAATGATCAAACAGAGTGAAGCATTTTTAAAATTGAGGGGTCTTGTTTTGGGACTGATGAAGGCATGTCCAGGGCTCCAGTGGCAGTACAGATCATTGTGTGATGGCTGGACCTCTTGTTTAAAGTGGACCAAAACCCAGGATTTTGACTCTCCTGTGTTCTGGTCCTTTCCCCTGGGGCACCCCAATCGGGGTTGCCCCTCTGTGTGAAACCCCCCAGATCGCCGGGCGCAACTCACCTCTTCTCAGTCCTATGGCGCATGCACGGCTGCTCGTCCAATCAGCGCCCTCGGAGCTGCTGATGTCACGCTGTCTAAGGCCAGCAGCTCCAAGCCCGCTGGCAGCAGCATCCCCCGCTTCCCTCTAACAGGGAGCGTGCCTGCGCCAGGCATTTGTGAATGTAACTCTCGGGGGATGCTGCCGCCAGCTCACATGCGCCGTGGGTGAAGCAAGGTAAGTGTATGGGGCGACCTGGGGGTTTTCACACAGCGGAGCATCCCGATTTTGGGTGCCCCGGGGGGGGGGTGGGGGATCGATCGCCCGGGAATCTTATAGATTTCTGGGCTGATCGTGCTGGGTTTTGGTCCACTTTAAAGCGAAACAAAACCCCCCCAGTGGCCGGCCTGGAATCTGAAAGATTCCAGGGCTGGCTGATCGCTTTCCTTCAAATCAGGATTCCCCACTGTGTGAAACCCCCCCAGAGCACCAGTAATAAGTGACCTTTCGCTACCCTAATGGCGCATGCCCAGGCTCTCGTCCAATCAGACGTCTCTGTTTACAATGGGGAGCATGTGGTGCTGCATCTTGAGCGGCGTGCATGCGCTTCTGTCCCAGCCATTAAAATAGGATGTAAAAACGGCTTTGATTGGACTAGAGGCCACACATGCGCTGTTGGACTGAGAAGAGGTGTATTACTGGGAGATCTGAGGGGTTTCTCACAGCAGGGTATCCCTATCCGGGATGCCCTGGGGGCATGGAACAAGACCCAGCTGTGGGCGGCCAGGAATCCAAAAGATTCCAGGGTTGGCTGCTGGCTTTCCCCCATGGCATCCCAAATCATGATGCCTCACTGTGTGAAAACTCCCCATACACGCTCCTTTCCACAGTCCAAGGGTGCAGGATTTCGTCGTTTGAGAGCCACTGGCTGAACTGATGAAGTGGTTGTCAATGGGAAGTATGTGCTACCACATCCCCTGTATCTCCAGCATCGTGTGTCTATCTGAATGGTCGGGATGGGAGTGTGTGCACGGCCGTGGACACGGGGGATGCTGCAGCGCTTGCTCTCCATTACAGTCAATGAGAGGCGTTTGCCAAAAGATGTAAACATGTTCATTGGCTGAGCGTCCGCGCATGTGCCGTAGGACTGAGCAAAGGTGGCGTTAATTGGGCAAACTGGGGGGTTCACACAGCGGGGAATCCCAAACTGGAACGGTTTTAACTTCCGTTTCCTATATGATCTGAATATTGAGTGAGGTCCGGTTGCCTTGGGGACAGAGGCCCAGTTTAAACTAAAGAGGCCTGGCCATCACATATAGTTTACAATTGTGCGAGGGGGTGGCAGAATTTAGCTGCATGTAGACCAAGAATTCCTGTTGGGGGGGCCCAGCCTGCACTTTCTGCCTGTTCGTCCACTCACCTTTTTGTGGTCCAACGGCACATGTGCGTGCTCTCGTCCAATCCGAGACGTTTGCCATGGGCGGCTGCATACTCGGCGGCGCACGCACTTCTGTCTATTTGAATGGCTTAGGGCGGGAGCGCGCACACAGCCTGGAGATGCAGGGGATGCGGGTGCTCTCGCTCCCCAAATTAAACAATCAATTGCCAAATTATATTGGCACGGAAAATGGCTCTGATTGGATGAGAAGCCCACTCATGTGCCGTTGGACTGGCAAAAGGTAAGCATTTACTGAGAATTTGGCGGGTTTCACAAAGTGGGATTTTGGGATGCCACGGGGGGACTGCCCTGGGTTATGTCCTGCTTTAAAGTGGACCAACAGCCGATGCTGATCGGCCCGGGAATATATAAGATTCCCGGGCCGATCAGCATCGGGGTTGCCCCGCTGTGTGAAACCCCCCAGAAAGCCCCGAAATCCCTACCTGCTCCTCGATCCAGCGGTGCATGCACCAGCCGCCGCCGCTCGCGCCTCCCTCTGGCAGTGCGCGCACCCGCGCCGGCCGTTTGTGAATGGTTGGCACGGGCGCGCTCCCTGTAAGAGTGACGCGCGGGAGGCGCCGGCGGGCGTGCTCGCTTGTCCGTCGGAGGGGATTGGCTGCAGCGGTCACGTGGGAGCAGGGACAGGTGAGTTTTTGGGGCTTTCTGGGGGGTTTCACACAACGGGGCCGATCGGGGTGCCCCACCGAAGTGGACCTAAACCCAGGATAGTCAAAATCCTGGGTGTTGGTCCACTTTAAGAATACTGCTTTTCTCGGCTTGCACAATGTTTTTTATTGTGACCCCTTTAAAATGGAACAAAAAGACAGTGTAGTCTTGTAGATGTAGTAGTTGGAACAGAGGTACTTAACAAATTTAAACCTGCTGTGTGGTCTTCTTCTATTGTTTTATGGACTATTTTTATGTTGATTCCTGGACATGAAATTTTAGTCTCTCCAGCGCTCTCTTTCCTGCTATGTCTGTCGAATTAGTGAGGAAATCGCTTCCTCATTCAGCCTTCAGTCTCCACCCCACTGACCTGGTCCTTCAATCAACCTTCTGTGGACTGAGAATGGAAACGCCCCCCACTCCCTCCCCAGATGTCGTGATTAGCTGCCTCTCTCTGCAGCCTTGAAACTCCGCCCTTCTTCCTCCTCTCTGGTCACACTGGCAGGATGGAGACACTCTTAGCCTGCAGCATCTCTCACCCCCTTTTTCTGTTCACACTATGTGCTGGCAGTAATAACTAGAGGCACAACAATGCACTTCTCATTCTTTTTCTCCTACTCCTCATTCTTTTCCGGCATCTCCAATGCTCTAATACTTTTACAAATAACTGAGGAACGACATGGTCTTTTTGAAAACAGATTAAAGTTTGGGGACAGTGCAACGTGTAGCCCGAGGCAATGGGGCAACAATCGGGCGCTTGCCTTTATTAAGTAGCCAGATTAATAGTGACTTTCCATATCCAAAATCGTCCCGAGGGCCGTGTTCCCGGGTCATGCTTGCCTGCAATCCCTCTCAGCAACAATGGTGACGCTGGCCTTCATCTTGTATGCAACCATCATGTTGCAATTGTCAGTCTCTTTGTCATTAGTTTGTTACACTTTTGTTTAGGATTTTTTTCATTGTTACTTGTCAAGGTTTTGTTTGCAGAATTTAGCATGAAAATGTTGTAACAGTTGTGTCTGAATAGTACAATACGACTTGTTGCTGAAAGTGGACCAAATCCCCAAATTTCTACACTCTCTGGTTTTGGTCCTTGCCCCTGGGGCACCCTGATTTGGGACTGTGTGTAACCTCCCAAGGCCGCCAACCAAAACTCACCTTTTCTCTGGGCCTTTGGCGCATGGGCAGCCTCTCGTCCAATCAGCATGCTCGACTGTGCTGACGTCATATTGTCTTGAACTCGGCTCCAGCGGAGTCTAGCCGAGCATGCGGGCGCCGGCATCCCCGCTACCTTTTAATAGGGAGTGTTTCTGTGCCGGCTATTCACAAATCACTGGTGCGGACATGCGCACTGCTAAAGGTATAGCAGACAGCAGGTCACCCCGAATCTGGATGCCGTGAGGGGAGGTAGTAAGCCTGCCATGGAGTCTCATAAAAAGTGGACCAAAACCAAGCGTAATCGGCCGGGGAATCTATGATTCCCGGGCCGATCGATTCCCTCCCATTTATGCATCTAAAATCGCCCTGCTGTGTGAAACCCCTCAGGTCGCCCCGTACACTTACCTTTGTTCCAGGTTCAACGAAGCTTGCGCAAGCCGCATCCCCGCTATCCCTCTAGCAGGGTGCATACCCACACCAGGCATTTGTAAATGGCCAGCATGCTCCCTGTTAGGGGGAAGCGGCTGCCAGCGAGCTCGGAACTGCTGGACATAGACGAAGGCTTAGACGCTGTGATGTTAGTGGCTTCGAGCGCGCTGATTGGACGAGCAGCCGCGCATGTGCCATAGGACTGGGAAGAGGTGAGTTGCACTCGGCAGTCTGGGTGGTTTAACACACCGAGGCACCCCCAACCGGGGTGCCTTGGGGGAAAGGTCCAAAACCCAGGATAGTCAAAATCCTGGGTTTTGGTCCACTTTAAAGCAGATGGAAACCCAAAAATCAGTCCCCCGCTCAATCTAAGCACCCCCCTACCTGTCTGAGCAGCAGAACGTCGGCCCAGCTTTCAAAGAAAAGAAATTCTTTTAAATACCAGGGACCGGCCGCAAGGGTTTTGAACTACCTTAAAGTGGACCAACACCCAGGATTTTGACTATCCTGGGTTTTGGTCCACTTCGGCCGGGCACCCCGATCGGGGGTGCCCCGCTGTGTGAAACCCCCCAGAAACCCCCAAAAACTCACCTCTCAACGCTCCCACGTGAACGCCGCAGCCAATCCCCGCCAACGTCCAGGCGGGGATCAGGAACGTCCAAGCCGCTTCCGCCGCCGCCGCCTCCCGCGCGTCAATCTCGGCGGAAGCGGCGGATCAGGTAAGGTGTTTTTGGGGTTTCTGGGGGGTTTCACCCCGCGGGACATCCCGATCTCGGATATCCCGCGGGGTGGGAGGTGATCGGCCCGGGAATCTTATAGATTTCCGGGCCGATCACCCCTGGGTGTTGGTCCTCTTTAAGGACTGAGTGTACCCGAGAAGAGCGGAGCCGAGCGTGGATATGGATAGTCGCATCCCCACTACCCTCTAACAGGGCTTCACATAGAGGAGCATTTGGAATCTGGACGCCCCGGGGCTCATATACACTCAGGGCTGCTTTTGGTCCACTTTAAAATACCGATTGCTTGGCTGGCCTTACCTGTTTCTTGGGCTGCTGATTAAGTCATGGCACAGTTATGCCAGTCTGCATTGGGCCCCTTTCATATTTTTTCTGTAGTGCCAATAAAATTGCATCCATTCAATCAGCGAGTTACCGCTGTGTTAACGCAGCACAGAGTAAAACGTATACATCAAGCCTAACTTGTGCTATGTTACATTGGCGTCCAGTACTCACTCCTGCCCCCTGCTGGTCTATCGAGAAAAAAAAAACGTTCAGATGAGGAGCAGGCACACCGCTCTGTGAAATTGAGGGGTTCACTGTAAAAACCATTGATCCCATGGCACATGCACCAGCTGCCAATCAATCACTGCCATTGCACATGGCTCCTTCTGTGGCCTTTTAAACCGGACCTTCACCATGATTTATTGAAAAGCCCAAACCCTTAAAAACTATTCTCCAGCATGTAAAATGAATATATTTTAAGTTTTTAGTCACTTATTATTCTTTCCCCCACTGGGCTGCAACTCTGTCCAGGACTTTAGGATACGGGAGCCGCCATCTTGACTCAGAAGCTTCACACTTACTGAGGAAAGGAGAGTGGGATAAAGTACAGGGGGGTGGGTTATAGCTGTGCTTTGCTCAGACAAAGCAGAGCTGGGGTCAGGAAAGGGTCAGCAATCCCAGAATGCAGAGCAGCATAGTCAGAAGGCACTTCCTGTTTGCAGGCTGCCTGATGTTCCATGAGCCGCCCTCTTGGATTTAAAGGCTTATAACATGCAGTAGATGCAGGTAGGATGATTTTTAATGTGGGCAATCTGTATGTACAGGGTGTGGGGAAATGTGTAAGATAAGCTAAGGCCCTGTCTTGGTTTACATGGCTTTGAGTAAAACCAATGGACTACAAGTCCCAGAATTCTTCCATTGTAACAAATGAGCTAATACGCAGCTTTGGTTAAACCGGACCTTCAGCGTGATTTAATGAAAAGCCCAAACTCTTAAAAAACGGTTCCCCAGCACCTAAAATTTTTAGTCACTAACTTATTATTCTTTCCCCCACTGGGCTGCAACTCTGTTCAGGAATTTAGGATACGGGCGCCGCCATCTTGACTCAGAAGCATCACACTTACTGAGAAGAGGAGAGTGGGATAAGGTACAGGGGGGCGGGTTATTGCTGTGCTTTGCTCAGACAGAGAAGAGCTGGGGTCAGGTAAAGTTCAGCAGTCCCAGAATGCAGAGCAGCACAGTCACTTCCTGTTTGCAGGCACTTCCTGTTTGCAGGCTGCCTGATAAGATGGCAGCTTCCATAAGCCACCATCTTGGATGTTTAAAGGCTCATAACATGCAGTAGATGCAGGTAGGATGATTTTTAATGTGGCCAATCTGTATGTACAGGGTGTGGGAAACATATAAGATAGACTCTTATTCAGAGTGAAGGTCCGCTTTAAGTCTAAGCAACATGATGACATAATTATTTTTTTCATTGTTACTTCTCAAGGTTTTGTTTGCAGAATTTAGCATGAAAATGAAGTTGTAACAATTGTGTCTGAATAGTACAATTCTAGGACTGACGTGTTGCTGAAAGTGGACCAAATCCCCAAATTTCGGGTCTTGTTCCTTGCCCCGGGGCACCCTGATTCCGGACTGCCGCTGTGTGTAACCCCCAGGTTGCCCACGAAGACTCACCTTTCCCCAGTCTTCCCTCGTTCCCTCATCTGGAATGTAAAATAATCATTGGTGTTAGGATTGTGCTTCCAGGCCTGTGATTTACTTACATTTCTCATATTCCTGGGGCCCTGTCTTGCTATAGTGGGAGTGGTTTTCATGGCCTTGAGTAAAAACAATGGACTACAAGTCCCAGAATTCTTCCAATGTAACAAATGAGCTAATCCGCAGCTTTGGCTAAGTCTAAGCAACATAATGACCCCTCCAGGTGAGAAGACTGTGATCCTTCCTCACTTACTCTGCACAGCACATTGAAGGCATAATTTTGGCACACAATAATGGAAACTTAAAAAAATGTTCAATGGTGCACCAACAAGAGGGAACTAAAAGGCCTGGGATATTATTTTGACAGTAAATCATTATTCTTTCTTGTGTCAAAAAGTGCTACAAGGCCGACGACCTACTTATTTTGGTAACATTGGTAATTGATCCCCTCCTTGGGGGTACTTGGTTGTAATTGCTTGTCACTAGGGGGTACTTGACATAAAAAGGTTGAGAATCACTGGTGTATGACACCAAATGCCAGTTAATCAGGTGACCAACGGATACCATTCAGGTTTGACGTGCAAGCCCACTGGGAAATCCAGATTGGTCGTCAGTAGTCATGTGATTGCCAGCTACCTGTGAATAAGAAAGTAGTAAACATATGGGTATAGGATTGCTTTAAAGTGGACTAAAACCCAACTGGATCGGCCCGGGTCGATCCATTCCCTCCCTGCGGGGCATCCAAAATCGGGATGCCCCGTTTTGTGAAACCCTCCAGGTCGCCTGCTACACTTACCTTAATCCTGGTCCAACGGAGCATGCGCAGGCCGCGGCCGCATTCCCGCTATCCCTCAAGCAGGGCACGTGCCTGCGGCGACTATTTGTGACTGACGCAGGGAAGAGCGAGATGCGGCCACCAGCGTGCTCGGAGCGCTCTTTTAGACGTGCATAGCTCAGTGGCTCCGAGCACACTGATTGGGCGAGCGGCCGCGCATGCGCCGTAGGACCTCGGTCAGGTGAGTTGATGGGACCGATCTGGGGGGTTTCACATAGCGGGGTGCCCTGAGGGAGTGGACCAAAACCCAGGATAGTCAAAATCCTGGGTTTTGGTCCACTTAAACTACTGATAATCACAGCTCCTAGTTTTTGCCTCTGCTATTGAGGTCAGCTTTCAAGCTTTGCCAAAGGCCTTCTTATTTAAGGAATGATCCTATGCAGGGTGGATTTGATTTAAATCTAACTGATTTAAATCACGATTTAAATCACAATTTAAATCACTAGTCCGTAAGGCTTGATTTAAATCAGTGATTTAAATCAAAGTTTCTACCTAAACTAGTTCTTGCTATTTTAACATGCAAGTAGATGAAGATTTTTAGAATCACTTTTTATATTACTTTTTTCTCCCCAGTTTAATGGGTTAATCATTCATATTTGGACACCACTGTTCTGTTGTACTTAGGAAGGAGAAAAAGAATCCTGACCTTAATAACAATTTAAATAGATTTATTCAACTGAAACAATAACAACATTACAGCATAAGTTATTTGCTTAAACAAACATCCATGTTTTGTTAACTAATTTGGCTAAACAAAATATATATATATTTTAAGAAACTTAGACTGTCAGCCCAGCCGACACATGAAAAACTTAAATCCTACTGTCCCTGCTGTCCTCTGTAGCTCACTAGTCATAGGTTTGTAGAACAATAGGATTAAGGTCTTTTTCTCAACTCTGTTCATGTTGTAACATTTTTGCTGTGAAGAAGAGGCTGGGACCTCTGCGGAGTCAAATTCAGTTTTGAGAACTGCGTAAGTAAAGCGAGCGTCTGTGATAATATAGGAGAGAAACTGCCCACTAATCCTACAGAAACCTCTGGAAGAGCATGGCATTGTGAATGTTACACATATACAGCCTTTATTCTACTGAGTTAAACAACTCGGCTTTATCTCATGATGGAAGAACCTTTGGATGGTAAAATATTTTCCTCAAAAAGCAGTTTATTGAAAAAAAATCCGATTTAAATCAAAAAAATCCGATTTAAATCAAAAAAATCTGATTTTTTTGATTTTTTTTTTAAAAACATTGATTTTTATCCACCCTGATCCTATGCCATGCTTGTGCGCAGTCGGTGGGCCAAAACTCAGGATTTTAACTATCCTGAGTTTTGGTCCTTCCCGCGGGACACCCCAATCAGTGATACCCCGCTGTGTGAAACCCCCTGACTCCCTCTTTCCCAGTCCTATGGCACATGTGCTACCCCCCGCCCAATCCTCGTGCTTGCGCTGACCCGTTCGCGGCTTGACTCGACTAGCCGAGCGCTGGAGCCATATCCCCGCTCCCCTCTAACAGGAAGCATGCCCGCACCGGCCAATTCACAAATGCCTTAAAGAGATAGCGGGGATGCGGAGCTGCTGGTGCATGCGCTGTTGGACTGGGGCAGAAGGTGAGTACACCGGGTGACCTGGGGGTTTCACACAGTGTCACCCTGATTCTGGATGTCCAAGGGAGAGAGATTCATGCGTCGATCTACGTGGGTTTTGGTCCCCTTTAATTGTTTGGGATTATTTGTTAGGTTGGCCTGAGCTTCACAGTCCACCTGCTGCTCTCCTGTATTACATATATTTCATGTAGACCCAGATAGAAGCACACAGCTGTTCCTCCTTGCTAACCATTAACTGCTCAGCTATGCTGGGAATGTGCGGAGACCTTGCAGTCTGTCTGTCCACCTGTCTGCAGCTTGTGTGTCTTGCCCAATGTCAATATTGGCTGCCACACAGGCCATATCGGCTTATCCTTGACTGACATTGGAGGCCCAGTGGCCTTTCCAGAAAGGGGGTAGGTCCACTTAAAGGCTGGAAATCCTTCATCCAGGAGTAGAAGCGGTGCCTTCAAACCTTTTAATCTACAGGCACACAAAGGTAATCTCTCTCAGGGAGTCTCTGCTGCATTAGTATTATTTATTATAAAGCACCATCATAGTCCGTAGTGCTGTATTATAACCCCCAAGCCTTTAACTTAGAGGAACAACATACCTTTCCCCTGTGTTGTTCCTCTCGGGGGGCATCCTGAATTTGGATGCCCCACTGTGTGTATCGCCCCCCCATGTCACCCCATACACTCGCCTTCCTTTCGTTCCCATGGCGCAGACTCGGGTGAGAGCGAGTGCACTGATTAGCTTAATGATGCACTTAGCCAATAGGCGCGCTTGCTTTCACTTGGCTCCCTTTGACTCACCACCAGCTGCATCACCCGCTCACCCTCTAGCCGTGATGTGCCTGCGCCACCAATTCAGAACGGCCGGCACGCTCACAGCTAGAGGTGAGCGGGAACGCAGCTGCACCGCAGAGACGGGGCGAGGGCTCTGGTTGGGGGGGGTTTACGCAGCAGGGCATCCAAATTCGGGATGTCCTAAGAGTGGCACTTGGACGGCCCTGAAGTCATTTAAACTCCAGGGCCCCCAAAGTTCCTCTTTAAGGGGCCTGTACTAATTGCAATAGCCACTATCTATAGGGGTTTGAGGGGTAGGCACCTCCAAAAGCCTTATTATGCCTGTGCCACAAACATCACTGGGTTCCCAGGAGGGCATGGCTGCCAAAACTGGTGCTGGTTGCGGAGCAGCACAACCCCTAATCTGATGACCCCCCCCACTGCCATGTACAGTGACCCTCCAGGCCTATTTTCCTGGAGGGTCAGTTTAACGTGGACCACGGCGATCGAGCCGGGAATATATAAGATTCCCGGGCCGATCAATTCCCACCCCTCAGGGCAGCCAAATTCACCGTTGTGTGAGACCCCCCCCCCACAGGTTGCCCATATACGTACCTTCTTTTCCGGTCCAAAGGCGCATGCGCGAGCCGCGCCCGCATCCCTGCTATCCCTCTAGCAGAGCGCTTGGCCACGCCAGATATTTGTCAATGGCCGGCTCGGGCACGCTCTCTGTTAGTGGGTAGCAGGGGATGCGGCCTTCAGCGCGGTCGGAGTTGCTCACCTTAGACGAATGGACCTCAGCGGATCCGAGCGCGCTGATTGGACAAGCGGCTATGCATGCGCCGTAGGACCGGGAAGTGGTGAGTTTGTTTCGGCGAGCTGGGGGGTTTCATACAGCAGGGCACCCCCAATCAGGGTGCTCCAGGGGCAAGGACCAAAACCCAGGATAGACAGAATCCTGGGTTTTGGTCCACTTATAGGACTAATGCAGGTAGCATCTTGCTAAGTGAAACCCCACAAGGCAACTTCCCACACACCCGGTGGTATCCTTTGGCCAGCAGACTTTAAAGCATGACAAAAGGGGATGCCGCTAAGTGTGTGTGCTCTGCCTGGCTGCTCCGCCCAGTGCATATGGAAAATGATGGGCTAACTGTGGTGTGTGACTCGGAATCAGCCGAATCAGTCTATTAGACTCTATAGGGTCGATTCAGAGACAAGTGAGAATTCTCACTCCTTGTCAGGAGAGAGTGTACATTTTTACCTGGCTCTGAATCGGCCCCAACGCAGACTATTACAGTGAATGGCAGAGTTCTCTCCTAAAAATGGAGTGAGCATTCTCACCTGGCTCTGAATCGACCCCTATGACAGGCACCAAGAGGTTTTGATCCTATTTAAAGTGGGCCAGTGACGTTTATGACTGACCCTGGTCAAAGTCTAAAAGACTCCAGGAGTGACCCCAATTCTTCTCCAGCCCTGCTGTGTGAACCCCCCACCTACCTGATCGCTGTAAAGACATAACCCGCTGCATATACTGCGGGCCATGGCCGCATCCCTCGCATTTCGCGGATGCTCCACTTTTACTATGTTAAAGTATTGTTCCAAACACGGCATACAGCTCCAATTGGACGCGAGCCCGCTCATGCACTGAGGGAAAGGTGCGTTTTACACTCAGCAGGGGCATCCCGATTTGTAAGAGGACCAATCACCTGGATGGTGCAAATCCTGGTGATTGGTCCACTCCATAAGGGTTTTCATGGTTCTTGTCCAGCTTTAATAGATCTCATACTGACAGTGACATACTAATTTCTCTTGCAGGATGGATGATACACAGCGCCTGCCGTCAGACGATGAGGAGGGAGACCTTTCAGTAGATAAAGATAAACCTGTTGGGAACCTGCATATGTTTGCTGGAGTTTATGGACCGGTACAAGGTAAGCGGCCCACTTGGTGTGGCCATACATTTGACCACACATCTAGTATATGATCACACCTGGGGGGGGGGGGGGGGGGGCTACACTAGAGGGCTCTTCTAAACATTCTCCTCCATTTACAGAGAAAGGGACCAATTTTGATGGCCTAGTTGAGGAATATTATGGTGTCCTATGATGTGGTCAGAAAAATAATCTTAGCAACAACCAAACCATGTCCTAATGTCTATGGACTGCCTAAAGCACTGCTGCCGAGTCAACTGGAACAGACCACTTTTTAGCAGGGGTGTTCCCTGCCACGGGGGAAAAAGATTTTGTGGTTTACGAGGAGTTACAGCACAGAAAGGGGGGAGGGGGGCATCGTCACCCCGCACAATGGACAACACCTTGGTGTTCTGCAGTCTCTGTGAATGGGGGGGGGGGGCATCGGCCATCGGAATGCCTGCCCCCACTGAAGGGGCAATACCATTTTGTTAAAAAAGGGGTGTCCCCCAGTTTGTGTTTTTATACTAAATCTCCAAACTATGGTGATTTGCTTCGGGGGTTTGCTAAGGGGTGACTGGCCACCTGCTTATAATTGGGTCAGCAAACGCAGTGCCCCAACTGGAAGAGCCTAGACCACTGGACTTTGTGGGATTGAGTCTCTGGGCTGTCAGGTAAGTACCCTATAATATCAGCACAATACATCAGGTCTGGTTGCTCTTTAATTACCCCAGTTTTTCAGACAGGGACCTTAACCCCCTTGGCGGTGATCGCGAGCGTGACTCGGGGTCAATTTGCGCAGTAAGTGGTGGTGACCCCGAGTCACGCTCGGGATCGATTAAGGAGCAAGAGCGGGCGGCGCAGCCTCCTTACCTTCTCCCTGCGATCCAGCGATGTCTCCGCCGCGATCGCAGGTGAGAGCCGCGGCTGCGGCGTCCGTCTCTGCTTCCGGGTTCCGTCTCTGTGAGCCGCAGAGGCTCATGGGGGCGGAGCCGTGCGTCAGAGACAAATGCAATGGCAACGCTTTCGTTGCCATTGCATTTGTCTGTATCAGAACGCCAGGGAGGTTAAAGCGGAAGAAGAGGAACAACACACATGAATTTTACATTCCAGTGTGTCGTTCCTCTCTGCGTTGGCATCCCGAATTGGGATGCCCCACTGTGTGTACCCCCCCAGGTCGCCACGTTTCACTCACCTTGCTTTTGCTCCCATGGTGCAGACTCGGCCAATAAGCGCGCTCACTGTCACTTGGCTCCCTTTGGTGCCACTGACGACTGCGTCAGCCCACCTTGCAGCCGTGGCGTGACCGTGCCGCCCATTTAGGAAGGCCGGGCTCACATGCGGCTAGAGGTGAAGAGGGATGCTGCCAGAGCGCACCGACATGGCAAAGGCTACGGGAGAGGGTGCGTGTTTCTGGGGTTCATGGGGGTTTCACACAGCGGGGAATCCCAATTCAGGATGCCCCAAGGACTGGAACACCAATGTTCCTCTTTAAAAGGTTTCAGGGCTGGGCTCCCAGTTTGCCCATAAAAACGCACCACGCTTCCAATGGCGCATGTTCGGGGGATGCGGAAGCACACGCTCCCCATCCAAAATAATGAGCTGAGAGCTTGCGCATGCACCGTTGGAGCATGGGGAGGTGAGTTTTTATAGATGAACCTGGGGTTTTACACAGTGGGGCATAGATCAAACCCTGGGCATGGAAGAAAATCCGCTTTAAAAATAACAATTTGTTCCCCTTTAGGCCTCTGCAGCTGATCGGTCCTACTCTGGCGCTCTGAACCTTTCCTGATCTGAAATTGTGTCCCCTGGTGTGCAGGTCTGTTCTCATTTTACAGGGGGCCTCTGTGACCAATTCGTACCTCCCCATCACTAGTGATGAATGAACGCCAAATCTTTCCACTGCATCGACAGGGGCATGCCGAGGCTTGGGTGTGCTGCAGTTTCTGTGAATGATGGGGGGGCGGCATTTGTCACAGAGGCCTACTCTGAAGGGAGAACAGACCTGCACCATGTGGGACTTAAATATAGGAATCAGTGAAATTTACACTGAGGAAGCAGAATGCGTGCGAGAAATGGTAAGCTTTTGTCTTTTCTTAGAGATTCAGAAGCCAAACAACAAAACAAAATGGCACTCGTCTTTTGTCCCCCGCAGCTGATTGGTGTTAGTCTGGCCTTCAGCAACTTGCCTTTCCGTGTCGCTCCCGGCCTGAACATTTATCAGCGCTTTCCGTGCCTGCCCCCCGCCATCAGTCACTGACATGGCCACGCCCTCTCCATTTAATACAATGAAGGGGGTGTGGCAGGCCTCGGCACACCCCCTCCAGTGCAGTGAATAATGAGGATTTGGAACCAATCCTGTAACTGAAGGCAGGTTAAGAGCCCAAAACGCCATCAATCCCTTCCCCATGTTCAGGCGCCAAACTTGGCCCTATATTAATACATGGCATATATATATAATATATTTATACATTTTGTACAAGAGCTCTGGCACGGGGAAAGGATAAATTCCCGATCTCTCTGTGCTATATGGTGTGTTCATACCCCCAGTCTACCCAAATGGCTGGGCGCGGGAGCGCACTTCAGCTACAGGGGTGCCGTTGATGCGGCCAGTGAGCATGTGGGTCTGGGAGCCCCAGAGAGATGATGCCTGATGATCTGGAGGGGGATCACGCGTGGGGCATCCTGAATCAGGATGCCCCAAGGTGGCTTGACCGCCCAAAAGACCAAAAGAGCTGGCCAAACAATGGTTGGTCTACTTTAAACTCTGCACCTCAGGAGACCTATGGAACACTGCCCTCTGCTGGCATTGCAGTGGAGAGCGCCTCAAGCTTCGGTCACTGTGTGCAGGGGGCAGGTGTCCATGCAATTCCTCATTGTTTGTATTTTAAAGTGGACTATAGCGGATATATGCACACCACACTTAAAGATAGTTTGCAATTAAAAATATATTTATATAGTTAATGCAGGTAAATACATGATAGTCAGTAATATCAGAATGTATAGTTGCACACATATAGCTCTTTACAAAAGGATACTGTTGCATGGAATAAGATACAATCTCCAGGATCGTGGATCTCCTCAGAAAAAAGAGAAGACATGTAACTCTAACATGAAAATATAGTAAGGTACTATGACTATAGTGAAATAAAAATATTCACCAGTAGGGTCTATGAGGAGTATCAGCACTGGTCCTGAGGAGTGAGCAAGAAGAAGTGGAGAGGTGGCTGGCCAGGATGCATTAAGGACAACAATAGTAAATGCCAGTACAGGTAAATTGCAACAATGAAGGTTTCCTGGTCAGTCCAACCATCATCCTTCCAGAAAATACAGTGCATATAATCACAAGAGTATATACAATAAGTCAAATCATGACGCGCATCATACTTTAAGCATTGCAGTAAAATGACATAACAGTTACCACAAGTATGGAGAATGTGATCGCAAGAACCTATAGCCTACGTTTCGGAACCCCCTGGTTCCTTTCTCAAGGCTGCGATAAGCGTAACACTACTACACTTCCGGCGGCGAGGTCCCGGCCAGCGTCGGTTCCGGGGCTGGATGGCAGTACAGTGGACCAAAACCCAGGATTTTGACTTTCCTGGGTTTTGGTCCTTTCCCCTGAAGAAATCCCCCAGGTCGCTGAAGTTAACTCGCCTGTTCCCGGTCCTACGGCACATGCTCGTCCAATCGGCACGCTCGGAGCCGCTGGCGTCATGACGTCTAAGGCCTACGGCCCCCGAGCGTGCTAGTGGCCGCATCCACTGCTTCCGTCTAACAGGGAGCGTGCCCGTGCCGGCCATTCACAAATGCCTGGCGTGGGCACGCGCCCTGCTAGAGGGATAGCGCGGATGCGGCTCGCGCATGTGCCGTTGGACCGGGAAGCAAGGAAAGTGTATGGGGCGACCTGGGGGGTTTCACACATCCCGAATTTGGATGTTCCGGGGGGAGGGAATTGATCAGCCCCAGAATCTTATAGATTCCCGGGCTGATCGCAGTGGGTTTTGGTCCACTTTAAGCCAAGGAGCCGGATCTCTTGAACTGGTAAATGTTATTTATAGAACCAGACCAGGCTCTTTAATTGGTACGGGGGTAATTATTTACTTAGAATCTTTCTAACTGGGAAATGACTATGCCAAGAATAAAAAGATGATAAATGATAAAGGAACAAAAAATCGATGAGAAGGTTGTTATTTTCTGATATTTAGAATATGCTGCAGCTTTATGGAGAAGCAGAGAAGAGGTACAAGTACCAGCAGAGGACTTCCTTACCTGTCCTAATGTTCTTCCATTGTTGCAGATTTCCCCATCTACCCCGGTCAGAATGTCATTGGCCGTCACCACAGCTGTGACATCACTCTACCTGCTCAGTCGGTGTCTAAGAGACACGCCATCCTCGAGGTGACTGGGGACTGCCACACCATCCGTGACCATAACAGCCTGAACAAGACCCGACGTAACAAGGTGGCCCTAAACCCGCACGTACGCTACGCCCTGTCTGACGGCGAATTCCTGCTCTTTGCCGACGTGGCCTGTCGCTACACCTTTGTGAAAAGATTGGAGACCGAGACCAGCGCTATAGAGGAGAGCGAGGATGACTCCATGTTGGTACCAGGAACTCAGGCAACGCTGGCCATTGAAAAAACACCGGCTGCAGCCATTCGGCGAATTGGACTTGGTGCTGTGCTGGCAATGGACTCCGGAGATGAAGAGGAGGAAGAAAACAAGGCTCAGAAAAGCTGGAGTGATGGAGGCGAAGGTAAGCGGAAGAAAACGGTTGGAATTATATTTGTGATCTATGCTTTTGGGGCAGGTTGCATAATATATTTTTGGTGGTTGGGATAAAGGATTTGGGCTTTATGAAAAGTTTATAGGAAGTTCCTACGCTTCCTGAAAAGCCTTTAGGTCTGATAAAGCGGATCAATCACCAGGATTTTCATCTGGTGATTGGTCCTTTTTGCGGTTTGACCACTCGGATTACCGCCTTTCCCGTGGTTCATGTGCAGGATCTCGTCCAATCGGCGCTTTATGCATAAACCGTTGGTTAGAGCTGACTGTCTGCATAGGGACCAGCGGGCAACGGCATTCCTGGTTTCCCTGCAATGTTTGCACGCTCCCGCTGCCAGCCTATCAGAATGGCTAGGAGTGAGAGTGCGCTTAAACCGGACCTTCACCATGATTTATTGAAAAGCCCAAACCCTTTAAAAAACTATTCCCCAGCATCTAAAATGAATATTTTTTAAGTAACTATTCTTTCCCCCACTGGGCTACAACTCTGTTCAAGACTTTAGGATATGGGTGCTGTGCTTTGCTCATTCAGAGCAGAGCTGCGGTCAGGAAAAAGTCAGCAATCCCAGAAAGCAGAGCAGCACAGTCAGAAGGCACTTCCTGTTTGCAGGCTGCCTGATGCTCCATGAGCCGCCATTTTGGGTGTTTAAAGGCTCATGACATGCAGTAGATGCAGGTAGGATGATTTTTAATGTGAACAATCTGTATGTACAGGGTGTGGGAAACATATAAGATAGGCTCTTATTCAAGGTGAAGGACCACTTTTAAGTTGCAGGGATGCGGTGGTGGCCTGCAAACGCTGTAAAGGATTGTGGGGGATCCAGGGGTCTCACACAGTGGGGCCTCACCAATCTGCTCCCCCCCCCCCCCCCCCCCCTCCGGTTTTACCTTTGGGCACTATTTACTCACCTAGCTAAGGGATCCATCTTCTAGGTCCCTCAGTTTCCTGGCAAAGTTCCGACGGGTGGGCCATCCCATAAGGCACTGCGCACGGCCCCCAAGCTCACGCCTGCACAGTGCCCATTAATGGGCTGCAATGGGGCCGGCCAAAAAGCCGTGAGACTTTGCTTATCCGCGTGGGACTTTGAAGAGCATGGCTAAATCGGGATGCCCTGGGGGGCAAGAAACAAAACCTTGGGATAGTCAAAATTCTGGGTTTTGTTCTGATTTTAAAGGGTCTGTAAACCTAGGAAAAAAACTTGCCTTCTCTCCCCCACAGCAGGGTCCAGCTGGTCTGCCGCTCAGAAACCTCTCATCTGCAATGAACGGAGGGGGCTGTGCACAAACAAAGTGGTGGGGAGCAGTGGGGCCACAAGCGAGCGTTGGTTGTGGCATAAGCAAATTTGGGAAAGTTGGTGGTACCCAAACCCACAACCATTAAATATCTTCTCCTTTTTAGAAGTCCAATTCGCTATCCATTGCGCCATAGAGCCATGCATAAAGAATTAGGCGTTGGTGTTCTATTAGTAAACAAAGAATTCTGGGTGCATTCTCACTGCGCCCTTTGATCCTGGAAACCAGCAGGTTTTTGAGCAGCTGACGGTCTGGAAGATGCTAAGGGATGAGGGAAGGAAAATGGTGTTTTTAATTTTTTTTTTTATTGGGGTTTGCAGTCCCTTTTAAACCGGACCTTCACCATGATTTATTGAAAAGCCCAAACCCTTAAACTATTCCCCAGCATCTAGAATGAATATATTTTCCCTGTGTTCGGTTCGGGCTGTCCCAATCCATATACGTGTGGGTATTCCGCCACCAGGTGGCGCCAGTTACTGCAAGATCCAGGGGCAGTTGTGGCCTAGAAGTAAGGGAGCAGACTTGTGACCGGAGGGTGGCGGGTTCGAATCCCGGTCCTGGGACATGACTGAAGTGCTCTTGAGCAAGGCACCTAACCCCGTAACTGCTCCCCGGGCGCCGTAATTAGGGCAGCCCACCGCTCTGGGCATGTGTACACTCACTGCACGGATGGGTTAAATGCGACGAATTCCTATGTGTGTGCAAGCATACAATGGCGATCTATGCATTATTTATTTATTTTATTTTTAGCTGTAACTCCTCCCGGCTCCAATGAATTCCCAGATTTGTCTTGCAGTAGCATTTTGCGAAGATCGTCTGGAACTCTCTCTGGATCATGGCAGTTGAGCTGGGCATTTTTAAGCCTGTCTGCCGCTGCCACCCTATTGCCTCCTATTGTTCCTGTGGACCCAGTATGCCTCCCAGCCTCGGCTGACGGGAGCAGGTGAAGGTAGGGAGAACTCTGCGGTCGGGCGTTCACAGAGCTAGGCTCGGGGCCACAGACCCTCCTGAAAGGGTAGCCGGCCATAGGCGATGGTTGGCCTATGGGGGGGGGGACCACTATGCCCTTATCCCATTGTCCCACAAGCTTTATAATTTTTTCTTGTTGTGACTGGTGCTTTGCTTACTCATCGATACTTACCTCTCCCCTCGTTCCCTCGGCTCCCCTCCATCTTTCTGTCTGCTGTGAGGGGGGGGGGAGGGGGGCCCCTCTTTGAGGCCGCGGGCTCTGCGTCTCTGCGGGAGCATGAGCTCCGCTGCCGTGGGGGAGGGGGAGGCTCCTCCGTGGGCCACCCTCCCTCCCTTCTCCTTCTCAGGCGCCACTTTTACCTCAGCTGCGGGCGCTCGCGCCGCAGCCGGGGGGCGTGGCCGTGCGATGACGTGTTCCGCGTCATAGTAGCGCGGCCTGCCCCTCGAGGTACCTTCTGAGCGCCATTTTCCCCTTGTGAGGGGGAAGCCTGAGGACGGGACGCTTTCTGGAAGTTTCTGTGCTCTGCTGCAGGGGTCAGACGATGGTACCCCTTCCTCCGCATTGGGCTTGTGGTGTGGCCACCTGCGGTCCGCGAGTCCCTCTTTTCATATCATTTATACATATTTCTGAGGTTGGTGCATAATGGAGGCTTCTGGGGATAGTGAGCTAGGGGCCCCCTCCGGGCGGGTGAAGCTCTGCTCCATGTGCGGTACCTGCCCCCTGGGCGGACTTAGCACGGTTTGTGTCACTTGCCCCAGGATCGAATTTCTGGAACATGATAGGGCGGGCGTCCCTGCCTCTAGCCCTCCCTTGCCTGCGGTCTCACCTACCCCCCCACTGCTGCAGTCCGCCCTCATTGAGGGAGAAGCCAGCAGGTGGTCCCAGGCTGATTTGGCGCACCGGGTGGCCAGCCTGGAGAGACAGTTATCTCGCACGGCCACGGGGAAGGCCACGTGTAAGAAGCGGCACATAGAGCCGGGTTATTTGGATTTTGCTTGATAATGACCTTTTTGGAGGTCGGGACTCCATGGAGGAGGGAGAGCTTTTTAGAGACTTCGCTTCCTCAGTGGATCGGTCGGTTGGTTATGACATCGAGCCCGGTTCCTCCTCCTCCTCCGAGGATATGTGACTCCCTGACAACACGGAAAAATAGCTGGCTTCTGTTTTTTGAGACCCTGCATATTGTCCCTCCTAAGGCGGCTAAGAAGCAGGGGGGAGTTATTCCGGCCTGTGAGACAGAGGATGGTCTTCCCAGAACAGGGCCATTTCTCCAACATGGTGTTTAAAGATAGGGAAAGGCATAATAAATTGCCATTAGTGCCTAAGAGTCTAGACAGGCGGTATCCTTTCCCTGAGGAGCTGATCCGCCTCTGATCCCGTCCCCCCGATGTGGATGCCCCCGTCTCGGGGTTATCCAACACTACGGTTATGCCGTCTCCCGATACTGCTTCCTTTTGCGACCCTGCTGACAGGCGCATGGATCAGCTGGCTTGTCATGCGTTCACCTTTGTGGGTGTTGGGCTTCGCCCTGTCTGTGCCGCGGCCATTGAATCTTTAGCCATCAGGAAGAAGGTGAAATGCATTGTTGATTTTGCAAGCGGGCTGAGGAGTATACAGAACTCAAAGCCTGCATGGATTTTATTGCTTTTGTAGTCTCGGCCATGGAAGATAGTGTCCGGCTTGGCGCCAGGGCCTCGGCTCTGCTTGTTGTGCTTCGTCGTTCGCTCTGGCTGCGGCAGTGGTCGACTGACGCTGCGGCCAAAAAGGCGCTCACTAGTATCCCCTTCCTGGGGCTCAGGTTATTTGGGGAGCGCCTGGACCTTCTGGCCAAGAATGGAAGACTCCCTCAGCGAAGGAAGCCTGCGCGGCCTTTTCAGGGCTCTTCGGGCTTCGCTCCTTTCGAGGAGGAAGGGGCTCTTCTTTTTCAAGTGGCCGCAGAGTTTCCTTGGGAAGAGGTAGGTCCTGCGGTCAATCCAATCCCTCCTGGGGAGCTAAGTCCAAGCCCCTGGCCAAGCCCTCTCAGGCATGAGGAGGCGCCCTCACCTATCCGGGTTGGGGGACGGCTACTGCTCTTTGCTCACATGTGGAGACAGCACGTCTCGGATCGGTGGATTCAGGAGGTGGTGTCCTCCGGGTACAAGATAGAGCTGGCAGTTTGGCCGCCCTCAAGATTTCTCCGGTCACGGGTTTCCCGGAATGCATTGACGGCGCAGGGCCTAAGGATGGCCGTTCAGAGCCTTCTGTTATTAGGTGTGATTTGTCCCCTGCCTCGTCAGGAGCGGGGACGAGGTTTCTATTCCAATTTGTTCACAGTGCCCAAGAAGGACGGAACGCTGCGACCTATCTTGGATCTGAAGGGGCTCAACAAGTTTGTCAGAGTCAGACATTTCTGCATGGAGACCTTACGGTCCGCGGTGAGCTCGCTTCGGCCTGGCGACTTCATGACCACGGTGGACATCAAGGATGCTTATCTGCACATCCCGATTTTTCAGGGACATCAGAAGTTCCTGAGGTTTGCACAGGAGGATCAGCATTACCAGTTTGTGGCACTACCGTTCCGGATAGCTTCTGCTCCCCGTGTGTTCACAAAGGTGCTGGCAGGGGTGTCATGGCCATTCTGAGGAACCGGGGCATTCCGGTTCTTCCTTATCTGGACGATTTGCTGATTGCGGCTCAGTCCCTTCAGCAGGCCGAGAGCGATACCTGGACGGTGTTAGCCACTCTGGAGGATTTCGGGTGGGTAATCAATTACCCCAAGTTGTCTATCACTCCGTCAATGGTGAGTTCCTTCCTGGGCAAGACGTTGGACACCTCTCAGGTCTTCCTCCCCCAGCAAAAGGTGGAGGGCCTCCAGACGCAGGTGCAGGCCCTACTGGCTTGTCTGCGTCCTTCGGCGAAATTGGTGGGCCTCATGGTGTCCTGCTTCGAGGCGGTGCCCTTCGCCCAGTTCCACATGAGACCTCTTCAATTGAATCTGTTGACCGGTTGGGACCAGACGCAGGAGTCTCTGGATCAGTCCCTCTTATGGTGGTTGGACTCCAGAAATCTGGTGGGCAAGTCCTTTCTGACTCCCCAGTTACCACGGACGCCAGTCTGACCGGCTGGGGGGGGGGGGGTTTGGCAAGCGCTGAAGTTCCAGGATCAGTGGGGCCCACAGGAGGCTCATCTACCCATCAATCTCCTGGAACTGAGAGCGATTCGGTTGGTACTTCTTCAGTTGATTCCTCATCTAAGGGGTCGGGCTGTGCAGGTCCACTCGGACAATCAGACAGCTGTCGCCTACATCAATCACCAGGGCGGGACTCGGAGCAAGCGAGCCCTTGGAAGTGTCTCAGATTCTGACTTGGGCGGAGGAGAATGTTGCCTGCATATCGGCGGTTTATATCCCCGGGGTAGAAAACCAGGAGGCAGACTCCCTAAGCAGGGGGACTTCTCGTCTGGGGGAATGGTCTCTCAGCAACAAGATCTTTCACGCTCTGTGTCTCCGCTGGGGTCAGCCGGACGTGGACCTGTTTGCGTCTAGACACAATCACAAGCTTCCAAGGTTCGTCTTCCTGTCAAGAGATCCTCTGGCCTTCGCCACAGATGCTCTGGCAATTCAGTGGGCGGTGTTCCGGCTCCTTTATGCATTCCCTCCATTTCCTCTCCTGGGCCGAGTGCTGCGCAAGATAGCCCAGGAGGGGGTGCCAACCATCCTGGTGGCTCCTCGCTGGCCGAGGCGGAGTTGGTTTGTGGACATAATCCAAATGTCAGTCGATCGCTACGTCATGCCCGACGACCCAGGGCTTCTCACGCAGGGGTCGCTGCGGCACCCCAATTTACAGACGCTGGCTTTGACGGCCTGGCTATTGAATCCTCAATCCTAACGGAGAAGGGGCTGTTGGGCACGGTTATCCAGACCATGATTCAGGCACGGAAGAAGTCTTCTTCCATGATTTACTACAAAGTTTGGCGTGCTTACATTTCTTGGTGTGAATCCAAGAGATTTCCTTGTCGTACTTTTTCCATTTCTAGGATTTTAGAATTCCTACAACACGGCTTAGACTTGGGTCTGCAGCTGGGCACCCTCAAGGGCCAGGTCTCGGCCTTGGCCATCTTCTTTCAAAGATCCTTTGCCAAGCATAGACTGATAGACTTTTTTCCAAGGAGTTACCCATGTTCGTCCACCGCGTAAGCCTGTACTACCGGTGTGGGATTTGAATTTGGTGCTTTCTGCGCTCCAGGGTCTGCCCTTTGAGCGTTTGTGCGACGCTGCATTGTCTGTCTTGACCCTAAAGGTGATTTTTTGGTAGCCATCACCTCGGTGCGTTGGTCAGAATTGGCCGCACTTTGTATGAAGCCTCCTTACTTTGAGCGGCATAAGGTGGTGTTTCGCTTTAAAGTGGACCAACACCCAGGGGTGATCGGCCCGGAAATCTATAAGATTCCCGGGCCGATCACCTCCCACCCCGCGGGACATCCGAGATCGGGATGTCCCGCGGGGTGAAACCCCCCAGAAACCCCAAAACATATTACCTGATCCGCCGCCGCCTCCCGCGAGAGTGACGCGCGGGAGGCGGCGGAAGCGGCTTGGACGTCCCTGTCCCCCGCCTGGACGTTGGCGGGGATTGGCTGCGGCGTTCACGTGGGAGCGTTGAGAGGTGAGTTTTTTGGGGTTTCTGGGGGGTTTCACACAGCGGGGCACCCCCGATCGGGGTGGACCAAAACCCAGGATAGTCAAAATCCTGGGTGTTGGTCCACTTTAAACCTGATTTTTTTTTGCCTAGGGTCATTTCTCCCTTTCATCTTAATGAGGAGGTTATTTTTCCATCTCTGTGTCCGGAACCGTCTAACTCTAAGGAAAGGGCCCTCCATTCCTTGGATGTGGTCAGAGCCATTAAGTATTACCTGGTTGCGACTGAATCCTTCAGGAAGTCGGATTCTATTTTTGTTCTCTCTGAAGGTGCTAGGAAGGGTTTGCCTCCGGCTAAGTCCACTCTCAGTAAGTGGATTAGACAGGCGGTGGTGCAAGCCTGCTCTGCCAGGGAGAAGGATCCTCCTTTTCGTGTTACCGCTCACTCTACTAGAGCTTTTGGTGCTTCCTGGGCTTTTCAGCACCAGGCCTCTGTTGAACAAGTTTGTAAGGCTGCTACCTGGTCTTTGGTTCATACCTTTACTAAGCTTTACAATATTGATGTTAAGGCCTCAGCTGACGCTGCTTTTGGCCGAAAGGTGCTTCAGGCGGTAGTGAAATGATCTACATGCTGTTCCGCTCTGGGGATCCCGCCTTATTATGGACACTGCTTTTGGATCCTGGTCCAGCCCGGACCGAACACAGGCAAAACCAATTCTACAGGTGAGTACTCTCGGAATTGTATTTTTACGTTTTTAGTCACTTATTATTCTTTCCCCCACTGGGCTGCAAATCTGTTTAGGACTTTAGGATACGGGCGCCGCCATCTTGACTCAGAAGTATCACACTTACTAAGAGGAGAGTGGGATAAAGTACATGGGGCGGGTTATAGCTGTGCTTTGCTCAGACAGAGCAGAGCTGGGGTCAGGAAAAGGTCAGCAATCCCAGAAAGCAGAGCAGCACAGCACAGTGAGAAGGCACTTCCTGTTTGCAGGCTGCCTGATGCTCCATGAGCCGCCATCTTGGATGTTTAAAGGCTCCTAACATGCAGTAGATGCAGGTAGGATGATTTTTAATGTGAGCAATCTGTATGTACAGGGTGTGGGAAACATATAAGATAGGCTCTTATTCAGAGTGAAGGTCCACTTTTAAGTTGCAGGGATGTGGCGGTGGCCTGCGAACGCTGTAAAGGATTGTGGGGGATCCGGGGGGGCTCACACAGTGGGGCATCCTGAAATCAGGATGCCTCAGGTGCCCTTAGTCGGCCGGCATGGATTGTCATTAGTCTGTCTTAAAGAGGAACATCGGGGAAGGTTAAAACCTCCCCCAAGCCTTATCCCATTTTTTGGGGGGAAACTTGACTCTGGTGGTACCCAAACCCACAACCATTAAATATCTTCTCATTTTTGGAAGTCCAATGCGCTATCCATTGCCCCATAGAGCCATTCATAAAGTATTAGGCGTTGGTGTTATAGTGGTGAACAAAGAATTCTGGGTGCATTCTCACTGCGCCCTTTGATCCTGGAAACCAGGAGTTTTGAGCGGCAGACCGTCCCAAAGATGCTATGGGGTGAGGGAAGGTAAGTGGTGTTTTTTTCTTTTAATTGGGGTTTGCAGTCCCTTTAAGAACCTCTTTAATGGTTTCATTTTAAAGTGGACTTTTAACCACACATACCAGCCATGTCCCTTAGGGCAGCTGCATTCCCAGGCCAGAATCCAATCCGAAAGAGGTATGTATCATTCATTGGGAGGGAGGGGGGCCATGGTAGACATACAGCCTACCTAGAGCATGTATATCCTCTTTAAAATGACTTTATTGGTATATTTATATGGTATATACCACTTTTCTAATGGTCTTCTTTATATTTGTACGTTTAGGCGGATCCAGAGATGCTCAACGAGCTTCTGAAAGTGGACCCATTTCCCCTCCAATTACCGACACCATTGTACCTGAAAGGTGAGACTTTGTAACTGGAGTTTAATTTTCTTTCACACATGACCAATGTATCATTTCTGATATAAAAGTGGACCAAAACCCAGGATTTTCACTATCCCGGGTTTTGTTTTGTCCCCCTGGGCCACCCCAGTTTTAGAAACCCACCAGGTCGCCGAGGCCACGTTGTGGCTAGAGCTACCTGCTGGAATCCTAGCCACACTTGTGAGCGGTGCACACTGACAAGCCGGGGAGTGAATGATGCCAGTTGCGCATGGGCTCGGGGGCAGAGTGGGGCATTCCAGTTCGCGATGCCCTGCGGGAGGGAGTAGGCCTGCCACAAGTTGATGCCATTAAAGCCAAAACCCACCCTGGAGTCAATAAGACTCCAGGGTGGGTTTTGGCTTTAATGACATCAACTTGTGGCTCCTATTTGTCACATATTCAGTTCCCTGGATTGTTTGTGCTGTTAAAGCAATTTACCACCCAAATGATAAAACAAAAGGGTACTCGCCTTTTGTTCCCCGGCAGCTGATTGGTCCTACTTTGGCGATCAGCAGCTCACGTTATCACTGGCATGCATCCTGCACCGGTCTGGCCTAAATGGCCGTTGTATACTTGCCCACTCGTGAATTCTTGCTCCACATTTAACCCATGCATGCATTGAGTGTACAAATGCCTGGAGTGGTCGGCTGCCCTAATTATGACAACCAGGGAGCAGTTGGGTGCCTTGCTCAGGAGCACTTCAGTCATGTCCCATGGTCGGAAAAACAAACCTGAAACCCTCCGGTCACAAGGCCGTTTCCTTACCTTTTGGCCACGACTGCCCCCTTGTAATCAACGGAAGGCCATGAACCCAACATGGAATTGCTGGTGCCTGGAGTTCGGGACCGCTGCCGTGGTATGTGGATCAGGTGAGTTGCTGATCATCGGGGTAGGACCGATCAGCTGCGGGGGGCTCAAGATGATTACCCTTTTTGTTTATCTGGTTGGTCAATCCCATTTGAAGTGGACCATAACCCAGCGCGATTGGCCCGGGAATCTATTAGATTTCCTGGCCGACTAATTTCCCCCCCCCCCCCCCCCCCCCCGGGGCATCCAAAATGTGTAAACCCTCCCCCCCCCTAGGTCGTCCTGTACACTTACCTTTCTTCCCGGTCCAACGGCGCATGCACGAGCCACGGCCGCATCCCCACTATCCCCTCTACCAGGGCGCGTGCCCGCACCAGGCATTTGTGAATGGCCGACGCAGGCACGCTTCCTGTTAGAGGGAAGTGGGGGATGCGCCCGCCAGCACGCTCAGAGCTGCTGGCCTTATACGCTGGTTTTAGATGGTGTGAGATGTCTGAGCACTCTGGCACTTCTCGGAATGCCCAGATCCAAGTCCCGTGCTGCTTGCACAGTCACCACTCGCTTCTATTCAGTGGACCATGGACCGACCGCACCACTGTCACAGGTGCTATGGCACGCCCCCATCTGTTGCTGTGAATGGAGGGTGGATAGTTTCTGTGATGATGGCGCGGGGCAGTCCATCAGATATTGATGGACACAAGTTGAAGAAGGTGGCAGCTATGTGAGCTGTGTAGGACTTGGATCGGGTTGTTCGTCCCAGAATTGATGACAAGTGGGTATTCTGCCACTAGGTGGTGCTCGACTGCAAGATCAAAGGGTGTCGCTCCTCCCGGCCCCCTATAAAAGTAGGTGTCTCACTATGATTCCCCAGTGTTCATCTTGCAGTCTGCTACTGAAGATCGTTGGATACTCTCTCCTGGATATTGCAGCTGAGTGGGGCCTCCTAGCCCCTCGGCTGCTGCGGATCCTATTCCCACTGATCCTGTGGACACACTACTGCCTCCCAGCCTTGGCTGATCGGGATGGTGAAGGTAGGGAGAACGCCGGGGTCAGGCGTCTGTCAGAGCTAGGCTCTGGGCCGCAGACCCAGTCTAAAGGGTAGCCGGCCATAGGCTGATGGTGAGCCTATGGGTGGGGGGGGGACCACTTATGCCCTCTGGCTTCATTTCCATTTATCCCACAAGCTTTTTTGTTATTGTGTGTGTGTGATTGTGATTTACTTTTTAATTGCGCTGGCCATACTTGCCTCCCTCACTCCCAGGTGTTCACCAAGGTGTTGGCTGGCATCATGGCTATTTCGAGGAACCAGGGCATTCATATACTGCCTTGTCTGGACGATTTACTGATTGCGGCTCAGTCCCTTCAGGAGTCCAGGAGTTCGAGGAGTTTGGATAGGTTGTCAATTACCCCAAGTCTTCGATCACTCCCTCAACGGTGAGGTCCTTCCTGGGCATGATGTTGGACACCTCTCAGGTCAAGGTATTCCTACCACAGCAGAAGGTGGTGGGTCTTCAGACGCACATGCAAGCCTCGCCCAATTCCACATGAGACCTCTTCAATTGAACCTGTTGACCGGCTGGGACCGTATGCAAGAGTGGCTGGAACAAGAATTTTCTCTGTCCCCCCTGGCCAGACAGTCCCTCTTGTGGTGGCTGGACCCCAGAAACCTGTTGGTGGGCAAGTCCTTTCTGACTCCCTGGTGGGAGATAGTTACCACGAATGCCAGTCTGACCGGCTGGGGAGGCGTCTGGCAGACGCAGAAGCTCCAGGGTCAATGGGGTGTACAGGAGAACCACTTGCCCATAAATCCCCTAAAGCTGAGAGCGATCCGGTTGGTGCTTCTTCACTTGACTCCCCATTTAAGGGGTCGTGCGGTCCAGGTTCGCTCAGACAATCAGACGGCTGTCGCCTACATCAATCACCAGGGCGCCTTCAAGGAGGTGACCCAGATTCTGACTTGGGCAGAGGAGAATGTTCCATGCATCTCGGCGGTTTACATCCCCAGGGTAGAGAACCAGGAGGCAGACTCCCTGGGCCACGGGGCCTCTCGTCTGGGGGAACGGTCTCTCAGCAACAAGATCTTTCAAGCTCTGTGTCTCCGCTGGGGCCAACCGGATGTGGACCTGTTTGCGTCCAGACACAATCACAAACTCCCAAGGTTCGTCTCCCTGTCCAGAGATCCTCTGGCCTTCGCCACAGACGCTCTGGCAATTCCTTAGACTGAGTTCAGGCTCCTTTATGCATTCCCTCTGTTTCCACTCCTGGGCTGCGCAATATAGCCCAGGTGGGGGTACCAACCATCCTGGTGGCTCCTCGCTGGCCGAGAAGGAGTTGGTTTGCGGACATAGTTCAGATGTCAGTGGATCGATACATTATGCCTGACTACCAAGGGCTTCTCACTCAGGGGTTGCTGCGGCACCCCAATTTACAGACGCTGGCTTTGACGGCCTGGCTATTGAGACCTCAATCCTGATGGAAAAGGGGCTATTAGCCACGGTTGTGCAGACCATAATTCGGGCGCGGAAGAAGTCTTCTTCCATTAATTACTACAGAGTTTGGCATGCCTACATTGCTTGGTGTGAATCCAAGAGTCTCCCTTGTCACACATTTTCTATTTCTAGGATCTTGGAGTTTTTACAACACGGTTTAGACTTGGGTCTCCAGCTGAGCACACTCAAGGGCTGGGTCTCGGCCTTGGCCATCTTTTTCCAGAGATCCTTTGCCAATCATAGATTGATCAAGACTTTTTTCCAGGGATACACCCACGTACGTCCACCGCGTAGGCCTGTATTACCGGTGTGGGACTTGATTTTGGTACTTTCTGCTCTCCAGGGTCCTCCCTTTGAGCCTTCGTGCGATGCTGCATTGCCTATTTTGACCGTCAAGGTGGTCTTTTTGGTAGCGATCACCTCGGGGCCTTGCGTGTCTTTGGCCGCACTTTGTATGAAGCCTCCTTGTTTTGAGCGGCATAAGGATAAGGTGGTTTTCGTTTTAAACCTGATTTTTTGCCTAAGGTTGTTTCTCCCTTTCATCTTAATGAGGAAGTGGTCTTGCCTTCCTTGTGTCCAGCACCGACTAATTCTAAAGAAAGGACCCTCCATGACTTGGATGTGGTCAGAGCCATTAAGTATTACCTGGTTGCGACTGAATCCTTCAGGAAATCGGATTTGCTCTTTGTCCTAACAGAGGGTTCTAGGAAGAGTTTGCCTTCAGCCAAGTTCACTCTTAATAAGTGGATCAGACAGGCGGTGGTGCAAGCATATTCTGCCAAGGGGAAGGAACCCCCTTTTCGTATTACAGCTCATTCTACTAGAGCTATATTGTGCTTCCTGGGCTTTTCAGCACCAGGCCTCTGTTGAACAAGTTTGTAAGACCGCCACTTGGTCTTCAGTTCATACCTTCACCAAGTTTTTACAAGGTTGATGTTAGGGCCTCAGCTGATGCGGTCTTTGGCCGAAAGGTGCTTCAGGTGGTAGTGAAATGAACTACATGCTGTTCCGCACTGGGGTCCCGCCCTAATGGACACTGCTTTTGGATGTCCCAACTGTCATCACTTCTGGGACGACCTGGACTGGATATAGTGAAAAATACAATTCTGTGAAACCTGTAGAATTGTTTTTGAATATATCCAGTCCTGGTCTTCCCACACTGCCCTTTGTTCATTATCTCTTTTATGGTGATTACCATTTTTGTATTGGACCGTTGTCCTTCATTTTTTTGTTGGAGAGAGTACATGCTGAAGCTATGTGAAGTAACATGGTTTCTTGGCCTCCCGGCCTCTCTCTTTTCTTACTGCTTTTTAACCACTGGGGAATCGTAGTGAGACACCTACTTTTATAGGGGGCCGGGAGGAGCGACAGCCTTTGATCTTGCAGTCGAGCGCCCACTTGTCATCACTTCTGGGATGACCTGGACTGGATATATTCAAAAACAATTCTACAGGTGAGTTTCACAGAATTGTATTTTTTTATTTTATAGTTTTGAATAGATTTTAGGATAGATTAGATTTGCTTTATTGGTCTTTTTGCTACTTGTGATTCCCATGGGAGAGATTTTCTGGTTTATCAGGAAAGTTTTCTGTGCCATATTTTGTGCTGGGCAATACCTTTTTTTCTGTTAAAGTGGACTAATACCCTGGATTTTGACTCTCCCGGGCCTTGGTCTTTGCCCCCCCGGGCACCCCGATGTGGGATGCCCCTGTGTGAAAACCCCTCAGGTAGGCCACTTCAAGTCGCCTTTCTCCGGTCCTATGGCGCATACATGTCCTCCGGTCCAATCTGCACATTCGATTGCTCTGACGCAAACTCTTCTAGGCTCGTCTTTGCTACCCTCTTAACGGGAAGCATGTCTGCGCTGGCCAACCACAAATGCCTGGCACGGGTGCACGCACTGCTAAAGGTAGAACAGGGAGTGACTGCTGCTCGCGCATGCACAATTGGATCGAGGGGAGAGAGTCAAGGGGCCCTGGAATCTTACAGATGCCTGGGTATTTGGTCCACTTTAAACTCTCTAGAATAGATACCCCCCCCCCCCCCGACAGAAGACAGAATTTCAGACTTTAGGTAGTTGCTGAGAAAATGTCTTCTAATATGTGTTCCCACACCAGTATTGTTTCTCTTCTTTTTCTTTTCCTAGTGATGAGGAAGTTGATATGTCAACTTCTGAAACTCCACTCCCATCCTTTCACCTGCACTGTGACAGTGACACGGACAATCATGAGACTTCACGGAGAAGCTCATTCATACCATCCTCATTGAACACAGTCCCCTCATCACCTGTAAAAGAGACAGAAAAACAGGAAAGCGGCAGATTATCATCTGTAAACAAAGATGAGTCTTTACATCGATCTGCTGAGAAAGAAACAACAGAAAAAGATACTTCTGATGTTTCTGAAGCTAAAAAGGACACAACAGATGCTGTAGCAGATGATGGCATATCTAGTAGTAGTGGAGATGATCAGGACATTGCGGATGCTGAGTTAAAAGATAACGGAAACCGTGACAACAGAAATCTAGAGGACACAGAAAACAATGCAGAGCAGAGTAAAATCTTGAATGTAACATTACCTAGAAGTCCAAGAGTAAAGGGCAGCGAAGATGAGACTTCAGGGGACACTGTACCAACTGCTGCTACTGAAACTGATCTAGACCATGACGCCAATGCTGAAGAATGCAACTTTGCATTGGTGGAAAGGGGTAAAGTAGAGGTAGATTTTTGTTTAGACAGTGATACGGATGTGGATGAAGATGACATTGTCACATCCAAATCAGATATAAAGAAATCGGACACAACTGAAACCAAATCTAAAGAAGATCCAGAACAAATTGGGATAAGTGTTGCTATCTCTGATATCGCAAATGTTGATGAGAAGGAAAAGGTAACTTCTGGGGCAGTTTTACAACAAGTAAAAGTTGGTGAAATTACCATTGATAGCGACACAGATGTGAAAGAGAACACTAAGGCAGCAAATATAGGAAATGTTGCAACGAAGACCGAAAATGATGTCTCTCTTGCTGATGGTACTGTGGATGGCCTTCTGCTGTCCAAAGTAACCTCTGGCCACGACCTTGCTGACCCCAGCACAATTATTCAAGAGAATAAGGAAGACCTCCATGTTGATAGTGACACTGATGTAGAAGATGCTGATACAACTAGATCTGATGTTGCCAATGTGAAACCTGTGGATTCCAGCACAATTATTCAAGGGAAAAAGGAAGAGTTCCATGTTGATAGTGACACTGATGTAGAAGATGCTGATACAACTAGATCTGATGTTGCCAATGTGGAACCTGTGGACTCCAGCACAATTATTCAAGAGAATAAGGAAGACCTCCATGTCGATAGTGACACTGATGTAGAAGATGCTGATACAACTAGATCTGATGTTGGTAATGCAGACCCTGTGGACTCCAACAAAATTAGTCAGGAGAAAAAGGAAGACTTCCATGTCGATAGTGACACTGATGTAGAAGATGCTGATACAACTAGATCTGATGTTGCCAATGTGGAACCTGTGGACTCCAACAAAATTAGTCAAGAGAATAAGGAAGACTTCCATGTTGATAGTGACACTGATGTTGAAGATGCTGATACAACTAGATCTGATGTTGGTAATGCAGAACCTATTGACTCCAGCAAAATTAGTCAAGAGAATAAGGAAGACTTCCATGTCGATAGTGACACTGATGTAGAAGATGTTGGTGTCTCCAGTACAGAAGTAAGGCAGTATTTGGATTCCAAACCCAAAGATATATTAGTCAAGGACACTAAAGAGGCAATAAACCTAGACAGCGACACAGATGTGGAGGAGGATGTTAATGCATCCAGTACAGAAGTTGCCAAAGAGAAGGAAGACTCAAAAACAAATGAACCCGAGGTTAAAGAAGATTTACATATGGTCAGCGACATGGATGTGGAGGAGGATGTTAACGTGTCCAGTACAGAAGTTGCCAAAGAGAAGGAAGAACCAAAAACAGTTGATAAAAAGGTCAAAGAGGATTTACATTTAGACAGTGATACAGATGTAGAGGATGACGACCAGGCACCTGGATCCTCCAGTGCTTTACCAAAAACAGGCATTGGCGAGTTGAAGACTGAGACAATCAAATTTGACAAGGCTGACCATAAAAATGCAGCTGTACTTATTCTGGATAGTGACACTGACGAAGATGATGAGATATCTGCAGGAGCAGGAATGGAGAAATCTGAAGAACACGAAGTCTCTGAGGAAAACCCCATTGATAAAAAGGAACCTGTGGCAGCAAATGAAGCGGCTGCATTACACACAGACAGTAACACAGAAGTGGATGAGGATGATGGAGCTGCGGAATTAGATGAAACGCAGGCACCGGAGGTGGATCTCCTTAGTACTGACGTTTCTTCAAAAGAGGAGGGAAAGCTGGAGAACGCTTCTGTATCTTCAGGCAGTGAAACGAGTAGTGCGGTTAATGTTTCTGGAGTTGAGGTCCCTAATGTCGTTGCTCAAGGCAGATCATCGGAAGAGGAGACCCCGAAAACAGACTCTGAAGGTAAGCTTTACTCGTCCTAGCTTGTCTACGTGACCACTGATCCAAGGCTGGCAATAAAAATTCCTTTAATAAACCCTAGCCTTCCTTCCTTGCTGCATGATCTGCCTCAATTTCTGGTCTTCTCACTTTCAATACTGGTATAGGTCAAAACAAATGTTACTTTTTTAAACATCCCATATATAAATGACCTGGAGTGTTGCTCCATTCTGCATAATCTATGTTATAATCAAGGGCCTTACAGGGTCACTAAGCAGCGAGCATGTGTCTCAGAATTCTTTGAGCCATGACCAACGCTCACTGTAGGTCGTGGCCCCACACTCCTGCCAGACGATGTGCCTATGCTGAGCCCCCTCCATTCATTGCATTCTGCAATTTTGCAATGTATTGGTAGTGCCGTGCACCGTAATTGAGGGGTGGGAAAGTGCTGGAGGCATCAGGAGCACTGCGCTTATAAACCAGAAGGTCCCTAAGCAGCAGGCCAGCCGGGAGAAAAGTTGAGTGCTGTTTTTTTATTTATTTTTTTTTATTTTGGGTTTAGTGAACATTATTTTAATTTTGCTGTCCTAGCAGTGGCTCTCATACTGATATCCAACCGGTTAAAACTGCAGATAGAAGTCTTCTCTTCATAGTTGAAATTTCAAAACCTGCATTAAAGTGGACCAACACCCAGGATTTTGACTATCCTGGGTTTTGGTCCACTTCGGTGGGGCACCCCTGTGTGAAACCTCCCAGAAAGCCCCGGAAACTCACCTCACCCCGCTCCCACGTGACCGCTGCATCCAATCCCCGCCGACGGACAAGCGGAGCGCGTCCGCCGCCGCCTCCCGCGTGTCCCTCTTACAGTGAGCGCACCCGCCATTCACAAACGGCCAGCGCGGGAGCGCGCCCTGCTAGAGGGACGCGCGGGAGGCGGCGGACGCGCATGCGCCGCTGGAACGGGGAGAAGGTAGGATTGTGGGCTCCCTGGGGGGTTTCAGATCCAGATCAGATCCCTCCCCATGGGGCATCCGAAATCGGGATGTCCCGCGGGGAGGGATCTGATCGGCCTGGGAATCTTATAGATTCCCGGGCTGATCCCCCCTGGGTGTTGGTCCACTTTAAACCGGACCAACAGCTGTTTTTTCTTTAACAGGTGTTCCCAGAACACCCAATATGCTTCTTAGCCTCGAGCCTGCGCCGGGAAAGGAGTCCTGCAATTGGCTGCTGGATTGCCACGTAGGCCATGGAACGACCCGTCCTTGGGCACCTTGGCGGGCAACCATGGGACTCCTTTCTTGGTGCAGGCTCTGGGTGAGGGTAAGCATATTGGGTGTTCTGGGGGGTAATGCACGGAGGGGGGTCCAGCATTCGGAATGCCCCCCCCCAGCTTATTTTTATGCATTGTCTGTGCGACCAACACTTGTTAAAGCCAGGTGGCTTTTGATGGTCTAGGCCAGCAGTTCTCAACCTTTTTATGTCAAGTACCCCCTAGCGACAAGCAGTTGCAACCAAGTCCCCCGAAAAGGGTGAGGGGGGATCGATAATGTTACCAAAATAAGTAGGTCGCTGACCTTGAAGTGCTCTTTGAAGCAAGAAAAAATATTTTACTGTTGTTATAATATACCAGACTTATCAGCTACTCTGTTGGTGCACTCTTGAACATTGCTGAGTACCCCCTGGGGTACGCGTAGCGGACCACAGTGGTCTAGGCAACTGAACTGACTTCCACTTTGGCTTTCTTGGCAATTTCTCTGTAGGACAGGCTTACGCTTCCAAGGGTTAGAATTGTTTTTCTTATTATGTAATTGCCCTTTATTGGCATTATGATAGCAACGTGCTCTGTCCTAAAGAGCAAAACTATCCAGTTCCTACCCTAGGGGGCGTTGTATTGCTGCCTGTTTCACGAGTTCTAAAGAATCACAGGGTTTGAAAGTAATCTTCAAAGTTTAAAACACCTGTAGTAGTGGTTTGCATCCAATCCTGTGCTATAGAGCAGCTGCCCTTTATTCCCTTTAATAGAAAAAGCTCAAATGGAAGAATTGAGTAAATGATTTTACAGTAAGCACACTAAAATCTAACTTTTTTTTAGAGTAATATTGTGTATATTTATATTGAAATATGTTTTATGCGTCTTTATATGATTTGTGTGAAAGGTCCTGACTTTGAAATGATGGCCACTCAATGCTACCTAGAACCTCCGGAGCCAGAGTCTGATTTACCAGGTAACAACACTTATTCTTTTAACAAGCTGCTTTATAGTTGTTTATAGTAGGTTGAGCAGATTGACCTACATTCACATTTTGGCTTGGCATGCTTCCCTGACATCTGCACCCACCGCGCCCTGCTCTATCTGCAATGACTGCTTGATCCCCTATTTCCAATACTTAAAGTAGTGCCTGTTTTGTGGCTGCACAAATCTGTCTCTTTCTTATGCCTCAGAAGAGTCTGTCCAACAATTGCAACAACATACTGTTCATCATTCTCTATTTTGCTCAGTTACTTACCCCCTGCTGGTCTCTGCTCTAAGTCATAGCCCATCAGGAACCTGCAGCCTTCTCAGCAAAGCCAAGTTAGTGTACATGCAACACCCTCTTCTAAGCACTATAATACTCAATATGCAACCACGCCCAATTCCCCAGGATTTTCTGAAATACAGCGCAAAATAAAAGTTCTGAGCTTTGGGGGCTCTGTTTTTAAAAATGTACAAAAAATTATAACTTGGGAGCTTTAGGGCAATTTATTATATAGTTCCTTTCCCTGCCTTGACAATTTCAAAAGGAATAAACAAAAGTCCACAGCTGGTCCATCCAGCTCTGGGGTTGATAAAAGTGATAAAGATTTAAGATTGAGTTCCTGTAATATTCATTCAGCGGCGGCACAGGCAACCCCTCGTGTCACTCATAATGCCTCTAGCACATCTATCCCCCTTTAGTACAATGGTGTGGGAGTGCTGGAGTTTCTATAGATCTAGAAACTGGTGAAAACAGGGCTAAATTACCCAGACACCGCTAAGAATGATTGACTTAAAAATTCATGTTGATTAATAAATAATACATTTATTAGATATGTTAATGAAAAACAAAACTAGACTGACATACTGTTAAAAGATTTTGACTATCCCAGGTTTTGCTTTTTCCTGCTGGGCACCCCGATTTGGTCACCCAGTAAAACGAAACTTTCTCTGGCCCTACTGGGTCTGCGCAGGCTCTCGTCCAATCAGCACGCTCACTGTGCTCATCTATTTCAGCTAACAATCTGCTAAGGGACGATTGTAGTTGAAAAATGCATAGTGTGTCGGTGGCTGCATCCCCGCTAGTCTCTAGCAGGGTTTGTGCTTGCACTGGCACCCACAAAAACCTGGCGTGGGTGCGTGCCCAGCCCAGCTGAAGGTATTGCTTACAGCGGACGCGGCCTGCACTATTGGAATGGGGAGAAGTTTGTTATTCTATGTGTGTCACACACCCCACTTCAATCATTAATTATTACACTTGGGTAACTCCACCAGCAGGTGGCGACGTGCAGAGAAGTCATGAAAAACAAGCCCCTCCTGGTCTATACATACCTGGTACCTCTCACTCATTCCCCAGTGTTTCTTCTCTGCAAGATGGCGACAAGACAGAAGAAAGAAGTCTCCTGCTTGCAGGTAGCCGGGGTATCACCCCGCCCCCCCCCCCCCCATGGTCTATTTCTGCCCGGTTTTCTTTTATTTCTAGTCCTGATTAATTGGTAGCCTCCCAGCTTAGGCTGGTGGCCGGGCAATGGTAGATGGCACTTATAAGTGCCCAGGAGATTAGCTCCTCCGCTCGTCCCCATATTATGGGGCATAGCGGTATTCCGGCCGTGGTGATCCGGATGTGGGATGCCCCAGTGTTAGGTAGGTCAGGTCCCCCTTTTGGCTTTCCCCTGTAGCTTTTATGATTTTTATTATTAATTTTTTTATGTGTGTGTGTTTGTGCATACTGCGGCGGCCCGCCTGGCTTTGCTGATTGGGGGGGCTTCCTTAGCCCCCGGGACGGCTGCTTTCGGTGTTCGGGGGGGGGGCGGGTCGGGCGGCGTGGTGCCACCGGCCCACCGCCCTTCTCCGGAGGTCAGGCGCCATACTCCGGCGCCTGCCTCGCGGTCTGATCTCCAGGCGGTGGGCGGGGACGGGCGGCGCGATGCGCCGCCGGTCCGCTTGGCTGTCGGGGCGCCGAGTGTCAGTCTCGGCGCTCGCTGGCGAGGTATTCGGTGCAGGCGGGTCCGGGCGGCGTGTAGGCCACCGGCCCGCCTGACGGCACTTGCGAGCGCCATTCTGTGGCGCCCACTGTTGGCGCGGTTTCGGAGGGGTGGGCGGGGCCGCGTGCTGCGCGGCCCGCACCGTGTCTGACGGCCTGGTGAGGGGCGGGGCCACAGCGTCTCCCGCTTCTGGCTGGGCCCGCCCTTCGTCTCCACGATCTCCTCCGGGGCGCAGCCGCCATTTCTGCTCTGAGTCAGGTAGGCGGTTTTGTGCTTGGCCTTCCAGGGGTTAATGTCCGGGGGGGGGGACAGCTCGAGTTTGGCCCCCTTCCTCGCCGTTTAGGGGGGGGGCGGCATTCCCCTTTTCCCGGCTCTGGGCCCCTGCTGCCCTGGGCCATGCCAGTTTTTAGTGTATATTTATGTATATATGTATATGTACTCCTTTATTTCCCCTTTCATATATATGTTTATATATATTTATATATATATAAAATTGGTTTTCTATGTTCTATGCAGATTCCTTTGTCTCTTCATTGATATAGTTATCCAGGTGCTTATTGTGTATTGGTTGACTGTGTCTTTGGTCTCTCAGATCCCGGGATCCCACGCTGCAGGGCTCTCCCGGTCTTGGATACCTGGCTAGTTGGGGGGGCCATTGTTTGAATTGCTGAATTCCGATTTTTTTGAGCTTAGCTATTTAGTCAGCACTGAAGGGGCATCCCGGGTCGCTTTAGGCGTAAATCCCTGTTTACTGCATATACCATAATTTCACCATATGGAGGCTTCCAAAAGATACCGGAAATGGCTCTTCGGGGCAGTCCAGGCTCTGTGGGGGGTGTGGGGCTCCGCTCCCAGGGGATGATGTCATTCTATGTATTCCATGTGCACGGCGAAACATTGAGCGCCAGTCCGGCACCCCGGTGACCGGTACGTCCTCGGCCGCACCATCTCCCTCCCCTTCTCGCCTGTTCCGGACCGCGTGTGACGTAGTCGTTGGGGGTGATTCGCAGTCCGAGGTTTGCGCCTGATTGGCCAGCCTCGAGAAGATGTTTAACCGCTGTGGTCGCTCAGAAGGCTCCGGCTAAGCGGAAACACCTGTCCCTGCCTCCGCCGAACTCAGATGAGGAGGTTATTGAGGACCTGGATTGGCCGGATGGGCCCCTTGAAGAGGGCGAGCTCGTTGAGGAAGTTAAGAAAAAAAAAAAAAATCCAGAGGGCCAGAAGTTGCTGGGTGCTGAGGGTGGCCAGTCTGAAGGGCCTGTCCTGGATACGTCTTCCATTCTGGCCCAAATGTTTGAGGTTTGGATTTGGACCCTCCTGAAGCTGCTTCTCGGCCTAAGGGTCAGCTTTTTGGGGTGTCCAAGCCGCGCTTGGAGTTTCCCAGTTATCAGCATTTTGGGGCATTGCCCTTAAGTAATGGGAGCAACCTACACGTCTTGTAGGGGTGCCGCCTAGCTGGGATAGGAAGTATCCTTTTCCGGCGGACTTGGTGATGCGTTGGTCTGTCCCTCCCGAGGCTGAGGCTCCGGTTTTGGGACTATTAATACGGCGGTTGTACATTCTCCTGACACGAGTTCTCTTAAGGACGGCGAGGAACGCCGGATTGATCGGCTGGCCTGCCATGGTTTTGTCTGTGCGGGTTCGGTCTTGAGGCCTGTTTGTGCTTCGGCACTTTTATTGTTGGCGGTCAGATCTATTGTCAGGGATTTATGTGTGGATCTTGATCCTACTCGTGATAAGTTTCTTTTATTCTTGCCGCTCAGGATGATGCCATGTTATTGCGTGGCAGGGCTACGGCTCTGTTGGTGGCTATCCGCCGCTCGGTGTGGCAGTGGTCTGCTGATTTTAATTCTAAGAGATCGCTCACGGCTCTTCCCTCTCGGGGTTTGAGACTTTTCGGTGAGCAGCTTGATTCTGTTGCCAAGGGAGGTAAGTTACCTCAAAGCAAGATATTTCGTCGCTCCTTTTGGGGGGCGGTCCCCTTTCAATCCTTCCTTTCGGGGAGCCAGAGCCGGCAGGGGTGCGGGCTTCTTGGCTTCCAGGGGTGCCAGCTGGAACAGGGGTATTGGCCACGGCCGTCCCGTTCACGTTTGGGGCGCTAAGCCCAAGCCAGCTGCCAAGCCCGCTCAGCAATGAGGGGGCGCCTTCACCCTTACGGGTGGGGGGACGGCTGCGACTCTTCTCCCGGGTCTGGGACCAGGAGGTCTCGGACAGATGGATCCGGGAGGGGGTGTCGGCCGGTTTCAAGCTGGAGTTCGAGTCCTGCCCTCCTCCAAGGTTTCTTTTCAGGTATCGTGTCCCTTCAGATCCTTTGGCCGCACAGGGGCTCCTGGCGGCGGTAAGGAATCTTCTGGAATTGGCAGTCATCTGCCCGGTCCCTCCTTCGGGGGTGGGGCGCGGGTATTATTCCAATCTCTTCACTGTACCCAAAAAGGATGGGTCGTTCCGCCCCATCCTGGATTTGAAGTTTTCTCAACCGGTTTATTTGTCCCCGGAGGTTTCGCATGGAAACTCTGCGGTCTGCGATCAGTTCTCTTCGGCAGGGGGACTTTATGATGTCCATAGACGTCAAGGATGCATACCTTCACATTCCGATCTTTCCGGCTCACCAGAGGTTTCTTCGCTTGTGGTGGAGGATCGGCATTTCCAGTTTGTAGCTTTTCCATTCGGCCTCACCTCGGCTCCAAGAGTGTTCACCAAGGTGTTGGCGGGCGTGATGGCTCTGCTCAGAGCTCAGGGAATTTGCATTGTGTCTTATTTGGACGATCTTTTCATCATGGCTCCGTCATTCAGTCAAAGCGGATGTGGACACCAGCACGGTGGTGTCTATGCTGGAGAGGTTCGGCTGGGTGATCAGCTACCCCAAGTCCTTTCTGGTTCCGGCCAGGATGGTGGCCTTTCTGGGGATGTCCCTGGACTCTTGCCAGCACAGAGTTTTTTCTACCTCAGGCCAAGGTTCTTTTGAGTCAGGAATTGGCGCAGCTTCTTCTTTCCAATCCTCGCCCGTCCATCCGGGTAGGGATGAGACTGGTGGGGTTGATGGTAGCCTCTTTCGAGGCAGTTCCCTTCGCGAGGTTTTACACGCGGACGCTTCAGCTTCATCTGTTGGCGTCTTGGGATCGGCGACCGCGGTCGTTGGATCGGTCCTTCCGGATGTCCCCCCAGGTTCGGCAGTCTCTACTGTGGTGGTTGGTCTCGGACAATCTCTTGAAGGGCAGGTCATTTCTGACCCTGCTTTGGGAAACTGTCACCACGGACGCCAGTTTGTCAGGAGGGGGAGGTTTCTGGAAGGATCTTCGGTTCCGGGGGCGGTGGGGTCCTCTGGAAGCCCACTTGCCCATCAATGTGTTGGAGTTGAGAGCCATCAGGTTGGTTCTGTCTCACTTGACGCAGCATTTACAGGGCTTGCCTGTTTCAGGTTCGTTCGGACAGTCGGACGGCGGTTGCTTACATCAATCACCAAGGAGGGACTCGCAGTCTGGGTGCCCTCAGAGGGGTGTCTCTGATCCTAGTTTGGGCAGAGACTCTTGTTCCTTGCATCTCGGCAGTGTACATTCCAGGAGTGGAATACACGGAGGTGGACTTTCTGAGCTGGTGTTCTTCTTGCCGGGGGAAAGGTCTCTCCACCCCCAGGATTTTCGGTCGCTTTGTCTCCGATGGGGGACGTCGGAGGTGGATCTGCTCGCCTCTCGTCACAATCACAAGCTTCCGACATTCGTGTAGCTTTTCCATGATCCTCTGGCTATGGCGGCGGATGCCATGGCTCTGAGCTGGTGGGATCTGGGGATCCTTTATCTGTTTCCTCCGATCCCCATGCTAGGCAGGGTGCATTCTTGTGGCTCCAAGGTGGCCAAGGCGGGTGTGGTTCGCAGACATGGTTCGTCTGGCAGTGGATTAGTTCGATCTGCCTCTTCGGCCGGATCTCCTCACTCAGGGTCAACTGTGCTACCCCAGTTTACCATCGCTGGATTTGACGGCTTGGCTGCTGACATCTCCATCTTAATGGAGGAGGGTCTTTCGGATTCGGTCATTCGGCCTCTTATTAGTGCCAGAAAGAGATCCTCTTCTTCCATCTATTATAGGGCTTGGAGATCTTATATTGATTGGTGTGAGGCTAGATCTTTGCCCTGTCGGGTCTTTTCTGTTTCTAGGATCTTGGAATTTCTTTCATCTAGGCTGGACTCTGGTCTTCAGCTGAGTGCTTTGAAGGGGTAGGTTTCGGCCTTGTCTATCTTTTTAGGTCATTTGCGCTCCATACTTTGGTCAGGACTTTTTTCCAGGGGGTTCGCATCTGCGGCCTCCTAGGAAGCCTTTGCTCCCTGTTTGGGATTTGAATTTGGTTCTCTCTGCTCTTCCGGCTTCTCCTTGAGCCTTTGCAGGTTATTGTTCTTCCTACTCTGACTCAGAAGGTTGCTTTGTTGGTGGCCATCACTTCTGTTCTGTTTGTTTCGGAGTTGGCAGCCTTGTTGGTTCAGGCTCTTCACTTTGAGAGACATCAGGTCAAGGTGGTTTTCCGCTTCAAACCGGACTTTCCTTCTAAGGTGGTCTCTGTTTTTCATTGTAACCAGGACTTTGTTCTTCCTTCCTTGTGTCCTAAGCCTAGGAATGACAAGGAGAGGGTTTGCACTGTTTGGATGTGGTACGCTGGGCGAAGTACTGTTTGTTTACTTCTTCTCTTTTTCGTAAGACTGATGTCTTTTTCGTGGTGCCCTGTTGGGCCTAGTAAGGGTTTGGCTCCCGCTAAGTCTTCCATTAGCGACTGGATTCGTCGGGCTGTTGTTGGGGCCTATTCTACCAAGGGGAAGGTTTCCCCTTTTTCGTATCACTGCTCTTTCTACTCGTGCTGTTGGAGTGCTTTACGTTTTTCAGCACCAGGCCTATGTTGAACAAGTTTGTAAGGCTGCTACTTGGTCTTCTGTTCACACTTTTTCTAAGTTCTTACTAGGTGATGTGCGGGCTTCAGCGGATGCTGTGTTTGGCCGCAAGGCTCTGCAGGCTGCAGTGGTTTGAGTTTTGCATTATGGCCTTGTTGGATACCCGCCCTTTTCTGGACACTGCTGTTGGATGTCCCAAGTGTAATAATTAATGATTGAAGTGGGGTGTGTGACATACTTAGAATAATACCATTTTGTGAATACTCACCTGTAAAATGGGTATTATAAGTATGTCACACACCCCACTTCACCCGCCCTTTTGGTATCCCGGATTCTTTATAGGGTGAAGTTTTCGTTTACAGTTTGAGGGTTTCCAATGGGTTTTTTTCCTGGTACCTTGTCTTTACTGCTGTTTGAATACTGGGGAATGAGTGAGAGGTACCAGGTATGTATAGACCAGGAGGGGCTTGTTTTTCATGACTTCTCTGCACGTCGCCACCTGCTGGTGGAGTTACCCAAGTGTAATAATTAATGATTGAAGTGGGGTGTGTGACATACTTATAATACCCATTTTACAGGTGAGTATTCACAAAATGGTATTTTTTTAACGGGAGTGGGGAAGAAGGGGTTCATATAGCGTGCCATTCCAATTAGGCATGCCCCGGGTGCAAGGTATCGGGCGTCCCTGGAGGTATGAAGATTCCAGGGCCGCCGATGTTTGTTTTTTCCTGGTGTCCAGTTCAGGTCGCTCCATTCTTGACAAGTGGATTATCTGTCACAAGGTGGTGCAGTGACTGCAAGATGAAAATCGTGGCTCCTCCTGGCCCATATAAAGGCATCTGTCTCCCTAAGAATCCCCAGAGTTCTTGCAGTCTGACTGCGAAGATGGTGCTATCTCTCTATGGATATCGCAGATGAGCGGGGCATCCCAAGCCTGTCGGCCACTGCAGCCCTATTCCCACCTGCTTCCGGGGACCCATCCTGCCTCCCAGCCTTGGCTACGGATCAGGTAACGGTAGGGGAGCTCCGAGGGTCAGGCGTTCACAGAGCTAGGCTCTGGGCCGCAGACCCTGTCCCAAAGGGTAGCCGGCCATAGGCAATGGTGAGCCTATTGGTGGGGAGGGGGGGGAACCACGCAAGGACCCCTTGTCTTCCCTTATGTAGCCCACATGCTTTGTTATGTGTCATGTGTTTTAACTTCTACTAGTGCTTCACTTGTACTCCCCTCCCTCACTCCTGCTCCTTTTCGCCTCTCCAGCGTTGGGAGGGGGCGTCTGCCTCGGGGAGGGCGGCGGACCGTCAGCATTCCTAACCGCTGCTCGGCGCGGACTGCCTGACTGTCCCCTTCTCCTCCGGGCACCATATTCTAAGCATACAGCACGTCCTGCTCCAGATATAGTAATAACATGTGGGTAATCCTCCGCCTCGGGCGCTGTGCACTGCAGACATGTAGAAAACAAGCTCCTCCCGGCCCTACATATACCGAGGGACCTCCCACAAATCCCCAGATTTCTCTGCAGTGCTGGAACTGCGAAGACATGAAGTATCACGCTCTCGCAGGCGAGCGGGGCTTTACAGCCCGAGGCCCTGCGGGACTATTTCCACCCGTCCTCTTTGTAGAAGAATATGCCTCCCAGCCTGGGCTGCGTTGGTCGGGTGAAGGTAGGCAGCACCATGTGTGCTTAACGGAGCCATGCTCCACCGCAATCCCCCACCATAGGGTAGGCGGTTTAGGCTGATGGTGAGCCTCTAGTGGATGCCCCTCCCACATTATTGCCCCGTACCCCGGGTAGTGCTGGACCCTGTGTAAAGGGTCGCCATCCTCCCTCTTTTCCCCAGCTAATTAGGGGGAAAAGAAAGGGGGGGGGGTATGTGTGTGGCGGTCTCAGTGTACCGGTATGTCACGCTTGTGGCCGGATTTCTGCCCTTATTAGCTCCAAGATGTCAGAGCCGCGCGGCTTGCTCCTTATCCCGTTTTTCGCCTGCCGCCGTATGCTTTATACATATTTTGCTGCATCGTCTACATGCTGTGGTGCACTTTCTTTATTGGATGTAACTGTTCCCTACGAATCTTTAAACGTGTATTGTATCCTTGCCTTTACTATTACCTCAGAGCTTGGCGCTTTTTCGAGTGTGCGGGGTCTTGGTTTCGGCGCGCTCCGCGTCACGGCAAGCATTGAGCCCGCCCTTCGAGGTTCGCTGGGTGCCATTTTTGTTGAGCTTCGCGCGCGTGGTGGCGGTCTCCTCCTCCTCCACTTGATCTGTAAGTGCCCTCACAGGTGACTCCCTCTCTATATGTTCTGTCCAGCTGCGCATGGCCCTGACATCTTTCCCATTTATGTCTTTCAGTCCCCGGCGGCTTCTCCCGGCCTAATATATATAGATAGATAGATAGATAGATAGATAGATAGATAGATAGATAGATATAGAGATATATATATATATATATATAGATATAGATATAGATATAGATATAGATATAGAGATATATATATAGATATATATATATATAGATATTAGCGGGCCTTCCTACAATTCTCCCACATTAATCAGCGGGCTGTTGGGGCATCCAGGGTTGCTTATTGCATAAATCCCTACGGGCATACTGTGTCTAGATAATCACCATATGGAGGCATCTCAGGATTGCGTTACCGGGGTCCCTCTGGGACAAGACCGGCTGTGTGTAGTGTGTGGTCTCCCCCATGCTGATGCTGACAGGGCACGGGTCTGCGCGCCATGTGCCGAGCAGACACTGGATCTGCGAGCGGCGCCTGTGGCTGCACATCGCTCCTTCTCTCCCCTTTCCTCTTGCCTAAATCTCACTCCTGTTGAGTCATGTACAAGCGGGGAGTTACAAATAGACGTCTCACCCAGACGGCCTACGTTTGACCAGATTGTTGAAGGGTTGTCCGGCCGTGTGGATTCTGGCAGACAACGGCCCTGGACTCCCCCGGCTGCGGCCTGCGCTATGGGCTCGGAGGAGTCCTCTTCTCCGCGTGATAGTGCTCCTTCTGATGATGGAGACCTGTTCTCTGACCTGGGTTCCTATGATGAGAGGCCGAGGGGTCATGATGATGCTGGCCAGGATGACTGGGGCCAGTTTGACATTGATGGTATGTTGTTCAGGATTTTTAAGGCCCTATCTATTTCGCTCCCTGGTGCGGTCCCCAGGCCTAGGGGGGAGCGCTTCCATACGGCGTCGGCGCGCTTGGAATTTCTCGAGCAGGTTCACTTCCATGCTCTTGTACTTAAGGAATGGGAATGCCCCGCTAAACTTCAGGGGACCCCAGAGGGTTGGGATTGGAAATACCCTTTTCCCCCCGAAATGGTTGATTGTTGGTCATCGTCTCCAACGGTAGACGCACCGATCATTGGGGTTCCTAACCCCCCTGTCTTTACAGCTCCGGCTTACAGCTCCCTGCGGGACGCCGAGGACCGGCGCATTGATAGGCTGGCTTCCCACGCCTTTACTTCTGCAGGTGTGGCGTTACGTCCTGTCTGTGCCGCAACTATCACTGCAGTGGCCGCTAGAACTCTCATAAGAAAGATGCTTGAGCATCAACCAGAAGAGTTGCCCTGGGAGGTGTGGAACGCACTCTCCAGTTGTGATATTTTTGTTAAATTTATCCTTTTAGCTCTGGATGATACCATCAAGATGTGTGCGAGGACCTCTGCCTCAGTGGTAGCTATACGTCGCCTGCTCTGGCTGCGACAGTGGGGGGCTGACGATGACGCTAAAAGGACTCTGACGGGGCTCCCCTTTAGAGGGCAACGCCTGTTTGGGGCCCGTCTGGACCTATTTGGAAAGCAGGCCAGTTCACCAAATCATGGGCGGCTGTCCCGGCCCCCTCGGAGCAGGGATACCCCTACACCTCCGTATCATAGTGTTAAGTAGGAACCAGGGACGCCCTTTGTGGGGGCTGGTTCAGTATCCTGTCCCAGGAGTGGCATTCTACGCCCGGGGCCTTCTGGCCGGGCCAAGCCCGAATCCTTCATCAAAACCCCTCAAGCATGATGGGACGCCCTCACCCGCCTGGGTGAGGGGATGGCCACAGCACCTTGCTCCTATCAGGAGGCATCCTGCCTCGTTCTAGTGGCTTTAGGAGGTAGTTCCTCCGGATACGGGACAGTGTTTGCTGGGTGGTCCTTCCCTGAGTCGGTCAGGGGGCCTCCGGTCCCCTGTTTTTCTTCAGGTGTGGGGGCAGGCCTTCCTTGGCCTGTTAGGTCTGGCTTCTTTACCAGAACGCCTTTAACGTATAGAGGCTGGGGCCTCTACGCCAGTTGCTCCTCATTTCCCTTGAGGATGAAGGAGACTATCATTCTAACCCTTTGGGGGTTTGGCATCTGTATCCATAGGCATTCAGGCTTGGCGCCTCTGAATGGGCCGTCGGCGCCCTATATACCAGGGGTCCTCTGGCCACCCGTGGAGTTCTGAGATGTTTATTCTGACTCCAAAGTGTCTTCTGGACACTGAGCCCACTTCAGATGGGTATGGCGGTCATCGCCGCCGTTTGTGGCGGTGGCTGGGCCCCCTGTTGCGTTTCATGTGTCCGCTAGGCTCAGGAGGGCAGTGATGTCCCACATGAGACCAGGGGGCAGCTACAAAGGGACCTATCAGGTCCTCCTTCTTACTCACAAGTGGGGAGTTGTTTGGATGGACTTTAGTCGCCTCAGGGTCTACTCTGTTCCATCCTCCAGTTTCCTAGGATTGCATCTGGATTCGGTTCCAGCTAGTGCCCTCTTTTTGACAATAAGGGGTTTTCTGGGTCGAGGTCTCTGGCCCTCCTTCCTGTCACGTTATTATCTCCAGGCAGAAGTGCACCAGGTGTGGCCGTTGGTGGCTGGTCAATTGATATCCCTTATTCTCCGTGCCCTGGGGCTCTGAGGCACTTTAGGTATTAGTCCTGGATATGGGTTCAGCACCCTGGATCTAGGTCTGTGTAACTTCCTCCTAGTGGAGGCGGTTGCTCTTCCTATGGTTTAATCAAGGAATCCGGCAGGGATCATCCCCTACCTTCTTGTTTCTCCCTGTTGGTGGTCCCCATGGTACCAAATCTTGCAGGTTGGCAGGGGGGGCTTGTTCCTTCTGAAATCCCCTGCGGTTCCTAGGTGGGAACCTTAAAGGGTCCAGTTACCTATTGTTTTGTTGTCTCAACGAACTGTCGTTGGGTTCTATCTTGCTGGACTACTCCCTTCAGGACCTGTCCATTTGGGGACTCTTGGTCTGTCGCAGGACAGCGGCCTGTCCCTTGTTTCCCTGAGACAGTCTTGGGACTAACACTATTCCAGGGAAGCTCTGATTCTGATCTATGTGGGAATTAACATTCCTTGCTTTTTTATGGCTTTTAGCCCCGATGGATGCCCTCCTATGGCAGGAGGTTCTCTATTGTTCCATTGAGTTCATACTGGTATGGACCTGCTGGACTCCGTCACTATCACAGGGGTTCTACCCTTTATTATTGGCCAGATTTGTCTGACCTTTACGTTTGGGTTTAGTAGTTTCTGGCTAGACATCATACTTAGAATGTCTTCTTTTCTTCACCCGGCTAGACGGGGGTTTGGGCAAGATCGCTGACGACTAAGAGAACCGTTAGGCTGGGGGCCTAGGTGGCCCGCAGAGGCTTCTGCTGAGGACAGTGGGCTTGTACGTTCTCTCACGAGTCTCTTTCGCATAGTCAGGCTCCTTTCTATTTGACACTATCTTCAGGCTCTACTTTGCCGTTAGGACGGTTTTGTTCTTTACCCTGTTGGAGATGGCACATCTCTGGGTGTCTTGTCCTCTTGAAGAGCTAGGACCTAGCTTCCTCCTCTTCGTCTTCTTCCTTCTGCCAATCTATGTTAGAGTATGTTGTACTCTTATTGCTTGCTGGGTCTAAGCTCTCTCCCTTGTTGGACGTTCTCTGTTCCCGGGGTTTAGGGTTCTAACAGCCTTGTTGGGGTTGGCTCCCCAACTTAGTTCAGGGAAGGGTTCAGGGCTTGCCCGGTTCGCCTATTGCAGAAGTCTGATCCACCTTCTGTGTTGAGCGTTCATCAGGGTTTGCTCAGGTGCATTCCTTGGGTAATCCCTGGTTCCCCTTTGGGGGGATTACTTATCCTGATGCCCTGCTAAGGGTTCCCTTGGGTCTTATTCAGGTTCTTGTCTGAACCGTTCCTTCCATCATATTGCTCTGCTGGGGCGGTTGCTCCAGTCAGAAGTGTGCCATAAAGGATGGCTCTGTTGGAGGTTCTAGTGTGTGTATATATATATATATATATATATATATATATATATATATATGTGTATATATATATATGTATATATATTATAGTTTATATAGCTGTACACCATGAGGTGAGGGTGACCGCCTTACGCCGAGTTTGGTTCCAGGCGATGTTTTTGTTCTCCTTTATTCCAGATCCTCCGGTCTCTGGGCTATTGTCTTGTTTACTATGAGATAAAGGGATCTGTGTCCCCCTACAGGGGTTGGAGATCCTTCTGAACTGTCTTGTCCCTGGTAGGGATTTTGCTTTTTGGGGCCTATTTGTGTCCCCTTCTTGAAGTACCGGATCTGATTACCTCCACGGGTGAAGGTGCTCTTTGGATTGGTCTTACTCGGTTGGTTTTGACCTTCTGAGTCTAGAGTTCACTTCGGCTTCTGCTGAGTATTGTTTGTTAGTATTCCTGCTGGTCCCGTCTCAGACCAGGGTTCATATTTCCCTGTTGGGGAAAGTTCTGAGGTTGCCATGGCTACCCTCTTTTACAGTAGCATGGTTAGGCTGTTACTTCTGGCCTTTTCCTTTGCGGGAAGATTCCTTTTCCCTATTGTTTTTATTCTCTTACTACTTGTGCTTGGCTTTGGCCTTTCAGCACTAAGTTCTGGTGAGCAAACTGACTAGTTCGCTGCTTGGGTTCAGTTCTCCCTTTATAAGGTTCAAAGGTTGAGGTTAGAGCTTTGCTCTCGTTGCTCTCGGTAGCATGGTTGCGGGTGACAGCGCTTTTACTGTTGGCTGTGCCTTTCTCACGGGGATCCCACCCTACTTTATGGACACTGCTATTGGATGTCCCACATGTTATTACTATATCTGGAGCAGGACGTGCTGTATGCTTAGAATAATACAATTCTGTGAAGTACTCACCTGTAGAGTTGATATTATACGCATACAGCACGTCCTGCTCCACTCCACCCTGGTTTCACTTGTTCTGGATCCCCTGTATGGTGATTGTTATCATTGATATTATTGCCAGTTTCTGGGTGGTTGGTTTCTCCCGGCTTCTCTTCTCACTGCTTTTCAATGCTGGGGATTTGTGGGAGGTCCCTCGGTATATGTAGGGCCGGGAGGAGCTTGTTTTCTACATGTCTGCAGTGCACGGCGCCCGAGGCGGAGGATTACCCACATTTTATTACTATATCTGGAGCAGGACGTGCTGTATGCGTCAAATATCAACTCTACAGGTGAGTACTTCACAGAGTTGTATTTTTCCCCATTCCCTGGCCCCCGGAGTTCACGCGCTGTGGGGGGCTGCGCAATGACGCGTTCCGTGTCATCGCTGCGCAGCCCGCCCCTTGAGGTGCTGCCTCCGGCCTGCTATAGGCGCAATTTCCTTCAGCCTATCGCGTTCTGAGAGGCGCGCTGATCCACGTGCGCCGCTTCATCCGGGGCTCCCATCAGGTGCTGTGCTGGCCTGCCTGCATTCGCTCCGCAGTCACCTGTCCGTGTGTCTGGTCTTTCTTTGTATTTGTCTATTGTGCATGCGCTGTTGGATGCTCATGTTTCCCCTTTGTGTCTTTCACTATGGTCCCATATTATTCTCAGTGTTGTGGTTCCTCCCGGTCCCATCCACCCCCCCCCCCCCCGCTCCCTACAGTCCTTTGTTAAGGGATCTATTAGGGGACATTATTGGGGGATTGTCTGGGTTAGGGCCGTCAGGGCCTTGTAACCCGTTTATTTGGCTACTAATCTCCATAATGGAGGCTTCTGGGGATAGCGAGCTTGGGGGCCCCTTCGGGGCGGGCTAAGCTCTGTCTCATGTGTGGTACATGCCCTCTGAGCGGTCGCAGCGCTGTCTGTGTACCCTGCACCCAAAGCGTCATTTCGGAACAGGATGGGGCGAGCGCTACTGTCCCTAGCCCCATTTTACCTATGGCCTCGCGCCTGCATTTAGCTCCCTGCGAGGGGGAAACCAGCAGGGGGACTCAAACGGACTTGGCGCTTTGAGTGGCCAGTCTAGAGAGACAATTATCACGCTCGGCCGCTGGCAAGGCCACGGGTAAGAAGCAACATTTGGAGCCGAATTATTCGCTGTTTGCCGATGATGATTATGAGGCCTTTGGTGGCCGAGACTCCATGGAGGAGGATGAGTTATTTCATGATTCTGACTCAGGGGACCGTCCGGGTGGCTTTGACAGTGACCCTGGGTCTTCCTCGGATGAGGACACGTGGCTCCCCGATGACACGGAGAAGTTGTTGTCTGCGGTATTTGAAACCTTGCACATTGTTCCCCCGAAGGCGGCCAAAAAGAAGCAGGGGGACCTTTTTCGGCCTGAGAGACAGCGTCTTGTTTTTCCTGAGCAAGGCCATTTCTCCAAAATGATCTTTAAGGAGTGGGAGAGGCCTAATAAATTGCAGTCGGTGCCTAAGGGCCTGGACAGACGGTATCCCTTTTCTGAGGAGTTGATTCGTCTCTGGTCCCGTCCCCCGTAGGGTGGATGCTCCTGTTCTGGGACTCTCCAATACCACGGTTATGCCGTCTCCTGATACTTCTTCCTTGTGCAATCATGCTGACAGGCGCATGGATCATCTGGCATGTCGCACTTTCACTTTTGTGAGTGCTGGTCTTCGCCCGGTTTGTGCTGCGGCCATTGTCTCCATAGCCATCAAGAAGAAGGTGAGACGCCTTGTGTATATCGCCAGATCGGGCGGAGGAGTATAAGGTCCTCGTAGCTTGCGCTGACATCATTGCCTTTGTGATCTCGGGTATGGATGATACCGTCTGGCTGGGCGGCAGGGCTTCGGCCCTGCTGGTTGCTATTCGTCGCTCTATCTGGCTGCGACAGTGGGCAGCTGATGCCGCCGCCAAGAAATCTCTCACCGGCATTCCCTTCCTGGGATTTCGGCTGTTCGTCTGGATCTCCTGGCGAAAGATGGGAGGCTCCCTCAGCATCGGAAGCCTGTGCTGCCCTTTCGGGCCTCATCTTCCTTTCGCCCCTTTCGAGGGGGAAGAGGCTCTTCTTTCTCTGGTGGCTGCCGGGACTCCTGGGGACAGGGTAGATCCCGCGGTCATCCCAATCCCTCCTGGGGGTCCAAGTCTAAGCCCCCTGTCAAGACCCCTCAGGCATGAGGAGTGGGGGGACGGCTTCTGCTATTTGCTCACATCTGGAGACAGCACGTCTCGGATCGGTGGATTCAGGGGTGGTGTCCTCCGGCTACAAAATAGAGCTGGCAGCTTGGCCGCCCCCAAGATTTCTTTAGTCGCGGATCTCCCAGAACCATTTGACGGCGCAGGGCCTAAGAGTGGCTGTCCAATGTCTTCTGTTGTCCGGAGTGATTTGTCCTGTGCCTCTCCAGGAATGGGGTCGAGGGTTTTATTCCAATCTGTTCGCGGTACCCAAGAAGGACGGTACTCTTAAGGCCTATTTTGGACCTGAAGGGTCTCAACAAGTTTGTCAGATTCAGACACTTTCGCATGGAGACCTTGCGGTCCGCGGTGAGCTCACGTCGGCCAGGCGACTTCATGTCCACGGTGGATATCGGGGATGCTTATCTGCACATTCCTATTTTCCAGGGACATCAGAAGTTCCTGAGGTTTGCGCTGGAGGATCAGCACTACCAGTTTGTGGTGCTGCCGTTTGGGATTTCTTCAGCCCCCCCCGGATGTTCACCAAGGTACTGGCGGGTGTCATGGCCCTGCTGAGAAACCAGGGCATTCTGGACGACTTGATGATTGCTACTCAATCTCTTCAGCAGGCCGAGAGCGACACCCAGACGGTGTTGTCCACTCTCGAGGACTTCGGCTGGGTGATCAGTTACCCCAAATCCTTGATCACTCCTTCATTGTGGAGGTCCTTCCTGAGCATGACGCTGGACACCTCTCAGGTCAAGGTGTTCCTCCCCCAGCTGAAGGTGGAGTGCCTTCAGGCTCAGGCGCGGGCCTTAATGTTGTCAACGTCCATTCATCCGGCTGTGGATGAAGTTGGTGGGTCTCATGGTGTCATCTTTCGAGGCTGTGCCCTTCGCTCACTTCCACATGAGACCTCTTCAGTTGAATCTCTTGACCGTTTGGGATCGGACACGGGAGTTCCTGGAGCGGGAATTCTCTCTGTCTCCTCTGGCCAGGCGGTCCCTCTCGTGGTGGTTGGACTCCAGAAATCTTCTAGTGGGCAGGTCCTTTCTGACTCCTCGTTGGGAGATTGTCACCACGGACGCCAGTCTGACCAGCTGGGAAGGTTTTTGGCAATCGCTGAAGTTCCAGGGCCAGTGGGGCCCGCAGGAGGCTCACCTGCCTATCAATCTTCTGGAGCTGAGAGCGATCCGGTTGGTCCTGTTTCATTTGACCCCTCATCTACGCGGTCGTGCGGTACAGATCCGCTCGGACAATCGGACAGTGGTTGCTTGCATCAATCATCAGGGCGGAACTCTGAGCAAGCGAGCCCTCAAGGAGGTGACCCAGATCCTGACTGGGTGGAGGAGAATGTTCCCTGCATATCGGCGGCTTACATCCCCGGGGTGGAGAGGCAGACTCCCTGAGCAGGGGGACTTCTCGTCTGGGGGAATGGTCTCTCAGCAACAAGATCTTTCACGCTGGGTGTCGCCGCAGGGGTCAGCCGGATGTGGACCTGTTTGCGTCCTGACACAATCACAAGCTTCCAAGGTTCGTCTCTCTGTCAAGAGATCTTCTGGCCTTCGCCACAGACGTGCTGGCAATTCCTTGGACGGAGTTCCGACTCCTATGCCTTTCCTCCATTTCCTCTCCTGGGTCGTGTGCTGCGCAAGATAGCCCATGAGGGGGTGCCGACCATCCTGGTGGCCCCTCGTTGGCCGAGGCGGTGTTGGTTCGCAGACATAGTTCAGATGTCAGTGGATTGCTGCATCATGCCCGACGATCCAGGGCTTCTCACTCAGGGGCTGTTGCACCACCCCAATTTACAAACGCTGGCTTTGACGGCTTGGCTGCTGAAACCTCCATCTTGACGGAAAAAGAGCTGTCTGCCTCGGTCGTGTGTACCATGATTCAGGCTCGGAAGAAATCCTCCTCCATAATTTACTACAGTAAAGTAGAGTCTGGCATGCTTACATTGCCTGGTGTGAGTCTAGGGGTTTTCCCTGTCGCATATTTTGTTTTTCTAGGATTTTGGAGTTCCTACAACATGGTTTGGATTCGGGTCTCCAGCTGAGTACCCTCAAGGGTCAGGTTTTGGCCTTGGATATTTCCTTCCAAAGATCCTTCGCCAATCATAGACTTATCAAGACTTTTTTCCAAGGAGTTACTCATGTACGTCCACCGCATAAGCTTATGTTAGCGGTGTGGGATTTGAATTTGGTACTTTCCGCTCTCCAGGGTCCTCCTTTTGAGCCCTTGTGCGATGCTGCTTTATCCATTCTGACTCTAAATGTGGTCTTTTTGGTAGCTATCTTTTCGGTGTGTCACGTTTCAGAACTGGCGGCGCTTTGTATGAAGCCTCCTTACTTCGAGTGGCATCAGGATAAGGTGGTTTTTCGTCTTAAACCGGACTTTCTACCCAAGGTTGTTTCTGCCTTTCATCTCAATGAGGACATTGTCTTGCCTTCCTTGTGTCCACGCCTTCTTCTTCTAAGGAGCGCATTCTTCATGCCTTGGATGTGGTCAGGGCCCTTAAGTACTACCTGGTTGCTACGGAGTCTTTCAGGAAATCAGATTCTCTTTGTCCTTCCTGACGGGCCTAGGAAGGGCTTGCCCCCAGCCAAATCCACTATCAGAAGGTGGATCAGACAGGCGGTGGTGCAAGCGTACTCTGCCAAGGGGAAGGAACCCCCTTTTCGTGTTACAGCTCATTCTACTAGAGCTATTGGTGCCTCTTGGGCTTTTCAGCACCAGGCTTCGATTAAACAGGTTTGTAAGGCCGCTACTTCGTCTTCAGTTCATACTTTTACAAAGTTTAACAAGGTTAACATTAGGGCCTCAGCTGATGCTGTTTTTGACCATAAGGTACTTCAGGTGGTAGTGTCTTAAACTACATGCTGTTGCTCTTTGGGGATCCCACCCTTCTTTTGGACACTGCTTTTGGATGTCCCACTTGTCAAGAATCGAGCGACCTGAACAGGACACACCAGGAAAAATACAATTCTGTGAGTACTCACCTGTAGAATTAATTTTGGTGGTGTCCTGTTCAGGTCGCTCCATCCCACCCTTGTTCTGTTATCCTCCTTTTGCCTGTTATGGTGATTACTGTTGTATTGCCTTTTCTTGAGAGAGTTCATGCTGAGGCTGTGTGAAGTAACATGGTCTCTGGCCTCCCGGAATGTCTGTTTTTGCTGCTTTTCAACCACTGGGCATTCTTAGGGAGACAGATGCCTTTATATGGGCTGGGAGGAGCCATGATTTTCATCTTGCAGTCACTGCGCCACCTTGTGGCGGATAACCCACTTGTCAAGAATGGAGCGACCTGAACAGGACACCACCAAAATCAATTCTACAGGTGAGTACTCACAGAATTGTATTTTTGTTCACTTTTCTGCCCGTTCCTAGCCCCCCCCCCCCCCCCCCCGACGTCCATCATCACCGCAGCCAACTGGGACTTCTAGGTATCGCAGTGTAAAAGACTTCAGAACCCAAGCCCAGCCTGACAGCACTTCCGGGGCCCCCTGCATCACCAAACCACCATGGTGTAAACACCGCTCGAGTTTCTATGCATGACACATGGGGGTGCACATTGATCCCAGAGGTTTCCAAGGGCCTGAACTTCTGTGCAATTTAGAGAAGGATGTATCATGACTGTACAGTAGAGAAAATCTGTTGCAGTTGCCGCTTGGCCTCGGCCCTTAGGAAAAAGTCTAACTGTATGTGTACAGCATCATGCCCCCTTCATTTGGGCAATCTGCTTTTTTTTTTTTTTTTACATATAAAACTGTACACCTTCAATCTTTTTGACATGAGTTTTACTATCACAGGCTTTATGTGCCCTAGGGGCATTCTGTTTTTGGATGCCCCGGTGTGTGAAACCCCCCAGATCACCCATAATAACTCGCCTCTCCCCAGTCCAACGGCGCAAGCCCAGGCTCTCGTCCAATCAGTCGTTTGCTGTGACAATGTCATTTGGCAGATGGCTCTGATGTGCTTCAATGGGGAGAAAAACTGTGTGATCCCAGCCCATCTGAATTGCTTGGGGCGAGAGCGCGGTCAGAGCCGAAGATGCAGGGGATGCTTCCGATGCAGCATCCCATTGAAAACAACTGGACGAGAGCCCGCGCATGCACTCTTGGACCGTAAAGAGGTGCGTTGATATGGGCAATCTGGGGGGGCATCCCAGTGGCCCTCAGGGTATTGTTTCATTTTAAGGCTCCCTATGGTGGCCTTTGAGGTCAATAAAACTTGGAAAATGTGTTTGAGGATGCTGTTCCTGTATGCCTAGTACTTTCCAGCTCTGATGTCACTGTTGTTTGTGGTTTTAGAGGAGGAGGAAGCTACACAGGCCTATATATTGAGTTCTACATGGGCAGAGCCAGACCCGTTCAAACGTAAGTCACCATTGATGAGCAGATACCGTACAGCCTGTGTTACCCAGTCTGCATCTTCCTGCACTTCATCTTATATGGGGCCTTTACTTTGCATCTTAACCCCATCCTTATTAGTCTTTCTAAAGCAATATGTCACATTTGCGTCGTTTTTTTCTGGATGCTGTACTTCACAACCCCAAACATGTTGGTAGAATGATTGGTGGCCGACTAAATTGTTCAAGGAATTGATGTACAGTAACTGCTGCTATTGAATTAATCTGTGCTCTATAAATACACAAAATAAAAAGAATCCACATTTATATAAAAAGTTCTGCGCGATATGACTTTCACTTTATCATATTATATTCAAGTGTGCTCATTTTGTCTTCTCTACTTGTTTGCATGCAGGTCCTTCTGACCCCATAGGAGTTCTTCAGATATCTGCCGTTAGCTGTAAGTATGTCGACTTTATATTGAGACCAATGTCCAACTTTAGGCAGATTCTACAACCCCACCCCAGGTCAAGTAGATACTTGTGCTTCATGTGTTGTCACGTTTAAACTGGACCAAACTAGAGCACCCCTTCTATTCATATTGTGTGTACTCTGCGTGTGTGGGGACATCCCCAATTTTCAGCACAGAAGAAGATTTTCGAAAAAATTACAAAATGGGGAAAAATATTTTACCCATACATTTTCCTACAGACGCTGATCAGGCCCTCCTGCATCAACATATACTACCTAGTAACTTTCAGTTCTGCGGGTTGTCTTTTCTTGTCCTTACAATAGGGTAATATCCTCCTGCCACCAGAAGAGGTCAGACTTTTGCTGGAGATAATGCAAAGCTGGCTCCATCTATAGGAGGATACTCTCCAATCCCCAATTTTTCTGGTCTCAGAACAAGCCAGATGTCCCCCCCCCCCCCCTCTTTTAGCTGTGAGATTTTTATTTTATTTCTTTGAAAATATTGGATATTCTTTGCCAGGACACCCAATGCACCCAAAGTCTTGCATTCTGTTTTTTCACTATATCCAGTCCAGGTCGTCCCAGAAGTGATGAGAGTTGGATAGTCCGCCAGTTACTGCAAGATCCAGAGCTGTAACTCCTCCCGGCCCCCTATAAAATGAGCTGTCTCAATAGAATTTCAAGATTTCATCTTGCAGTAAGCTGCTGCTAGGATCGTCTTGGATACTCTCTCTGGATACGGCAGCTGAGCGGGGCATTTTAAGCCTGTCGGCCACTGCACCCCTATTACCTCTGTTCCCGTGGACCCACGTTGCCTCCCAGCCTTGGCTGACGGGACAGGTGAAGGTAGGGAGAACACCGGGGTCAGGCGTTGACAGAGCTAGGCTCTGGGCCGCAGACCCTCCCTAAAGGGTAGCCGGCCATAGGCGATAGTGAGCCTATTTGGGGGGGGGGGCACCTAATGACTGGGTTATAGCCTTATCTGTACCCACAGCTTTATTATTTTGTGTGTGTGGCTTGTCACCTTCTGTATATATATTTCACTGGCATACTTACCGCCCTCGCTCCCTCCCCTCCATCTTGTCAGAGCACTGTGAGGGGGAGGAGGGGGCCTGGAGCGGCGCTCGACGGGCTGGTCTTCGGAGGCTGCGGCCTCGGTGGTTGTGCGGGGCGCACTGCGGTGGGTTCTCTCCGTGGACCGCCCTCCCCTCTTTCTCGCTCTCGGCGCCATTTTGGGGGCTAAGGGAGCTCGCTTTCGTGCCCGCAGCCGGGGTTTTGCGTCATGGCTGCGCGGCCCGCCCCTCGAGGTTCGTTTTGTTACTGCTCCCGGCGCCATTTTCACATGCTGCTGCTGCTCTGCATCTGGGTCAGTATTTGCTGCCAATGCTGACGACTTGTGCCTGCCGGCTGCTCTGGCGTTGATCCATTAGGACGCCCTCCCGTGCGGTTGGTCCGTGAGTCCCTTTTTTGTTGGCTATGTTTTATATGTGTTACATGTGCTGTGGGATCCTCATGGCCTCTCCTATTTGTGTCTTCTAGGTAGGATCCCTTTGTCAGCTGTGGGTTGTGGTTCCTCCCGGTCTCCTACACCCCCCTCCCCATCCCCCGCATCTCCGCACCCTCTGCCGTAAGAGGGATCACAAGAAGAGGGACTAAATTGGGGATATCAACTTAGGTTTGGGCCGTTAGTGCTTTGTGACCTATGTTTTTTCACCATAATCACCATAATGGAGGCTTCTGGGGATAGTGAGCTAGGGGCCCCTTCTGGGCGGGTGAAGCTCTGCCCCATGTGCGGTGCCAGCCCCCTGGGCGGACTTGGCACGGGTTTGTGTCACTTGTGCCAGGAGAGTATTTTTGGAGCATGATAGGGCGGGCGTCCTTGCCCCTAGCCCTCTTTTGCCTGCGGCCTCGCCAACTCCCCCACTACTGCAGTCAGCCCTCAGCGAGGGGGAAGCCAGCAGGGGGTCCCAAGCAGATTTGGCATACCGGGTGTCCAGCCTGGAGAGACAGTTATCTCGCACGGCTACTGAGAAGGCCACGAGTAAGAAGCGGCACATCGAACCAGGTTACTCGGATTTTGCTGACGATGATGATGATCTTTTTGGAGGCTGGGACTCCATGGAGGAGGGAGAGTTGTTTAAGGACTCCGCTTCCTCAGGGGATCGGTCAGCTGGCTATGACAGCGAGCCTGGTTCCTCCTCGGACCAGGATATGTGGCTCCCTGACGACACGGAGAAGTTGCTGTTTTCTGTCTTTGAGACTTTGCATATTGTCCCTCCTAAAGCAGCTAAGAGGAAGCAGGGCGATTTATTTTGGCTGGAGAGACAGAGGCTTGTCTTCCCGGAACACACCCACTTTTCCAATATGGTGTTTAAGGAATGGGAAAGACCTAATAAATTGCCATCGGTTCCTAAGGGCCTGGGTAGGCGGTATCCCTTCCCTAAGGAGCTGATCCGCCTCTGGTCCCGTCCCCTCGATGTGGATGCCCCTGTGTCGGTTATCCAATACTACGGTTATGCCGTCACTCGATACTGCTTCCTTGCGCGACCCCGCTGACAGGCGCATGGATCAGCTGGCTTGTCATGCGTTCACCTTTGTGGGTGCTGGGCTTCGCCCTGTCTGTGCTGCGGCCGTTGTCTCTTTGGCCATCAGGAAAAAGGTGAGGCGCCTTGTTGATTTTGCCAAATCTCGCAAGCGGGCGGAGGAGTATAAAGACCTCAAAGCCTGTGTGGATTTTATTGCATTTGTAGTCTCGGCCATGGATCATAGTGTCCGGCTTGGTGCCAGGGCTTCGGCTCTGCTTGTTGCGCTTTGTCGCTCGATCTGGCTGCGGCAGTGGTCTGCTGACGCTGCGGCCAAGAAGTCGTTCCTTCCTGGGGCTCAGGTTATTCGGGGAGCGTCTGGATCTTCTGGCCAAGGATGGAAGACTCCCTCAGTGACGGAAGCCTGCGCGGCCCTTTCGGGGTTCTTCTGCCTATCGCTCCTTTCGAGGAGGAAGAGGCTCTTCATTTTCAGGTGGCCGCAGAGATTCCTGGGGTCGAGGTAGGTCTCACGTCCGACCCAATCCCTCCTGGGGAGCTAAATCCAAACCCCCTGCCAAGCCCTCTCAGGCATGAGGGGGGTGCCCTCACCCATCTGGGTGGGGGGAGGGCTATTGCTATTTGCTCACATCTGGAGACAGCACGTCTCGGATCGGTGGATTCAGGAGGTGGTTTCCTCCAGGTACAAAATAGAGCTGGCAGTTTGTGCGCCCTCAAGATTTCCTCAGTTGTGGATTTCCCGGAACCTATTGACGGCGCAGGGCCTAAGGATGGCCGTTCAGAGCCTTCTGCTATCAGGTGTGATTTGTCCCGTGCCTCGCCAGGAACGGGGCCGGGGGTTTTACTCCAATCTGTTCACGGTGCCCAAGAAGGACGGAACGCTGCGACCTATACTGGATCTGAAGGGTCTCAACAAGTTTGTCAGACATTTCTGCATGGAGACCTTACGGTCCGCGGTGAGCTCGCTCCGGGCCGGCGACTTCATGACCACGGTGGACATCAAGGATGCTTATCTGCACATCCCGATTTTTCAGGGGCATCGGAAGTTCCTGAGGTTTGCGCTGGAGGATCAGCATTACCAGTTTGTGGCACTACCGTTCGGGATAGCCTCAGCCCCTCGTGTGTTCACCAAGGTGCTGGCGGGCATCATGGCTATCCTGAGGAACCGGGGCATTCGTGTTCTAACTTATCTGGACGATTTGCTGATTGCGGCTCAGTTCCTTCAGCAGGCCGAGAGCGACACCCGGACGGTGTTATCCACGCTCAAGTATTTCGGATGGGTAATCAATTACTGTAGCGATAACCCTTATCGCCGGAGGGCTTCACCGCCCGAGACGTCCTTTTCCCAATCGTAAGAGGTGCTGCTGGAATTCCAGAGTCGTCCGTGAGGAAACAGGAACAGCCCTTACAAGGGCTAGTGAATTGTAATATAGCGTTTCCCCCAATAAGAGACAGAACTTCAGTATTGAGGGTGAAGGTGAAGTAGACTTTATTAGTGCCAAACTGGGCCTTATATGCAAGCCTCCATGCAAGGGGACCTCCCCCATGGACCTGATGGAGGACTGCATGACAAATACACAGACCAATGGGAGCAGGGCACACAGTCCCTCAACTCTGCCGGTGACTCAATCAGCAACACAATAGATGTCTGTAACACAATCAATCAGAACAATGGCAGCCTGTAACACAATCAATCAGGACAATGCCATTGTCTGTGGTGTAATCAATCAACACAATGGCAGTCTGTAACATGCTTAAGAAAAGGAAAGTAATGAACCTGTGTAAAGTCCAAAGGGGCAGAGAGTCTGTCACAATTACCCCAAGTCTTCTATCACTCCCTCAATGGTGAGGTCCTTCCTGGGCCTGACTTTGGACACCTCTCAGGTCAAGGTATTCCTGCCCCTGCAGAAGGTGGAGGGCCTCCAGACGCAGGTGCAGACCCCACTGGCTTGTCAGCGGCCATCGATCCGTCTGGGGATGAAGCTGGTGGGCCTCATGGTGTCCTGCTTCGAAGCAGTGCCCTTCGCCCCGTTTCCACATGAGACCTCTTCAATTGAATCTGTTGACCGATTGGGACCGGACGCAGGAGTCCCTGGATCAGGAATTTTCACTGTCCCTCAGGGTCAGGCAGTCCCTCCTGTCGTGGTTGGACTCCCTCCAGAAATCTGTTGGTGGGCAAGTCCTTTCTGACTCCCCGGTGGGAGATAGTTACCATGAACGCCTGTCTGACCGGCTTTGGAGGTTTTTGGCAAACACTGAAGTTCCAGGGTCATTGGGGGCCACAGGATGCCCACTTACCCGTCAATCTCCTGGAGCTAAGAGCGATTTGGTTGGTACTTCTTCAACTGACTCCCCATCTAAGGGGTCGTGCGATTCAGGTCCGCTCGGACAATCAGACATCTGTCACCCACATCAATCACCAGGTTGGGACTCGGAGCAAGCGAGTCCTTCAGGAGGTGTCCCAGATTCTGACTTGGACGGAGGAGAATGTCCCCTGGTGGTTTACATCCCCGGGGTAGAAAATCAGGAGGTAGACTCCCTGAGCAGGGGGACTTCTTGTCTGGGGGAGTGGTCTCTCAGCAACAAGATCTTTCACGCTCTGTGTCTCCGCTGGGGTCAGCCGGATGTGGACCTGTTTGCATCCAGACACAATCACAAGCTTCACGGTTCGTCTCCCTGTCAAGAGATCCTCTGGCCTTCGCCACAGACGCTCTGGCAATTCCGTGTTCAGGCTCCTTTATGCATTTCCCCCGTTTCCACTCCTGGGCCAAGTGCTGCGCAAGATAGCCCAGGAGGGGGTACCAACCATCCTGGTGGCTCCTCGTTGGTTAGCGGACATGGTTCAGATGTCAGTCGATCGTTACATCATGCCCGATGACCCAGGGCTTCTCACTCAGGGGTCGCTACAGCACCCCAATTTACAGACGCTGGCTTTGACGGCCTGGCTATTGAAACCTCAATCCTAACGGAAAAGGGTCTGTTGGCCACGGTTGTTCAGACCATGATTCAGGTGCGGAAGAAGTCTTCTTCCATGATTTACTACAGAGACTGGCATGCCTACATTTCTTGGTGTGAATTCAAGAGTTTCCCTTGTCTCACTTTTTCTATCTCTAGGATTTTGGAATTTTTACAACACTGCTTAGACTTGGGTCTACAGCTGGGCACCCTCAAGGGCCAGGTCTCGGCCTTGGCCATCTTTTTCCAAAGATCCTTTGCCAATCATAGACTGATCAGGACTTTTTTCCAAGGGGTTACCCATGTACGTCCACCGCGTAAGCCTGTATTACCGGTGTGGGATTTGAATTTGGTGCTTTCTGCTCTCCAGGGTCCCCTCCCTTTGAGCCTTTGTGCGACGCTGCTTTGTCTATCTTGACCCTAAAGGTGGTCTTTTTGGTAGCTATCACCTCGGTGCACCGGGTGTCAGAACTGGCCGCTCTTTGTATGAAGCCTCCTTACTTTGAGCGGCATAAGGATAAGGTGGTTTTTCGTTTTAAACCTGATTTTTTGCCTAAAGTCGTTTCTCTCTTTCATCTTAATGAGGAAGTTGTTTTGCCTTCCCTGTGTCCAGTACCGTCTAATTCTAAGGAGAGAACCCTCCATGCCTTGGATGTGGTCAGAGCCATTAAGTACTACCTGGTTGCTACTAAATCTTTCAGGATGTCCGATTCTCTTTTTGTTCTCACTGAAGGTTCTAGGTTTGCCTCCGGCCAAGTCCACTCTCAGTAAGTGGATCAGACAGGCGGTGGCGCATTCTACTAGAGCTATTGGTGCTTCCTGGGCTTTTCAGCACCAGGCCTCTGTTGAACAAGTTTGTAAGGCCGCTACCTGATCTTCTGTTCATACCTTTACAAAGTTTTACAAGGTTGACGTTAGGGCCTCAGTCGACGCGGCTTTTGGCCGAAAGGTGTTTCAGGCGGTAGTGAAATGAACGACATGCTGTTTCGCACTGGGGATCCCGCCCTAATGGACACTGCTTTTGGATGTCCCACTGTCATCACTTCCCGTCCAGGTCGTCCCACCACGCCCTTTGTTTCATTATCTCTTGTTTGCCTGTTATGGTGATTACCTTTTATATTGGACCGTTGTCCTTAGTTTTGTTGGAGAGAGTACATGCTGAAGCTATGTGAGTTAACATGGTTTCTTGGCCTCCCGGCCTGTCTCCTTTTACTGCTTTTTGACACTCTGGGAATTCTATTGAGAAAGCTCATTTCATAGGGGGCCAGGAGGAGTTACAGCTCTGGATCTTGCAGTAACTGCGCCACCTGGAACGAACTTCCCAACTGTCATCACTTCTGGGAAGACCTGGACTGGATAAATTCAAAAACAATTCTATAGGTGAGTTTCACAGAATTGTATTTTTTTCACTGTTCCTGGAAAAAGCTCAGAGAGGGAAAACATGTTAAGAAAAAAGAAGAGAAAAAAATGTTTCATATAAATGTTGATTTCAATGTTTTGCTATATATATTTATCTGGACTAATACAAGATTCTGAATACATATATACTGTTTTTTTTTTTTTTACTCTGCACTAATGGGAATAGGTTGAAGTTAAGGAGCACCATGGAGTAACGTCTCTTTACTCCCTTTTTTTTTTTTTTTTTTGTTATACAAGTAGCCCTCCCTTCCTTAACTGATTGCCTAAAGAATCTTAATCAGTTAATAGATAGAAACAGCCAACTTTATTTTATGTGTCAAAGACCTGCCTACAGACATACCAACCTAAGCCTCCTATACCTGTGTGAACCCCCCCCCCCCCAGGTCGCCCGATCTGACGTACTCATCCCCAGTCCTACGGCGCATGTGGGGCCTCTCATCCAATCAGCGCACTGATGTCCTCTCCCGCTCATTTGTCTAAGAGCTTGTCTAAGGTGAGCGGATCCAAGCATGCTGGTGGTCGTATTCCCTGCTACCCTCTAATAGGGTGCGTGCCTGTGCCGGCCATTCACAAATGCCTGTTGCGAGCACACGCCCTGCTACCTGGGGGGTTTCACACAGCGGGACATCCTGATTCTGGATGCTCCTGGGTTAGGGAATCTATCTGGATGTCCTGAGATGTGGGTTTTTGTCCACTTTAGGCATCTTGGGCAGGGCTTTGTTACAGGTGCTGCTCTTGAATACTTTTATTTCATTATGGCTGTCCAATGTGACAGTGGAGGGGCTGTGTGCTTTCTCTGTAAGTAAACAGAGAAAGCACACAGGTAAGTGAACAATGATTTGTTTTTACACTTAGCCTGAACAAGAGAGAGGCAAAAAAGTGTAAGTGGAGGAAAATGTCAGAGAGGGGACATTTATACTAGTAAAACCTGTAGTGGCTTCCGTAGGCTTATAAGCATAACCTCTCCCAACCAATGCTGAGTTGCAGGTTAATGTCACCAGTGACACGCTGTGGTTGACATAGGTCTAACTATATTATTGATTTTGTGTGTAACTTTAGTGGACAAATCTGAGGAGGAGGACACTGATGAGGATGCTGTAGCTGAGACTCAGCTTTTCTGCCTCGACGCAGGCCAGTCAGTTGGACCTGAGGTTCAAGAGTCCCCCCAAATTCAAAAGGAGACAGTAGAAATCCAGGAGACACCCGAGAGGGCTGTACCTGGATCAAGCAAAGATGTCAAGGAGTCTCCTCAGGGAGTGATGTGTGAAGAAGACACCCAACCGGTTTCCCAATGTTTGTCCAAACCTTTAGAAGAGAGGGGTACGTGGTTACGTCTGAAACGTGATGTTCCAGCTTCCGTTTGGGTAAAAAGCCTTCATCAAGAAAGAGAGACCAGTAATGTAGATGAAGATGCTACACAAGTGGATGAATCAACCGAAGATGAGCAGGATGTACCGCGACTGGAGCTAGAAGCTACACAGTCTTTTATCACCGAGGATCCAGCCGTGCAGGAGAGAGCCACAAAAGATCAAACCCCTTCTCTCTCTGTTGTGGAGGAGGACGACACTGGGCCAATGGTATCAGCAGTGCCACCAACAGAGATACGGCCAATAGAGCCAAGCAATGTGGACACACAAGCTACAGATGCCTCCACCCAAGCCTACAGTCTAAACCTTGATAGCAATGCCCCTCAACAGGACATGCAGATACCTCCTAATACTGATGCCACGCAATCTAACAGCCCAAGCCTTCCAACAACTAGTGAGAATGCCCCTCAACCAAGCTTGCAGCTACCATCTGCTAATGAGGACACCCAAGCTGACAGTCCAAGTCCTCCAGGGTCATGTGATAATGTCCCTAACCAAGGCCTGCAGTTACCATATGTTGGAGATGCCCGACAAGTCGATGCACTTCAAGAAGACTTGAAGGTTCCATCTACAGAGGATTCTACCTCTGCCAATAAGGGAAGTCTTCCAGAATTAGCTGCTCATGCCCCTGAACCAAACCTGCAGGTGCCATCCAGTGATGATGCAACACAGCCCATTATGGAGGACACTGAAGCCGATAACACGCAGCCTGCTAGAGAGACTGCATCTGCTCCAGGGGCAAAGGTGACCGCCAAGGGAAAGATGCCTTCTAGACGGGGTAAGAAAGAATGTTTTCCACAATTTTAATCATAACCCTACATGTTATATTTACAAAAAAAAGTGCGGAGAGTCTCTCCCACAATTTGAAAGAAAAATAGAAATGAAGTTTCTGCTAGCAGATAAAATGCATCATCAAATTTATATCCCGGCGACTTCACGCAGAAGGGCATCCCAAATCGGGATGCCCCAGGGGCAAAGACCAAAACCTAAGTAAGTGATTTTCAAAATGTCTGGTATACGCATACATCTTTCCTAACTAGTCTTGGGTTCGTACAGAACTTTGTGAGTTCGAGCTCCCAAACATGACCAGAATTCTGTGCTTGGAAAAACACGGAAAAGCTGAGCAACCTCTCAACCAGCTTTACCTAAGCAGAGTGTGTGCACCTGGAAGCACTGTAACTTACTTGACCCCCACATTGCTGGCACTAGGAGCGTCCTCACTCATGGGAGAGTGGCGACCATCTTTCTGTAGCCCCGCTCATAGACCATTTGCAAACCGGCGCGACAGAAGCAGGGACCGGATGCCAGGGCTCCAGTAAGTTACAGCCCGCTTCCAGCTGCACACTATGTGCCCACATACCTGCCATCACATTATTATTTTTTTTTACTTTTAGTTCAGGTCCCCATTGATTTCACTGAGGACCATGGTTGGGGTTGGGCACCTGAGCCGCACTTTTGTTCAAAGTTTGGTCGAAATTGCCGAACCTGAACTATAGGGGGTTGGCTAATACTAACCTAAAGAACAGACTAGATAGTCCATGTGGTCTCCTTCTACCATCACCCTTCTATGTTTCTAGTAAACTGCTTGACATGATTTTATTGATCATTAGCATTAGTGGATTAAACCCAATTTTAAATGATCAGCATCGCTGATTGGCTGATCTCAAGCCTGTCGTGACGACTAGGTGCAACTGCATCTCCAACTTCCATGTTCTAAGCATACAGTACGTCCTGCTCCAGATATAATACTTACACTTGGGTAATCCTCCACCAGATGACGCTGCACTGCAGAGACATGCAAAACTGGCTCCTCCCGGCTCCTCAAATACCCAGGGACCTCCCACAAATCCCCAGATTTCTCTGCAGTGCTGACTGCGAAGACATGAAGTATCACTCTCTCGCAGGTGAGCGGGGCTATTACAGCCTGCGGCCCTGTTGGACTACTCCCACCCGTCGTCCTTGTGATGTGCCTCCCAGCCTGGGCTGCGCTGGTCGGGTGAAGGTAGGCAGCACCATGTGTGCTTATGGAGCCACGCTCCACCGCAATCCCCCACCATAGGGTAGGCGGTTTAGGCTGATGGTGAGCCTTCAGGGGATGCTCCTCCCGCATCGTTGCCCCACGCCCCGTGTTGCGGTGGACCCTGTCCAAAGGGTCGCCATCCTCCCTCGTTCCCCCCTTAGCCCGGGGGCAAAGAAAGGGGGGGGGGGAGGGGTGTGTGCGGCAAAGAAAGGGGGGGGGAGGGGTGTGTGCGTATGGCGGCCTCGGTGTACTCCATTACACACTCATGGCCTTAGTATTGCCCTTGACGGGGAATGGCTGTCAGAGCCGCGCTTTTATTTTGTATTGGTCGCCAGTACTGCACAGTACTGCACGCTGCGGCGTCTCTTTTAGTGTCGTAGTGGCTCTTCTGAAGTAATCCACTCGATCAATTCCATTTCATGTGTCATTCCCCTGCTGTCTACTTTGACTATGGGTTTTGGAGCTTTGCGCTCTCCGTGGGGGCGGGGCCTTGGCTTGGCGCGTTCCGCGTCACGGCCAGCTCTGGCCCGCCCTTCGAGGTTCACTTGGCACCATTTTACTGCTAGTCGCGCGCGCGTGGTGATAACCATCCTCCCCCCTCGGTCTGTAAGTGCCCTTGCGGGCTATTTTCATTATTTCTTTTTCTTGCGCATGGCTCTGACACCTTTGTTCCTTTTATGTCTTTCAGACCGTGGAATCCGGTGGCTTCTCCCGGCCCGGTGTAGCTCCCGATTGGGCCTATTAAAATTACTCCCACTTTCCCGCGGGTTATTGGGGCATCCAGGGTAGCTTACAGTGTCAATCCCTACTGGCTTATTGTGCCGATTAATCACCATATGGAGGCATCCCAGGATAATGCGACCGGGGTTCCTTCGGGACAAGCCCGGCTGTGTGTAGCTTGTGGGGTCTTACCTAGCAGCGGTGACAATGCGCGGGTCTGTGTTCCTTGTGCACAGCAGGCGCTATTGGTTCTTCCCGCCTCTTCTGTGGCTGGGCCTGCACCTCGCCTCACTTCACCTACTCCCCCAAGCCCGAGTCTAACCCCCAATACAAGCGGGGATTCTTTAGCGCGCAAGGCCACTGCAAAGAAGCGGCATTTAACCCCTGACTCTGCTCTTTTCCCTACGGAATCCGATGAGTTGTTGCATCCTTATGGCCATACCCCCTCGGACGAAGGGGAGCTGTTCTCTGACTCAGGGTCATCCGACGAGAAGTCAAGGGGTCATGACGAGTCTGGTTCCGAGCACTGGACCCCGGATAATACTGACAGATTGCTGGTTCAGATTTTTGAAGTTTTGTCTATTTCTCCCCCTGTTGCGGCTCCCAGGCAAAGGGGTGAGCTCTTTCATACTGCTAAGGCTCGTTTGAAATTTCCCGAGCAAACCCATTTCAGTAACCTCGTGCTTAAAGAATGGGAACATCCCAGTAGACTCCCCGGGATCCCTAAGAGTTTGGACAGGAAGTATCCCTTCCCTGCTGACATGGTTAAGTGCTGGTCATCGTCGATGCTCCTATTCTAGGGTTGTCCAACACCTCTATTATGCACTCCCCTGACACTAATACGCTGCGGGATTCTGAGGACCAGCGTATTGACCAATTGGCATGCCATGCCTTTGCATTTGGGGGGGCGGCTCTGCGCCCGGTTTGTGCTTTAGCCATTACGTCAGTGGCGCTCAGGGCCATGGTCAGGAATGCTCTCGATGGCCCAGAGGAGCTGCCACCTGACAATATCAATGCACTGTCTAACTGTGATGTGTTTGCGAACTTTATCCTGTCTTCATCGGATGATGCTATTAGGATGTGTGCCAGATCTTCTGCCCTGGCGGTAGCTATACGCCGCGCGGTTTGGTTGCGCCAGTGGGCTGCTGACAATGCTGCTAAGAAAGCCCTTACTGGGCTTCCATTTAAGGGGCTGCGCCTGTTTGGGGACCGTCTAGACCTCTTCGCCAAAGGAGGCAAGTTACCCCAGCGCAGGCGACAGACTCGGCCCTTTCTGGGCTAATGCACCCTTTCAATCCCCTACCGTGGGGCTAAACAGGGAAAAGGGGTGTCCTTCGCTGGGTCCCACGCAGATTCCTGGAACAGGAACAGAGGACGCCGTTTTGGTTCCTCCTGGGGGTCCAAGCCCAAAGCCCCTCCCAAGACCCCTCAGGCATGAAGGGGCGCCCTCGCCCATCAGGGTGGGGGGACGTCTGCAGCACTTCGAGCATGTCTGGAGGTGCCACGTCTCAGACCGGTGGATTCAGGAGGTAGTTTCCTCCGGCTACAAGATAGAATTTGCTGTACGGCCCCCCACCAGATTCATTGGGTCCTGGATTCCACAGGACCCTGCCTCAGCTCAGGTCTTGTTGCTGGCCGTACAGGGTCTCCTGGATCTAAGGGTCATTTGCAAGGTCCCCTTAGGAGACAGGGGCATGGGGTTCTATTCCAACCTTTTCACAGTACCCAAGGAGGATGGGTCAGTCAGGCCCATTCTGGATTTAAAAATCCTCAACAAGTTTGTCAAGAACAGGCAATTTCGCATGGATACTCTGCGCTCGGCCATCGGCTCTCTGCACCCAGGGGACTTTATGACGTCCGTAGACATCAAAGATGCTTACCTTCACGTCCCGGTGTTTCCAGGACACCAAAGGTTTCTCAGATTTGCACTGAAAGATCAGCATTACCAATTTGTGGCCTTGCCATTCAGCCTCACGTCGGATCCCAGGGTGTTCACCAAGGTGCTGGCAGGGGTGATGTCCCTGATAAGGTTAAGGGGCATACGCGTGCTACCCTACCTGGACAATATACTCATCACCTCTCGGTCTCTGCGGCAGGCAGAATTGGACACTCATCTGGTAGTGTCCAACCCTGGAGTCCTTCGGCTGGGTGATCAATTACCCCAAGTCTTCTCTGTCCCCCTCCTCGGTGACTCCGTTCCTGGAAATGATTCTGGATACGGTTCAGTCAAGGATATTCCTTCCTCAATAGAAGGTGGAAGCTCTGACTGCGCAGACGAAGTTCCTGCTCTCGTGCCCACAGCCCTCCATCAGGCAGGGAATGCAGCTGGTGGGCCTGATGGTGGCGAGCTTCCAGGCGGTGCCCTTTGCCCAGTTTCATTTGAGGGCTCTGCAGCTTCACCTTCTGTCAGTGTGGGACAAGAACCCAGCGTCCTTGGACGGGGTCTGTGTACTCCCCCCCCCCCCCCCCCCCCTCGGTCAGACAGTCCCTTGCGTGATGGCTGGACCACAGGAACTTGATAAGGGACAGGTCCTTTCTTGCCCCCTCCTGGGAGACGGTCACAACGGATGCCAGTCTGTCAGGTTGGGGGGGGGATTCTGGAAGTCCCTGCGCTTCCAGTGGAGGTGGGGCCCTTAGGAGGCCCATTTGCCCATCAACATTCTGGAATTACGGGCAGTCAGGTTGGTACTGGAGCGGTTGACCCACCACCTGAAGGGTCTGTCGGTACAGGTGCGCTCAGACAACAGGACGGCGGTTGCCTACATCAAACATCAGGGAGGGACCCGGAGCAAGGGTGCCCTCCAGGAGGTGTCTCAGATTCTGACATGGGCGGAGGCCAATGTCAATACATTCCGGGGGCGGAGAATCTGCTAGCAGACTCTCTGAGCAGGGGGACGTCCCGTCAGGGGGAGTGGTCCCTCTGCAACAGGGTATTCCAGTCCCTGTGTCACCGTTGGGGTCTACCGGATGTGGACCTGTTTGCATCCCGTCACAATCACAAGCTCCTGGCCTTCGTGTCCCTGTCTCAGGATCCTCTGGCCTTGGCCACGGATGCCCTGTCCATGTCATGGAAGGAGTTTCGGCTCTTGTATGTATTTCCACCATTCCCCCTGCTGGGCAGGGTCCTGCGCAAGATTGCTCTGGAAGGGGTACCTGTGATTCTAGTGGCCCCCAGGTGGCCAAGAAGAGTGTGGTTCGCAGACATGGTTCAAATGGCAGTAGACCAGTACGACCTGCCAGGGGCGCCAGATCTGCTAACCCAGGGCTCCTTACGCCATCCCATTTTACAAACTCTGGCTTTGACGACCTGGCTGCTGAAACCTCCATCTTGATGGAGAAAGGTTTGTCTGCCTCTGTGGTAGGTACTATGGTGCAGGCTAGGAAGAAGACTTCTTCTGCCATCTATTATAGAGTATGGCGTTCCTACATTGACTGGTGTGAGTCTAGGTCTCTTCCCTGTAGGGAGTTTTCAGTCCCTACGGTTCTGGAGTTCTTACAGCATGGTTTGGAGTTAGGTCTAAAACTCAGTACTCTGAAGGGTCAGGTTTCTGCCCTGTCCGTCTTCTTTCAGAAGTCCTTTGAGCAGCGTCATTTGGTTAAGACCTTCTTTCAGGGGGTCACTCTGCGTCCCCCTCGTAAACCTATGGTCCCTGTTTGGGATTTAAACTTGGTTTTGTCTGCCTTTGAGCCTATTCATGATGCTGCTCTGGCTGTCCTTACTCTCAAGGTTGTCTTTCTGGTGGCTATTACTTCGGTTAGGCGTGTGTCTGAGCTGGCTGCTCTGTCTATTCAGCCTCCGTACTATGAGAGACACCAGGACAAGGTTGTGTTCCGCTTCAAACCGGATTTTCTGCCTAAAGTAGTGTCTGCTTTTCATTTGAATCAGGATATTGTTCTTCCTTCATTGTTTCCCAATCCTAGCAACGATAAGGAAAGGGTTCTGCATTCCTTGGACGTGGTCAGGTGTTTGAAGTATTACCTGGTAGTCAATGCGGCTTTCAGGAAGACTGATGCTCTCTTCTTTGTGCTTTCCGGGCCTAGAAAGGGTTTGGCTCCTGCCAAGTCTACTATTAGCAAATGGATTCGTCAGGCTGTGATTTAGGCCTATTCTGCCAAGGGGGAGGTACCTCCCTTCCGCCTTACTGCTCATTCTACTCGTGCTATTGGTGCCTCTTGGGCTTTTCAGCACCAGGCTTCTGTTGAACAAGTTTGCAAGGCCGCTACTTGGTCTTCTGTTCATACCTTTTCAAAGTTTTACAAGGTTGATGTTAGGGCCTCAGCTGATGCTGTGTTTGGCCGCAAGGTTTTGCAGGCGGCAGTGGTTTAAACTGCCTGCTGTTGCCTTTTTGTTGGGGATCCCACCCTACTTTATAGACACTGCTATTGGATGTCCCAAGTGTAAGTATTATATCTGGAGCAGGACGTACTGTATACTTAGAATAATACAGTTCTGTGAAATACTCACCTGTAGAATTGGTATTATACGTATACAGTACGACCTGCTCCACCCCACCCTGGTTTTGCATTGTTCTGGATCCCCTGTATGGTGATTATCATTGTTATAGTTACCAGTTTTTTGGTGGTTACATTCTCCCGGCTCCTTGTTCACTGCTTTTCAATGCTGGGGATTTGTGGGAGGTCCCCGGGTATTTGAGGGGCCGGGAGGAGCCTGTTTTTGCATGTCTCTGCAGTGCAGCGCCATCTGGCGGAGGATTACCCAAGTGTAAGTATTATATCTGGAGCAGGACGTACTGTATACGTATAATACCAAATCTACAGTTGAGTATTTCACAGAATTGTATTTTTGGGCCCGCGCCCTGCATTCAGATGTGGGTGCTGAAGTGCACACAGGTACACGGAAGCTGGGACTGCTGTGGCCGGATGCTGCGGGGGCACCCCGATATAGGATGCCCCAAGGGCAGGCTAACGGCCGCTGGGGGGTTTATTCCGCTTTAATGCCCTGTTTTTTTTTTCTTTAAACAGTAACAGTTTTAGAGCCTTTGTTTCTTTTTTATTTTAGGTCTGAACAGAAGACGAAAAGAGGAGCCTGCGAAAAATGAACTGGTGAGTGGATTGTCGAATATATTTGGAATAACTGGCTGTTTTTTAGATAATCCGACTTAAAGTGGACCAAAACCCACCAGTGGTTGTTCAGAAATGTAAAAGCTTGCCTTTTGGCAATTGGGGAGCTTACGCGAACGCATCCCCGTCAGCGTGCACATGCTCCAGCCCCAGGGAGTGCCCCCGTGACCGTGGATGCGGTAGTGCGTGCTCCCCATTCATTTTAATCCATGCCCTTTGAAGTGTTTACTTCCTTTCGGCAAAGGGCACTGATTGGCCGAGAGGCTGCGCATGCGGCTTTGAAGCAAGGAGAAGTGAGTTTTACTGTGCTTTCTGGGTGGTTTCACACAGTGGGGAATCCCAATTCGGGATATAGACATGAAACAAAACCCGGAAAGTCCAATTCCCAGGTTTTGTTTTGCTTTAAGGTGGACCTGTCACAGGGATTTTATCTATCCTGGTGCTAGGTCCTTGTGCTAGGGGCATCTCTCTTTGTGAAAATCCCAGATCGCCCACTCAACTCGCCTCTCCCGCAGTCCCACGACACAGGTGCAGGCACTCGTCTAGTCAGCTCTGTATGCTGTGATCTGGGGGGGCTCCCACAGTGGGGCACCCAGTCAGCCGGCCCTAGAGTTTTAGGTTCACCTTCTATGAAGAAGGGCCATGTCTGCCTGTGATAACCTTTTGGGGGAGCTATCCTCGCTTGCTGTTCATTTAACAGAAATGATTACATGCTTTTTTTGTAAAGGAAGTGGATGACAAACCTAAAATACGGTGTTTTGTTTAATTGGCACTCTTGACTTTTATGTCTGATGAAGCTTTGGTTACCAAAGCCAGAGTGACTTACATCAAAAAGAATAATGAACCTGCTAATTAACTCTTTATACTTGTACGCTAAACAAAGTTGGGGCTGAAGTCTGCAGTCTTTAGATAATGTCCTTTCAAAAAAATTGAAAGCTAAGTGTGCACTTTTATTGCTAGCTATAGATTTGTTTATTGAATCTGGCTGCCAGAAAAAGCTCTTAAGTTTTAAAAAAATCTGGACTAAAATGTATATGTTCAAAATCTAACTTTTTATGTAAAATGCCAAGGGTTTTATAATCTTAGGATTAAAGTGCTACAGCAGGCAAAGGTCATTGTTACACCATTGCGTTGGGCTACGTTAGACACTGTCCTAAGCTGTTTTCCATTTTTAAATTGAAGCAGAAATGTCCGTGATATCGGGGTTACAGGTTCAGCCAATGACATTCCCTTTTTCATTCTGTCCCCCAATCAGCTCAGCAGAGGGGGACAGGATTGCTGGTCTCTCTCTCCTCTGTCTCCTCCAGTTTCATTACATTGCTGTCACAGATTATTATGCAGCATCACAGATCCAAGGGCCACTCCCACTTTTTTCAGCAGAAAAATCATAAGCTGAACCTGTAAATACCAATTTCTTGGCCATTTCTACTTCAATTTAAAAGTGGAAAACAGTTTAAGACTGTGCCAATGGTGTAATAATTACCGTATTTTTCGCCCTATAAGACGCACTTATTTTTCCCCAAAAGTGGGGGAAAAATGTCCATGCATCTTAACGGGCGAATGTAAAAAAAAAAAAAACTTACATTCCGCGGATCCCCCGCAGCCTTGGTAGTTGCCGCTGCCTGTCTGCCTCCTCCTTCATCTGGTTCCGGCCCCTGGGTAGGGCGTGGCCTGTGCCGTTAACAAGTGTCACAGGCCACGCCCACCCAGAAGCTGGAACCGGCTCGCTGTGAACTTAACAGCTGACTGCCGCTTCCATGGCCGCAGCTCCCTTCCGCTTCCTGCAGAGGCGGTAAGGAGCTGCGGCGGGAAGCGGCAGTCAGCCGCAAGTTCATAGCAAGCACAGTGAGCTGACATCGGGCCGGGGTGGCCGTGGCCTGTGTCTCCTACCAGCATCACGCTGGTTGGAGACACAGGCCACGCCCACCCCGGCCCGATATCTGCTCACTATGAACTTGCGGCTGACTGCCGCTCCCCGCCGCCTCTTACACTCTCAGAGGCGGTGAGGAGCGGCGACGGGAAGCGGCAGTCAGCCACAAGTTTATAGTGGGCAGATATCAGGCCGGGGTGGGCGTGGCTTGTGACTCCTGCTAGTGTCATTGGACGCTGGCAGGAGTCATAGGCCACGCCCCCCCCGGGTGGGAATCGGCCCGCTCTGAACCTGTGGCGGCGAGCGACAAGAACGTGGGGGAGTACAAGTTAAGTTTTTTTTTTGGGGGGGGGAATGCCTGTACACATGGGGGATGCCTGTGCACATGAGGGATGCCTGTGCACATGGGGGATGCCTGTGCACATGGGGGATGCCTGTGCACATGGGGGGATGCCTGTGCACATGGGGGGATGCCTGTGCACATGGGGGGAAGCCTGCACATGGGGGATGCCTGTGCACATGGGGGATGCCTGTGCACATGGGGGGATGCCTGTGCACATGGGGGGATGCCTGTGCACATGGGGGGGAAGCCTGCACATTGGGGAAGCCTGCACATTGCCTGTAATGTGGGATATTGCTCACTGCCTGTAATTGGGATACTGTTTACTGCCTGTAATGTTGGGTCTGTAATGGTGTGATTGGGGGAATTTCTGCACACTGTCTATAATGGGGTGATTGGTAGGGGATATTTTAGCACATCATTTGGTTCAGAATATTTTTTTCCAGTTTTTCTCTTCCAAATCCAGGGTGTGTGTTATAGGCAGGTGCGTCTTATAGGGCGAAAAATACGGTACCTTTGTCTGCTTTCACTTTGAACTGGTGACATTGTTGTGACTTGTTTCATGGCAGCAACATTTATTATATTTTATATGCATTTCCTCTTCATCTTCTCAGCCTACAGATGAAGGTGATGAGATCCCAAAAGAAGCTCCTCAAGCTGCAGATTCTGTATCCGAAAAGAGAGCTGAACCGAGCGCTGGCGACTCTGACCAGCCTGGACCTTCCGAGACAAAGGAAGACTTAGAACAAGAAAAGGGAGGAAGGAGAAGAGGAGGGAGGCGAAAGGCAGCTGTGGAAGAGGAGAGCAAAACTTTAACAAAAGAGGAATTGGTTGGCCAAACAGGATCTCGAAAGAGGACCAACCGAACAGCCTCAGTGGATGAACCTTCACTATCAGGGTTTGATGAAAAGGTGGGGAGAAAGCAGCCAAGTAGGAAGAGCATTGCTAAAGTGACAGGAGAAGAAAAGACGGATGACCTTAAAGAAGAGCCCAGCTCAAGCTCTAAAAATAATGTGGTGGAGGTGAATGAGGATGGAGTGAATAAAAATCATGAAAACCACAATCTTCCCTCTATGGGACCAAGTGAAACGGAGGGCAAAGTCACTTCAGTATCTACAACAGAGACTGCAAGCGAGGAGGACCATATTCCTGAGTCACTTGGCACTTCTCAAGGTAAAAAGCCTGTAAGAAACAGGAGACGTGTTGCTACCATTATAAAGAATGATAATGCCGGAAGTGCCAAGTTTAAAGAGGACATTGACGATAGTGATATTCAGTCAGAAAATCAAAGTGATGTCAGCACACAACCACCAACAAAATCTGATTCACAAGATGGGGGTCAGGAAGATGGTCTAAGAAACAGAACAAGAACATGCCGTGTTCCAGCTGGAGAATCAATCTGCAAGAATAAAGATGAAGAAACCAGAGGCAAAAAGGAGGACGTTCCTTGTGCAAAATCACAGAGATTACAGAGGAACTTGAAAGAGCAGGAAAAAGAAGATCCTCAGTCTACAAGACAGGCCTCCAAGAGAGGCAAGGGCACAAGAGATGATCAAAAAGACAAAGACTATTTGGAGGGCAGTTCAAGCAATATATCTCCCAAGAGGTCTCGGAGACATTCCAAGGAGGACGATGCAAAACCAAAACAAGAAGTGACCAAAGCTGAAAAGAATGAGGAAGATGACACCACTCAAGAATTTACAGGGACAGAAAATTCTGTTACAGAAGATCAAAATGATGCGAACACTGGGAAAAGAGCAAGGCGAGGTTGCAGTAAGCAAGTTCTTGATCAGAAAGAAACCGTAAAGGAAAACGTCAATACAAGGGCCAGGAGAATTTCAAAATCTGAAGAAGTTATCCAGTCAGAAGACCAAAGCAAAAGGACTGTGAGATCAAGAAATAGATCAAAGGAAGAGATAAAACCTGCAGATGTTTCTAAAGAAGATACGTCTGGACAAGCGGGTTCTCGCAGAACAAAGAAAAATGTAAAAGACGATGGCGAGCATATGGGAGAGCATAAACCAAATGAAAAGCCCCCAGAGGCTGAAAAAACACTCCCAAGAACAAGGAGAAATGTCAACGAAAAAGAGCAAATGGGAGATGAGCATGTGACAAAGACCAGTCCAGCTGATACGTCCATAAAGGCTGAACAAACACCCTCGAAAACAAGGCGAAGTAATCGTCTCACCGAATCAACTGAGGAGTCCTCAAAGGCTGTGGCATTCTCTTCCAGAACAAGAAGGAAAGTTTCAGAAAATGAAGTAGAAAAGACCATTGAGCCTAAACCAACTGAAGAATCCTCCCAATCTGAAAGGTCGTCCACCAGAACTAGGAGAAAAGTCAAAGAAAAGGAGGAACCAGAGAAAGACCTTGAGTCAGACACTAAGCCTTCTGAAGAGTCCCCTCAGTCTTCCACCAGAACAAGGAGAAAAGTCAAAGAAAATGAGGAACCAGAAAAGGACCTTAAGACAGAGACTAAACCATCTGAAGTGTCCCCCCAGTCTGAAAGATCATCCACCAGAACAAGGAGAAAAGTCAAACAAAATAATGAACCAGAGAATGACACGGAGACAGAGCCTAAACCATCCGAAGAGTCTCCTCAGTCTTCCACCAGAACAAGGAGAAAAGTAAAAAATGAGGAACTAAATATGCACCCTGTACCAGAGCCTAAACTAACTGGAGAGTGCTCTCAAGCTGAAAGATCATCCTCCAGAACAAGGAGAAAGGTAAAAGAAAATGAGGAACCAGAGAAGGACCTTGAATCGAGACCATCCGAAGAGTCCTCCCAGTCTGAAAGATCATCTTCCAGAACAAAGAGGAAAACATCCACAGAAGATGATGAAAAGACGGATGATAAATCCAAGATAAAGGAAAAAAACGATGAAGAGGCCAAGAAGAGTCGAAGAGGTGCCACCAACAAAGAAGAATTGCCTCAGTTTTCCACCCCAGTGGCTTCAAGAAAGCGAGGGCGGCCATCAAAGGCAGACACTGAAAGCAAGAGAGAGAAATCTGATGAAACTTTAGAAGAAGAAGCAGAACCAGTATTACCAGCAAATAGAAGAGGACGTGGCAAAAGGACCCCATCAGAAGACGCCCAACCTGAAGGTGCAGACAGGAAGGTAAATTTTCATATAGAATTACTGCTATACAATCTTTAGCAATAGTAAATCACTAGTTAGAAATGCTTTGTTCAAGTACAGTGTCCTTTAATTCCAGGCGGGAATGTGAACAGTGAGTAAATACCTCACACTGCTGGAGAGCCTGTTTGTGGCTTCACCAGGCTTTTTATTTAAAACCTATTGACCCTAGAATTGGTTTGTACAGCTTACTACATACCTTTTGGTAATAGAAAACCCTTAAAAACATCCCTTTTTGGCCATTGTTCCGCTTTAACCAACCCCTCCATCTGTTGACCTAAACCACTCAACCAACCCTCCCCCTCTCAGCTGCTGACCTAAACCCCTCTCCCAACCCTCATCTGACCTAAACACTAAAACCCCAGCTGACCTAACCCCCCCCCAGCTGCTTACCTAAAACCCTTACCTAACCCAGCCTCCTGACCCACTTACCTAAACCCCTCAGGCATGCCCCTAAACTACTGACCTAACCCTCCTCCCCAGCCACTGACCCACAACCCTCCCTTAACTCCCACCCTAGCAGTTTGGACACTTCTCTCTAGGTTCTCTCACTGGTATATGCCTTCTTGTAATTTTACATGAGACACTGGGGCATCAGTCACTAGTTCCCCCATTCAGTCATGTATGAGTTCATTCTATGTAGCTTTTACTTTTTTTTTTTCTTTTTCACAGCCATCAAGTTGATTTTACCATAAAGTTCCTTTCTCTTCAACTTCATTCTGTTGAGTGACTGCATTAGCCTGAGAGCTGAAACCCAGATGGTGTCCAGGCCATCTTGCCTTACCTCAGCCCCCTGTTCTTTTTACAGGTTTATTATTCTTTGTTCTCTTTAAATATAACCTCCGGGTATTTCAACTTCTTTCTTCTACTGTATTGAGTATGCCCTCCACAATAGGAGGAGCCAATCAGAGGAGAGATTCTGCTTTTGGAAGGTTATCTTCCAGTTAAAGTCTGACCTCTCCTGGTGACAGGTGGATATCACTCTAGCATAATCTCTCTGTGTGACGTGAATGAAGATGTGGAGAAAGGAACTAGAAAGAATTTTGAAAATTCTTTTGTACTCTTCTTTTGCCTTTACTGCTTTGGGACATCCTTATTTTTTAAAGCTTTTTATTTAAAGGGAAGCGAATCTGTTGATTCTGACTCAAGTTTAAGGTGCCTTTCAGGCCACTGATTCTTGCCTCACTAGGCCTTTGATTACTGACCTCTTATGCAATGAGCATTTGATGTCCTCTGGATGATCTTTCTTATTTCTTTCCTACCACGGAGTATCAAGACTTATGTTTCTATTGAAGGAGGAGGGATTCTGGCTTTGCTTTCAACAGATCTTACCCTATCATTACTGACTCAGTGAAGATGACTAGAAAAGAACTTTCCAATCATTCTACTAAATTTTCTTTTTGCTTAAACATCTTTTCTTTTCTCTTTTACCCACAGGAAGTTTCCACCCCTGAACCATCCCCATCTCGGAGGAAAAGTTCAGCCTTAAGTAATCTTGCTGATATCCGAACTCCAAGACGCACCAACAGATTGTCTACCGCCGCTCTGACCACCAGTCCCTACGTCACCCCTTCTGCAGCAATGCCTAAGGTCTGATTATACTCGTTCTGGCTGTACCTTTGTCATTGCATTTCTAACCTGGAATTACTAATAACTGTCAAATGCAGTGAAGGGCTCTGGCAAGAAAGGAAAAAAGGCAATAAAATCCTGCAGCGCCCAACTGAGCATATCGGAGAGACTTAGAACAAAACTTGATAAATGTGGGCGAGTGCTGTGTTCTTTTGTGGCTGTATAGATGCTTAAAGGAGCTCTCTCGTGAAATTGGCCAAAATGATTAATCGTTATTAACATGCTAGGGGCAGGGCTATTTCTAGGGCAGGATGGGCAGGGTGATTGCCCTGCGCACCAAGGCCTTTGGGGCGCCTTTATCCCAGCCATCCTGTTGTCTGCAGATGAGTCAGGGCCACTGTTAGTGGTGCAGGGCATAAGAGATCACTCATTCCCCCATATTGGGCCATCACACATTTCTGTATAGAACAGCTGCAGCACCATAGGATAAATGGGGGGGGGGGTAAAATGTTTTTGTTACCGCATTGAGCACTATCGGGGTTGCCCCACCGTGGGAAACCCCCCAGGTCGCCCGATCTCCCTGACCCTTCTTCGGTCCTACGGTGCATGCGCAGCCTCTCATCCAGTCAGCGCTCTTGGATCTGCTCCCACCCCTTCGTCCTAGAGCTAGTTTAAGCAAGCAGATCCGAGTGCACTGATGGTCTCATCCCCTCTTTCACAAATACCTGTCGTGGTCATGCGACCTGCTAAAGGGATAGCGGGGATGAAGCCGCTGCTGGCGCATGCATCGTTCAATCGGAAACAAAGGTGAGTTTTTGGCCAACTTTGGGGGTTTGACACATTGAGGCATCCCGAATCTGGATGCCCTGGGCTGAGAGAGTATGTCTGCCCTGGAGTCTCATAGACTCCAGGTTGGGTTTTTGTCCACTTTAAGCATCTACAAACACCAGAGGTATTGCAATAGCAGTTATTCCAGTACAGACAGGCTCAAAAACACAGGCCATTGAGCAGTTTTCTATAAAAACAGCATGGTATGTTCAAAACCTGTCATTCCGTATACTACTTTCCTCTGGTAAACATAAAAAGCAAGCCTGGCTGGATTTTTTATGCACGGTCTTCAAGTGACCCCTTCTTTAGCCATCTAGTGTATTGCTATATATTTTTATTATTGGACCTTATTTAACAATAGTGCTCCTTTAACCAATGTCCATTTCAGTGATGGCAATACTTGTGTGTATCTTTCCCTACAAGGGATTCCATTGCTGATGACACACAGAAAACCACTGGTTACCTGGCTGCTGTATTGTTTAGGCATAGAGAGCGTATTCCCCCATGATTAGGGCCCCTAATCTGTTCCTGGTTAGTGGTTGCGTAATCTTACTGAACGGCAGTCATCAAGTCCACATTCATCTGTCATTACAGGTTCCATTAAAGGTCTGCGCCACTGTTTCCCCATAATTGCTCTCTCTGCTGTGTTCTGTGTTTCCAGGTGCTGTTCACAGGTGTGGTGGACTCTGCGGGTGAGGAGATAATCCGCTCACTGGGAGGAGACATTGCAGACTCTGTGTTTGACTGCACTCACCTGATCACTGACCGCGTCCGGAGAACGGTCAAGTTCCTCTGTGCTTTAGCACGGGGCATCCCCATCATCACGCTGGACTGGATAGACAAGGTGTGCAGATAATTCTGACTGGTCCTCTTCAAACTGTGTATGCGGTGTTACTGTATAGACTGCTTCACAGGTTATGTACTACCTGTGTAGATGCGAATATGACCAATTACTCATATTAAAGAGGAACATTGGGGGAGGTTAAAAGCTCCCCCAAACCTCACTGATCCGCTGCTCCCCCCTCTGGTTTTACCTTTGGGTAGAAAAAAGACAAAGGAGGCTGAGATCATCAGACCTTTATACACAGGTGGGGCATTCCCTCCTCCCCCTGAATTGAGCCTTGCTCTCCACCTCCTAATAACGCGTCGGTGGAAGGTCATGGAGGGGCGATTTTGGTGTCCTCAGGCCCGCACTGGTTCTGGGCACGCTTTGAGACCAAACGCAGCTATCCTATCTGGTTTCTGACCTTAGTGCTCAATATCTTAGGTGACAGAAGATCCACATTATCAGGCATCATGATGCCCAGATTCTAAAGAACCGTTTGTGTAATATGCATGGGATCTCCATAATTGCATGTACAGTACTGGAGCCATTATGTCTGTGGAATTTCTTTGAAGCACAGCTTCCTGGCAGGGTGATTCCTGCGGGGCCAAGCTTGTAGCCAGTAGGCTGTCAGAGGTGTGAACTGTACCAGCGAGATTCTTTGAAGCTGAGGGCACTGTTGTGCATGTGTTTATTGACCTTCAATGAGCAGGCCACCTGTGAAATTATATGACTGTGCATTTACATGAAATTATATGACCTCCTCTCCTTTAAAGTGGACTAAAACCCACACCTTGACAGCTCGGAAATCTGTAAGGTCGTCCGGAAATGTACCTTCTTTCCTGGCCAAACAGCACATGCATGAGCAACAACTGTATCCTCGCTCCTCCTTTAGCAGGGCGTGTGCCTGTGTCAGTCATTTGAGAATAACTGGTGCGGGCACGCTCAATGTTAGAAAGTAGCGGCCGCCAGTGCACTCGGATACGCATGCCTTAGAGCAGTGGTCCTCAACGCTGTCCTCAAGGCCCACCAACATGTCATGTTTTTTGGATCTCCAAATAGCCAGCTCTATTGCTCTGCAGCTGCACTAATTACTCCACCTGTGCATCTATGTGGAGATCTGCAAAACCTGGCCTGTTGGTGGGCCTTGAGGACAGGGTTGGGGACCACTGCCTTAGACGAAGGGGCAGGAGTGGATCCAAGCACGCTGATTGGATGAGAGGCCGTGCATGTGCCGTAAGACCCGGGAAGGGTAAGTCAGATTGGGCGAGCTGAGGTGCCCCGGGGGCAGGGACCAAAATCCTGGGTTTTGGTCCACTTTAAGATTGTTCTTTTTGCTTTCTTCACAGTGTAAGAAGAGCAACTGTTTCTTATCTCCAGCTGGATTCCTGGTGAATGATAAAGAGCAGGAGAAGAACTTCAACTTTGTGTTGTCTGAGTCGCTGCAGAAAGCAAAGAGGAGGCCGCTGCTGGAGGTAGACCCTCCCGACCACATGTTCTCTCACTCACACAGACTTATTCTCTACACTCTGGTAATATCCTCCTGTTACCAGGAGCGGGCAGACATGTGCTGTAGATTCCATTGTATGGCGTTGGCTATCATCTGCCTTACATTTAGTAGCTACCTGTTGTCTGTTCTCCTGAGGCACGTAGATCTGCCAAACAAAGAGAACCAGAACTTGCAGGGAACATGGCGTGAGTGACCCCCGGGCCTGCTTTTCTAAGCTCCAAACCTTCAACATGAGAGAGGCAAGAGGGCATGTACTCAGTACTCTGTGACCGAGCCCCCTGTTTTTAACCTAGTTTAGAGACAGATTGTAGGTTGGTCAGCAAGCTAACTGGTTTGAGTGCTGTGGCCCCTTTAAGACCTCAGTACAGTACTCTCCCATGGAGTTTTCTACTGCCTACTGGTGGCCTAAAGTGTGTTCCACATGGATAGACTGTCATAAATATATAAATCAATATAAAGTATATTACTAGTGAATGGAGGGGAATACTGGTGAAGTGGGAAAATTCATTACCACTATCCCAAAAAGACCCCCCTACTAAATACAAATTTAATAAAGGGACTTTAAACCCAACAACAATAATTGTCCAGCAAGCAGCTCACCTGATTTCTGTCCCATGTGCCTCTCCTCCATTTCCACCACACGTGCTAGAAGTAGTAGCAGGTCTCCAAAGCCCTTTTTTTCAATTGTATTCCTCCAGGAACACGCAAAAAAGTGCTCCTACAGCCACCCTGTCCCTTGGTCTGAGCAAGCATGGCAAACCACTGTAGTCCCACAACTGTATCTGACCCCAGCAGAGCAACCTCAAGACTCCTAAAGCTGTGAGATAACATGTCCTTCCCAACACAGCCATGAAATTGAAGCAAAAAAATCAGTTTCGTCTAGAATATGAGATACTTACATACAATCAGAGAAGGTGCTTTAAAATCTTCATAAAAAATGAGATCAGTGGGCGACTCTGTACTTGTATGGAAGCGTGCCATAATGAGGCCATGCCTATCCACAGTGGAAAGGTAAGTGGGTGTCTCCCAAAAGTGGACTTGCTGTTAAAAGTTGACATACGCCTTGCCTGCCCCTGGAGGCTTCTTATTCCCTTTGAAACTGGGACCAGAATCTGCAGCACATATGCTGGCAGCCATAGGGTGTGCTCAGTTTTCTGGAGACTTTTCATTTGCTTGTTTTTGTCATTTTTAGGGCTATGAGATTCATGTCACTCCCAGCGTCAAACCAGAACCTGAGCACATGAAGGACATCATCCGCTGCAGCGGGGCCACTTACCTGCCGAAGATGCCCAGGTCATTTAAGGTAATGGGGAGATGAAGGAACGCTGTGATTGAAAATCCCCAGAGCCTTAGGGGGTAACTCTATAGAACGTCTCAAACGCTCCACACTTGTCGCTATACAATGGGAGGAGTGATCTACTAAATTGTGAATATGTCTCCACCTCATTGGAAGGCTTTGCATCTCACCTGAGGAAGCTCTCCATCTAAGTACTGTGTAGGTTACAGTGGCGAGCTTACCAGTCTTTAGTGAATACCAACCAACTGCCCAAATCTGGTTCAAAACAAAGGGGTCGATTCAGGGCCTGGTGAGAATTCTCACTCCTTTTTAGGAGAGAAAACAGCCATTCACTTTCAATGTCTGTCTTGGGGCTGATTCAACACCAGGTGGAATTGTACATCCGGTTGTTGAATCAGCCCCAAGTTAGACAGTGGAAGTGAATGGCAGTTTTCTCTCTTAATCTTAGATAGTAGGTTGAAGCACACTGTCTATAGAGAACAGAGGGGCAGGCAAATTTATACAACATGTAAATTTCCACAATGACGAGCAAGTAACTCTGACTAGGCATGCCCACCATGATAATGACGGTCGATACTTGGGCTACCCCACATGTAGAAGGAGACACAAAAGCTGAGTGGAAGAAAAAAAAAAAAAAAAAAAAACATGTAAAGGTAAAGATAGGGTTCCAAAATTCCAAGGTGCATCTACACTATATGCACCAGAAGCACATGTAAAAAGGAAAATGGAAGATTGAACACCCATAAGCAAAAATGCATTCCAAAGGGAGAATTTTAATGCTGGTGAAAAATAGTTACACAATCAGGGCGTGATAACAATTTTACAGTGTATACACACAATATATTTACAAGTGCTGCATACATAAGAACCAGTACAGAGAGGTCGCAAGAGCTTGTTCTAGCACATTATTGGTACTACTGCCAGCCTGGAGGGAGACCAAAGTCCATATGAAGTACCTCCATGGGTTAATTCAGAATTTCGATTAGAGATGACTATCATGTTCAGTGATGAAACAATTGTCCATAGAGGTAGGTACCTATCCACCTGGTGCTGCATCCTGTTTGCTTGCTACTTACCTACCTCATTGTAAGTTCTCTTATACTTACCTTTTTCGCATATGGCATCTAATAGGATGAATTGAGGGCCGTCCTTCACTACCTTTATGGACAATTGTTTCATCACTGAACATGATAGTCATCTCTATCCGAAATTCTGAATTAACCCATGGAGGTACTTCATATGGACTTTGGTCTCCCTCCAGGCTGGCAGTAGTGCTAATAATGTGCTAGAACAAGCGGTCCACTCTATCGTGATCTCTCTGTACTGGTTCTTATGTATGCAGCACTTGTACATATATTGTGTGTATATACACTGTAAAATTGTTATCACGCCCTGATTGTGTAACTATTTTTGACCAGCATTAAAATTCTCCCTTTGGAATGCATTTTTGCTTATGGGTGTTCAATCTTCCATTTTCCTTTTTACAGTTTTCTCTCTAAAGAAAGGAGTTTTTTGTTGGCTCACGTCTGCAAAGGTATAATCAAGCTGCACCACCAAAGCCACGGTGCCTCTGTCCCATCTATGGGAGCCCTATTGGGTCATACAATGCAATGGATACATTGGAAGCAGCTTACCTGAGGTTGCCCTATACCAGGGGTACTCAACCACTTCTTGTAAAGGTCCATTTACAGGCATCTGGTGAGAGGCGAAGGTCCGGACGGGGCGCTGTCAGGGGGGCTGGATAGATAGAAATCAGTGCATTGGGGTGGGTTGGGGTGGATTATACATTGCAATGCCACTTCTTGTCCATGCAGTACTTCATATTGCAATGCTAGGTGCAGGGAGACAAACAACTACATTGCCAATCTGTAACAGGGCAGCGCTGTGCATGGCAACACAGAAGCAACTAAGTGCAGGGCTGTCAGGGCAGGGGGCCAGAAATTTGGCACAGAGGTCCGCATTCGGACCCCGGTCCGCCAGTTGAGTACCACTGCCCTATACAGTCAGTGCAGCACATGGGGAGGAAGGCTCAAGACCCCATGTTTCTTAATGTATAAGAAGCTTTGTGTTATGTTCTGTTTCAGTGCAGTAGCAACAAAGCACAAAATGGGCACCACCTAACAAGTCAATGGAGGGATATCTATTTTTGGGGGTGCTCCCCTAGCCCTAGACCATAGAACCCACTGCAATTTGTAAACTGTGCCCAGTTTTTTAGTCCTAATACAAATTGTAGTGGTTTCAGTGCAGTAACATAGTGATGGCGGCTTCCATGCTGCTCTCCTGTAACCCTATGGGCCCAATGCCATCTTGGCCCGCATGTTGCCAGCCTTTGCCCCTGGGAGAGACATTGCTGTGCTGATTCTTCTCTTTCTCTCTACAGGATAAATGTGTGATTGTGTCCTGCCCGGAGGATGCCGCCCGCTGCAAGTCTGTCCCAGCTAAAACCCCCATTACTACAGCCGAGTTTATTCTAAGTGGCATTTTGCGTCAGGAAGTCAGTCCAGCCGCCTATCTGTTGAACCCAGCGGGGCAGGACGCAGCGCCCACCCCGGCCAAGAGGAGGCGCTGAGCTTCTCTGGACAGCATTGTACATAGCCTTTGTTTACCTCAACTTTCCCTCCTACCAGAAGCTTGTGTGATGGGATTGTGACTGTAGCTGCCTGACTTACCTGCACCATACTTGGCTTTAGCCCCTAAGTCCCTGACCCAGGTGTAAATTGAGGGAGATGCTGCTTCCATGCATTTCACGCTGGTGTTTTGCTTCTTAATAGTTTTATTTAAAGCGGAACAAAACCCAAAAGCGGCCGGACAGGAATCTTAAAGATTCCAGGGCCGGCCACTGGCTTTCCCTCGAATTCGGGATGCCCCGCTGTGTGAAGCCCCCCCAGGGTGCCGGTAATCACTCACCTTTGCCTGGTCCAACGGCGCATGCGGGGACTCTCATCCAATCAGGACCGCCTTCTGAACTGCCGTAATTTGGCAAGGCGGCTCTGATTGTTTACTATGGGGCGTCAGAGCGCCCGCGTCCTCTGGTTGTGTGCGTGCTCCCGTCCTAGCCATTCAGATAGGCTGGGGCGTGAGTGCGGGGCGCAGGGGACGCGGCTGCTCTTGCTCTCCTTCACTCTAATCAGAGGGATTCGCCCAATTGTGTCAATTCACCAAAGAAAAGGGGATCATGGAAGCAAACACATGAACACTAAAGACATTTAAAAATAATAGCTGTACCTCCAATCTTCAACCTCTTAATAGCCTACTGGTAATAAACTTCCAAAATTAATCAAAAAAACTCAAATAAAAAGTATATGAAAATAATTCTAATTATGGACTCATGTGAGGAGACACTAATATGTAATTTTTTTTTGTGTGCACAAATACATATTAATTAGTGACAACATAGTGTCTCCTCACATGGGTCCATAATTAGAATTATTTTCATATACTTTTTATTTGAGTTTATTACCAGTAGGCTATTAAGAGGTTGAAGATTGGAGGTACAGCTATGGTTTTTAAATGTCTTTAGTGTTCATGTTTTTTTTGTATATACTCTTAATAAAATAAAGTGATCACTTATCTTATATGGTGGTGCTCCCTTCATAGGGATTATCAAGGTTTGCTTCCATGATCGCCTTTTCTTTGGTGCAAGTATTTTTGTGGAGAGCACGCCTGTTTTAATTGTGGTCAATTGTGTCACTGATTGGTCAATTGTGTCAGTTCAGCGGGTGGCTCTGATTGGACGGGAGCCTGCGCAGGCGCCGTTGGACCAGGAAGAGGTGAGTCTGAATGCAGCAATGGCACATCGTGGGGCATCCCAATGCGGGATCCCCGGGGGGCATAGAGCAAAGTCCGGGAAAGTGAAAATCGCTGGTTTTGTTCCGCTTTAAGCTCTAGCCCCACCCCCGGTATTTCTAACGGAGAGCCAAGGTTAAAAAAAGGCATTTATTTACTTACTTGACAAGGCCCGTCTCTTGAAATGGAGGGTGCGTGAAGGTGATCATGTGACCTACAACTGGTGAATTCAGTGTAGCTCAATGAATGTCCCAATAGGGACTACAGAGAAAATTCTCTGGCCTGGGTGATTGGTGGATTTTGGTCACATGGCACCAGATGCTTCTTAAAGGAGCATATCATGCTGCTGGAAGAGGAGGAAGCATTTGTATGCTCAGTGGGAGAAGCTCTGGCCAGGCCTTATTTATTTATCTTACTGGATGGAAGAAATGAGGTGTAACAGGTTTTTGGACCCTTAGTTCTGCTTTTACAGGGAAGGACTGATGAACTCTGCATCTCCCCCAAAAGAAAGCAGTGTTGGAATAAACGGGCAATCCAGGCAATTGTAATAATATGGCAGCAAGCGGCTCATCTGAGCTGCAGGTTCTGCAGCAGGGCCCCTCCTTTCTTTTTAATTTCTCCACGACCACCTACAAATGTGGTCATCCATCCAGCCCTGTCCCATAGCTCTTCCGGAGTCAGAGACTCTGCAAGCCACAGTGGCTGCACTTGCTGGGTTTGCACAAGTCTACACTTATTCCAAGTATACAGCACGTCCTTTTCCAGAAGATTCCTTACATATGGGTAATACATCCACAAGATGGTGCTGGACTGCAGAAAACAGCTTATGGCTCCTGGCCCTATATAAGCCAGGAACCTCCCACAAATTCCCCAGTTATCTGCAGTCTGGACTGCGAAGAATAGAAGATGGCTCTTTATGCTGCGCAGGTGAGCGCATTAGCCTGCGGCCCTGTAGGACTATTCCCACCCGTTCCGAACCCACTGCCTCCCAGCTTAGGCTGAACTGGTTCGGGTGAAGGTAGGCAGCACCGGGGTCAGGTGCTAAGGAGCGCTGCTCCAACCGCAGTCCCTTTCTTAAAGGGTAGGCAGTATAGGCCCGTGGGGAGCCTTATGGGATGCCCCTCCCACTCTCTGGGGTCCCCCTTTACTCCCTGTCCCCTTAGTTGTGCCCCGCCCTTTAGGTTGGCTGCTGCTCCCCTCCTCACTCTCCCTGGGGACATCTCCGGTGGGGGGGGGGGGGGGGGAGGTGCATATGTGTGCTGCGGCAGCCAATGCAGGGTTGCAGAATTGCTTTCATGTGTTTTGTACTTAATGCTGCCGCGCGCTTGTACTGCGTTCCGCGGACGGTGGCGACATCACCTCAGGCGCTGTCGCCGGCTCAATCACGTGGGTGCATTTCGCGCTCTTTGGGGGGGGGGGGGGGGCTTGCTCTCTACCTACCGCGGTCCGTAAGTGCCCCTGTGGGGTGGCCTTTTTTATGTTTGATTTATTTTATGTTTGATTTATTTTAATTGTTTACTTATGGGGATGTCTGCTTATGTCTTTTAGGCGGGTCAAACTTTTTGTGATTTTCTCCCGGTCTTCTCCCCTTTATTTAGCGCTAATCCTATATTGGAGGGCTATTGTACTTGTATATCTCCCACTTCCCTAGCGGGCTCTTGGGGCATCCCAGGTAGCTATATTTAGTGTTAATCCTATATTGGCCTGCGGTGCCACATTAATCACCATATGGAGGCTTCTCAGGATAATGTGCTTGGGGTTCCTTCGGGACAAGCCCCGCTGTGTATTGCGTGCGGGGTATCCCCTATAAGTGATGATGTGATGTCAGGGTGTGTTTACCCTGTGCCCAGCAGGTGCTTGCACTGCAGTCTGGGTTACCTGTGGCTGGGCCTGGGCCCCTCTGGCTTCGCCTACCCCCCCACGCTTACATCTGACTCCTAGTGAGGTGCATACCAGTGGGGAGTCTCAACCTGATTTGGCTGCACGGATGGCCAGCATTGAAAAGCATATTGCTGGGTCTGCCCCGCGTAAGGCTTCTGCTAAGAAGCGGCATTTATCACCTGGTGTTACTCTCTTTCCTATGGAGGCCGAGGAAATTTTTTACATTACCGGTTATACTCCCCTGGAGGAGGGGGAATTATTTTCTGATTCAGAATCATCTGAGGAACAGCCTAAGGTTTATGGTGATACCGGATCTGGGGCTGACCCATGGTCGTCAGATGACACTGACAGGCTTTTGGCTCATATTTTTGAAGTGCTCTGTATTTCCCTTCCTGCCGTGGCTCCGCAGCAGCAGGGTGAGCTTTTTCATACGGCTAGACTGCGCTTGGAGTTTCCTGAACAAACTCACTTTAATAATCTTGTGCTCAACGAATGGGAACGGCCTAGCAAGCTTCCTGGGGTGCCAAAGAGTTGGAATATAAGGTATCCCTTTCCTGCTGAGGTAGTTAAGCGTTGATCATGTCCTCCCGAAGTGGATGCACCTGTTCTGGGGTTGTCCAATACTTCTGTCATGCATTCCCCTGACACTACTACTCTAAAGAATGGTGAGGACCGGCGCATGGACCAGCTGGCTTGCCATGCTTTTGCCTGTGTGGGGACCGTGTTGCACCCGGTTTGTGCCTCTGCCATTACAGCTGTTGCTCAAGAGCCTCTTAGATGGGGCCTCTGATGACGCGGGAGGAGATGAGTATAGATCTCTCCTGCTTTGCTATGAATTTGTTGCATATGTTCTGTCTTCTATGGATGATACCATTAGAATGTGTGGGAGGACATCTGCTCTGCTGGTGGCTATACGCCGCTCTGTCTGGCTGTGTCAGTGGGTAGCTGATAACGCTGCTAAGAAGACTTTCCCTTTAAGGGGCTGCGCCTCTTTGGTGAATGCTTGGACTTGTTTGCTAAGGGCGGCAGGTTACCTCAACGTAGGAGGCAGTCTCGGTCCTTTCGGGGTACAGGTGCCTTTCTCCCTTCCTTCCGTGGTTCCAGAATTGGGCGAGGAGCCTCCTTTGCTGGAGATTTTTGGGGAAGGGGCAGAGGACGTGGCCGTCATGGCCTCTCCTGGGTTCCCAAGCCTAAGTCCTCCCCCAAGGCCCCTCAGGCATGAAGGGGCGCCCTCACCCGGTGGGGGGACGGCTTCGGCTCTTTGCTCACGTCTGGAGGCTTCACGTCTCAGACCAGTGGATTCAGGAGGTAGTGTCCTCCGGTTACAAGATAGTTTGGAGCCTGGCCACCCCAAGATTTATCAAATCCCGGATGGCTCAAAACCCCCTGTCAGCTCAGGGTCTCTGCCTTGCTGTTCAAAATCTTTTGGAGTTGGGGTTCATCTGCCCGGTGCCTTTCAGGGAAAGGGGCAGAGGCTTCTATTCCAATCTTTTCACTGTCCCTAAAAAGGACGGGTCCCTCAGACCCATCCTGGATTTGAAGCACCTCAACAAGTTTGTCAGATTCAAACATTTTCGCATGGAGACTCTGCGTTCAGCTGTCAATTCACTGCGCCCGGCGGTTTCATGACATCTGTAGACATCAAGGATGCTTACCTTCATGTACCAATCTTTCTAGGTCATCAAAAATGATGGGTTCGCTCTGGGAGATCAGCACTATCAGTTTGTAGCCTTGCCTTTTGGTCTCACCTCGGCTCCCAGGGTTTTCACCAAGGTACTGGTGGGAGTAATGGCTCTGCTGAGATCTCAGGGCATTCGCATCCTTCCTTACTTGGATGACATTCTCATCATTTCTCAGTGCTTCCAGCAGGCAGAGCTGGATACCCAGCGGGTGGTGTCCGCACTGGAGTCTTTCTGGCTGGGTGATCAACCACCCCAAGTCTTCCCTGTCATTGGTGAGGTCCTTTCTGGGCATGACTCTGGATACATCTCAGGTCAAGATCCTTCCCCCTCAGCAGAAGGTGGAGTGTCTTCAAGCTCAGGCCCAGCTTCTTCTCTCTTGCCCTCATCCCTCCATACGGCAGGGGATGCAGCTGGTGGGCCTGATGGTTTCTTGCTTCGAGGCGGTTCCATACGCTCAGTTTCATATGAGACCTCTTCAACTTCACCTCTTGTCAGTATGGGATCGGGACCCTGTGTCCCTGGATCAGGTGTTTGTTCTGTCCCCTCTGGCCAGGTGGTCTCTCTCATGGTGGCTGGACTCAAGGAACCTGTTGGTGGGTAGATCCTTTCTGACCCCTTGCTGGGAGACAGTCACCACGGATGCCAGTGTGACCGGTTGGGGGGGCTTCTGGAAGTCCCTGCAATTCCAGGGTCAGTGGGGTCCTCAGGAGGCCCACACTTCTATCAACATTCTGGAACTAAGGGTGATAAGGTTGGTTCTCGCTCAATTGACTCCACACCTTCGGGGTCGGGCTGTTCAGGTCCTCTCGGACAACCAGACAGCGGTTGCCTACATCAATCAGGGAGGGACCTGGAGCAAGAGGGCCCTCAAGGAAGTGTCCCTGATTCTGTCCTGGGTGGAGGAGAATGTCCCCTGTCTCTCAGCTGTGTACATCCCGGGAGTGGAGAATCTGGAGGCAGACTCCCCCAGCAGGGGATGTCTCGTCTGGGAGAGTGGTCCCTCAGCAGCAGGGTGTTTCACTCCCTGTGCGACCATTGGGGTTGTCCGGATGTGGATCTGTTTGCATCCCGTCACAATCACAAGCTTCCAGTCTTTGTCTCTCTGTCCCAGGACCCTCTGGCCTTGGCCATGGATGTACTAGCAATGTCTTGGAAGAGCTTTCAGCTCCTTTATGTGTTTCCTCCGCTCCCTCTGCTGGGCAGGGTGCTGCGCAAGATCTCCCAGGAAGGGGTGCCAACCATTCTGGTGGCCCCCTGTTGGCCAAGAAGAGTGTGGTTCGCAGACATCGTGCAGTTGGCAGTAGATCAGTACACCCTGCCCAAGGATCCAGATCTGCTCACTCAAGGACAGCTCCGCCATCCCAATTTACAAATGCTGGCTTTAACGGCCTGGCTGCTGAAACCTCCATCTTAATGGAAAAGGGGCTGCCTGCCTCTGTTAATACCATGATTCAGGCTAGGAAGAAGTCCTCGTCATCTATCTACTATAGGGTATGGCATACTTACATTGACTGGTGTGAGTCTAGGTCGCTTCCCTGTTGGGTGTTTTCTATCCCCAGGATTCTGAAATTTGTGCAACATGGTTTGGATTTGGGTCTTCAACTTAGTACCCTCAAAGGTCATGTTTCAGCCTTGGCTATTTTCTTCCAAAGATCTTTTGCCAACCATCGTCTGGTTAAGACCTTTTTTCAGGGGGTTACTCACGTGCGTCCTCGTAAGCCTATGTTACCAGTCTGGGATTTTAACTTGGTATTATCGGCCTTGCAGGGGTCTTCCTTTGAGCCCTTGCGTGCGGCCCCTTTGTCTATTTTGACGCTTAAGGTGGCCTTTTTGGTGGCTATGACCTCTGTTAGGCGTGTTTCTGAGTTGGCGGCGCTTTCTATCAAACCTCCTTACTTTGAGAGAGACCAGGACAAGGTGGTGTTTCATTTTAAGACAGATTTTCTGCCTAAGGTTGTGTCTGCCTTTCATCTCAATCAGGACATTGTCTTGCCTTCTCTGTGCCCTAATCCTAGTAATTTTAAGGAGCAGGTTTTACACTCTCTGGATGTGGTTAGAACCCTGAAGTTCTATTTGGTGGCTACTAAACCTTTCAGGAAGACTGATGCTCTTTTTGTGCTCCCTTCTGGGCCTAAGAAGGGTTTAGCTCCAGCTAAGTCCACCATGAGCAAGTGGATTCGACAAGCTGTGATTCAAGCATATTCTGCTAAGGGAAAGGAACCTCCTTTCCGCCTTACTGCTCATTCTACTGGTGCTATTGGTGCCTCTTGGGCCTTTCAGCACCAGGCTTCTGTTGAACAAGTTTGCAAGGCCGCCACTTGGTCTTCAGTTCATACCTTCACCAAGTTTTACAAGGTTGATGTTAGGGCCTCAGCTGATGCTGCTTTTGGCCGCAAAGTTCTGCAGGCGGCAGTGGATTAAACTGCTCGCTGTTGCTTTTGGGGATCCCACCCTACCTTACGGACACTGCTATTGGATGTCCCATGTGTAAGTAATCTTCTGGAACAGGACGTGCTGTATACTTGGAATAATACAATTCTGTGTTTACTCGCCTGTAGAATTGGTATTATAAGTATACAGCACGTCCTGTTCCATCCCACCCTTGTTATCATTATTCTTAGTTACCTCTTTATGGTGATTGTTCATATGTTCATTTTGAATTATGGTTTTTACAGTTCTCCCGGCTTCTTGTTAACTGCTTGTCAATACTGGGGATTTTGTGGGAGGTCCATGGCTTATATAGGGCCGGGAGGAGCCACAAGCTGTTTTCTGCAGTCCAGCGCCATCTTGTGGATGTATTACCCATGTGTAAGGAATCTTCTGGAGCAGGACGTGCTGTACTTATAATACCAATTCTACAGGTGAGTAATCACAGAATTGTATTTTTGCTTCTCCTTTCCGTTCCATTCTTCCATGACCACCTCCAAATGTGGTCGACCGACCCTCCCTGTACCTCTGCACTTCCAGCATGAGCAAACCCACGACCACATTTGGAGGTGGTCATGGAAGATTGGAATAGAAGGGAAAAGCAAATAGTGCAGGCCTGTTACAGCATCTACAGCACGCTGCAGGAACTGGAGGGAGAGACACATGGGACAGCCTTCAGGCGCGCTCCTTGCTGCTATTGCCTGGACACTTTAGTCAATTTGTCACTTCCTCATTCACCTGCAGCAAATGTCAGCCAATCCATGTGACCACCAGCAACCATTCCGGTTTGATGTGCAAAGCCCATTAGTTACCGGCAGTCATGTGATTGGGAGCCACACAATGAAGGAGGAAGTTGGCTGACCGGGCTATAGTGTCTCTTTACCAGCATATTGCCATTGAAATTCTTTTGATATGTAGATGCGTTTACCCATCATGCAGTGCTTTCTTCTCAGAGGTTATTTTTATTACATCTTTTAACATTAGACCATCTCATGTTAGATCTCATTTAAGAAGTGCCTGACCTCAGTGATGATCTGCATCCTCACCCAATGCCAATGCAACTCCCACACAATGAGACCGAGTTCAATACCCCCGAGAAGGGGTAATGATTGGTCACATGACCACCGCCATAACTACTCTGTTTCAGCTGAAGGGTCTTTAGTTATGTGTTGGGGGGGTGGGGATGTTGCTGGAGCTTGTACAGGTAACCGCGCACTAGTCCTTCATCCCCATTAATATATCCAAGTGCCTAAAAGGATTTACCTTCACTTACCTGCCTGCCACACCCATTTACTGCTCCTGTGCCCGTTATAGAGGAACGTGCTGCCATGATTACACAAGTAGAGCTCCCAGCCCCCCTGGTTATGGTTAGCAGGGTGAGGGGTTAGATCCTATTTCCCCCTTCTGGCGTCATACAGGAAGTACAGAACTATTCCTGGGAAATCCTCCAGCAGGACTGGGGGGGGGGGCTCCCCGACTTTTCTTATTGTAGCCCCCAAGTGTGCGATGTAAGCTCTACTTTCTGTTTAAAGACCCCGAGACCCCAAAGGCAGGGTTCGAGGTTGGATCTCGCCAACAGCGTCACATACCGCAATAAAAAGATGGACCCTTTAAAACACTAGCCAGTACTGCAGAAGGGTAACTTAAAGGGACAGTCCAGACAATGACAGGAAGTGTAGGAGAGGTACGTGGGACAGGCTTCAGGCAAGTTCCTTGCTGCCTTTATTATTGCCATTGCCAGGGCTGGCCCTTTAAGAAATTTATTGGGTATGTAAAGGACAAATCTCATTCACACTCTGCATCCCACAATGCACTACAATGCACTACAGGAGCCTATTGAGTATTTTACAGACAAATACAGGCTTTACGGGTCCCTGTGTGAATAGGTTTTCCTGCTAGAGCTCCCCCTAGAGGTCCACATGCTTCGTCTAGTCTAAGCATGAATCCAACCAAACCAGGGATCAAACCATGGTTGGCCCGATTCTCAAAGTGGGACAAAACCCATCAGCGGCCATTCTGGCTTTCCCCGCTGTGTGGAACCTCCCCAGGTTGTGGATAAAACTCACCTTTCCCTGGTCCAACAGTGCCTGTGTGGGCTCTCGTCCAATCAGAGGCACTTGTTTCAATGACATGGTTTTGCAAATGGCTCTGATTGTTGACAATGGGGAGCGTGCGTGCCCCATTCATCCCAATCAGAGCATCTTACCAAATAACCTCATCACAGCAAGCGGCTCTGATTGGACCGGAGCCTGTGCATGTGCCGTTGGACCGGGGCAGAGGTAAGCAGATCGGGCAATTTGGGGGGTTTCACACAGCCCGATTTAGGATGCCCCAGGGAAGTATAACGAAACCCAGGTTTTGTTCCGCTTTAAGACTTTGGATCACACCCTACAGCATCCTCTATGCCCACTCTCCTACCTTTCCGGGTAAGTATTATTTTGAACACACTTTGAATATAATCTGGGAAATTGAGCAACTTTGCCATTATAACCGATGAGTAGAGCAGCGGACAGCGAGCCTGTTGGAGATGGTGATTATTTTTATCTTCCTTTATCACTTTCCTGGAGTCTGTGCCTGTAATGATCAGTCTTAAAGTGAACCAAAATCCAGGATTTTGACTATCCTGGGTTTTGGTCCACTCCCCTGATAGGGGGTGCCCCACTGTGTGAAAACATCTGATCGCCACAGCCGGCGCATGCGCGGCCGCTCCTCCAATCGGCGCACTCAGAGCCTCTGAGTTATGGCAGTCTAACCGACATCTAAGCTCAGCAGCTCCAAGCGCACTGGCGGTCGCATCTCGCGCTTCTCTCTAACAGACAAATGGCCGGCGTGGGCACACGTCCAGCTAGAAAAAAGCGCGAGATGCGGCCCGCGCATGCGCCATTGGTCCAGGATTCAGGTAAGTGTAGCAGGCATCCTGGGGGGTTTCACACAGCGGGGCATCCCGATTTTGGATACCCCGCAGGGAGGGAATTGATCGGCCCGGGAATCTTATAGTTTCCCGGGTCGATCCAGCTGGGTTTTGGTCCCCTTTAAAGGAACAGTCCAAGCACAGCTAAAAAAAATACGGACCTGTTCTTCCCTGTAGCTGCAATGATCTCTGGCTATTTAAGGAGACAGTGCAGGCAACAGCAATAATAAGGCAGCAAAGAGCTCACCTGAAGCCTGTCCCATGTGCCTCTTCATTATTCCATGCCCACCACCAAATGTGCTCACACAGCTTCCCCTGCCCCTCAGCGCTCCCAGAATGAGCCGGCCCGGGAAGCCACAATGGTCACACTGAGTGACAGGGGAGGACCTGGGACCACATTTGTGAGTGGGCATGGAGGAATATAAAAGAGTGGTAAACTTTGGAGACCTGCTACAGCATCTACAGCACACTGCAGGAAGTAGAGGAGACGCAATATAGACAGGCTTTTCATGTGAGCTGCTTGATGCCTTATTGCCAATTCCGGGACTGTCCCTCTAATGCCCACCAAAAATCAGTGGCTCATGTCCAGAGAGCCCTTGGGCATTTGTAAATTGGTGGATGCTGCCCTGTGCCAGTTTACTGTAACAGAGGGGGCCTGTGGGATGCTGCCTTGCCTGTCCGAGAGGGGGCGTGTCCCGGTGGAAACTTAGGGATTGGAGAAGTAATTGACTTTGTCTGTACAAAGGGTTGACTGCCATTGTTCTAAGTCTGGGGTTCTGCCAATGGGCATCCCCGGGGTTATTATGCCTCATGCTGACTGGCAGCCCCCATATATCTTACATGACAGGGTCACTTTAAAGTGGACCAAAACCCAGCCGGATCTATTCCCTCCCCTGGAGCATCCACAATTGGGATGCCCCGTTATGTGAAAACCCCAGGATGCCCGCTACACTTACCCGAATCCCGGTCCAACAGCACATGTGCAGGCCGCGGCCGCATCTTGCACTTTTCTCTAGCAGGGCACTTGGCCGGCACGCTCCCAGTTAGAGGGAAGCGCAGGATGCGTCCGCCAGCGTGCTCAGAGCCTATGAGCTAAGACGCCGCTAAAATGTGCATAGCTCAGCAGCTCAGAGCGCGCTGATTAGACGAGCGGCCACACATGCGCTGTAGGACTGCGGTGAGGTAAGTTGATCCAGGCGATATGGGGGGTTTCACATAGTGAGGCACCCTCGATCAGGGTGCCCCAGGGAAGTGGACCAAAACCCGGGGTAGCCAGAAAGTTTGGTCTACTTTAAAGTGGTTATATTGGCAAAGTCACACATTTTCCTGGATTCAGAAACTATACTTGTCCTAATAGGAGGTATCAACTCTTGTTCCAGGTCAGTGGCTTATTTAGTATATGGAGCAGAGAAGCATCATTATTTGTTTTATGTTGCCCCACCACCATCACTTAATCATTTGTTAATGCCCCTCTTGTATATAAGACTTGTGTATATAATAAACATTTTTACATTATCACCGTGTTTAGACCTGATTTGTGTGTGTGGCCCTTTAATGAATTGTGTCCTTGGTTATCCAGTCACTGTACAGCACTTGGTTCACATTCTCTTCTCTGTCACACAGGAAAGTCCTTACAGTAGGGTAATATCCTCCTGCCACCAGTAGGGGTCAGACTATGCTGGAGATTGTGTGCAATCTGGATGCCTCCTCTTCCATCAGTCTTTCTCCAGCAGAAGAAGTGGGCCGTGTTTTCCCATGGTTTTGTATGGGCGTATTGACTTCAGTGAATTGAGGGGCCCATACTGTTATACAAACCTTTACCTTACCCCCACCCATCTTACACTGCTTTGGGGCGTCCCTTTTATAAGGACTTCCCTGTGGGACTGAGTGAAGAGAGAAAACACTTACCATAAGGTTCCTTTCTCTTCATCTTCACACAGCACCTTTGCGGTGTGCCTGCCTTTCATGCCCCTGTCTAACCATCATTGGTTTTGGTCTTAGTGACCCACGTGCATTGTATCTGCTGGTTATGCAGTTTTTAAAGCAGACCAACACCCCTCCACCCCACATAATCCCCCCAGGACGCCATAAACCTTACCTTAACCTTCCTCCCCCACTGGGAATCTAGAGCTATGATTGGCTGCCAGACGCTCACGTGAGCAGTGACTTTCTGCCCGTCAAATTTCCTGCTAACGTGATCACCGGGCAGCCAATCGTGGTGCTGGATTCCCAGTAGGGGAGCAAAGTTAAGGTAATGTTTACAGGCATCCTGGAGGGTTATGTGCATGGGGGCTTCTGGATGCCCCCCCCCCCCCCCCAGCCTGTCAGCGGTGCCCGTCTCCACAACACCCTCGCCATAAAGGGTGTTGGTCCGCTTTAATCTGTAGAATACAACCCAGGTGCTCTTTTCCCATGATTTCTACTAATGGATAATGGTTGTTCTCCCACCACAGGAAGAGCCAAAAGTAGATTCTGCTGTGTATAATCTCCAGCTCATGTCTGACCTCTTCTGGTGACAGGAGGATATTACCCGATTATAAGGACTTCTTTATGTGAACATGAGAATGTCTACTAAAAATCCTTTTTACTCAAAAGTCAATATTTGAGTAATGTCCTCCTGTAGCCAGTAGGGGGAGATGTGTGCTGGAATTATGCAAAGCTTATATCCTCCCCTTTACGTCTTTTCCTGCAGGCTGGAATGTTGCTCCCTCCATTTTTCTCTCCAGCAAGTTGGTGGCAGACGTTTTTCTCATGGCTGTTAGTCCATGAGCAATTGGACTTGATTTGATCTTTCTTCCTATAATTTTCTTTTTACAGGTTTTGTTAAGGGTTGCAAGCATTCATGTGGAGAGACTCGTGTTGGGTTTAGTATGGGGGGGGGGGCTAAAGAGACCAAAGACCCTCTAATAAAAAAATGCAAATCCTCTGTCTCCAAGCCATCCAAGGCACTCAGAAGCTGCTGAGTGTACAATGGCAAGGATTAGCTTTACATTTCCACAGCCAAACACCATCCACAAGACAGCAGTATGTAGCCCTGAGGCCGCTCAATTCTCATTTTGCCAGGACACAGGGTGCACTGGTCCTACCGGATGGCACATAGGGTAACGTGTGGGCATCAAAGGAACTGGATGAGCTGGGAGGCTGCTCCATTTGACAGTACACCTAGGCCAGGAGCTCTGCTGAGTAAGGTAAGAAGCCTGGCAGTGAGGCTTCAGATCTGATACCCCCACCTACCTACCTACCCAGCCAGTTAGTGCAGCTTTCATTTATCAAGCTAGGGGTGGATCATGCAGAGACTTGTGACATTCAGTTTGCACTGTATTGGGGGGGGGGGGCAGGGACCCTAATATGAGCCACCGAGCTACATGGGAGCTTCCTCACACCGAGACCATCCCGCTGCTCGTCTCTCCCCTGTGGGAGCAGAGGGTGGTGCTTCCTCCCCCAAGCCGCTGTGTAGGTCTCCATCTGGGTAGGGGAGGCCACATTGACAGCTTCTGCTTATGGTGGGACTCTGGTGGACGGGTCTGTAGGGAGCATTGCTCTTCTGGCAGGTCCCCACCCTTTATCTGCCCCCCCCCCCATGTGGCCACCAGGCACAAGCCCTGCAGCAAATGGTGTGTGAGGACCACTTGAGGTTTGTTTCCTGAGAGGGGAGGGACGCACGGTGCTCTGCCAACATGTCCTATTAAAGAGCCAGACTGGGTGTTTTTAAAGCCCCCCCTCTCAGCACTGAAGCACGGGGGGGGGTTGGGCTTCTTGGAAGAAATCTAGCGCTGGGCACCATCTTTCCTCCAATCACTGAGAGAATGTACAGTGCAGGGAACACACTCTTGGGGGCATTAGCTGGAGGAAAGATAGCTGCAATAAGAGTCACCTTTATCATTGGCCCTGGAATTCTGCCAAGGTGTTTTTTTATGTGACCACCTGGCTTCATCGCTAGGGGAGGGTGGTGGGGGACTTGAAAATGGGCCGTCTATTTAGTGGGTGAAGGTAATTTAAAGGGCCAGTCTAACCAATGTTTTAAGATCAGGACAGATGCTTCGAGATGGGGCCTTACTCTAGTTTCTTTATGCTCCCTTTTGTATATTGTACCGCATCATCGCATGAGTTAAGGTTTTTTGAGGCTCACTAATTGGTTCTCCCTTCTTTCCTGGCTGTGGGTATTATTATTATTGTTTATTTATATAGCACCATCATCTTCCGTAGCGCTTTACAAAGTAGTAATTACAGACAGGGTAGAAACATACGGTACATATACTATTTCAAATGCAGTTTTACAGAGTTGACAATGGATATTATGAGTACAAGATACAATAGGGGAGAGAGCCCCGCCCCTGAGGAGCTTACAGTCTAAAGGATGAGGGGTGAAGACGAGGGGGAAGGATCACACACAGTCAGTATTGAGCTTTGTGCCCTTTAGAAGATTGGTTAGGCCAGATTATATGCTTGTCTGAATAAGTGCGTTTTAAGGGCGCCTTACAATGAGTCCCTGCCTATCTTATCCCCCACCCTGGCTGTGTATGGCTTCAGATGTCCTCTATAAAACTTGACCCCCTTTAGGTTGATCAACAGCATTTTAATTCTAGCCCCCCCCCCCCCCCCCCCAAAAAAAATCCCGGATTATATAAAGGGGCCACAGTTCCCAGCCATTTTTTGGGCCATTAAACTGGACCTTCACCCTGAATAAGAGCCTATCTTGTATATTTCCCCCACCCCATACATACAGATTGCCCACATTAAAAGTCATTCTACCTGCATCTACTGCATTTTCTGAGCCTTTTAAACATCCAAGATGGCGGCCCATGAAGTCTCAGGATGCCTGCAAACGAAGTGTCTTCCGACTGTGCTTCTCTGCATTTTGGGATTGCTGACCTTTTCCTGACCCCCAGCTCTGCTCTGTCTGTGAAAAGCACAGCTATAACCCCTCCCCCTGCACTTTTGACCCCTCTCCTCAGTACGTGATGCTACTAAGCCAAGAGTGCTGAACACAGTTGCAGGCCAGCGAGGCAAAGAATAAAAAGTGACTAAAAACATAACACATTTTAATTTTAGATGCTGGGGAATAGTTTTTTTTTTTTAAGGGTTTGGGCTTTTCATTAAATTATGCTGAAGGTCCGCTTTAATGTTTCCATTTTGGGCCCTAGTCCCCCCTCTACACGGCCTGCACAGAATACAATGGGGGAGGTGTTAAAGCAGTGTGCCACAGCCAGAGCTGTAGGTTCTGTGGGGCTTGCGTTATTTTTCAGTTCCAAATAAGATTTTTGGGGTGGGGGGCAAGCAGCCTTTTTTTAGTTTTGCCTGGGGAATCTATAACCCCTCCTCCGGTGCGCTGATTTCTAACTATCCACCCGGACCTTCACCTCTCACCGGATGCCTTTAAATGGACTCTTACAAGAAGTGGTTGAGTGCCTCTGCTCTAGGCCATGACTGCCCATCATAGAGCATGCTATAGCAAGAAGGGGGTGGGGTTTATTCTAAGTATGTCACACACCCCGCTTCAAAACATTAATAATTACACTTGGGTTACTCCACCAGCAGGTGGCAACGTTGCAGAGAAGTCTTGAAAAACGAGCCCCTCCTGATCTATAATACCTGGGACCTCCCAGTGTTCTTCTCTGCAAGATGGCGACAAGACAGAAGAAAGAAGTCTCCTGCCCCCCCCCCCCCCCCCCCCCGTGGTCTATTTCTACCCAGTCATTTTTTGTTTAATATTTAGTAAATACTGGAAGCCTCCGAGCCTTGGCTGCTGGCTGGGTAATGGTAGATGGCAGCTTATCTCCTCCGCTAGACCCCACGCATGGGGCAACGCGGTTATCCGGCTGGTGATCCGGATCTGGGATGCCCCGTCCCGGTGTGCCCCTTAGTCTCCCTGTTCCCTGCTTGGTCCCTTCTCCCTTCGCTATTGGGGGGGGGTTGACATTGTGGGTGCTTTACACTGTTTGTGTGGATCTGGCTGCCCCTGGGGTTGGCGCTGCGGAGTGTGGGCGTTTGTACAGGGCTGCTGGACTCCGTGCGCGTGTGTGTTGTTTGCGCCTGGCTTTGAGCGCCTGTGGCTACTGTTAGTTTAGGTGGCGGTGCCGCCATTGTGCGGCCTGAGGTGATTGGGGAAGGGGGCAGGGCCGTGCTCCGTCGCGGCCCGCGCTGTACGGTCTATGGCGGAGGGGCGGGGCCGGAGCGCCTCGCGCGCGTTCTGCCGGCACGCCCTTCGTCTCCCTCCGTGTCCTCTCCTGCACCACCCCTCGCTGGGGTTGTTCGCCGCCATCTCAGGTACTCTCGCGCATGCGTTTGTTGTCTGTGGGGCCACTTCAGTTTTATGTGATTAGCACATTTAGGCCACGGCTGCTAACAGCCGCATGAGTAACATGCAGCCTGGCATTTACCCTGTTACAAAGCGGCTCCAGGGACCTAGAGAGAAATGGCCTTCACTTAAGTTCCTCAATCAAATCAATACAACACTGAGCTGTTCGTGTACCTGAACTGAAGTTTTATGTGATTATTCAGGTAGGGACCAGTCCCATGGGCTGGTTGTCCTCAGGATTGGGGTCTGTGCTTGTATTGTATGCATTACATACCATTTATATTTCTCTTATATATATAATATATATATATATATATTTACCTATATGGGTTTTTGGTACCTTTTAATGCATCATGTGTTAGAAGTATGTGAGTGCATGATTGTTTGCTCCTTGTCACTGTGTTAGTGCTCTTTTTTCCTTACCCTGGGATTGACTGTGGTTCTTTTCCCTTACAGATCCTGGGATACCCGTGTTAAAAGGGGTCTCCCGGTCATAACATAACTGGCTTGTTGGCCTTTTTTCTTATATGGGGCTAAAATCCTTCCACTCCCGGGACATGTAAAAAGGGGCATCCCGGGTTGCATACTGCGTAAATCCCTGGGTTATTGCGAATACCATAATTTCACCATATGGAGGTTTCCAAGGATACCGGAAATGGCCCTTCGGGGCAGTCTAGGCTGTGTGGGGGTTGTGGAGCTCTGCTCCCGGGGGATGATGTCATTGTATGCATTCCATGTGCGCAGCGGGACATTGAGCGCCAGTCCGGCACCCCGGGTGCTGGCCCCTCTCCGCCCGTGTCATCCCCTACTCCTCCCCACCTGTTCCGGACCCCGTGTGACGTTGTCATGGGTGGGGATCCGCAATCCAAGGTATGCGCCTGGTTGGCTAGCCTCGAGAAAAGGTTTTCCGCTGTGGTTGCTCAGTAGGCTCCGGCTAAGCGGAAACATTTGTCCCCGCCTCCGCCGGACTCAGACGTGGCTGTTATTGAGGCATTGGATTGGTCAGATTGCCCCCCCGGCTGAAGAGGGGGAGATTCTAGAGGAATTGGTCGATCCTGAGGTCCAGCAGTTGTTTGGTGCAGAGGGTGACCAGGTGGCTGGGATGGTAGTTGACTCCCCTTCCATATTGGCTCAAAAGTTTTTAGCTTTAGATTCTCCCGAGGCGGTTCCTCCGCCTAAGGGTGAGTGTTTTGCTGTGGCCTAGCCGCGTTTTGGAGTTTCCCAGTCAACGACATTTTGTGAATGTCGTCCTTAAAGAGTGGGAGCAGCCTACGCGTCTTGTTGGTGTTCCGCCTCGTTGGAATAAGAAGTATCCTTTTCCGGCGGACTGGGTGAAGCGTTGGTCTTTTCCCCCCCGAGGTTGATGCCCCGGTTTTTGGGGCTATCTAACATGGCGGTGTTGCATTCTCCTGACACGACTACCCTTAAGGATGGCGAAGATCGCCGGATTGACCAGCTGGCTCGCCATGGTTTTACCTGTGCGGGTTCGGCTTTGAGGCCTGTTTGTGCTTCGGCACTTTTGTTGTTGGCGGTTAGGTCCATTGTCAGGGATTTATGTGCGGACCTTGATCCTATTTGTGATGAGTTCCTTGCTCTCAAACATTGTGAGTCCTTCGTTTCGTTTGTCCTTGCCGCTCAGGATGACGCCATGGTGATGTGTGGCAGGACAACGGCCTTGTTGGTGGCTATCCGACGGTCGGTGTGGTTGCGGCAATGGACTGCTGACTTTAATTCTAAGAAGTCGCTTACGGCTCTTCCCTTTTTGGGTTTGCGCCTGTTTGGTGAGAAATTGGATTATGTTGCCATAGGAGGTAAGTTACCTCAGCGCAAGAAATTTCGTCGTTCCTTTCGGGGGGCGGCCTCTTTTAATCCCTCCTGTCGGGGAGCCAGAGCTGGCAGAGGCACGGGCTTTACGGCCCTCAGGGGTGCAAGCTGGAACAGGGGTTGAGGCCATGGCCGTCCCGTTCACTCCTGGGGTGCCAAACCCAAGCCAGCTGCCAAGCCCGCTCAACAATGAGGGGGCGCCCTCACCCTTGGGGGTGGGGGGACGGTTGCGACTCTTCTCCCGGGTGTGGAACCAGGCAGTCTCGGACAGGTGGAGCCGGGAGGTGGTGTCAGCCGGTTACGAGTTGAAGTTCGAGTTTCTGACCTCCTCTACGATTTTTTTAGGTCTCGTGTGCCCTCAGATCCTTTGGCCGCGCAGGGGCTCCTGGCGGCGGTGAGGAATCTTCTGGAAATGGCAGTCATCTGCCCGGTCCCTCCTTCGGAGGTGGGCCGCGGGTATTATTCCAATCTCTTCACAGTGACCTAGTAGGACGGGTCGGTTCGTCCCATCCTGGATCTGAAGTTCCTCAATGTGTTTATTCGTCCCCGGAAGTTTCGCATGGATGCGTTCTGCCATCAATTCTCTGCGGCAGGGGGACTTCATGAAGTCCATAGACATCAAGGATGCCTATCTTCATATTCCTATATTTCCGGCTCACCAAAGGTTTCTTCGCTTCGTGGTGGAAGATCGGCTTTTTCAATTGTGGCTCTTCCGTTCGGCCTTTCCTCGGCTCCAAGAGTGTTCACCAAGGTGTTGGCGGGCGTGATGGCCCTTCTCAGAGCTCTGGGGATTCGCATTGTGCCCTATCTGGACGATCTTCTCATCATGGTTTCTTCCTTCAGTCAAGCGGAGGTGGACACCAGGATGGTGGTGTCCACTCTGGAGAGGTTCGGCTGGGTGATCAACTACCCCAAGTCCCCTTTCTGGGGTTGTCCTTGGATTCTTGCTAACACAGAGGTGTTCTGCCTCAGGCCAAAGTTCTCTTGATTCAGGAGTTGGCGCAGTTTCTTCTTTCCAATCCTTGCCCGTCCAATCGGCTAGGGATGAGACTGGTGGGGTTGATGGTAGCTTCCTTTGAGGCAGTTCCCTTTGCTCAGTTTCACTCGAGGACGCTTCAGCTTTATCTGTTGGCGTCTTGGGATCGGCGACCGCGGTCGTTGGATCGGTCCTTCCGGATGTCCTCCCGGGTTCGGCAGTCTCGTCAGTGGTGGATGGTTTCGGTCAATCTCTTGAGGGGCAGGTCCTTTCTGACGTCTCTTTGGGAAAATGTCACCACGGACGCCAGTTTGTCGGGATGGGGAGGTTTCTGGAAGGACCTTCGTTTCCTGGGGCGGTGGGGTCCTCTGGAGGCCCACTTGCCCATCAATGTTCTGGAGTTGAGAGCCATCAGGTTGGTTCTGTCTCGCTTGACACAGCATTTACGGGGCTTGCCGGTTCAGGTGCGGTCAGACAATCGGACGGCGGTTGCTTACGTCAATCGCCAGGGAGGCACTCGTAGTCTGAGTGCCCTCAAAGAGGTGTCTCTGCTTCTGGCCTGGGCGGAGACTCCTGTCCCTTGCATCTCGGCAGTGTACATTCCAGGAGTGGAAAACACGGTGGCGGACTTTCTGAGCAGGTGCTCTTTCCGCCGGGGGGGGAATGGTCTCCGCTTCAAACCAGACTTTCTTTCTAAGGTGGTCTCTGCTTTTCATTTTAACCAGGACATTGTTCTTCCGTCCTTGTGTCCTAAGCCTAGGAATGACAAGGAGAGGGTTTTGCTTTGATTGGATGTGGTACGCTGTGTTAAGTACTATTTGCTTACTACATCTCCTTTTCTTTAGACTGATGCCTTTTTCGTGGTGCCCTGCGGGCCTAGGAAGGGTTTGGCCCCAGCTAAATCTTCCATTAGCAAGTGGATTCGTCAGGCTGTTGTTGGGGCCTATTCTGCCAAGGGGAAGGCTCCCCCTTTTCGTATCACTACTCATTCTACTCGTACTGTTGGGGCGTCTTGGGCTTTTCAGCACCAGGCTTCTGTTGAGCAAGTTTGTAAGGCTGCTATTTGGTCTTCTGTTCACACCTTTTGTAAGGTTGATGTGTGGGCCTCAGCGGATGCTGTTTTTGGCCGCAAGGTTCTGCAAGCTGCAGTGGTTTGCGTTTTGCATTGTTGCCTTGTTGGATACCCGCCCTTTGTGGACACTGCTTTTGGATGTCCCAAGTATAATTATTAATGTTTTGAAGCGGGGTGTGTGACATACTTAGAATAATACCATTTTGTGAATACACACCTGTAAAATGGGTATTATAAGTATGTCACACACCCCGCTTCACCCGCCCTTTTTGGTATCCTGGATTCTTTATAGGGTGAAGCTTCGTTTACAGTTTGAGGGTTACCAATGTTTTTTTTCCTGGTACCTTGTCTTTACTGCTGTTTGAAAACTGGGAGATAAGTGGGAGGTCCCAGGTATTATAGATCAGGAGGGGCTCGTTTTTCAAGACTTCTCTGCAACATCGCCACCTGCTGGTGGAGTAACCCAAGTGTAATTATTAATGTTTTGAAGCAGGGTGTGTAACATACTTATAATACCCATTTTACAGGTGAGTATTCACAAAATGTTATTTTTTTTTACTCCCTATATGATGCTGCTTTCCACTGCGGCTCCTCCTAATATATCCTAGAATTAGGTCTATTCTGCAGTGTCAGTCTTCTAAATAGAGGAGCATCAAGACCCTCAACTCACCATAAGATGCAGGCCTGGTGTCTAAGTACTAGAACACATCCAACTGTGGTTTATCCTAAGTCTCTAGGTTGAAATGTGCTGCTGTAGAACTCGCATTGTTCTTGAGCCTTTGTGATAAAATGCAGAAACCTGAGCTGCTTTGCAAGAAAGCATTAAAGAGGAACTCCAGTCTGCTGCATTGCCGCCACTGAAATTAAAGCAGACCAAAACCCACTGAACTTGTAAAATACATTTGGCCTAAGCCCCTCCTGATACTTCCTTCTTAGGGTGTATAACTACAAATGGATATTTTTGCTTTTTTTCCGCTGTCCCTCGGTGTAAGATGGCAGGCAGTCATTGCATAAGTATGGCAATGACATCATTGCCACACACAATGGCAACAAATGGAGGAGGCGGAGCTTTACAGCTGAAACAGGTGCCATTATTTGGGACTAAATTGAAGCTGGAGCAGTGACATTTGGCAAAAGGTAATCCTCATAGGGGGAGCAATTCAAGGGGTGCTAGTTAAAAATCTTTACAATTCTGTAAGTACTCACCTTTAGAATTGGTTTTATAAGTATACAGCACGTCCTGTTCCAAGATATTCCTTACACATGGGTTATCCGCCACAAGGTAGCACTGTGGACTGCAGAGAAAGACTTGTAGCTCCTCCCAGCCCTATATATAGCCAGGAACCTCCCACAAATTCCCAGTTGTTACAAAACAGTTAGACAAGAAGCCGGGAGAACAATAGGAAAAGAACCCAAATGAAAAACTGAACGATCACCATACAGAGGAAACCAAAACTAATGATAACAAGGGTGGGATGGAACAGGACGTGCTGTATACTTATAAAACCAATTCTACAGGAGAGTACTCACAGAATTGTATTTTTCAAAGTATACCGTACATCCTGTTCCAGATATTCCTTACACATGGGACATCCAATAGCAGTGTCCGTAAGGTAGGGTGAGATCCCTAAAGGTAACAGGTAGCAGTTTAAACCACTGCCGCCTGCAGAACCTTGCAGCCAAAAGCAGCATCAGCTGAGGCCCTAACATCAACCTTGTAAAACTTGGAAACATATGAACAAAAGACCAAGTAGCGGCCTTGCAAACTTGTTCAACAGAAGAGAGATTGCTGGGTTACCTGTTGGGACCTAGTAGACCATCTCCCCAACACGGTGACTTGGTAAACGGGGCTCAAGAAACATATTGACCTCGCCTTTAATAATTTCTAGCCATTGTTATACCTAAAATTCATACACGTTTATTGATAATCGTCATTAAAAAAACATTTTACATTTGAGAACACATGGTAAAAAAAAAAAAAGGGGCTCATCACCAGGGCCCAAAAGTACAAGAAAAAGATCAGCAGATCTGAATACATTACAGCCTCTAATCACATGAATAATTCATTTCGGCCTTGAAATTTTAGTCCCCTGCTGGACAGACTAGTTTCGCTCTTTAAGCTTCTTCAGTGTCTGCAAGGGCCAATCAGAATTATTATTATCATTTATTTCATTTAGGCATAGAAGCCACAACAGAATGTAAAGGATAGCCAAAAAGCAAGCTATAAAAATATTTATCCTATTGGAGCCATATTTACATTTTGACAGTAAAAGTAATAGCCAATAACAATGTAACATATATATTGAGATTACCTTATGAGTGCAGGGCATTCACTTGGGCATTGGATAACTTGATTTGATTCAATTGCTTGTAGTGACTTTTTAGATGGTCTCTTACAATTGATGAGTTTTAGCAATTATCGCATGTATTAAGCTAAAGGATGTATAAATCATTATATGCAATGAGTAAACGCATCTAAGGCTTAAATAAAATAGAAGAGAGGTGAAATACCAAAGATCCTCTTGTAACCTGGGGAAGTGATTGATCACCAATGGGGCTGGAGGTTGTGTACATTCATTACAGAAATATATATAGCAGGACCCTACATTACCATAAAGAGTAAACACCCTTGTAAGTATGAATGAAATGTATGGCACACTGTGCTGATTCGCATTTCATGCAAGGAGAGTGTGTGCTGTGAACAATGAAGTTTGAAGGGTACCTGATGATGATATAGGTAATAGAACCTCCTCGGGTGCCAGTTGGGTGCCGACAAAGAAAATCCTCCCTGCTCATGCCGGCAAGCGGGGCTCGTCCGCTGTGTCACCGCCAGCCGCAGGAAGAACAGTGACGGCTTCCCCGGTGATGCCGCACGACCATCCTACATCGTCCTCCACCGCCGCCGCCCAGCGCGGTTTAAATGGATGTGGGGGGGAGAAGACGGAAGTGCGGCATCACCTCGCTTCCGGCCTCCGGAACGCACGCTTCATCCGGCACAACGTCCGGAAGTCACGTGCGCTCCAACGGAGGGCAGAAGTGTTACAGCACCCGGCCGTATCAATGAAACCCCATCGCGGCGTTAACCGCATCTGAAGGTAGAACTCCACTTATCTGAAAATGCAAAGGGTATAAGTGTATTCATATAAAGGATAGATTGTTAAGACCTATAAACATAGGTAATAACCAGAGGAAACTGTTTAGCAGCATTCCTCCTGGATGCTGGTCTGACCTGTTGATATTATTTTATATTCAGTAATGATTAATATATGGATTCACACCATAGACACCGCTATATGTTATGGGGGCGATACGGCTGCCACCCCACTACTTGGAAATACAATTCACCCCCGGTCACTCGAGATAAATTGGTAACGTATTGTGTCACCTCTAAGAATTAGTGAGTCATTGAAAAGTCACCAATGTCCCCAGGGTGCCCTGCACTCTTACATCAGAGTACTTGAATATCAGGGGGTAAAACAGATAAACATACAGAAAACACAGCAATAAGAAAGACAAGCGGAAACTTTGATACACTGGGATATTCAATTGATAGCTATCAACATGATTAATTGAAACAATTTGAACATACACAAGTATATGAGAAGGGTAAGGGTAGCTTTGAGTATATGAATGAAAAACCTACAGAAAAGGTACAAAGCTGATCGATTCGTTTAGGCCCGGGGGGCAATGGGCCCTAAAGTGATAGATCCATCTAGTCTCTCTTTGGAGAGTAATTTTCTCTATATCACCCCCCCCTTATATTAACATGAATGCGGTCTAACCCTACCACTTTTAGGCCTTCAGGGTTTTTGTTGTGATGAACAGAAAAGTGCCTTCCTATAGGTGTCTTAGAATTCCCTGATCATATGTCGTATGTATGCTCATATATACGTGTCTTGAGTTGGCGGTTTGTTTTGCCGATATAAAATCGTTGACATGGACATATCAAGGCATATATAACATGAGACGTTTTGCAATTGACATAGTGTTTAAGTTTCACTAGAGGTCTATTTGCAATAGTGAGGGTTTTGGTTGTTAGTATATACTTGCACATGGTGCAACTCTGGCACTGATATGTACCTACAGTTGTACAACACTGTTTCTCAGGTGTGGCATTGAAGTGGCTATGTACCAAATGGTCTCTCAGATTCTTCGTTCTTCTATATACAAACGAGGGGTTCCTAGGAATAAGAGGGGCCAGGTTCTGGTCATTTGTAAGTATATGCCAATGGCGTTTGAATATGGCTTTAATTTCTGCATGATGTTCCGTGTATGTACTGATCATGGCAAGAGGAGTGTGCTGACTGAAAATTTGGGGTTTATATAGCAGATCTTGGCGTGACCTAGCTTTCGCCTTCTTGAATTCGGGAGTTGTAACCCCTCGCACTGAGGCGGGTTCTGATGTTAGCCGCTTCTTGCTCAAAATCTAAATCTAATGTGCAGTTACGTCTCGCACGCAAATATTCACCGTAGGGAATACTTGACACTAAATGCTTAGGATGGGCACTAGAGGCCCGAAGTATATTATTGGCGGCCGTTTCTTTACGATAAAAATCGGTTATAACGTGGCCTGTGTGGTCAATAGCGATTGATAGATCCAGAAATTTGACACTCTGTGCACTATACTCGCAGGTAAATTTTAAATTTAATTGACTGGTATTTAAGATGGAAACCAATTGTCCTAACAGGTCTTCGGGGCCTGTCCAGATAATAAAAATGTCATCTATGTACCTGTGCCACGTGGCTATGTGGCACAGGTACTCGGTCAGTTCATCGTCCCCCCACAACCTCCTCTCCCACCCTCCCAGATACAGATTTGCATATGAGGGGGCGCAAGTGGTCCCCATAGCAGTTCCCTGTATCTGGTGGTATAGTTGTTGGTCAAAGAAGAAGAGGTTGTGGGTAAGAATGAACTTTAGAAGTTTGAGTAAAAATATGTTGTGATTGTGTTGTTCAATATGGAGTTCATCTAGGAACATTCGAGTCATGGCCAGCCCTTTGTCATGGGGGATGCTTGAGTACAGGGCCTCTACATCGAGGGTGACCAATAAGGACCCCGGAGCCACCGTCATACCATCAAGCAGCCGTAATAAATGGCTGGTATCTTTCAGGTATGACGGAAGTTGATGGACGAGTGGCTGGAGGTGGTGATCGACATACCAACTGGCCGCATCCGTGAGGGACCCCATTCCTGACACTATTGGCCTGCCCGGGGGTGCAGAGAGGGACTTGTGCACCTTGGGCAGGGCATAGAAGGTGGCAATGGTGGGGCTCGAAACCTCCAGATACGCACCAGTCGCCCTGTCGATCACCCCCCCCCCTCCAACGCCTCATTGATCAGTTGGTGATAGGCTCCGGAGTTCTCCCGCAGCCTCGACATAGGGGCCCTGACGTACCACTCGCTGTTATTAAGAATGTCCATACACATTTTGGTGTAAAGGTTTTTTGCCATGACAACAATATTACCCCCCTTGTCTGCCGGTTTCACTATAACGTCATGTATATTTTCCAATTCGTCCAGAGCTATGCTCAATTCTTTGGACATATTGGAGTTTGTTTTATGTTGTAATTTTTCCACGTCCGTGGACACGAGGTCCACAAAGGTCGAAACGTGCCCGTTGTTCAACAGAAGCTTGGTGCTGAAAAGCCCAAGAGGCACCAATAGCACGAGTAGAATGAGCAGTAAGGCAGAATCCGCCTGACGGATCCACTTACTGATAGTGGACTTAGCCAGAGGCAAATCCTTCCTAGGTCCAGAAGGGAGAACAAAAAGAACATCAGTCTTCCTGAAGGATTCAGTAGCTACCAGATAAAACTTCAAAATCCTAACCACATCCAGAGAATGTAATACCCTCTCCTTAGAATTACTAGGATTACGACCCAGAGAAGGCAAAACAATGTCCTGATTGAGATGAAATGCAGACACAAACTTAGGCAGAAAATCTGGCTTAAACAGAAACACCACCTTGTCCTGGTGTCTCTCAAAATAAGGAGGTTTGATGGAGAGCGCCGCCAACTCAGAAACACGCCTAACAGAAGTGATAGCCACCAAAAATGCTACCTTAAGAGTCAAAATGGACAAAGGAGCCTCATGCAGAGGCTCAAAAGGAGGATCCTGCAAGGCAGATAATACCAAATTCAAATCCCAGACCGATAACATAGGCTTACGTGGAGGGCGCACGTGAGTAACCCCCTGGAAGAAAGTCTTAACCAAACGATGGTTAGCAAAGGATCTGTGGAAGAAAATGGCCAAAGCTGAAACATGACCTTTGAGGGTAACAAGTTGAAGACTCAAGTCCAAACCATGTTGCAGGAATTCCAGGATACTGGGAACAGAAAACACCCAGGGAAAAGACTTGGACTCACACCAGGCAATGTAAACATGCCATACCCTATAGTAGATAATACCATTTTGTGAATACTCACCTTGTAAAATGGGTATTATAAGTATGTCACACACCCCGCTTCAAGATATTCATAACCTGTAGGCTTCTGGAAGGATCTTCAGTTTCGGGGCTTGTGGGGACCTTTGGAAGCCCACAAGCCCATCAATGTTCTGGAATTGAGAGCCATCAGGATGGTTCTTGTATGTTTGACTCATCACCTACAGGGACTGCCGGTTCAGGTCCGGTCGGACAATCGGACGGCGGTTGCCTACATCAATCACCAGTGAGGGACCCGCAGCAGGAGTGCCCTCAAGGAAGTATCTCTGATTCTGGACTGGGCGGAGAGCCATGTCCCGTGTATCTCGGCAGTTTACAGTTTAGGCCCTAGTCTCACACCAATCAATATAAGACCTCCAAGTCCTATAGTACACAGATGATGAAGACCTCTTCCTAGCACCAATAAGAGTCCGAATCACAGCATCCGAAAGACCTTCCTCCTTCAAGATGGAGGTTTCAGCAGCCACGCCGTCAAAGCCAGTGTTGGTAAATTGGCATAACGTAGTTGACCCTGGGTGAGCAGATCCGGCAGCAGGGGCAGAACGAACTGATCCTCTGCTAACCTTACCACATCTGCGAACCAAACCTGTCTTGGCCACCTTGGAGCCACCAGAATTGCTGACGCACCCTCCAGGGCCAGCTTGCGCACCACTCTGGCCACCAAGGGAAACGGAGGGAACAGATACAGAAACCCCAGATCCCTCCAGTTCAGAGACATGGCATCCACTGCCAGAGCCAGTGGATCCCGTGAGAGAGAGAAATGTCGGAAGTTTGTGATTGTGACGAGAGGCAAAGAGGTCCACCACCGGGGACCCCCACCTGAGACAAATCAAGCGAAACACTTTGGGGCTGAGAGACCATTCCCCCCGTCGAGCTGAGAACCTGCTCAGAGAGTCCGCCTCCGTGTTCTCCGCTCCCGGAATGTAAACTGCTGAAATGCACGGGACGTGGGTCTCCGCCCAGGCCAGAATCAAAGACACTTCCTTGAGGGCACTCCTGCTGCGAGTCCCTCCCTGGTGATTGATGTAGGCGACCGCCGTCCGATTGTCCGACCAGACTTGAACCGGCAATCCTTGCAACTGATGAGTCAAGCGAAACAGAACCATCCTGATGGCCCTCAATTCCAGAACATTGATGGACTCGTGAGCCTCCTGAGGCCCCCACAGTCCCTGAAAACTGACGATCCTTCCAGAACCCCCCCCATCCTGATAGACTGGCATCCGTGGTGACCGTCTCCCAACAAGGGGCCAGAAAGGATCTGCCCCTCAACAGATTGATTAGATCCAGCCACCACTGAAGGGAGCACCGAACTCGGGGGGTCATCAGGAAGGACTGATCCAACGACAGTGGCGACCCGTCCCAGGCCGCCAACAGATGGAGCTGGAGTGTCCTTGTGTGGAACTGAGCAAAGGGAACCGCTTCGAAGGAGGCTACCATCAATCCCACCAGCCTCATCTCCAGAACCAAATTCAAATCCCAAACAGGGAGCAAAGGTTTTCTAGGAGGCCGCACGTGCGTGACTCCCTGGAAAAAAGTCTTAACCAAAGGATGTAGGGCAAATGACCTTTGAAAGAACACCACCAGGGCAGAAACCTGCCCCTTCAGAGTACTAAACTGGAGCCCCAGGTCCAGACCATGTGGAAGAAACTCCAGGATTCTGGAGATGGAAAATTCCCTACAAGGCAACGCCCTGATCTCACACCAATCAATATAAGACCTCCAAGTCCTATAGTAGATATTAGAGGAAGACCGCTTCCTAGCACTAATGAGAGTTCGAATCATAGCATCGGAAAGACCTTCCTCCTTCAAGATGTTAAACAGAAGACCAATAGCAGCCTTACAAACTTGCTCAACAGAGGCCTGGTGCTGAAAAGCCCAGGACGCCCCAACCGCACGAGTAGAATGAGCAGTAACACGAAAAGGGGGTACTTACCCTTTGGCAGAATAGGCCCTAACTATGGTCTGACGGATCCATTTACTAATGGAAGACTTGGCCCCCAGTCAGTCTGGCGTCTGTGGTGACAGTCTCCCAGCAAGGGGTCAGAAAGGATCTGCCCACCAAGAGGTTCCTTGAGTTCAGCCACCACGAGAGGGACCGCCTGGCCAGAGGGGACAACACAAACACCTGATCCAGGGACAGAGGGTCCCGATCCCACACTGATAGGAGATGAAGCTGAAGAGGTCTCATGTGAAACTGAGCATAAGGTACCGCTTCGAAGCAAGACGCCATCAGGCCCACCAACTGCATCCCCTGCCCCTCCCCTGCTGGAGGGATGAGGACAGGAAAGTAGAAGCAGGGCCTGCGCTTGAAGACTCTCCACCTTCTGCTGTGGGAGAAAGACCTTGACCTGAGATGTATCCAGAGTCATGCCTAGAAAGGACCTCACCAGTGATGGGGACAGAAAAGACTTGGGGTGGTTGATCACCCATCCGAAGGACTCGAGTGTGGACACCACCATCTGGGTATCCGGCTCTGCCTGATGGAAGGACTGGGACATGATCAGAATGTCATCCAAATAAGGAAGAATGCGAATGCCCCGAGACCTTAACAGAGCCATCACGCCCGCCAGAACCTTGGTGAATACCCTGGGAGCCGAGGTGATGCCGAAAGGTAAGGCCACACATTGGTAGTGCTGATCCCCCAGTGCGAACCTGAGAAATTTCTGATGACCAGGGAAGATTGGTACATGAAGGTAAGCATCCTTGATGTCTACAGAAGTCAAGAAGTCGCCTGGCCGCAGACCACAGAGTCTCCATGCGAAAATGTTTTAACCTGACAAACTTGTTGAGACGTTTCAAATCTAGGATGGGCCTGAGGGACCCATCCTTTTTGGGTACTGTGAATAGATTGGAATAGAAGCCCCTGCCCCTTTCCCTGAGGGGCACCAGGCAGATGACTCCCAACTCCAGAAGGTTTTGGACCGCAAGGCGCAGGCCTTGAGCCGACAAGGGGTTTAGAGCCACCCAGGATCCGATAAATCTTGGGGGCGGCCAGGCTGCAAACTCTATCTTGTACCTGGAGGAAATCACCTCTTGAATCCACCGGTCTGAGACACGCAGCCTCCAGCCATGAGCAAAAAGCCGAAGCTGTCCCCCCACCCGGATGGGTGAGGGCACCTCCTCATGCCTGAGGGGGCTTGGATGAGGATTTGGGCTTGGGACCCCAAGAGAGACCGGGACGGCCACGTTCTCTACCCCGGCCCCAAGTGTCTCTACGTGATCCTGCGAATGGGGCACCCCGTCCCACCCTAGGAGCACGAAAGGAGGGGAGAGCAGAGCTAGCCCCCCGAAAGGACCACGGCTGTTTCCCTGCGTTGAGGCAACCTACCATCCCTGGCAAAAAGATCCAAACGCTCCCCAAATAGCCGCAGCCCTGTAAAAGGGAACCCAGTGAGGGCCTTCTTAGCAGCATTATCCGCTGATGCAGCCAAACAGAACGGCGGATAGCCACCAGTAGGGCCAAGGTCCTACCACACATCCTGACCGCATCATCCATAGCAGAGAGAATGAAAGCCACAAAGTCATAGCACAGCAGGGGGGATCTATAATCCTCTCCCCTATTGGCTGCTGTGGTATTATCCAGAATAGACTTCAGTAGCCCCTTAACAGCAATGGGCGTGATAGCAGAAGCGCACACAGGGCGCAGGGTCGTCCCCGCGCAGGCAAATGCGTGACAAGCCAGCTGATCCACACGTCGGTCCTCAGCATCCCTCAGGGTAGATGTATCAGGAGAATGCATGACCGAGGTATTGGACAACCCAAGGACGGGCGCATCTACCTCAGGGGGAAATGACCTGCCCTTAACCACATCAGCAGGGAATGGGTACTTCCTGTCCCAGCTCTCCTGTGGGGCAATCTACTAGGGCGTTCCCATTCCTTAAGCACCAAATTATTAAAATGATTTTGCTCTGGGAACTCCAGACATTGCTTGACAGTGTCAAAAAGCTCACCCTGTTGCCTTTTAGCTGCCACAGGAGGGGCAATACACAAAACATCAAAAATATGGGCCAAAAGCCTATCAGTGTCCTCGGGAGACCACGGGTCCTCTCCCAAAGGAGACCCAGTACCACCATAAGCCTCCTGCTGGTCCCCAGATGAATCAGAGAAGAGTTCCCCCTCTTCTAGGAGGTAATGGCCAGACAGATTGTAAAGTCCCTCATCCTCCACAGGCAAAAAGTAGACCACAGGGGTTAAGTGCCACTTCTTGCCAGAAGCCTTGCGGGGAACAGGCCCAGTAATGTGCCTCTCCAGGCTGGCCACCCTCACAGCCAAATCATAATGGGATTCCCCACTGGCATGTCCCTCGCTGGGGGTCAGAGGCAGGCGCGGGAGGGGGGGGTAGGGGATGCGGAAGGGGGTGCAGAGCTGGGGAGCGAGGCAGGCAACCCAGACTGTAACGCAAGTACCTTCTGGGCACAGGGCACACATACCGACATCGTCGCTAACAGGGGATACCCCACACATAACACACAGCTGTGCTTGTCCAGAAGGAACCCCAAGCACATAATCCCCAGAAACCTCCATATGGTGATTTGAGTGGCACAACAGGCCAGTAAATGGGATAAGGCTAATATAGCCACCCAGGATGCTCCTAAAACCCTCTAGGGAGGTGGGAGAGTACAGATAGGAAGAGGGCCGAGAGAGACCACAGTGACTTTTGACCCGCCTGAAAGACATAAGCAGAAATCCCCATAAGCATAAGTACAAGTGAGAAGTAAACAGAAAAAACCCACCCCACAGGGGCACTCACGGACCGCACAATCAGGGAGCCAGCAGTGCACGCAGCACTAGTGAGGAAAGGAATCGAAAACAGCGCCCGCACAGACCTTGAAGGGACGGGCCGCGGAGACGTGACACAAAAAGAGTCATCTGCAGAGCCCGCCCCTCCCCCCGAAGAGCGCCCCACGTGATCTCGCCGGCCAATGGTGGCACAGAAGCAGCAGAGGTGATGTCGCCGCCATCCGCAGAGCGCTGTACAGTGTAAAAGACACACACATACAAAACAGACAGTGAACCCCCCCCCCCCCCGATAGCTCCCCAGGGAGCGAGCGAGGCAAGGGAGAGCAGCAGCGGCGCAAGTGCAAAAGCCAGTAATAGTTAAGAAGAAAAAGGGGGGGGGGAGAGAGGGGCACCAAGGGGGATTGGGTAAGGAAGACCCAGAATGCAGGAAGGGGCATCCCACAAGGCTCACCATAGGCCTAGACTGCCTACCCATATCAGTGCAGGGATTGCGCTCCTCAGCACCTGACCCTGGTGCTGTCCTACCTTCACCCGAACCAGGCAGCCGAGGCTGGGAGTCAGTGGGTCCAGAACAGGTGAGAATAATCCTGCAGGGCCACAGGCTGATAAGCCCCGCTCACCTGCGCAGTATAGAGAGCCATCTTATATCTTCGCAGTCCAGACTGCAGATAAGAACTGGGAATTTATACGAGGTTCCTGGCTATATATAGGGCCGGGAGGAGCCACAAGTCTTTCTCTGCAGTCCACAGCGCCACCTTGGGCCGGATAACCCATGTGTAAGGAATATCTGGAACAGGACGTACTGTATACTTGGAAAATATGGGTTTTGGTCCGCTTCAAGTACTTGGCCACCAGGATACTTGCCTCTTCCAGGTTGTGTGTTCCATGTGACCGCAAGCTGATAGAAGGATCCTGGAAGAGATGGGTATATGGACGGCCCCTTCTTTAAATTAGCTGCGCCAATGCACAGCCAGGTCCTGCTGCATATTAATGAGGGGTCAGAAAGAAAAATGTTTTAGAATGCAGTCAGACTAGGCAGCAGGAGGAGGACCCGCAGGCCTTGGGATACCCAGCAGGGGAATCCTTTATTACCCCCAGTTAATCTGTGGCCTATGGGATATCTGCAGAGAGTCTTCACATATAATTATGTGTCCATGAATATACAAATCCTGGAAATACCCAACACAAAAATCAAGTACAATGGCTGTTTAATAATAAAAAAAATATTAAAAATATAGACATTAAACACAATTTATTTATGTATAAATAAGTGCATGATTGTGTCTTTAGTTATTACTGCCAGCACATAGTATGATCAGAAAAGGGGGGTGACAGATGCTGCAGGCTAAGAGCATCTCCAGCTTGCCAGCACATTATGTGACCACATAAGGGGGTGAGAGATGCTGCAGGCCAAGGGTGTCTCCCGCCTGCCACCACATAATGTGACCATATAAGGGGCGGGGGGCGAGAGATGCTGCTGGCCAGAGTCTCTCCAGCCAGTCAGCGCGTTCACAACAGAGATCAGAGATGATGGCGGGGTTTCATAGCTGCAGAAAGAGGCAGCCACTCAGGACATCTGGGCAGGGAGTGGGGGGCGTTTCCGTTCTTAGTCCCCCCAAAGGTTTATTGGTGGACCACAGTGGCAAAGTGGGCAAAATAAATGAGGAAGTGATTTTCCTTACAAAGGGGGCAGACAAGAGAGGAAGGACGCAATGAAAGGTAAGCTGATTTTTTTTTTAATGCCAATCACTTTAAAGGGAAAATTAGATCTTCCTTTGGTCATTATCTTCCTTCTAGCACTATTTTGAATAGGCTCTAATAGGCTCCCAGCATGAGATTGCAAGGAGGGAGGACTTAAACCACTAGTTTAGAGCAATGATATCCTGTCATAAGTCAATGGCATAATTAAAATCGCTACCAGGAATACCAAGCAGCATTGAGGGTGGACATTATCCAAACAATAATGTACCTGGGGAGGGGGAGCAAAATAGATAAAGTTGTCCTTGGGGTGTTGACAGCTGGCTTTCACTTCAGCTTTCTTCAAATTCCTATGTGACTCATATATAACTTGTACCCCAATCAATTAAAATTTGTATTGGCATCATAGAAGTGTGGCCCAATAACATGGAATTGCATCTGCGGGAGCGCACATGTGCATCTGGGAGTCTGCGGGAGCGCACATGTGCATCTGGGAGTCTGCGGGAGCGCACATGTGCATCTGGGAGTCTGCGAATGCACATTAGTGAGTGGAAGGAGTGTTTTTATTTTAAATAAATGGTGCAAGTACAAACTTCTTACACTACCTAGCGAGCACTCCCCAATGTGCATGTGCGCACTCCCAGACGCACATGCGCACATAGAAGTGAAGCTGCGCATGCACATTTGTGAGTGGTCACAAGGAAGTTTTTTTTTCTTAAATAAATGGCGCTTCCTATCTGGCATTAGCACTAACAGGCATGTAAGCACCAACCAATGCACATGGAAGTGCATTTGCAGGTGTGTTTTGGGGGGGTGCATATGTGCCCCAGGGAGATTGTCCATTTGGGAGTGTACACATGCACATTTGTTAGTGCGCACATGTGTGTCAGAGGGTGCAGTCCTGCACATCTGGAGGTACCAGGCAGTGGGAAAAGCAAGCAGGATGCTCAGCTGCATAGCTCGAGGCATCGCCAATAGGAAGATGGAGGTTGTGATGCCGCTGTATAGAGCCCTGGTGAGGCCACAGCTAGAAAACTGTGTGCAGTTCTGGAGACCTTACCTGCAAAAATACATTATTCAAATAAAAACGTGTCCAAAGGCCGGCAACAAAAAATACCATTTTGTGATTACTCACCTGTAAAATGGTTATTATAAGTATGTCTCACACCCTGCTTCGGAAGTAGTCATTACACTTGGGACATCCAATAGCAGTGTCCAAAAAGGGTGGGGATCCCAATAGGCAAAAATGCACAAATGAAAACCCCTGCCGCTTGTAGAACTTTGCGGCCACAAAGAGCATCCGCTAAGGTCCGCACATCAACCTTACAAAAACTTGTAAAAGGTATGAACAGAAGACAAAGTAGCAGTCGCACAACTTATTCCACTAAACTGAAAAGGGGAACCCTCCCCTTGGCAATATAGGCCCAAACAAGGACCAGACATATCCATTACAAATGGTAGACTCGACGGCGCCAAACCGTCAGAGGCCAGAGGGCACCAAAAACAAGACTTCCTTCCCACAGAAAAAGGAAGTAGCCAAGAAAAAGAACGTCAGCAGGGCCCTCTCCTCGTCAAAGCTAGACGAAGGACACAAGGAAGAAGAACCACATCCTTAAAGAAATGGAAACACCGCGAACAGAATCAATATCCACCAAAAGGCAATCTGTTGTGTAAGCATAGAAAATGCAAAATTCAGATCCCAGACGCAAGGCTTTTGAGGACAAAAAGGCACTAGAAGAAGACCACCAGGACAGAGGCCTGCCCCAGCAAAGCACTTAAGCTGGAGCCCCAGGCCCAGACCGTACTAACGAAAGTCCAAAAACCTAGTGAACAAAAACACCTTGCAAGGCAAGGCCCTAGCCTCACACCCATCAATATAGGACCGCCAAGTCCTGTAGAAGAAGTTAAAAGAAGACCACTTCCCAGCCCAAACAAGGGTCTGAAGCACATCAGACAAAATTCCTCTATGAAGATGGAGGAGGTTGCAGGCAGGCAAAAAACATGGCGACCACTGCCGGAGGCAGAGGAACCCGAGACCGAAAACCAAACGTTGGGAGCTAGTGATTGCAACGTGAGGCAAGGAGAACCACCTCCTGAATCCCCCACTTGTGACAGGGGGACCGGAACACCTTGCAGTAGAAAGAACAACCCCCTCAGTGAGAGGATTCCCTGCTCAAGGAGTCCGCCTCCGTGTTATCCACTCCCGGAATGAATGCCGCTGAGATGCATGGAACATCGCTCTCCGCCCCTGCAAGAATCAGCGAAACTTCTCTAAGGGCACTCCAGCTGAGAGTCCCTCCTTGGTGATCGACTTAAGCGACCGCAGTTCAATCGTCCAACTGAACCTGAACCGGCAAAACCTGTAAATGATGCATCCAGCATGACCGAATCAAACAAATAGCTCTGAACTCCAAAAACAGAGATGGGAGCGGGAGCCTCCTGAAGACTCCCCAGCCCCTGGAACTGAAAGTCCGTCCAGAAAACTCCCCAGCCCGACAGGCTGGCATTCGTGGTAATCATCTCCCAACAAGGGCCAAAAAGGATCTGCCCCTTATCAGACCGCTAAGCTCCAGCCACCACTGAAAGGACAGCTGGACCCTGGGAGACAGCAGAAAAGACTGAGCCAAGCACCGGGAACAGCCATCCCAAGTCAGCAATAGACGGAGTTAGAGCGACCTCATGAGGAACTGAGAAAAAACCACCAAAAAATCCCACCGGATTCATCCCTAGCCGGAAAGAGAGGTGAAGATTGTCCAGGAGAACAAATATCAGGTCCTGAACCCTCTGCACCATAGGGTGAGGAAGGAACACTCTGGCCTGACTGGAATCCAGATTCATGCCAGAGAACTTGGGGTGGGTGATCACCCATCCGAACCGTTCCAGCGTCGTCACCACCCTGGAGGCCAACTCCACCCGGCATAGAAAAGATGCTGTAATGAGTAGGTAATCCAGATATGGCACAATGTAAACTCCCTGGGCTCCGAGAAGGGCCATTATGCCCGCCAGCCCCTTGGTGAACACCCGTGGCACCAAAGTCAACCCGAAAGAGAGGGCCACGAACTGAAAATGCCGATCTTCCACCCCAAACCTGAGAAATCTCTGGCGTGCGGGGTAGATTGGTACATAAAGGTAAACAACCTTGATGTCACGAAATCCCCCTGATGAAGGGAATTGATGACTGAGCGCAGAGTCTCCATGCGGAACTTCCGGGATCTGATGAACCTGTAGAAAGGCCTCAAATACCAGAATGGTTCTGAAGGATCCATCCCATTAGGGAACCACAAAGAGGTTGAAACAATAGCCCCGCCCCCTGCACAACCTGGGGGTCCGAGGAAACCCGAAAACAGAGGAATCACCACTGAAGATAGAGAAGGCAGCACCTCTGCCAGTTCTGGCACCGCGAAAGGAAGGATTAGAGGAGCCTGCCCCCCGAAAGGAGCAACGTCGCTTCTAGCGCGGCGGAAGCCTGCCTCCTAACGCAACTGAATCCAATATGACTCCAAACAGCCGCATACCCCGAAGGGTAGCCAATGTCAGCCGCCACCGCGCAACCAGACAGATATATAGTGTCATCCAGGCAGACAAGACCATGATCAGGAACTATACATACCGCACAAACGCTGCCAAATCAGCACTGGCTGGGTTCAGCTGGGACCCCTCAACAGGCCCCAAACCACAGACCTGATAACCACGACCGTGAGTACAGAAAAACAAACAGGCCGCAAGACAGAACCCACGCCGGCAAGGGCATGTCAAGCCATCTGATCAAAACGACGGTCCTCACGATCCCTAATCGTGGAGGCGTCTAGAAAGTGCACCACAGATGCGTAGGACAATCCCAGCACCGGACGCATTGACCTCGGGAGGAGACGACCAGCGATTCACCGCGTCCACCGGACAGGGATACCTCCTATCCCGTTCCTGAAGAAAACCGGGAAGCCGGCTAGATCCCTCCCGAACCGCAATAATCACATATTAGACTCCTTACGAGGCTTAGAGGTCTCAAGTAAAAAATTATTTTTTTTTTTTACTGCGGAGGGGACTCCGCCGGAGCAGGAATAGCCAGCACCTCAAATAAATGACCCAGGAACTTGGGGGTAACAACAGCATCCCCAAGCCCCTGCCCGGCATCAGCATCCCAAACTGCTGATCCTAAGAGCCATCAGATTCCGTAAACAGTTCCTTCCGCAAGCGGAAAATGAAAAGACCAGTCAAGGGAATCATAAACATCAAAAACCGGCACTGCCGGTGACAGATGTATTCTCTTAGCCGGGGCCACCCTGGCCACAGAGCTAGAAAACAATTTATCGATGTTGGCCAATCCAGCACATACATCAGATTGCGACTCCCCGCTAATGACCATGTCACATGGGGTACAGATAATTTAAGGTGGAGTAGGCGATGAGGATGGCGGCACTGACCCAGACGTCCAGGCCCCCGACTGCCGTGTTATGGCCTGCCGAACACATAGTATGCCCCAGCACAGTATCCCCAACAAGGTATACCCCCCAACCCACACACTGCCGGGACTGCCCCGAAGGGAGCCAGAGCCCGGATCCAGGGGAGCCTCCAAATGGTGATTTGTATGGTAGTCACAATAACCACCGGGAATTACGCTAGAAGCAACCCGGGATGCCCCTTAAGTCCGTTAGTGGGAGGATTTGCAAGCCCAAGGGACCCCAGGACACATTGACAAGGGGGGGCCCCCGTAAATAAGGTATCAAGACAAGCACTCAAACAAGCAGAAGTAACAGAGTGTGACTAAACATAGAAAATAAATATATATATATATATATATATATCATTGAGGCAAATAGTATTAAAGATAAAGCATATAAGACCACATAGCATGCCAATGTCATATGTAAAGATACCAGTAATCGCAAGGTGGGACAAAACGATTACACAGTGTTCTATGCCGGCGCTGGATAAGGCGCACTAAACAAAAGGACAAGCAAAGCCCCGCAGGGCACTCACCTCCAGCCAACATGCAACTTCACTCCGCCGGGCCATCCACGATCTGAAGCCAGAGTAAGCAGATGAAGAGGGGCAGGCCAGCGCGGATCGCATGCCGCGCCTGGCCCCGCCCCCTCCCCATCCTCACGTTGAGACACCGGGCACCGCTAAGGGCGCCAGGGAGTGGGATGGCCGCCGCAGGCGCAGAGCGCCCGGCCCCCTTCCCATCCTCTGAATGAACCGAGCGCCGCAAGAGCGCCAAAGAGAGAGAGAGGGTGGGGCGGGCCGCCGCCAATGCGTGGAGCGCCTGGCCCCGCCCCCTCACCATCCACAGCCAAACAACCGGGCGCCGCAGAGGGCGCCCGATAGTGGGGCGGGCCGGCACGTAGAGCGCCCGGGCCCGTCCCCTCCCCATGCACATCAAGGAAACCGGGCACCGCCGAGGGCGCCAGAATGAGAGTGGGGCGGGCCGTGCCAGCACGTGGAGCACCCGGCCCCGCCCCCTCCCCAGTCAATAAACCGGGCGCCGCAGAGGGCGCCAGAGAGAGAGTGGGGCGGGCCGCCGTCAGCGCGTGGAGCGCCCGGCCCCGCCCCATCCACGGTCACTAAACCGCGCGCCGCAGAGGGCGCCAGAGAGTGGGGCGGCCGCCGCCAGCGCACCAAGCGCCCGCCCCCCTCTCCTCATAGCAAGGAGAGGGAGTAGCTCCCTTCAGCCACCGCACCAGCCACCATGACAGTGCGGCCAGCTCTGGCAGTGCAACCTAACAAGTAAAGTTAAAACATACAGTTAAAAACACACACACACACTCATTGCACCTAATGAATGAAGGACTACTTGCCGATGCACCATGACAACTGGATAAGGGAAAGTCATAGCCCCCCCCCCCTCTCCCATAGGGAATAAAGGGAAAAAAGGGAGGGAGGGATCCCCCAACTACAGCAGTAGCAAATGGGGGAACGGACAGGGCATCCCAAACCGGGGTCACCAACCCGGTTAACCGCCTACCCTCTAGTATAGGGTCTCACGGTGGAGCATTAGCTCCTAAGCACCTAGGGTGCCATTCTACCCTCGCCCGGACCAGCAGCCTAGGCTCGGAGGCAGGGTAAATCAAAAGGGGATCCGGGCTGTAATAGATAAAATAGAGGGCCGGGAGTCATCCCGGCTACCTGAAATCCCCCTGTGCAAGGAGGAGACATCATCATCCGACTGCAGAGACGATTACTGGGAGATGTGTGGGAGGTCCCAGGTATTTATGGGCCGGGAGGGGCTTCTTTTTTCTAGTCATCTCTGCAGAAGTTCGCCCTCTACTGGACATAACCCAAGTGTAATGACTACTTCCGAAGCAGGGTGTGAGACATACTTAGAATATGGTGGAAGGACTTAAGTTCTTTAAGTCTCTGCTGAGTTTTAAAGGAGCAGTATCGCAAATTTTTCTTGGTGACTTATATTTAAATGGTACTTTGAATGTAGGTAAGTGTTGGAGTAAGAATTACAAATTTAGAAAAAAATGATGTCTGTGTTGTGCAGCTGGAGACTAATCGCTCGTGTTTATGTCGGAGCCCGACACTCTGAGGAGAGGGGAACATGTAACAAAGTATCAGCTGTTCAGTGCTGGCAGCCGTCCAGCATAAGGTACCAACATTGCCTGGCCAGAACTTATATATCTAAAACAGAGAGAAAAGCTCTAGAAGTCATTTAGCTGATTTTGACAGTTTTCCCTTCATGTTGGCTGCAGAATCTTTCAGTTTACCATTTTCTCTCTCTTTTCTCAACACATTTTTCCATATGATCTTTCTTTCAGCTTTGTGTGTTTTGAGCAAAACCCAACCCAGGATTTTCACTATCTTATAGACTTCTGGGTCGGCCACTCAGGGTTTTGTTCCACTTTAATACCTTTAGATTTTCCTGCACAGCTATTCAAAGAAGAATTTCAGTCATTTTCAGTCAGTTTAGTTTATTTTGTATAGATTTTATACATTTGAGTCACCTGGTCTCATAACAAAAGCAGCACCTCACACACACACAGCCGATACCACTGATTACAGTGTCAGCCTCTGAGGTAAAGTGTTGCTAGGAGACCAGTGGGCTAAATGAAGCAGCTCACTAAATACAACCCAGCAGATCCCCCTATTCAGCAAATGGACTGAGCCATTGTCATAGAAAAGCAGATATTTTTCCTTTTTCTATCGCCACATTATTTATACACATGTTAGAAGCTATTGTGTGGCTATTTAATTATTTATCTTTTTTAATGCAAATTTCACGATACTGCTCCTTTAAGTTTAATCTGTACAGTCTGGAGGGAAGAAGGGAGAGAGGGGACATGATGGAGACCTTTATATATGTGAAAGGATTCAATAAGGTTCAGTAGAGAAGTGTTTTTAAGAAGAAACTTAATGATAAAACAAGGGGCCCAACCTGAAGCTAGTCGGGGGGGAAGATCAGGAGCAATGTTAGAAAATATTATATTACAGAAAGAGTAGTAGATGCCTGGAACAAACTTCCAGCAGAGGTAGTTGAAAAATCAACTGAACTGGTAGTTCAAAAATCACTGAATGTAAACATGCCTTGCAAAAGCCTCCATCTATCCTAAGATAAAGAGAACATACAGTATACTCATAAGGGCAGACTAGACGGACCGTATGGTCTCCTTCTGCCGCCAACCTTCTATGTTTTTACACACAGGTGCATACGGCTGTGAGGGCATGTACGTCTTCTGACTGTTGCTCTGCATTCTGCGATTGGTGACCTTTTCCTGACCCCAGCTCTGTCTGTGCAAAGCACGGCTATAACCCGCCCCCCTGTATTTTTTTACGGTTTGGGCTTTTCATTAAATCATGCTGAAGGTCCAGTTTTAGGTGAGCTCCTTCTTGCCTTATTGGGCTGTGCTGTCCCTTTAGGTAATTCCTGAATCCTTTGGTTCCCAGCAGCCAAAGCTGTGAATTCAGAAGGGAAGGCGGCTACATCTGAGGCTGAAAAGCAGAGCAACGACAGCAGGTGCCTGTCCGCACCCCCCATAGGCACTAAACTGGTGAAGGTACAATCTGTGGCTTCTTGAGGTGTCCTGACAAAGAACATCAAGAGATCTGTCCATCACATCAGGGTCCTGGAAACCTCCATGGTTACTTGTCACCATGGCAACAGCGACACATGCAGCACTACTGACTTTTCTCTGCAGAAGAAGATGCGCCCATAAAATAGAACAGTTCAAGGAAAACACCAGGAATTGTCGTTGACCACAAAATAGGGGAGGTCACCGATCAGCTTCTTACAAACCTGCAACTCCATGGCCTCGATTCAATAAAGGTAGAAAAAAACTCTCATGGTAGTAAAAAAATTGTAATCATGAGAAAAAAGCCACCTGAGACGGTCACTGTTACTGCATCACATGATAAAAAATACAATGAAAGTCAATGGCAGCTTTTACTACAGTGTAGAAAGGAGGAAACAGTTCTCTACTTTTCTTAGAAGTAAAAAAGTGCCATTGACTTTCATTGTCTTTTTATCTAGTGATTCAGTAACAGTGATATTCTCAGCCTTTTTTCATGAATTTAATCTCTTACTACCATGAGCATTTTTTTCTACCTTTATTGAATCGAGGCCACTTGAAAAATAGAAATCTCTGAATTCATTGGTCACTATTAGACAGCATTATGAGTGAAAAGGTAAATGCAGTGACCTGAATGGATAACTGATCTAGATCAGCTTGATTTGAGTGACTGTCCCAGACATCTCATATCTCATTAGACCCCCCCCCCCCCCCCCAAAGTTCTCTGGCCAGACTGCCAGCACCACATATTGCACTGAACTTCCTGATGTAGCGATTGCTGCCCCCTTGTGGCTACTCCTGTTCCTCATCTTCAGGATTTTCAGGGTGAAGTAGAGAGGCTCCAAGGCTTTGAAGATTGGCAAGCATGCTGGAGATATATTCTGTTAACACAAGACAACTATATATTACAGGACAATAGGTCAGAAGTAATTTCTTAATAAAAGTTGTTGGCCTTTAATGTAGGCAGTGCTATGCAATAAAAAAGACAATTCTGTGAGTACTCACCTGTACAATTGCTTTTACCATGCATAGCATGGACTGCTTCAAATATTCATTACATCTGGGTAATCCGCCACAAGGTGGCGCAGTGCACTGCAGAAGAGCTGTGGCTCCTCCCGGTACCATATACAAAACGGAATCACCATAGACTTATCCAGTGTTGACAAGCAGTTTATTCAAGAAACCAGGAGCTAATATAGGTAAAAAAGGTAACAAAAACCCCCAACTAACTCGGAACCATCACCATAAAGAGGCAACCAACAATAACGATAACAAGGGTGGGGTGAAGCAGGTTGTGCCATGCATGGTAAAAGCAATTCTACAGGTGAGTACTCACAGAATTGTCTTTTTCCCATTGCATGGCACGGCCTGCTTCACATATTCATTACATCTGGGACATCCAAAAGCAGTGTCCATAAAGTAGGGTGGGATCCCCAAAGAGTAACGGCAGGCAGTTCAAACCACTACCGCCTGAAGTACCTTGCGGCCAAAAGAAGCATCAGCTGAGGCCTTCACATCAACCTTGTAAAACTTGGAAAAAGTATGAACAGAAGACGCAGCAGCAGCAGCCTTACAAACTTGTTCAACAGAAGCTTGGTGCTGAAAAGCCCAAGAGGCACCAACCGCACGGGTGGAATGAGCAGTAACCCTAAAAAGGAGGAACCTTCCCCCTGGCAGAGTAGGCCTGCTCCACCGCCTGACGGATCCACTTGCTGATAGTGGATTTAGCCGGAGGCAAACCCTTCCTAGGTCCAGCAGGAAGAACAAAAAGAGCATCAGATTTCCTGAAAGGCTCAGTAGCAACCAAATAAAACTTCAGAGCCCTAACGCCCTAACAACATCCAGAGAATGAAGGGTCCGCTCCTTGACATTAGCAGGTTTAGGACACAAAGAAGGCAAAACAATGTCCTGATTGAGATGAAAAGCAGACACAACTTTAGGCAAGAAATCCGGCTTAAGCTGAAACACCACCTTATCCTGATGCCTCTCAAAATAAGGAGGTTTGATGGAAAGTGCCTCCAGCTCAGAAACTCGTCTGACCGACGTAATGGCCACCAAAAAGGCCACCTTAAGAGTCAGAATGGGCAAGGCAGCCCCACAGATAGGCTCAAAGGGAGGACCCTGCAGAGCAGACAACACCAGATTCAGGTCCCAAACCGGTAGCATAGGCTTACGTGGCGGACGCACATGAGTAACTCCCTGGAAAAAGGTCTTAACCAACCGGTGATTGGCAAAGGACCTTTGGAAAAAAAATTGCCAGAGCTGAAACCTGTCCCTTGAGGGTACAGAGTTGAAGGCCTGAATCCAAACCATGTTGCAAAAATTCCAGAATCCTGGTGAAGGAAAACACCCAACAAGGAAAAGACTTGGACTCACACCAGGCAATGTAAGCATGCCAAATCCTGTAGTAGATAAAGGACGATGACTTCTTCCTAGCCCTAATCATGGTATCAACAACAGAAGCCGGCAAACCCTTATCCCTCAAGATGGAGGTTTCAGCAGCCAAGCCGTTAAAGCCAGCGTTTGTAAATTGGGATGGCACAGATGTCCCTGAGTGAGCAGATCTGGATCCTTGGGCAGGGCATACTGATCTACTGCCAACTGCACGACGTCTGCGAACCACACCCTCCTTGGCCAACAGGGGGCCACCAGAATGGCTGGTACCCCTTCCTGGGCTATCTTGCGCCGCACCCTGCCCAGCAGAGGGAACGGAGGGAACACAGAGGAACCAAAACTCCGTCCAAGGCATTGCCAGCGCATCCGTGGCGAAGGCCAGAGGGTCCTGTGACGGAGACAAACCTGGGAAGCTTGTGATTGTGGCGGGACGCAAACAGGTCCACATCTAGCTGACCCCAGCGGTAGCACAGGGAGCGAAATACTCTGTTGCTGAGGGACCATTCCCCCAGCCGAGACGTTCCCCTGCTCAGGGAGTCCGCCTCCAGGTTCTCCACCCCCAGAATGTAAACCGCCGAGATGCAGGGGAAATTCTCTTCCGCCCAAGACAGTATCAGGGACACTTCCTTGAGGGTTAGCTTGCTCCGAGTCCCTCCCTGATGATTGATGTTGGCAACCGCCGTCTGGTTTTCCAAGCGGATCTGAACAGCCCGACCCTGAAGGTGTGTGGTCAGCTGAGACAGAACCAACCTGATCGCCCTCAGTTCCAGTACATTGATGGGAGCATGAGCCTCCTGGAACTTCAGAGACTTCCAAAAGCCCCCCCAACCGGTCAGACTGGCATCTGTGGTGACAGTCTCCCAGAACGGAGGCAGAAAGGTCCTGCCCACTAGAAGGTTCCCTGAGTCCAGCCACCACGAGAGGGACTGTCTGACCAGGGGGGACAGAGCAAATTCCTGATCCAGGGACACAGGGTCCCGATCCCAAACTGACAAGAGGTGTAACTGAAGAGGTCTCATGTGAAACCGAGCAAAAGGGACCGCCTCAAAGCAGGACACCATCAGACCCACTAACTGCATCCCTTGCCAGATGGAGGGATGGGGACACAAGAGCAGAGTCCGTGCCTGCTTCTGCAGGCCCTCCACCTTCTGCTGAGGTAGGAATACCTTGACCTGAGAGGTATCCAGAGTCATGCCCAGAAAGGACCTCACCAAAGTCGGAGACAATGAAGACTTGAGATAGTTGATCACCCAGCCAAAGGACTCGAGAGTGGAGGTCACCACCTGAGTATCCTTCTCGGCCTGATGAAGAGATTGAGACGCAATCAGAATGTCTTCCAGGTAAGGAAGGATGTGAATGCCCTGGTTCCACAGCAAAGCCATCACACCCGCCAGCACCTTGGTGAACACCCAAGGGGCCGAGGTGATACCGAACGGTAAGGCCACAAACTGGTAATGCTGATCCTCTAGAGCGAACCTGAGAAATCTTTGATCTCCACATCCCAAACCCTTTGTGGTACAGGGTTTAACAGGGTTTTGTTAGGTGAGAAAACTGCCATTGACTTCCACTGTCTACCTTGGAGCCGATTCAGAGCCAGTTGAAAATTTACACTCGGTAGACAATTCTCACTCCTTTCTTAGGAAAGAAAACTGCCATTCAATTTCATTATCACCTGGCTCTGAATCAACCTCAGATTTGGACAGGGGATGCAAATCTTCAGCTCTGTTCCCCAATGCAACCTCTCACCCAATCATTGATCACTAGAGGGAGCAATTTACTAAGCTTCCATTTTTTGACTGGAGGTCCACTTTAAGCAGCAAAGAAGGAGACTTGTGTATCCATTTCTTCTAGTCACATGTCTTGGTGCCTGCTAACCCCATATGTACTGAAGAGAGCTGGATAAATGACAGAAATAAAGGATATGGAATAATTTTGCTCTCCAATGAGAGAGATGCAGTCAGGCGACATTCTTGGTGGGGCGTTTATACAGTAAGTGGTGGCACAGCCTGGTAGCCCCAGTGCTGGTCAGGGCTTTCATAAGGTGCTGGAAGCAGTTACCTTTATTGGCCGCTGTTGCGCTGCCCCCTGGAGGGGGGGGGGACCCCAAAAACGCCAGAACGAGTAAACAGTCCCCAAAACACTCACCCCCTCAGAAGTTATGACAGGAACTCAGCATCCCAAACAGGGTCACCATAAAGCCTATGGCCAGCTACCCTTTGTGGTACAGGGTCTGCGGCTTGGAGCAGCGCTCCTTGAGCACTTGACCCTAGTGCTCCTCTACCTTCATCCGTTCCGTCAGCCGAGGCTGGGAGGCACCGAGGGTCCGGAAACGGGTGGAAATAGCCATGCAGGGCCGCAGGCTTGTTTGCTCCGCTCACCTGCACAATATAGAGAGCCATCTTCTATCTTCGCAGAATCACTGCAGAGGAAAACTGGATAAGTCTATGGTGATTCCGTTTTTATATGGTAACGGGAGGAGCCACAACTCTTCTGCAGTGCACTGCGCCACCTTGTGGCGGAATACCCAGATGTAATGACTTCGTGAAGCAGGCAGTGCCATGCAATGGGAAAAACAATCTTCCTGATACAGCTGCTTTGTGTCCTCTGCACATTGGATGTGATTCAGACCCAGGTGAGAACTCTCACTCGTTTTGTTAGGTGAGAAAACTGCCATTGACTTCCATTGTCTACCTTGGGGCTGATTCAGAGCCAGGTGAAAATTTACACCCGGTAGACAATTCTCACTCCTTTCTTAGGAAAGAAAACTGCCATTCACTTTCATTATCACCTGGCTCTGAATCAACCTCATAGATTTGGACAGGGGATGCAAATCAGCAGCTCCGTTTCCCAATGCAACCTCTCACCCCAATCATTGATCACTAGAGGGAGCAATTTACTAAGCTTTCATTTTTTTTTTTCTTCTAGTCACATGTCTTGGTGCCTGCTAACCCCCATATGTACTGAAGAGAGCTGGATAAATGACAGAAATAAAGGATATGGAATAATATTGCTCCCCAATGAGAGAGATGCAGTCAGGTGACATTCTTGGTGGGGCGTTTATATAGTAAGTGGTGGCACAGCCGGTAGGTAGTCCCAGTGCTGGTCAGGGCTTTCATGAGGTGCTGGAAGCAGTTACCTTTATTGGCCGCTGTTGCGCTGCCCCCTGGAGCACTAGATGCTTTCTGTCCTTCCTCTGTGTGCATAGCTGTAGACTGGATAGCAGCAGTGCGGTTTTTCTGGTAAGAGGCCAATAATCCCTCCTGTCGAAGTGTAGCCTGCAAGGATGACAGCCAATCACATTGCAGAACATTTCCCAGCAAGATGGCAAATGATTATCCTAAGTGAGGAGGGCCGTGTCAGGATAGTATATACGACAGACTCACAGTCATGAGGTTTTTGTCCCTTTCTGCTTCCCGTAGCCGTCGGCCCAGCTGCTCCTCTCTCAATCTTGCCGCTTCTTCAAGGGAACGCATCGTCTCCTGACTTCGATTCTTCTCTCGCTGGATCTGGCGCTCAGTTTGCCGCAATGCTACAACTAGAAGAGTGATGGCATCATTAGGGGCCAGGAGAAGCCATTTGTTGGTACCAGATAACACCCTGGATCGCCACTACATTAGGGATTTTACACAGCAGGGCATCCTATATTGGCATGCCCAGGTCGAACTCTGAAATCCTTTAAAGTGGACCAAAACCCAGGATTTTCACTATTCCGAGTCTTCGTCCTCCCCCCCCCCCCCCCCGGGCACTCCGATTTGGGGTGCCCCACTGTGAAACCCCCCAGAATGCCAAGCTCACTTCACTTTGAGCCTATGGCGCTGACGCTTATCTATTTAGCTTCTCCTAACTGTGCATATTAATGGAAGCTGAATGGAATCCTAGCCGCACACACAAGCAGTGCAGGGCACTCTGCTCCCTTTGGGCAGCGCACAGCCAAGAGAGCAGACATCCACACACTCAATTGTATAAATGACCCCTGGGGTGGGAAGGCAGCCATCAGAAGTTGCGCATGGGGAAGATAGTCAATGTTCTCTGCCCATCTTAAGACCACGGACAGAGAATCGAAGGCCCACCAGGTGATGGGCGCTGGATCCCGAATGGAGGGGGGAAATTATTTTTTTTTATTTATCTATGGTTAATGGTGATGTTAAGGGTATTGTGAAGTTGTGTAATATTAAAAATCCATATAAACATGTTGGCTATTGAAAGGAGGGGTCACTTATACACAAGAACTGAATAAAACTCCTGCCAAGCCTCTGGTTTCCTCTTCTGGGAGGAAAAAAACAATACTACCTAAAATCTCCACCCCCCACACCACCTCCAATTTCCTCTTCCTTCCATTAAAAGGAAGAAACATGCCTGGCTGGATATTTCCAAATATATTAGCAAATTCATCATTTTTACTGTCTGGACTGAAAAAAAAAAAAACAGTAAAATTTGGAGCTGCTGTGCCAGAGACCCCAGCGTGTCCCTGTGATAACTGTCACATTCTTGTGACTAGAATAGAGACTTAGGAAAATATTTTTGTGTGTTGGGTATAGGTCAACCACAACAGTAACACCAAGGCCTTAAAGTTCGACCCCGCGAAAGACAATCAAATTTACATATTCCAATAAAAAACTTTCACATTTATTACTTTATCTATTAAAACAGATTATTTACAACAATCACGGTGTAAAACGATGCCACACAGATTAATCACAAAAAATGGTGTGTTAATTCTAGGATTTCTTTCTTGTATTTATATATCAATCACTTCTTGGACAGCTCTATTGTATTTGTATCTTGCATATTGACTGGAGATATTTGCCATATCAGCATATTGATAATTGAAAAGGGTATAGGCGGACTAGTTTCACCCACTCGTGGGTTTCTTCTGCGCCAAATTTTACTCATTTAGATTAAAAAGTTTTATTAATATCATTCTGTTTTGTGTGATTTTTAAAAATGTACCTGCTTTAGTGTGCTCTCTTCTTGCCTCCAGTAGATGTTTTTCCATCTCTGCCAATTGTTGGGTGGTCTTCTCCTCTATATCCCTCACCCTCTCCTGCAGCTCTGGGCAAAATATAACAGTCAACTATATATAACTAATCTCCAGATGAGACACCAATATGAATTACAATGATTGGAGAGACAGTAATGAGATAGACTCCCTGCTATTTCTGTACAGTTCATGGTTGAGCTTCCCGATTTAATATATGATACGGAATCTTCATTTGCAAGGTACAAGCTTAACGTGAAACAAAACCTGGGATTTTGACTATCGCAGGTTTTGTTCCCAGCCCCTCGGGCATCTGCATTTGGGATGCCCCGGTCTGTGAAACCCCCTAGTCCGCATGCACTGGCTCTCATTCAATCAGAGCCGTTAGCCGCGCAAGAGAGGAACTACAAGATTGTCTCTAGATGGTACAGGTGCCCATCGGACATCAAGAAATTCTCCCCTCATTCCTCTGACGTATGCTGGAGATGCCTCGCTGGGGAGGGTAACATGACACATCTGGTGAGGTTGACCGGCTATCCGATACTTTTGGGACAGGGTGCTGGACATCAATGCAGATGCCACCAGTTTAGCAGTAGGAAACTCCCCCCAGCTGGCAATTCTACTTCTATGGGAAGGTCCTACTTCACCATATAAAACAGACATACTTAGGCATTTCTTGTCGGCGGCAAGGGCAGTAATCCCCAGACACTGGAAAACGCAAGAGATTCCATCCCTGCGGGAGAGGGTAATGGATAAGGCGAGCAGAGGAACTCATCCTGGGGGACAAGGAGCTTAGGGACAAATACACAGTGTGTTGGGTCTGTTGGGAGGTCCTGCGGGACCCCGATAGGTTTAGACCCATGCTTAACTAGACTAGGCACGTCGCTGTAATGGTGGCGCATGTGGACTTGGTCAACGGAGCATATGGAGTAAACTACCCCTCCCCTCTTCCTCCCACACCCCTCGTCTTGTCCCTCTCTCTCTTCTCTGCCCCTGTTCGGTGCAGTTGGGGCTCTCGTCTTTTTATAATTTACATGCACGTGCCTGGCTTTGTGGAGCTTTGCGAGTTTTGGGAGAGCCATGTGGGACCTTGATGTCTCACATGATTTCCGATGTAGCGGTTTTGACCATCACTATGTAAAGACGCTTTTTGGATTTGTATGCCGTGATTACCATACTGTACTGCACTCTTCGCCCATGCATCCTCCGTTCACACTCCTGCCCCCAGCATTAAACGTGTATTTAAAAGTGACACAGAAAAACAAACATTTATATAAAAAGAAAGTATCTGCTTTCTGCCTCCCTGAGTAAAGACCCTGTGGGGTCTGAAACGTCGGAATTCTATCTGCCTGACTGCTGAAACGCTTCCGTCTTTATAAACGTGGAGATTGATGATCGGGGTACTGTATATTTGCAAATCTCCATGTAATAAATATGCTATTTATTTATGTGCCATTCATATACTGCTCTATGTGAACTGTGCCAACTTAATACTTTTCCCATGGATTTCATATTACAAATATGCAACAATGCTATGCAATTGAAAGGACAATATACCAGTATACGGGCAGGCTGATTCATTAATAGCGCCCAGGTACCGACAGATGAACGTCTGTAGCGATACATTGAGAGTGACCGCTAGCAGTTGCTGTGCTCGGCCATGGTTCCCTGTTTCAGAGCGTCTCAGTCGCTGGCCGGCATTGATGAATATATTGTGTGAGTCGCTCTAACACCAGTATAGCGTTGTATGGGAGCGAACGGTAGCGCCAGCTCAGTGCAACTGACTCACACCACATTCATCAAAAAAACTGCCTCAAACAGCGTCAGTGCTCAAAATCGTTGTAGCCCAGAAGCTGTGTGATAAAAGTCTGTTTTTGAACATGTATCTACTAGTAATAAAGCAAAAACATATGGAATTACATTGTTATAACATTGTAACATGAACACTTTAATACCAGACCTGTGAGGACAATTTTGCATAAAATTATTATTAATCCAAAAAAGTTTTCAAAAATGTCATTTTAGGCCAGGATACATGTCAGAAAGATTTGTGTTAAATAAATAAATAAATGGGATCAGGAAAGTGATAAGGATCGTCCATAGAAATGTATAGGAGAGCGGCAGGTAAGACGTGGCGCTCTGCAAGGATGAACACCGGCGCTGTACGCTGAGGCTGGGAGAATGATGAATCGGACGCTACATGGCATTGCTCCAGTTGCTCACCGGAATCGCCTTCATAAATGTGTAATTGCGTGCCGTGTCCGGCGTTCAACTGTCGCTACCTGCCTCTTACAAGGGCACTACCTGGCGCTATCCCTTCATGAATAAGGCCCTAAATTCATTGTCTTACAAGAAGTAGATTTTGTGTTTTTCTGTGTCACTTATAAATACACATGTTTAATTGCAATTTTTAACCCCTTGAATAAGGTGTGCATTTTTTCAATTTTTTAATGGTTTATTGCTGTGATGGATCCCATTGGGTAACAGATCCTGAAAATGTATGCACCCACCAAGATATTTGCTTATATATTGGTTTCTGGGTAACGGTGTGCGAGATTGCAGAACTAATATCTATTTTGGGAAGGCAAGAGGCCCCCGTGGGTTTTGTTTTAACAAGCCTTTGCACTGGTATTGCCTTGAATATCTAAAATAAAGAGCCCCTTGCCAGCACTGGCACACAGCTCTAGAATGCACATGCCGTGCACAGTGATGTAGAGTTTTTTCTTACCATGTCTCCCCAAAAATAAGACCGGTCCTATATTAATTTTTGCAATACAGCAGCTCCAGTACAGTACATGCACAGAGCCGTCTGGCAGGGGGGGGGGGGGGGGATTCGGCCATGTGCCCAGCGGCAGGCAGGGGTAGAGTCAGCAAGATCAGACAAGCTTACCTGTGTTACTCGATGTGACCTCAACTTCCTTTACAGCCGTGATGTGTCCTTACCCTCCTTTACAGACGCTCAGCTGGATTATGAATTGTAACTTGGCCTTATTTTCAGGGCAGGGCTAATATTTCACGTGTTAACAAAAAAACGCTGAAAAATCTTACTAGGACTTCTTTTCGGGGAAACAGGGTAGTACCCTTTCGCCCTGATGAAGTGACGTATGTGAGGTCAAGACACCCGTAGACGGTGATCGGGGGGCTCTAGCTGGTTTGTCCAATAATAACATGAATATGTTATTATTGAATATGTGAGATGATTAAAGTGGACCAACACCCAGGATTTTGACTATCCTGGGTTTTGGTCCACTTCGGCGGGGCACCCCGATCGGGGGTGCCCCGCTGTGTGAAACCCCCCAGAAACCCCCAAAAACTCACCTCTCAACGCTCCCACGTGAGCGCCGCAGCCAATCCCCGCCAACGTCCAGGCGGGGATCAGGAACGTCCAGGCCGCTTCCGCCGCCGCCGCCTCCCGCGCGTCACTCTCGGCGCGCGCCCCCGCCGGCCATTCACAGAGGGCCGGCGCGGGCGCGCGCACGTCTGGAGGGGTGCGCGGGAGGCAGCGGCGGCGGATCAGGTAAGGTGTTTTTGGGGTTTCTGGGGGGTTTCACCCCGCGGGACATCCCGATCTCGGATGTCCCGCGGGGTGGGAGGTGATCGGCCCGGGAATCTTATAGATTTCCGGGCCGATCACCCCTGGGTGTTGGTCCTCTTTAAGTATTTATCTTGCCTATCCTACCCTGGCTTGTCCTTGTGATACTTCGCACTTTGTGAGCATAAATTTTGCACATTTATTAATTGAGAGTTTATATTTATATTTTATGATTTTTGCACTGTAATAACCTTCTGGGAGTATCAGGATAGGACATGTGGAAAACAGAGATCAGATCATTGATATATGGATTAATCAGGACACAGCACTAGCGCCCCCTTGTGTGTCCTTTGTTATATATTTTTAGAGTGTTTTAATTGTGTCTATATATGTTGGCTTGAATATGAAATAAAAATTGATATTTTGTTACATTAGAGTGGTGCCACTTTTCTGCCCAGGTTATACTAGGGGAGTGTGGGAACCCCTTCTTTGTTTTTAAACAGGGTAGTACACGCACATTTCCTTGATAAAGAGATGGTGGTAGGCTGCTGTAGGAGGACCTGGGCTCATGTCTATTGGTGATGTTATCCATTTATTTATTACTGATTGTTTGAATTTGGCTAATGCACTCTCATGCACTTTTGACACTTTATCTTATAGCCACTGTCTATATATCTGATGCTCTATTGATTTAGCATTGACACTTTTTTTGCTTGGTTTGCACACACTTTACCATTGTGTATATATATATATATATATATATACACATTTTTTTTATTTTTACATCTGCACTTGTGTTATATTGTATCTATGGATTTGTAGATTAAATGTTTACATTTACTGTCTTGCACTTTAATTGCCATTCAATCGAGTATATTTGTAAAAAATCTCTTTCTATGGACTTGTATATATATTATAGCCATCCTCAGGATTCCTCCTTTAGCTTTTGTGTATATATGTTTTTTAACTTTGTCCTTATGTTGTATGTTTTAGCTGCGGATTTGATTTCAATACATTTTTTCTTTTATACTTTTAAATACTTATGAGTGTGGCTTTCTATGGGGTTAATTAGGGGCATATCCAGAGCCCCAGCTTCATAATTTTCTCCTGATCTATTTACCCCATCAGCCGGCACCTACAAATACTACTCTCTGGCTGTGCATATCCATATACTTTTTTAATTGATAAAGAGATGTGTCAAACTTCTCAAAAGGATAATCTTCCCTTTGGGAGAATAAAGTACTGCTCCGGTTGTCCACTAACTCTCACTCACCCTGGCGAAGTGTCACTAAGGACATGCAACGCGTTGGTGTTGGCTGCTGTGGGGGACCCCAACTCCCAACATACTGGTGAAGTTTTACCTTTCTTAATTTTATTTGACCATTTTGTATCATGGATTAAGCTAGTTGTCCTAGTCTTTTTGCACTAACAGCACTTTACATTCATGTTTGCACAATTTTCTAATTGCAGTATTGCACATTTAGCACATGACTTTTGCACAAAGGCACTTTTTCTGCCTTCTTCATCAACCATGAATTATGTAATTATTTATGCATAGTATTTATTTCACTTGCATCTATATATAATCACAACAATAATTAAATATAAATACTATTTCACATATACTACCACATAATACATTTCTGTGATTACTCACCTGTAGAATTGATTTTATGGTAATCCAGCACGGGTTGCTTCATCTGTAATTCTTCAGGTTTGGGTAATCCGCCACCAGGTGGCGCAGTCAACTGCAGGAAGACTTGTGGCTCCTCCCGGCCCATAAAAGGGCAGGAATTACCCAGAAGACCCAGTGTTTGAAAAGCAGTAATGCAAAAGCCAGGAGGCAAAACCAGGTTATGAAACATAGCCAACTAAAAAAGAACTCTCTCAACAAAAATCACCATAACAAGGCAAAAGAGGATAACGATAACAAGGGTGGAATGAAGCAACCCGTGCTGGATTACCATAAAATAAATTCTACAGGTGAGTAATCACCGAATTGTATTTTTTGGAATCCAACACCGGTTGCTTCATCTGTAATTCTTCACATTTGGGACATCCAACAGCAGTGTCCATGAAGAAGGGTGGGATCCCCAATGAGCAACAGCAGTTAGTTAGCCACTACTGCCTGAAGCACTTTGCGCCCAAAAACAGCATCAGCTGAGGCCCTAACATCAACCTTGTAAAACTTAGAAAAAGTATGAACTGAAGACCAAGTAGTGGCCTTACAAACCTGTTCAACTGAAGCCTGGTGCTGAAAAGCCCTAGAGGCACCGATAGCTCTAGTGGAGTGAGCAGTAACAGGGAAAGGGGGTCCCTTCCCCTTGGCAGAGTACGCTTGCACCACCGCCTGTCTGATCTACTTGCTGATAGTGGACTTTGCTTCAGGCAAGTCCTTCCTAGGCCCGGCAGGGAGGACAGAGAGTCCAACTTCCGAAAAGACTCAGTGGCGACCAAATAATACCTGAGCGCCCTGACCACATCCAGAGAATGAAGAGTCTGTTCCTTAGAATTAGAAGGGGCAGGACACAAGGAAGGCAAAACAATGTCCTCATTGAGATGAAAGGCAGAAACAACCTTGGGCAAGAATTCCGGTTTAAGACGAAACACCACCTTATCCTGATGCCGCTCAAAATAACGAGGTTTCATGGAAAGCGCTGCCAGCTCAGAGACGCGATGCACCGAAGTAATAGCAACCAAAAAGGCCACCTTAAGAGTCAGAATGGGCAGAGCAGCATCGTACAAAGGCTCGAAGGGTGGACTCTGGAGAGCAGAAAGCACACCGGTAGCAGAGGCTTACGCGGTGGACGCACATGATTCACTCCCTGGAAAAAAGGGAGTGACTCATGTGCATCCACCGCGTCTTGATAAGCCTATGATTGCCGAAGGATCTTTGGAAAAAAATTGGCAAGGCCGAAACCTGTCCTTTGAGGGTACTCTGTTGTAGACCCGACTCTAGACCATGTTGTAGAAACTCCAAAATCCTGGAAAAGGGAGAAAGTGCAACAAGGAAAGGCCTTAGACTCACACCAGGCAATGTAAGCATGCCAGACCCTGTAATAAATCATAGAAGAGGACTTCAGAGCCTGGATCATAGTACTGACGACCAAAGCCGGCAAACTCTTATCCATCAGGATGGAGGTTTCAGCAGCCAAGCCATCAAAGCCAGAGTTTGTAAATTGGGGTGGCGCTGCTGTCCCTGAGTGCGGAGCTCTGGAACGTTCGGCCATGATGTACTGATCCACCGCCATCTGGACGACGTCCGCAAACCATACCCTCCTCGGCCAGCGGGGGGTCACTAGCATGGTGGGTACCTCCTCCTGGGTTATCTTGCGCAGCACACAACCCAGCAGAGGAAAGGGAGGAAATGCATAGAGGAGTCGAAACTCCTTCTAAGAAATTACTAGCGTGTCCCTGGCGAAGGCCAGAGGATCTCTTGACAGGGAGACGAATCTTGGAAGCTTGTGATTGTGACGCAAACAGATCTTGTTGTCGAGAGACCATTCCCCTAGGCGAGACGTCCCCCTGCTCAGGGCATCTGCCTCCTGGTTCTCCACCCCGGGGATGTAAACCGCCAAGATGCAGGTAACAGTCTCCTCCGCCCAAGACAATATCAGGGACACTTCTTTGAGGGCTCGTTTGCTCCGAGTCCCGCCCTGATGATTGATGTAGGCGACCGCCGTCCGATTGGACCTGGGCCGTACGACCCCGTAGGTGGGGAGTCAACTGGAAGAGAACCAACCTGATCACTCTCAACTCCAGGAGGTTGATAAGCGCGTGGGGCTCATGAGGGCCCCACTGGCCCTGGAATTTCAGCGATTGCCAAACACCAACCGGTCAGACTGGCGTCCGTGGTGACAATCTCCCAGCACGGAGGAAGAAAGGACCTGCCCACTAGAAGGTTCCTCGAGTCCAACCACCACGAGAGGGACTGTCTGGCCAGAGGGGACAGAGCGAATTCCTGCCCCAAGGACCTATCTCCAATCCCAAACTGTCAAGAGATTCAATTGAAGAGGTCTCATGTGGAACTGAGCGAAGGGCACAGCCTCGAAGCAAGACACAATGAGGCCCACCAACTGCATCTCCAAACGGATGGAGGGATGAGGACACGACAACAAGGCCTGCGCCTGCATCTGAAGGCCCTCCACCTTCTGCTGAGGAAGAAACACCTTGACCTGAGAAGTATCCAGCGTCATGCCCAGGAAGGACCTCACCAATGACGGAGAGAGTAAGACTTGGGATAATTGATCACCCAACCGAAGGACTCGAGGGTGGACACTACCATCTGAGTATCCCTCTCGGCCTGAATAAAAGATGGAGCAGCAATCAACAAGTCGTCCAGGTAAGGAAGAATGCGAATGCCCTGGCTCCTCAGGATGGCCATGACACCCGCCAGCACCTTGGTGAACAACCGAGGGGCCGAGGTGATACCGAACGGCAGGGCCACAAACTGGTAGTGTTGATCCCCCAGAGCGAACCTCAGGAACCTCTGATGTCCCAGGAAGATAGGAACGTGCAGATAGGCATCCTTGATGTCCACCGTGGTCATGAAGTCGCTTGGCCGAAGGGAGCTCACCGCCGACCGCAAGGTCTCCATGCGGAAATGTTTGAACCTAACAAATCTGTTGAGACTCTTTAGGTCAAGGATGGGTCTCAGGGAACCGTCCTTCTTGGGCACCGTGAACAGATTGGAGTAGAATCCCTGACCCTGTTCTTTAAGAGGCACAGGGCAAACCACTCCGGAGGACAGAAGATGTTGGACGGCCAACCTCAGGCCCTGCGCCGTCACTGGATTTTGGGAGATCCAGGATCGAAGGAATCTTGGGGGCGGCCAAGCAGTCAGCTCTATCTTGTAACCGGAGGACACCACCTCCTGAATCCACCAGTCCGAGACGCGTTGTCTCCAGACGTGAGCAAAGAGCCAGAGCCGCCCCCACCTGGATGGGTGAGGGCGCCCCCTCATGCCAGAGCGGCCTTGGTAGGGGGTTTGGCCTTTGATCCCCAGGAGGGACCGGCCGACCATGGGATCTACCTCATCCCCAAGAGTCTCTACGGCTACCTGGGAAGGAGGAGCCGCGTCCCCCACGGGAAGAGCGAAAGGAAGAAGACCCCCGAAAGGGCGGAGAAGGCTTTCTACACTGAGGGAGCTGACCATCCTTGACCAATGCATCAAGACGCTCCCCAAATAGATGGAGTCCCATGAAGGGAAGCCCGGTGAGGGACTTCTTGGCAGCAGCGTCAGCCGCTCACCGACGCAGCCAGACAGACCGACACATGGCAACCAACAGGGCCGAGGCCCTACCACCAAGCCGGACAGCATCATTCATGGCAGATAACACAAAGGCAATAAAATCAGAGCAAAGCAAAATATCCTTGTACTCATCCACTTGCTTGCGAGATCTGGCGGCTTCAGCAAGGCGCCTAATCTTCTTGATAGCAATAGCAACAATAGCCGCGGCACAGACCAGGCGCAGGCCAGCCCCCACAAAGGTGAAAGCATGGCAAGCTAGTTGATCCATGCGACGATCAGCATTGTCGCGTAAGGTAGAGGTGTCAGGAGACGGCACAACAGAAGTATTGGACAGCCCCAGGACGGGAGCGTCCACCTCTGGGGGACAAGACCAAAGACAAACTAACTCAGCAGAGAAGGGATACCTTCTATCCAGTCCCTTAGGCACCGAAGGCAATCTGTTGGGCCGTTCCCATTCTTTAAGGACCATCTTGGAAAAATGTCCCTGCTCCGGAAACTCTAAGCATTGCCTGTCAGGGCGGAAAAGCTCCCCCCGCTTCTTCTTTGCCACCTTAGGGGGCACAATGTGCAAAGTATCAAACACCGCCGACAACAGCCTATCAGTATCATCTGGGAGCCAAGTGTCCTCGTCTGAGGAGGACCTGGGGTCACTATCAAAAATCGCCATGACGATCCCCGGAGGAGTCTGAATCATGGAACAATTCCCCCTCCTCCATAGAGTCACGGCCGCCATAGGTATCATAATCGTCATCAGCAAGGAGGGAAAAGGCAGTTTCCAAATGCCTATTCTTACCAGAGGCCTTGCCGGCGGCCGGACAGGCCTACTGCCGCTCAAGGCTGGCCACGCGCAGCGCCAGTTCGGAATGAGACCCCCTGCTGGCTTCCCCCTCGCTAGGGGCTAAATGCAGGCTTGGGGGAGTAGGTGATGCAGCAGGCAGGATAGGACTGGGGAGTGTAGCACTCGCCCCAGCCTGTTCGTCAATGACACTCTGGGCGCAGGGGACACAGACCGCGCTGCGACCGCTCAAAGGGGATGCCCCGCACATGAGGCACAACTGAGCCCGCCCCGAAGGGCCCCCAAGCTCGCTATCCCCAGAAGCCTCCATATGGTGATTTTCAGCAATAAGCAATATGCCGATACCAGGTAGTAGGGCCAGGCCCCGACCTGGAATCCCCCAACAGGGTCCCTTATACAAAAAAGGGGGGGGGGGGGGGGGCAGGACCGGGAGAAACCACAAGCAAATAAGGAGAAAAAACCTTGGCCCGTCTGAAAAACAAGTCAAAGGACCAATGAGCATCCCACAGCAAATGCACGAATAAAAAAATTACAGCATAACTATAGGACCGGACTCACGGACCAAGTAGGCAGGACTGATGAACCCAAGGCCAGCAAGAGAGTCCTCCAGGGAGCAGCTGGCAGAGCAATCAGGAGACCAGGAGCAGCGCGGGACACACAGCAAAATGGCGCTGAAACGCCAGAACCGCGAGGGGAGGGCCGCGCTTGATGACGCAATACGCGTCATTGCGCGGCTCCGCTCCCCGCTAGCGCGCTAAGAACCCAAGCGCCCTGCTAACATGGCGTCCGGATCAGAGACAAAGGGGGAAGGAGCCCCCCTCCCAGCTACCCCCGCCTAAACGGCGCAAGTCCGCAGCCACGGGGAACCGGGCGGGCGGCCCCCGCATCCCCCCCCTGGGCATAGGCCCCCCCCACCCCGGGAACAGGCCGAGGGGAGAGAGGAGGAAGGCGGCAAAGGTACAGTGAAACAAAAGCCAAGTGGAGAAGCACTCACACACACATGCTCCATAGAAAAAAGCTTGTGGGATGAAGTCCGGGTGGTTTCTTCCCCCCCCCCCCATATAGGCTATAGCTACCCATTGGGTCAGGTTCTGCGGCCCAGAGCGTAGCTCTGTGAACACCCGACCCTTAGGTGTTCCCCTACCGTCACCTGAACTGACAGCCGAGGCTGGGAGGCAGAAAAGGGTCCGGAACAGGTGGGAATAGGCCTGCAGGGCCGACGGGCTCGGGATGCCCCGCTCACCTGCGATCAAACAGAGAGAGCGAATCTTCTGTCTTTGCAGTCAGGACTGCAGAAAAACTCTGGGTCTTCTGGGTAATTCCTGCCCTTTTATGGGCCCGGAAGGAGCCACAAGTCTTCCTGCAGTCGACTGCGCCACCTGGTGGCGGATTATCAAAATGTTAAGTATTACAGATGAAGCAACCCGTGCTAGATTCCAGAAAATAGCACCAATATATTATACAAATGTATTTATTTTTTTTGCTTGCTATCCATGAACTTGTGGCATAAGATTTATGATTAATATTGATATAATCCATTCTAAATAGAGTTATCTGCCCTCCCCCCAGCCAAGTTTGTTTGTGTATATGTTTTGTAATAGTGTCTTTGTACTTCATATGCTGTAATTTTTTTATCAATAAAAGATTTGATTTTATACTTGTGTGCAGCTCACTGCAAGGGTTTATCTCTGGGATACATCTAGAATCCCAACATTGGAATTTTGCTAAGGTTTTCATACCCATGAGCCTGCACCTTTGTTACATAAATTAAGCTGTGCATATCCACTACCCCAGCACAAGACGTCCATGTACTTCATTATAAGTACACGTGTGACAATGCCCTCTTGTAATGCTTTGTACCTTTCTCATATTCCCCCTTCTGATCCCGCAGTTGTTCTCTGAGCTGTTCAGCCTCCTCGGAGGCTTCCTTCAGTTTCCTCTCCAGCTCAGTCACTTGCGTTCTCAGGCCTTGCTCCCGCTCTTCTGCCTCATGCAAAGATTGGCGGAGAAAAGAGCAAGAGAGGCGACACTCAGCGGTTTCTGCTTCCACTGCACGGGGCAAAGACACAACATTAGTGGGGAAAGATGGGAATAGAGACATCTGAGCTGGGAAATTAGTCTTTACTTACATTTCTCCCTGATCTCGGTCACTCTGCCTTCGAAAATGAGAGCACTGCGCTTCAGCTCGCCACTAAGATGGTCTCTCTCTTCATTTAGGAGCTTGACCTCGCTCTTCAAGTCCTCGTAAGAAGGACATCTAAAATGAAAGGAGAAGAGAGAAAGGTTAAAGGAGCACTATCATGAAAAAATGGACCAATGATAAAAATCCATATAAATAAGCTGGATGGCGTTGGGAGGGGTCACTTATACGTCCAGCATCAAGAAATGATGCTGCCAGGCTTGTCTTTTATTCTTTTAATGAGGACATTCGGGTGACAGGCTCTGCCACCCCGGATAGACTAAACCGGGCACCCCTGGATTTTATTTCCACTATAAGAGAATAAACCACAAACTTGGTGGGAGTTTTATTCAGTTTGGGTGTAAAGGTGAGCCTCATTAGTTGACGTATTTATTTGGATTTTTAATACTAACAATTTCGTGATAGTGCTCCTTTAAGCTGGAGCCAAGTATTCAAAAGACAGCACTGTTCAAGGCTGAAGGGAGGTTAGGTGAGTATTACTGCAACACTCGCCTCTGTGGTCTATCTGCAGACTGGCACCCATCCAATTTTATTCTCAATTCTGCTGCTCGCCTCATCCAACCCTCCTCTCACATTTTCAGTGTTGCTCCTCTCTCAATCCCTACAATGTCTGCCGCTAGCTAAAATAATTCATTTGAAACTCCTAAATGACCAAGCCTCTTCCTACATTTTATCCCTAGTCCAAATATACTAACCCAGGCCAAGTCTCCAATTGGAAAGGGAGATAAAAGATTGGCCTGGACCGGACCAATGTCTGGGCTGTGAGTATCAATAATTCTTTTAATTATTACAAAGTATTACTTCATACTGTGTTAGTACATTTTAAGAGTATAAGAATACAAAGTATGTTTTAACAGAGGTATATCCAAAATGATAGTACTGGAAATATTGAGAATCAATGTAGATGCCCACTCCTCGTGTTTCATCCTATGGACAGGCTTCCTCAGGAGCTTGGTCTGTCAGAACAAAGTTTAGATCAACGGCACCATGTAAATATAGGATTACATGCATGCATGGTACATGCATGGGACCTGGTGTATTGTATCAATACACCAAAAAATCCAACAAATTTGTAAACCGCTAGAGCAGGTGACTTGCCATCCCCCCAGCTTTGTGAACTGGTATAGGGGTCACATGGACGATGTTAACAGTAAAAAAAAAAAAACACACACACACAGATTAAAAAATGACTAAATTAAAAAATAAAAACTTTTTTTTACTTTACTCACCTCTGATCCTCAGCTCCTGTGTCCCTCGCAGCTCTGATGACAGTTATTGTCATCGCTGGCCAGTGGAGGAGGGAGGCAGGCGATCAGATCATCACCTGCCTTCCTCCTCCTGTGGCCAGCGATGACGAGTGTGAGAAATGACAGCCTGGAGCCAGGACGACACCCGGGAGTGACGGGCATGATGGCGGCGCCTGTCGAGGAGGACAGGGAGAGGGCCTTTCAGGCCCTCTCCTGAAGCTGGAGAGCCAGGGGGGGCGATCGGAGGCCCCCCTGGTGAAGAGGAGACCCGGCGGGAGCGATCGAACACTGAGGTAAGTAAATGTCATTTTCTATAATTTTTTTTTTTTTTTTTACATGTATTTCGGCAGCTGCTGAAGGGGGGGGGGCTATATCGGGCCCTCCCCTGCACCCAGAGGGGCCTGGGTGGGGGTTCGAAGCCCCCCCGGATGAAGAGGAGACCCGGCCGGATCGAACGAGGGGTCAGGTGAGTGTTTTTTTTGTTTTACTTTTACTGTAGCAGGGGGGAAAGTCAAGCACGTAGATTCTACTTGCTTGGCACTTAAGTGGAGTGGAAGCAAGCACATAGAATCTACGTGCTTGGCACTGAAAGGGTTAAAGCAGAACAAAACCCAGGAATTTGACTTTCGAAGGGTTTTGTTCCAACCCCCCCCCCTCCCAGGTCCACCACATAACCTTTTCTGGAGGTTCTCTTGGTGATGTATCTTGGGCTCCCTCTCCAAGCAATTCAGTTAGGCGGGGGGTGGGAGCACATCCCAATCTATATGTCCAAGTCAGACATATTGCTGAATATTAATATAAGCAGCATACAACGCCGATTGGATGAGAGCCTGTGCATGCACTGTAGGGCAAGGGGTTCACACAGTGGGGCATACCAAATCGGTATGCCCCTAGGGAGCAGAATAAACCCCAGGATAGTTTTGTTGAATATATATATATATATATATATATATATATATATATATATATATTTTATGTGCAGTCATGTAATGCATATGGATTGCTAATTATTAATAAATAAGACTAAGACTACATTTCTTACAGGTCTTCCTCTGGGACTAAAGGACGGGTCATCTCCTCCTTTACCAGCTTCACTAGGGTCAGCCGTTGGGCTACCAGACCTGACAATGCACAGAAAGATAACACAAACAGTCAGACAAACTATAACATTCATAAAGAATTTACCATTACAAGGCAAAACAAGAGAAAGAAGGGCACTTACCTTTAAGCCGCAGACTATTCCACGGCACCCTTTTAGCTCCTGTCCTCTTGTTTCAGCTATGTTGGCTCCCATGCTTTGCGCCCCCTGCTCCCGCATTGAATTGAACCTAAACAGGGACAGAGAGGCCAAAGCACAACGCTGAAACAGGAGAACAGGAGCCTGCAGGACTTTGAGGGATCGAGTCTGCGGGCTGGCAGATATATACCATTTATGCAGCCCTTTTCCTGCCTTAAAGTGGACCAAAACCCAATATTTTTAACTATCCTGGGTTTTGGTCCTTTCCCCGGGGGCACCACGCTGTGTCAAACCCCCCAGGACGCCCGAACGGAATCACCTCTTCCCGGTCCCATGGTGCATCTAAAAGCAGCAGCTCTGACGGCCCCACCCCCTGGCTCCCTTTAACAGGGAACGTGCCCGCGTCAGCCATTCAAATGCCTGGCACGGGCATGCGCACTTCTAGAGGGAAGTGGCCATCAAAGCCGGTGCTCTTATACGTGCTGTGGGACCAGGAAGAGGCGAGTTGGCTGCAGCGATCTGGGTGGGAGCGGGGGTTTCACACAGCAGGGCATCCCCGATTGGTTTATTCCCGGGGAAAGGACCAGAACCCAGGATAGTCAAAATCATGGGTTTTGTTCCACTTTAAACATTAAAGCAGCGCAAAACCAAAGCCACGCCCACAGACACTAATGAGATCAGCCAATCAGCTATCTCAAAAGTGCAGTATAACGAGGTGCAGACGGCTGGCCGCACCCCCTGCTTTCTGTCCAGGAGCCATTCACATAGCCTGGGTGAGGGAGCGCACACAGCTACAAGAAAGCCAGAGATGCAGCGGCTGGCGATCACATCATATAGGATGCCCTGGGGGTAGGCTACCGGACGACATTGGAAGCTTTGAGATTCCATGGCCGGTGGGAAAGGATTGTCGTCCAATTTAATGGTATAAATGGCTTTGATGTTTGATCATTTTTCTAGTCTGCATCACAAGGCGAGAGCGCAAAGCAGGGATGCTGGTGATGGCTGCACATGCAACAAAATCCTTAAAGGGCTAAATAACAAGTTTTGGTCTGCTTAAAAGCAGAACAATACCCAGGATTTTTAATCTCCCGGTTGTTGTCCTTCTCCAGTGATGAATTCCTCCCACTGTGTGATGAATAACCGCTTAAACTTCATTAATACCTTCCTTAGCCAACCTGACGTAAAACTGACTAAGAAAGCTCCTCCACATACTTGAGCCAGCCATTCAGAAATATGCCTGGCCCAGGTACGTACCTCGGCTAAAAGTAAATCAGGAAGGAGACTTCAGCCCGTGTATGCACTGTGGGATTGTCATATTACATTAGTATACCGGTGATCTTGCAGTGGGGTATACCAAATTGTGATGCCCCAGGGATGAGGAAACCAGCCTCACTGGGGTTTTAGACTCCAAAGAGGTTATTGTTTATCTTTAAGGAGAGAAATCCAATTATTCTGGCAGTGTACTTTTTAGGGCAAGAACAACTGAGCATCAGGGCTGTGGGGCCAGAAGCCAAAGTTCTGAGTTCAGCTCCCACTCCTTGAATTGGCCAGTAATTGGCAATGCAGATAATGCACATAATTGGAGCTGCAAATTTTCTAAAAAATGTAAGGCATTTTAACTAAGGGCCTTGGGGCAACATGAAGATCCTGAGTATAAAGAATAGGGGGGATGGAGAACTCTCTATCACCACTAGAACACAGGTTGCTACTGCTGCTGCTTATCGTCTAAGGACCTTAGATTGAGAAACCATAAAATGAACGTATGATTAACATTTATAAACTTTCTATGAAGTCGAAAAATGTCTACAGACTTCCACTCCAGCCAAAACTAGCTCTATCTCCACGGCCCTGGTGTTCAGACCCCCCCCCCCCCCCAAAGAACCAGCAAGTGTGGGCAGTGGTGGTGAAACTTTGGCCCCCATGCCATAGGCAGTACTCAGAGCCCTCTCTGTGGACACATCTTTCCAATACACGCATTTCTTTTTTTTTTCCTTCATCTCCCCCCGGCACCAGAGCCATCAGATTGGCACTTAAAGTTTTGGGTTGTAGTTGCACTCTGTCCCTAAAAGTTTTGCCATCACTGACCTAGGGAGATGCTCCATAGATTTAGTTTTTTGCTTTTGTGTTTTTTAATTGCAGCCTTTGTTCAGCAACAATTTTTCTTTCAAGACATAATTATTGGGTCTGCATTTACACTATACATTTGACACACTCTGTGCTTTTTAATGGGTTTAAAATGATTTTGAAATAAACAGACACTGGATTCTTAATTTGCACTTGACATAGTAACACATATTTTAGTTTTTTGTCTAATTTTTATTATATATATGTTTTTGTGATATATTTTTATTAACAGAAATATTTATTGGCACTCTTTCACTTAAGAAGTAGGCACAGGGACCCGCTATCTATTATAGTCTGTATAGGTTCAGCCGAGGGGAAACAACTTCAGAGGATAATTATAAAAAAATTAAAAAAAACAAAAAAACTTTTGTTTGTGTTTTGTGCCGGCACAAACCAATATACAATTTACAGGCTCTGTAGATATTCCACATTAAGGGGTCCTGGTTCACATTAAAATTTGTCGCATATAGGAAGGTCATTAGGGTGGAGTACTCTGGTTTTTAATACGTGTTGTGTTTATGTTGATTTAAATTTTGTTTATACTCTTGATTTTCATTAATAAAATATATTTTCTTTGGTTATATTTTTGTGGCGGTCCTTCTTGGAGTGGGCGTTAAGTCCTTTTTTTGCCACTTATTTCTTTGCTTCAAGTTTATAGGAAGTGATCACATCCATAATATCTTTTCATTTATTTCATTGTCTTTTTGGTGGTGCGCATAGTTGTGCTTTCAATATATAATGTTAAAGATAATAAATACAGGAAATACAACATATAGGCCTGTCCTATACCTTGAATAGTGTCCACCCTCTTGGTAGCAAATGAGATCCTCTGGCCCAGAGTCACCAGCCTCTGCAGTGCCCCCCGGAACGTCTTCTCTTGGGAACACAGTGCCTGAACAAAACTGAAGACATCAGATTCATTTTTTTTTACTGTACACACACGTTAACCAACAACAGCACAGCATGGCACTTACGTGCAAGCTTCACCCTGATCAATATCCATTATAAACAAGGTGACATGTAAGATTTAGTGGGTTTGCAGAGGGCTTAATTTATGGGGGAACTCAAGATGACCCTTCCCAGAGTAGATCACCAACTTTTTGTAAAAGTGCAGCTTCACAAACAGAAGGTTGAGGGGATTGAGCATGCGGCAGTTGGAACGTAGTCCAGCAGTGAAACCTATTTTTACAGGTTATTGTGTATCAAACCAGCTTTCAAACTTTTTACAGAAATTCTGTACAAATGTTGTTGCTATATAGTTCCTAAGTTAGAGAAGCTTTATGACAAAATTGTCTAATATTACAAATCGATATAAACATGGTGGATAGTGAGAGGAGTCATCACTTGTGGCTTTCTTTTCCAGGCAGGAATAAAAAACAGGGGTGAGCGTACCATTAAAATATTACAGAGGCGATTTGATCCATTTCAATGCCTGTCTCCTGAGCCAGTCTGTGTGGAGCAGCAGCATTAACTATTCACATATCTGACCAAAGCATTGCACGATGGTTCAAGTGGAACAAAACCAGAGATTTTGAATTTCCTGGGTTCTGTTCCATGCCCTAATTGGGATGCCCTGCTGTATAAACCCCCCCCCCCCCCCCCCCCCCGGCCTATTAAAACTCGCCTCTCTTCGGTCGAACGGTGCATGCACAGGCTTTTGTCTAACCAGAACCCTTTGTCTTATTTACACCCTTTGGTAAAGGGCTCCGATTGGTTTAAATGGGGAGCGAGGACACCAGCATCCTCAGCTGCATGTGCGCTCCCGCCCCAGCATATCTGAATGGCTGGGACAGGAGCATGCACATCGTCCAATAATGCAGGGGATGCAGCCGCACCCGAATGAAGACCGAAAGGCAAAAGGCTCTCATTGGTCGAGAACCTGCACATTCCCCCTTGGAGCGGGGAAGGCGAGGGGGTTTTACCCAAATCAGGATGCCCCAAGGAAAGGCTAGCGGCAGTGACCGGTTTTGGTCAGCTATAAAAGCATCTCCACGCTTTAGAATTGCAGTAGCAATAAGCTTTTGTTTCCGCACAGACTAGCTTAGGAGACAGGCCATTAGATTTTTTCCCTGTAAGCAGAACGTTACATTTAAAACCTGTCACCCCTGAAGCTTCTGCTTTCTGGTAAAAGAAAGAAACAGGCTTGACTGAAATGTTTTGATGCAGGATGTATCTGCTATAGTAACATAGTATGTGCGGCTGAATAAAGACTTTAGTCCATCCAGTTGAGCCTGTTTATGTCCTTCCAATGGTCTAGTAGCCATAGCTGGAAATGTTATTACATACCAGGAAGGCATCCCGGCCACTTTTGAACGTTTTTACTGTATCCTTCATTACTACCTCCTCTGGCAGCGAGTTCCATAGTCTCTTACAGAGAAGAATCCCCTCCTATGTCGGTGGAGAAAGCACCTTTCCTCTAACCATAGTGGATGCCCCCGGGTTATGGTTACACTCCGGGGTATAAATAGATTGTGGGACAGATCTTTGTATTGACCCCGAATATATTTATACATATCTAGTGTATTTATGTGGAATTAGATCACTTTTTAACGATAGTGCACCTTTAAATAGTTTGTCCAACTTGTGACCTGACCACTGCCAGACTAGATCCCACTTCCTGGGGGATGAAGCGGTTTGAGTTCTTTCAGACCTGACGATGACAGGGTGCCTCTGGCCAGCCCTGGCACTGCTGAGTGTATCAGAATTTGGTCCCTCATGTTCTTTCAAGGCTCGGGACTTGCATTTGCAGCTGGGGAGCACACTGTCGGCACATGTGCCCCCCCCCATTCTGCGTAAATGCCAGTAGGGGGGGAGAGAATTTTACTATCAATGGACTACATACAGCCAGAAAAAAAAAAAAAAGCTATGCTACCTGGCTCAAAGTAGTCCATTGATAGTAAAAGTGCCCCCCTTCTGCATCAATGCCAGCTTACAGCTAGAAAAAAAGGTTAAAGAACACAAAACACCCTACCTGTTTCCCGCATCAGTGTGTGCTTCTGCCGGTGACCACAGCATCCCTCGCTCTATGCAAGCTCACTTGCCCTTATTCAAGTCAATAGGCCAATGGGCATGCAGAGAGCACGGGATGCTGCTGTGTGTACTGTGTGCCACAGCCAAGGCTAGAAACACACTAGTGGGGACTAGGGGTTTTATTTATTTTTTTTTAACCACCGTCCAAGCTCAGCGCCGTGACAGGGGACCAGGTGGGGCATTGTTATTATGACTGGACATCGGCTTGAATTGGGTACATTTAGGGGCCAATACATACCTCTCAATCAGTTTCTTAAGCTGTACGGATGTCTGCTCTGCTTTCTCAGCTCGGTTGGTCAGGCGGGAAGATTTGGCATGTGCAGCACACAGCTCATCCTGCAGGGACTACATAAAAAAGGTAAATTTTTTCCCTGGTACCACAGCAAGATTTACAAGACCTATCCAGGCCTGTCTCTTACATTTAAATAAAAACTAGGTCTATCTGCTGCACACATGGTGTTGGGGTAATGGCTTGCAGAAGCTGCAGACAGCTGCTTGCCTCGTGTTCAATTAGCCATTTCCGTATGGTCACAACAAGCCATTGTGCTGTGCTGGAAGCAAGCGTGTTGTGTTGCAGTCTGTATTTCGTTTTGCCAACAATGCATTAAAGTATATGGCAAACAGTACATCATGCTATGCATACGCATTTATATACTCCAACTGACTGTGCACTGCGGCTGTTGTCCACAACAACTCAATAGGACAATTGCCATGACATTAATCTCAATTACAAATTTTACTTGAAATGTACTTAAACCAGAACAAAACGCAGCAGCGTTCGGCCTTTCCGTGGTTCAATGGCGCATGTGTGGGCTCCCGTCCAATCAGAGCCGCTTGCTCAAATCACGTGAACGGCTCTGATTGTTGAGAATGGGGAGTGCGCACTCCCGCATTTCGCAAGTGCTCCTGCCGCAGCCATTCATCCCAATCAGGGCCGCTAGCCAAATGACATCATCACAGCAAGCGGCTCTTATTGGACGGGGCGGAGGTAAGAAGATTGGGCGATTTAGAAACATAGAAGGTTGACAGCAGAAGGAGACCATACGGTCCATCTAGTCTGCCCTTATGTGTATACTGTATGTTCTCTGTATCTTATGTGTATACTGTATGTTCTCTGTATCTTATGTGTATGCTGTATGTTCTCTGTATCTTATGTATATACTGTATGTTCTCTATATCTTATGTGTATACTGTATGTTCTCTGTATCTTATGTGTATACTGTATGTTCTCTGTATCTTATGTATATACTGTATGTTCTCTATATCTTATGTATATACTGTATGTTCTCTGTATCTTATGTATATACTGTATGTTCTCTGTATCTTATGTGTATACTGTATGTTCTCTGTATCTTATGTATATACTGTATGTTCTCTTTATCTTAGGATAGATGTGTGCTTATCCCAGGCATGTTTAAAGTTAGTGACTGTTGATTTTTCAACTACCTCTGCTGGAAGAGGTACAGAATAATCATCTTGTTTTGTGGTTGCTAATCGGGTCAGATTGCAGGTAATGTAAGAAAACGGCTTCCATAAAACACACATTCACAAACATAAGAAAAAAATGTATAGATGGGCTCGGGATCTTAAAATGAATCCACCCATGAATCCAGAATGCTACACCCCCCACACATAACCCCCCAGAGTGCCGGTAAACTTTACCTCACCCCCTGCTGGGTAGCGATTGGCCACTTGACGCCCGCGTGGGTAGTACGCAGTGCCTTTGTTCCGGCCGTGGGAGTGTCCTGCCCACGTAAGAGACGGCAGCCAATTGCGGCGCTGGAATCTCGGCGGGGGACCGAGGCAAAGGTGAGATTTACAGCTGTTCTGGGGGGCTTATGTGCGGTGAGGCTCCAGCCTGTCTTATAGTGGCAGAAGCCAACATCAGTGCCACACGGCTGTTGATCAGCTTTAAAGACATCCTTTTGGCACACAATAATATACAAGAAAAAGTCATGGACCTTCTCCTTAAAGTGGCCCAAAACCCAGGATTTTGACTATCCTGGGTTTTGGTCCACTCCCCCGGGGCACCCCGACCAGCTATGTGAAACCCCCCAGATCTCCCACATCAACTCCCCTCACAGAGGTCCTACAGCGCATGCGCAGCCCTTCGTCCAATCAGCATGCTTGGAGTCGCTGAGCTATGCACATCTGAGTGACGTCTTATCTCAGGTGTTCCGAGCGCGCTAGCGGCCGCTTCTCACGCTTCCCGCGCCGGCCATTCAGAAACGTCCAGCGCAGCCAAAAAAATACCTGCTAGAGCGGTAGCGGGGATGCGGCCGCGGCCTGCGCCGTTGGACCGGGATTAAGGTAAATGTAGCGGGCGACCTGGGGGGGTTTCACACAGCGGGGCATCCAGATTTTGGATGGCCAGCGGGGAGGGAATGGGTTTTGGTGCAATTTAAACCGGACCAACAGCCTGGCACAGAAAGGAAGTGGCCATTTTGGCGCTTCCTCTCTCAGCATCTCAGCCATACTGCTGCCTGGATTCAACTGACCTAACTGACAACGCACAGTAACTGGAAGCCCAGCAGCACTTCCTGTTTGCAGGAGGCCTGCAAATGCATGAGCCGCCATCTTGTTTTTAAAATTTACCACAGCAAGAGTTACAAAAGCGTAAATAAAATTTTAATATGCAGCAATCTAAATTGCTCTGGGGAGGGATGCATTTGAGCACTGCTTGATATGTTGGTCTGCTTTAAAGTGGACCAACACCCATGGCTGATCAGCCCGGGAATCTATAAGATTTTGTGAATGTCCGGCGCGGGCGCGCTCCCTGTTGGAAGGAAGCGTGAGAGGCGGCCTCCAGCGCGTTTAGAGCCAATGTGGTTGTCCGTCGCTTGTCCGTCCATACCACAGCGGCTCTGAGCGCTCTGATTGGACGAGCGCTCGCGTAGGAGCGGGGTGGGGGGAGTTTTTTTGGGCGTTCTGGGGGGTTTAACACAGCGGGGTGCCCTGTAGAAGTGGACCAAAACCCAGGATAGTGATAATCCTAAGTGTTGGTCCACTTTAAGTATGGTATTGGTTCACTTAAACTTTAATCTTTTGCTATTTAAAAAGTAGCTTTAATCTACTGCAATGAATGAAATAAAAGCTGAAGTCTGAACAGGTGCACATTTGTGATCAGTAAGGACAAAGGCGAGCAGAGTCATCATCAAATGCCCACAAAAGTGCCTCTATCAAGTGAAGTGGGGATTTTCTTATTGTCTAGTAAGCAGAGATTTACTTTGTTATAATAAGTGTAATAAGGTAATAAGTGTTCTGAAGAAATGTAGGAAAAGATTCCATACTACAGGCAAGAGGGGAGCATGGCTGCCATGCCTGAGAGCGGAGAGGAGAACAGAAGCTGTCATGATGGCTGCAAAGTAAAAAATGCCACAGGGGGCTTAAAGCGGACCAACAGTCAAAAACGACAACACAACAAACAGCGCTAATATGCATCCTTCTCCAGGGCAATTTTTTGGCCGCTCATGGGCTTGCAGGCCAACTGCACACAGGAAGTTGTGCTGGGCTTCCTGTTACTGTGCATTTCAGGTATGTCAGTCGGGAGAGGAAGCTCCAAAATGGCTGCTACCTTTCTTTTCCAACTGTGCCAGGCTGTTGGTGTGGTTTAAGGGCATTTGAAATACTTGTAAGGAGACACATTGGAGCACATACATTATGGCCCAGACAGATCAACAAATGACAGCAACCAATTGATTCTTGCACTTTTAGATAAAATCGGTCTCTGGGTTTCCGTAGTTTAAGGATCTCTCCTACGTTATCAGCTTCCCCCCCATGTTTTTATTGCTCACCTTGTTCAGCACCCTCTCCATTTCTAGCTCAGCTGTCCGGTCCTGCATGGCATGAGAGTAAAGAGCCAGCTGCTGATTACTCTCCTGCAGAGAATTTTCAAGGGAACAGATCTGATAGGGGGAGAAAGAGGATGTTAATGCAAGAAGGAAAACCCTCACTGACCAAATGGATGGTTACAACTGACTCATGCAGTGCCAGCAGTAAGTACAATCAAAGGTCTCTGCTACTGAGGAATTTTAATGTATGCAAATCAGTTCCTTACATTTTCTTCCAGTTCATTACACGTATCCCTAAACTATAAACTTTGCAATGGGTATGACTAAAGTCACAATATAGATCTCTACCCCTAAACCCATTTATGCAGGCCACTAAATAAAATAAAAAAAATTAATTCATGTTAACTAAAGTGGACCAATCAGCCCCTGTGGCTAGCCAGCTGCTAGCCTTCACCTTACAAAAGGGCAATGCACTACCTTACAAGTCTGGTGTGCGCACTTATAAATCCAAACGCTGCGTGCGCAGGTGTTCCCTGCTGGTCTCTCTCCCTTTGTACTGGACGGATTGTGTTGGGGGGCCCTCCGTTCAACTATTATACCTATAATATTGATTATGGATTCAGATTTGTATATTATATATTTTTTAAAAGTTTCTTTTTATTTGCAGTTCAACAAACATCAAAACAAGTTACATATCACATTGAGGCGCCGCAGGCACCCAGTTCAGTAGCACAGATTCAATAAACATTTAGACACGACAACCATTCACCCAACACACGTACAATCTGGACTCGGGTATCTAGTTAACTATTCCCCGGGATGGAAGAACAAGTCGGAGAGCCACATCTCCCAGGATGCTTCTCCCGTCTCCCCAGTTCCACTTTAACTCGCTCAATGACTCAACCTACCATAAGTGAGCAGCCTCTCCCCTTTAAGTAAGCCCCTTCCCTCCCTTAATCGTCCTCTGAAGCGGTGTCCTGACTCTGCAGCCAGGGACCCCACACCTTTTCAAACTTATCAGGCACCCCCCTGGCCGTGTTTCTGGTTAGCTAGAGCCCTCCACGCCTGTACTGATGGTTTGGCCGGGTGCTTCCAATTAAGCAGAACACATTTCCTGGCATAAAAGAGCAGCAACCTAAATAGTGATTTCAACGCCCTCGACACCGACAGTGTTTCGACCACCCCCAGAAGACATAAGGAAATCGAGCCAGTGATCCGGGTGCCCACCACTCCACCAATCAAATCCATCACCTCTCCCCAATATCTCGCCAGAACCTCAGTATATTATATTTATAAGGGGAAGGCCCAGCTGTGTTTAATCTGTTTAATATGTCTGATGTGTTGTGTTTAGTGGTTTTGTGTATGTCTTGGTGGTATCTTCTTGAATAAAAATTTAGATTTATTTTTACATTGCCATGGTGCTCCTTGAGTGAGGAAGGTGTGGCAATTGGTCCACACCCCCTTCTTTTGTTGATGTTAGCCTTCACCCACGACATTCTATACCGGATGCTTTTCTATGCCAGCGGCCGCATAATCGCTTCCTTGTAGCGGTGTGTGCGCTCGGCAATCTGGATAGGATGGGCAACGCACTCTGGGTGGCATTAGCGGCCAGACCAAAGATAGAGGCACCCAGCACTGGAGTTGCCCGATCATCAGCGTGGATTTCAACTAAGGTTTAAAAACTTTAAAAACAGGTTGGCTGGTTGGCAAACCAAAGCAAGCAAACCTTTACATTTGAATACCCCCAACAAACCATATATTCCCTAAAAGTACACACATTAAGCTTTCTAGGTGTACCCAGCTTATTGTAGGAGCGTATCTTTCTGGAAGTAATCCCTCAAAGAAGTCTTTGGTTGTACAGGGTTTCCCTAAATATGTATATTAAAAAAAAGCAGAGAGAAAACACATTTTCCTAAAATACCAATATGCAAACAAGAAAAAACAAGCTAAATCTTAAAGTGCAAGGTCCCCCGAAAACAACAATACCGAACATGCATAGCTACTTTTAACTGCCAGCCTACTTGAGACGTTGCCACCCTCTGTTGACAGGTCATTTTTTCACATTTACCAACCAACTATAACTATCCACACTATAAAGGTTTAAATTAAAAAAAAAAAAAAAAAAAAAAAAAAGAAAAGCTGCAGGTGACTTGCCGGCCCTGAGCCTTGTGAACTGGTATAGGGGTCTCATGGATGCCTTATTAGTTCACAGAGACACAGAGGTTAAATGTAAAAAAGACACAAAAAGGTAGAAAAAAAAATACTTCTAACATTATTATTTTTTCTTCTTAATACTTCTCTCCAATCGATTCATACCCGAACACTGTGTCCCAAGCTAATCACCCTGGCTTCTAGCTCTCCTGCTGATGGCCTTTTAAACCTTCTGAGTGATGGGACATAAAGGGTTAATTTAAAATAAAATGACATAGGGTCCTATTTTTCCTGGCATTTTAAGGGTTAAAAGCACTTAAACCACCCCCCCCCCCCTCCAAAAAAAAATAAAAAAAATTATTATGTGGGGTCGCTCCTAACCAGCCCGGGAACCAGCTATGGGGGCTTGTAGAACAGGCAACAGGGGCCAGCTTTGGTGCCTGCCACCCTGCAGGCTACAAGCCCACAATGCCGAAATGGCCCTGGGCTCCTGTGCCCCCCAGATTTGGGGATGCAGGTAATGGGGAGGCTGGGGGTTAAGGGCAAGTCACCCGCTAGCCACAGGAGACTTTCTAGCCCCCTAAGCCTTGTGAACTGGTATAGGGGTCTAATGGACACACTGACACCTAAAAGAAAAAAATGCCATTTATTAATTTGTTTTTTCTATACTTACCTCCAAGCCTACTTTTTCTACTTGTACTTTCTGTCTGCCTTGCAGGCAGCCTGAGACTCCATGTGCCACCATCTTGGATGTTTAAAGGCTCAGAAATGCAGTAGATGCAGGTAAGATGTGAGCAATATGGCTGGGACATATAAGAAAGGCTCTTATTCAAGGTGAAGGCCCGAATTAAGGTTACACTGTTGTATAATTTTAAAAGGGATCACTAAGTTCCTTTAAGTGTTTTGTACAAATTATATACGTTTTATCTCTCTATATCTTTCTATCTATCTCTCTAGCTGTGTAAATGAGTTAAGGTATAAATCAATACTACAAGTACAGAGTACATATAAATACAGTATCGCAGCTGTGATTATTTTTTTATGCTCATCTTTTTAATATAAAAGCACCTTTTCTCCCATCTTCCGCTCATCATTTTCCTTGTTGATTTCCTCGGATTTTAGCTGCACCATCAAACTGAACACTTTCTCTCTCCATCGTGTCAGCAGTAGCTGTGTCTTCTGGCTGTCAATGTGGGATCCCTAAAACGCAGAAAGGAAATCTTCACCGACATTTAAAGAGCACTCATGCCCATAAGGAAACTGGACTTGTTAGATCTAAGCAGTCACAATACCTGTAACAGCCTGCATGTGACAGCAGAGATTCCCAAACCCACAGGTGGAGCCTTGTCTAGCAATACAAGTATCTATTGACTCTGCTTTCATAATTTTAAAGTGGACCAAATTTTCACTATCCCTGGTTTTGGTTCTTCCCCCTGGACTGTTTTTTTATGTTTTTTATAAAGAAATACAATTATATTATGCAGAATTGAGTTCAGCCTTTTGTGTTACTTTAATAATAATGTAAAGGAGGGGGGTTGTTCCACCCTAATCTGATTTGGTCATGATGTTTTAAAGCAGACCAAAACCCATGTAACCCAGTCCTTTGGAGTGTGAAGGAATCCAGGGCTGGGTTACAGGCATTATGCCTCTGCTATTTACTGTTTTTTTATAAAAAAAAATACAATTATATTATGTAGAATTGAGTTCAGCCTTTTGGCCCAGCCCTCCACAATATTTTTAGTTTCTCATGTGGCCCCTTGGAAAAAATAATTACCCACCCCTGATGTGGCAGAACTGATAGGAAACAGGGCTTTATTTTATATATACCTTTTTTCATTAATAGTATATCCAGACTGGGTGTCCTGAAATCCTTCCTAAGGAAGCCATATATGTAACACTATTCAATATTTATTCATTTGGACTCACATAATCGGCTTGCAAACGTTGGACATTGTATATTAATAAGGCATATATTATGTGTTTCATCAATTATAGGCCCACCTAAAGTGGACCAAGGCTAATCACTGAAAAAAGGTTTTTCATATGGACAGTTGCATTATAAAACTGAAGCTATATCGATATGGAAGAACAAAGTGATTTTAAATGAAGATAAAATTGCCTGCTGACATTGTTCATTATATGTGTGTATTATTTTTTAAGAGCACACAGGGGATAGAAGGAGTTCCTTGGTTTCCCCATACTTGGAGAACAATCCAAGTCTTGTTGGCAAAAGGGCTTCAGTGCATAAAGAGCAGACCTCCACCCTTCGTCGAAATTATACCGTGGTGGTAGTTTAGTACTTGAGATAATGGTGGTATTCCACGACAGAAGGCTGGTAAACACCATGGCGTATACCCTATATACAAACTGTCTCTGAATAATAAAATGACAGCCAGCCAATCTGCAAGTTTCTAAGTAAGAGAAGACTTACTGCCTTTTTACATAGATCACTTTCTTGCAGTGATAAAATGTGTGTGAGAGAAGACAGGCGGGTCTGAAGAAGAGACATGGACATTTTCAGAGCATCCCGCTCCTTCTCAAGAGTCTAAAAATAAAAAAAAACAGAGACATAGATATAATAATGTATATGCATGGGTTTATACCCCAAACGCACTAAAACAAACATTTGTTTTTTACTTCGTCTACAGATAGATCTCTTTATATTGTCCATTGTTTATTAAAGGATCGGAAGCGGATCTCTCAACACTAATTTTCTTGTGAAGCCCACTGCACTAAAGGAAAGGTCCTGCAGGTAGAGGACTATGTGATAGGGCTTGTATCAAGCTGCCACTGGCGGAGGAAAAAAATAGGGCCCCGGAATTTGAGACTAGGCACCCGATGAGCTCTGATTAGGGCTCTGCTATATATTATACACAAAGTAGGAGACTGACTTTACTGCTGCTGATGACTTAGAGAAAAAAGGCCAATGATTTTAATCTTCTCTGTAGTAGTAAGTTGTTGTACCGTGTTAGCAATCTTCTCTGTACAAATTGCACTTAAACAGCAGGTGATTTGACCAATGGTCCTCCTGTAAGGCACCACCTTTAAAGTGGACCAAAAGTCAAAAAATACCATTTTGTGAATACTCACCTGTAAAATGGGTATTATAAGTATGTCACACACCCCACTTCAATCATTAATTATTACAATAGGGTAATACCTACCGCTAGGTGGCAGCGTTGCAGAGAATCTCCAAAAAAGCAACAGGCCCCTCCCGGTCTATACATACCTGGTACCTCCCAATAATCTCCCAGTATTAGAACAGCAGTAAGACAAGGTACCAGGAACAAACAAATGTAACCCTCAAACGTAAGGAACAAAACTTCACCATATAAAGAGCCAGGATACCAAAAAGGGCGGGTGAAGTGGGGTGTGTGACATACTTATAATACCCATTTTACAGGTGAGTATTCACAAAATGGTATTATTCTAAGTATGTCACACACCCCACTTCAATCATTAATTATTACAATAGGGACATCCAACAGCAGTGTCCAGAAAAAGGGCGGGTATCCAACCAGGCAATAATGCAGAAAACTCAAACCACTGCAGCCTGCAGAACCTTGCGGCCAAAAACAGCATCCGCTGAGGCCCGCACATCAACCTTATAAAACTTAGAAAAGGTATGAACCGAAGACCAAGTTGCAGCCTTACAAACTTGTTCAACAGAAGCCTGGTGCTGAAAAGCCCAGGACGCTCCAACCGCGCGAGTAGAATGAGCAGTAACACGAAAAGGGGGATCCTTCCCCTTGGCCGAATAGGCTCCAACAATCGCCTGACGAATCCACTTGCTAATGGAAGACTTAGCCGGAGCCAAACCCTTCCTAGGCCCACAGGGCACAACGAAAAAGGCATCAGTCTTACGAAAAGAAGACGTAGCACGTAGATAGTACCTGACACAAGGTACAACATCCAAGCAGTGCAAAGCACTCTCCTTGACATTCTTAGGCTTAGGACACAAAGAAGGAAGACCAATCTCCTGGTTAATATGAAAAGCAGAGACCACTTTAGGAAGAAAGTCTGACTTGAAGCGAAAAACCACTTTGTCCTGATGTTCCTCAAAATAAGGAGCCTGAATCGACAAGGCTGCCAACTCCGAAACACGCCGAACCGAAGTGATGGCCACCAGAAAGGCAACCTTCTGAGTCAAAGTGGACAGAGCAATATCCCGCAAAGGCTCAAAAGGAGGAGCCTGAAGAGCAGAGAGAACCAAATTCAAATCCCAAACAGGAAGCAACGGCTTCCTAGGAGGCCGCAGATGCGAAACCCCCTGGAAAAAAGTCTTGACCAAAGAATGGCTAGCAAAAGACCTCTGAAAAAAGATAGACAAAGCAGAAACCTGCCCCTTCAAAGTACTCAGCTGAAGACCGGAGTCCAGCCCTGATTGAAGAAATTCCAAAATCCTAGAAATAGAAAAGACCCGGCAAGGCAAAGACCTAGCCTCACACCAATCAATATAAGATCTCCAAGACCTATAATAGATGGAAGAAGAAGATCTCTTCCTGGCACTAATAAGAGTCCGAATGACCGCATCCGAAAGACCCTCCTCCTTTAAGATGGAGGTTTCAGCAGCCAAGCCGTCAAAGCCAGCGTTTGTAAACTGGGGTAACACAGTTGGCCCTGAGTGAGAAGATCCGGTCGAAGAGGCAGATCGAACTGATCCACTGCCAGACGAACGATGTCTGCGAACCACACCCGCCTTGGCCACCTTGGAGCCACGAGGATGGCGGGAACTCCTTCCAGAACCAACTTTCGCAGCACCCTGCCTAGCATGGGAATCGGAGGAAACAGATAAAGAAACCCCAGGTCCCTCCAGCTCAGGGCCATGGCATCCACCGCCAGCGCCAGAGGATCCCGGGACAGTGACACGAATGTCGGAAGCTTGTAATTGTGACGAGAGGCAAACAGATCCACCTCCGGCGTCCCCCACCGAAGACACATTGACCGAAACACCTGGGGATGGAGAGACCATTCCCCCCGGCGGGACGCACACCGGCTCAGAAAGTCCGCCTCTATGTTTTCCACTCCTGGAATGTAAACTGCCGAGATGCACGGGACATGAGTCTCTGCCCAAACTAGAATCAGAGACACCTCCCTGTGGGCACCCAGACTGCGAGTCCCTCCTTGGTGATTGATGTAAGCAACCGCCGTCTGATTGTCCGATCGAACCTGCACCGGCAGGCCCTGTAACTGATGCGTCAAGCGAGACAGAACCAACCTGATGGCTCGCAACTCCAGAACATTGATGGGCAAGTGGGCTTTCTGAGGGTCCCACTGCCCCTGAAACTGAAGATCCTTCCAGAAACCTCCCCATCCAGACAAACTGGCATCCGTGGTGACAGTTTCCCAAAGCGGGGTCAAAAACGACCTGCCCTTCAGAAGGTTGTCCGAGACCAACCACCACAGAAGGGACTGCCGAACCCAAGGGGACATCCGGAAGGACCGGTCCAACGACCTCGGACGCCGGTCCCAAGACGCCAAAAGATGAAGCTGAAGCGTCCTCGTATGAAACTGCGCAAAGGGAACTGCCTCGAACGAGGCCACCATCAACCCCACCAGTCTCATCCCTAGCCGAATGGACGGGCGAGGATGGGAGAGAAGAAGCTGAGCCAAGTCCTGAATCAACAGAACCTTGGCCTGAGGGAGAAACACTCTGTGCTGGCAGGAGTCCAACGACATCCCCAGAAAGGTCACCACCCTGGCCGGAACCAGAGAGGACTTGGGGTAATTGATCACCCAGCCGAACCTCTCCAGCATAGACACCACCATGCTGGACTGAAGTCCCTCTCTGCTTGACTGAAGGAAGGCGCCATGATGAGAAGATCGTCCAGATAAGGCACAATGCGAATCCCCTGAGCTCTGAGCAGGGCCATCACCCCCGCCAACACCTTGGTGAACACTCTCGGAGCAGAGGTGAGGCCGAATGGAAGAGCCACAAATTGAAAATGCCGATCCTCCACCACAAAACGAAGGAACCTCTGATGAGCTGGGAAGATCGGAATGTGAAGGTACGCATCCTTGATGTCTATGGACGTCATAAAGTCCCCCTGCCGAAGCGAACCGATCGCAGACCGCAGGGTTTCCATGCGGAACTTCCGGGGACGAATAAATCTGTTGAGAAACTTCAAATCCAGAATCGGACGGAAAGACCCGTCCTTTTTGGGGACAGTGAAGAGATTGGAATAAAACCCGCGCCCTACCTCCGGAGGAACCGGGCAGAGACGACTTCTAATTCCAGAAGATTCCTTACCGCCGCCAGGAGCCCCTGCGCGGCCAAAGGATCCGAAGATACCCGAAACCTGAAGAACCTTGGAGGAGGACGGGACTCAAACTCCAACTTGTAACCGGCCGACACCACCTCCAGGATCCACCTGTCCGAGACCTCCTGGTCCCATACCCGGGTGAAGAGTCGCAACCGTCCCCCCACCCGTACGGGTGAGGGCGCCCCCTCATTGCTGAGCGGGCTTGGGAACTGGCTTGGGCTTGGCGCCCCAGACGCGAGCGGGGCGGCCACGGCTATTACCCCTATTCCAACTGGCGCCCCTGGAGGCCGAGAAGCCCGCACCCCTGCCGGCTCTGGCTCCCCGAAAGGACGGATTGAAGGAGACTGTCCCCCGAAAGGAACGGCGAAATTTCTTGCGCTGAGGTAACTTACCTCCCTTGGCAACAGAATCCAGCCTCTCACCAAACAGCCTCAAACCCAAAAAGGGAAGAGCCGTGAGCGATCTTTTAGAATTAAAATCAGCCGTCCACTGTCTCAACCACACACAGCGACGGATAGCTACCAGCAGGGCAGTAGCCCTGCCACACATCAACATGGCATCCTCCTGAGCGGCCAGAATAAACGACAAGAAGGAATCACAGCGCTTAAGCGCGAGAGACTCATCACTAGTAGGCTCAAGATCCACACCTAAGTCCCTGACAATAGACCTGACCGCCAAAGTCAAAAGAGCCGAAGCACAGACAGGCCTTAGCACCGAACCCGCACATACAAAACCATGGCGGGCCAGCTGATCAATCCGGCGATCCTCGCCGTCCCTGAGCGAAGTCGTGTCAGGAGAATGTACAACCGCCGTGTTGGACAGTCCCAAGACCGGAGTATCTACCTCAGGAGGGACAGACCAACGCTTCATCAAGTCCGCCGGAAAAGGATACTTTCTATCCCAGCTAGGCGGAACACCGACGAGACGCGTAGGTTGCTCCCATTGCTTAAGTACAACCTCTTCAAAATGCTGTTGACTGGGAAACTCCAAGCGCTGCTTGGACACCCCAAAAAGCTGACCTTTAGGCCTAGGAGCAACTGCCGGAGGATCCAAATCCAAAACCTCAAACATTTGAGCCAGAATAGTAGACGAATCGGGAGGGGGGCCCTCAGCCTGGTCCCCCTCAGCACCCAGCAACTGCTGAACCTCGGAATCCTCTTCCTCAACGAGCTCACCCTCTTCAAGGGGACGATCTGACCAATCCAGGTCCCCAATAACTTCCTCATCTGAATCCGGCGGAGGCGGAGACAGATGCTTCCGCTTAGCTGGAGCCTTCTGAGCGACCACTGCGGAAAACATTTTCTCTAGGCTGGCCAAACGGGCGCATACCTCAGATTGCGAATCCCCACCCATGACAACGTCACACGGGGTCCGGAACAAGCAAGGGGGAGAGGGAGATGGCGCGGCCGATGAAGTGCTAGGCACCGGAGTGCTGGACTGCCGCTCAATGTTCCGCTGTGCACATGGAATACATAAAATGACATCATCCCCCTGGAGCGGAGCCCCACAACCCCCACACACCTTGGATTGTCCCGAAGGACCGTTTCCGGTATCTTTGACAGCCTCCATATGGTGAAATTATGGTATTTGCAGAACCCAGGGATTTACGCAGTAAGCGACCCGGGATGCCCCTTTAGATACTGTCTAGCTAAAAATTTTATACCACCCTGACCATGGGAATTAAACAGACAAATATCCCAAATTTCCCAAAACTAGCCAGGTATATAGGACCGGGAGAGCCCTGCAAGATGGGGTCCCAGGATCTGAAAAACACAAAAAAACAGGGACAACAATCATTCCGGGCACACAATACACATGTGTATACAGTAACATCCAAATATATATATACACACACTGAAAAGGTCTCCCCCCCCCCCCCCCCTTTAACCACGATCTAAGCAGATGGTTAACAGGACCTGCCATCACCTCCAAGGGTGGGAGCGAGGGGGAGGAGGTAAGGGGGATAATAACAGCGGGGGAAAAGGAGAAACATATCTACTAAACAAAAGCCGTAGGCTACCCCCGTCCTAACAAGGAAATAAAAGAGCCTACCGGAGGGAGCACTGCCTCAGCGCGTGAGATGGCGGCCAGACAACAGCGCCGCTCAGGAGGGAAGGAAGAAGGTGTGCCACCTGGAAGTGCGGGAGCCGCAGTAGCCCCGCCCCTCCCTGAAGCGCCAATCACGACGCGGTCCCGCCCCTCTCCAGCGCGCCGAGCGTCTGACCCTGCGAGGACAGCGCTCGCATAATAACAGGACCGGCGGAGCTACCGGCCGGTCCCCCAGTGTACACGCACACAAAAAAACAGCCCTGGCCCTCACAAAACTCTCTCTCCTTCGCTGACAAACATGCAGAGCCACAAGCGCCGAACTCGGCGCTTCCCAACCAGGCGGGCCCGCGGCGCAGCGCGCCGCGTGACCCCGCCCCTCAGCTCCCTGAGAGGAATCCCGCGGAAAACGGCGCCATCATGCTATACTATACAAGTACAAAAAAATCACCCACAGCGGGCCAGAGCGCAGGACACACACACTCAAACGCCCGCCGGAAAGCGCCCCAAAATAAAAACGCAGGAACCGCAAAGCCAGTTAAAGCAAACACACACACAGTCACCCATGACGCCCGGTGCCAGAGAATAAACCACAGTCCCATGCCCAGAACACAGTAACGGGCTATCTATATTGCTAGGTAATAGGGGCATTCCACATCCGGATCACCACTCCGGGAATCCCGCTATGCCCCACAATATGGAGTCGAGCGGAGGAGCTAATCTCCTAGGCACCTAAAGTGCCGGCTACCTTTGCCCGGCCTACAGCCAAAGCTGGGAGGCTGCCAGTTAACAGGGAGGATAACAAAACAGAACCGGGCAGAAATAGACCATGGGGGGGGGGGGGGGGGGGGGCCGGGGTGATACCCCGGCTACCTGCAAACAGGAGACTTCTTTCTTCTGTCTTGTCGCCACCTTGCAGAGAACAACACTGGGAGATTATTGGGAGGTACCAGGTATGTATAGACCGGGAGGGGCCTGTTGCTTTTTTGGAGATTCTCTGCAACGCTGCCACCTAGCGGTAGGTATTACCCTATTGTAATAATTAATGATTGAAGTGGGGTGTGTGACATACTTAGAATAAGAAAGTTTTGTAAATTGTTCAACTAAAGCCCCCCTCTGGCAAAAACTATTTCAGGGGGCTTAACGTCAAGCAGATGTTATGAAATAACAGGCAGAACTGCATGGGAGCGGCCATCTTGTCACACACAAGCATGAGGGTAGAGCTATACCAGCAGCAGCCCACACCAGAGATAAATGCCTCCGAAACAGACAGCTTGTGTACTATGTTATATAAACATAGCTGGTAAAGACAATGTGTGTGAAGGGAAACCTGTAACAATGTATCTTTACCACTGTTCACTGTGGACAATGTTACAATTCTTTCAGCTATGCAGCAGAACAATGTGTCATCACAGCTGATGGCTCTACTACTAGAAATAAAGGAGGATTGCACGGATATGTCAGGCAATTTTGACTGTGGGATTGGGTTTTTATATAAGCTGGACTCGTGTGTGGCAAGATGGCGGCTCCCATGCAGTTATGCAGCATAGAATCTGCCTGCTTTTTCATAACATCCGCATGGAGTTAAGCCCTCTAAATTAGTTTATGTCAATGATTGCCAGAGTGGGGCATTAGGGGTACAATATACTGAACTTGCTTTTATTGACTTTTGATCGACTTTAAAGATGAACAATACACTTTCCCATGTGATGTTCCTCTCAGTGGGGGCATCCCAAATTGGAATGCCCCATGTGTATTCTTCCAGGTCACCAGATTTACTCACCTTGCACGACACAGGCTTGTCCGAAACCAAGAGCGAGGATTGGCTGGGCGGCCCACCCAACCACTCATTCGGCTCTGCTGACAGCAGAGAGGAAAGGAGCCGAGTACGCAGATGGCTGCACCCCCCGCTCAGCTTCTAGCTGTGGCGCCCACACCACCCATTCAGAATGGCAGGGCACATGTGCGTGCACACACAGGTTTTACACAATGGGGCAGGGCCGCATAGTCTTATAACACTTCAAGGGTCCAAAACAAAATGTTGCGAAACCGTTTAAAAACCTTAAAGAGGAACAACACACCCAATTTTGACTCTTTGGGGGGCTGTTTCCCTATGCAGTGGCATCCCTAAGTGGAATGTCCCGCTGTGTGTATTCCCCCCCAGGTCGCCCTATACACTCACCTTCCTGGCGCTCCCACAGCGCAGACTTGGGTGAGAACGAGTGCATCGATGGCTGAGCAGCATGCTTAACCAATCAGCGCACTCTCTACAGAAAGGAGGAGGATTCAGAACGGCTGGACGCGGGTGCGTGCACGGCTAAAGCTGAGTGAGGACGCGGCTGCAGCGCAGAGGTGAAATGAGGGCTCCGTAGGAAAGCGAGTGTATCGGGGGTACAGGGGGGGTTTACACAGCGGAGTGGAACTCATGCCCCTGGAGTCTTTTAGACTCTAGGGCCTGCAAAGTTCCTCTTTAAAGCATTGAATATGCATAAGGTGCAAAAAGGTGAGACAGGTAGGCAGAGACAAGGCAGGGGAGAGCAGAGGTGGATAGATGTCAGCAGAGGTGTGACAGACAGAAGTGAGGTATGCATGGGTAAGGTTAGAAAAGATGGGGAGAGGTAAGAAGAGGTAAACAGAGCAGGTGGTAAGAGGCGAGTAGAGGTAGTCAGAGGTGAAGAGAGCACATGTTGGGTGTGCAGAGGTGAGCTGGGACCATATAGGCACCTAACACAGACAACACACCAATAGCACGTTTAGGTCACCCACTTCTACAGAACAGTTCATTGGTGCCTCAATTCTGGAATAAGTGATGCATTGCCCTCTAGCACCCAGCTGCATGCATTGCAGGCAAAGCAAGCTCAGCTCTTCTTAGAGCTGCTGGGAGCCATAACAGATAACAGTGTGGGGAGCAGGTTGTGTGTGGTTATTACAATCCAAAGCAAGGGGCATCAGCAGAGCAGCAAAGCTGGTGCGCCAAATTTCCATTCTTCAACATTTAGTGTGTGATGGATGGAGGTCAGAATCCATAAAATGAAATATTATATATATATATATATATATATATATATATATATATATACACTTTATCTTTGCATTGTATGCTTTAGTGGCTAATAAAGGTGAAATAAACCCTAAGTAAGCCACTGTTATGTCTGTGTCCTTGGTTATGCATATATCTTCACTCCCTTAGATTATTTTGGAAGACCGAATGAAACCAGAGAAATCTATCTGAACCGTAGAGAGCAAAAGGGGTCTGCCCACAGTTTCCTTATCAAGTGCTCTTGCCCACGAATATTATGGGAAACCACCTCTTACCTGGATGGTATTCTTAAGCTCTGTGATCTCTTTCCTTTGTGTATCTGTCTGATGATCGTCAGGAACGAGTTCTCCTATGTAAGTCCTTAGCTGCTGCACCAGAGAAATCTGCGACTCCAAATCTAATTGTGATTGTCTAAAACGAAAATACAGCAAATAAATGTCAATTTACTAGAATGTTTATCGCCTCTGGTTCAGTTTGCCTGAGATGTAATGGTGAATATAGTTTTTTTTATTTATGTTTTGCCCTAAAAGTTCCCTTTAAAGTCAACCTAAAAGGGAATACTGCATTGGGATGCACTTCCAGATAAAGTGGATCAAACGTCTAAATTGACTTTTGGTAAACAGTCAATATTTCCTAGGAGGGCATCAACTTTCGAAGACCGAGTGAACAGCATGGCAACTCCTATGGGGTATCTTAAATTTTGGTTGCCCGGCAGTAGGAGTATTGACAGTGGACCAAGAGCAGCACCCAGAATCCCTGTTTCAGTAGGGGATAAAGCCTTGTATAACAATGAGTACTATTATTGCGAGACCAAGACTCCCAACACTGATAACAGAGGGTCTATCCCGAATAGGCACAGAATTCTTCCTCTTGAGCCATAGAGAGTGTAACAGTGGTGGGACTCTTCAGCAAATACATTTGTGGATTACAGCTCCATATACACAGTGAGTGTGGATTCAATCCTGCGGCATAATAACTTGTGGAGCACCATTTAATCTTTAGAAGCACTGGCATCCCAGGAATTGTGACCCTATATATACAAAGTGGATATCAACAAGAGGCTCAAATAGTATTACTTACAGTGTTTGCTAATCTGTATTTTTATTGCCCTGCTCACATGCACCTCCCAGATTATGAACTGGTCTAGGCGGCTGCCACCCCTCCTTTGTATCTTTTGATTTTGTGCAAACACATGGGGTGGGGGATCTTGAGCTACATAGAGGAGGCTGCTCACCCCCCATGTGCTGCAATTGATTAGACAGATTCCATATTTGGCTGATAGCTAACAGGGTTGAGTATTGTGGCTCCTTTCTGGTGCAATGCTGAATTTAAAGTGGAACAAACCCCACTAGTAGCCGGTTTGGAGTCTAAAGATTCCAGGGCCAACTGCTGGATTTTCCTTGGGGCATTCTGAATCAGAATGACATTCCTTGTTAAACCCTCCATGGCGCCCATAAAAACTCACCTTTCCCCGCTCCAATGGCACATGTGCGGGCCCTTGTCTAATCATAGCCTTTTGCCTTGACTACTTAATTCAACAAAGGGCTCCGATTGTTTTAAATTGGGAGTGGAGGAACCCCCACACTTTTAAGGGTTAAAAAAAATACAATTCTGTGAAACTCACCTGTAGAATCGTTTTTGAATATATCCAGTCCAGGTCGTCCCAGAAGTGATGACAATTGGGTATTCCGACACTCACATAGCTTCAGCATGTACTCTCTCCAACAAAAACCTTAAGGACAACGGCCCAATACAAAAATGGTAATCACGATAAAAGGCAAACAAGAGATAATGAACAAAGGGCGGGGTGGGACGACCTGGACTGGATATATTCAAAAACAATTCTACAGGTGAGTTTCACAGAATTGTATTTTTCACTATATTCAGTCCAGGTAGTCCCAGAAGTGATGACAACTGGGACATCCAAAAGCAGTGTCCATTAGGGCGGGATCCCCATTGCGGAATAGCATGTTGAAGCACCTTTCGGTCAAAGACAGCATCAGCTGAGGCCCTAACATCAACCTTGTAAAACTTGGTAAAGGTATGAACTGAAGACCAAGTGGCAGCCCTACAAACTTGTTCAACAGATGCCTGGTGCTGAAAAGCCCAGAAGCACCAATAGCTCTAGTAGAATGAGCTGTAATACGAAAAGGGGATTCAGTCACAACAAGGTAATACTTAATGGCTCTGACCACATCCAAGGCATGGAGGGTCCTTTCCTTAGCAATAGTTGGTGCTGAACACAAGGAAGGCAAGACCACTTCCTCATTAAGATGAAAGGGAGAAACAACCTAAGGTAAAAAAAAAAAATCAGGTTTAAAATGAAAAACCACCTTATCCTTATGCCGCTCAAAATAGGGAGGCTTCATACAAAGCGCATCCAGCTCTGACACGCGACGCACCGAGGTGATCGCTACCAAAAAGACCACCTTGAGGGTCAAAATAGGCAATGCCGCATTGCACAAAGGCTCAAAAGGAGGCCCCTGGAGAGCAGAAAGTACCAAATATAAGTCCCACACCGGTAATACAGGCATGGCTCAGAATATCCATGATGCCCACCAAAACCTTGGTAAACACCCAGGGGGCTGAGGATACCCCGAATGGCAGAGCCACAAACTGGTAATGCTGGTCCTCCAGGGCAAATATCAGGAACCTCCGATGTCCCTGAAATATCGGGATGTGCAAATAGGCATCCTTGATGTCCACCGTGGTCATGAAATCGCCGGGCCGAAGCGAGCTCACTGCAGAACGCAAGGTTTCCATGCGGAAGTGTCGGACTCTGACGAACCTGTTGAGACTCTTCAGGTCCAGGATAGATCTCAGCGTTCCATCCTTCTTGGGAACCGTGAACAGATTGGAATAGAACCCCCGGCCTTGCTCCTGGCGAGGCACCGAGCAAATCACTCCCCACCGCAGAAGGTGCTGCACGGCCATTCTCAGGCCCCGTGCCTTCACTGGGTTCTGGGATATAAGAGACTGAAGAAATCTTGAGGGAGGCCAGACTGCCGGCTCCATTTTGTAACCGGAGGACACCACCTGAATCCAATGATCCGAGACGCGCCGTCTCCAGATATGAGCAAATAGCAGAAGCCGTCCCCCTACCCGGATGGGTGAGGGCGTCTTCTCATGCCAGAGGGGCCTTAGCAGAAGGCTTGGACTTGGATCTCCAGGAGGGATTGGGACGGCCGAGGGACCTACCTCGTCCCCAGGAATCTCTGCGGCCACCTGAAAAAGAAGAGCCTCTTCCTCCTTTTTGAAGGGAGTGATAGGCAGAGGAACCCCGAAAGGGCCGCACAGGCTTCCGTCGCTGAGGGAGTCTACCGTCCTTAATTAGGAGGTCCAGACGCTCCCCAAACAATCTGTGCCCCACGAAGGGGATACTACTAAGCGACTTCTTGGCCGCAGCATCAGCCGACCGTTGCCAGAGCGAGCGGCGAAACACAACAAGCAGGGCCGAAACCCTGGCACCGAGCCGGACACCATCACCCATGGCAGAGACAACAAAGGCAATAAACTCTACACAGGCTTGGAGCTCTTTATACTCCGCCCGCTTGCGAGACTTAGAAATATCCACAAGATGTCTCACCTTCTTTCTGATGGCTAAGGAGACAATAGCCGCGGCGCACACAGGACGAAACCAAGCACCTGCAAAGGTGAAGGCATGACAGACCAGCTGATCCATGCGCTTGTCAGCCGGATAACGTAGGGAAGCAGTATCGGGTGACAGGCATGACCGTAGTGTTGGACAGGCCCGACACGGGTGCATCCACGCAAAAGTAGAACAGTAAGGGCACTACCTATATCAAAGGCACAAAATGAAGTGTAAAAGTGGGTGCTCCCATAAACCCCCAAAAGTAGGACAGCCAGAGAAATATATATGTGGGGTTTACAAATGGGCACTCTCACTATAAGTATAGAAAATTATATACAAAGTTTATTGAATGTGCTATATACCAGATAAAAAACATGTAAGACACCAAAAATACAGGACAAGTTAAAAAGTAGTTAGGTACCTGGGATGTACTCAATATTTGATATATATACAGGAGAAATAAATCCTAAAAAGGCAAAATATAATTCGTGCACATGAGTAGATTATTTTCCCTATGATATAAAATTAATACAGCAGCAGGGAATGGGAAGTCCAATAAAAATCTGTTTAACCCTAATAATATGTGCAAACCAATCAATATATAAATATTAAAAAATATATCCAACAAACTACACACAAAGCCTATATATGTAAATCTAGACCAAAACAAGGTGTCTAAATGGTAAAATACTAAATACAATAGTGACAATCCATGTTACAAAAATATATGTGAATTAATAGAAAAAATGTATAACAAAATTCAATCAAACGAGGTTTGCTTTTTCACTTTGATGTAAACCTCGTTTGATTGAATTTTGTTATACATTTTTTCTATTAATTCACATATATTTTTGTAACATGGATTGTCACTATTGTATTTAGTATTTTACCATTTAGACACAGCGCCCGCCTCCCGCCTCCTCACAGGCCATCAAGATGGAGGCAGACCTCCAAAGCAAGACAAAAAAAACGCAGGGCAGCCCACGGCGGGGCCCCCGCACACCCCCCCGCCACACCGCGCCAGAGACAAGGGCCCGCGGCCTCAGGAGAGGCCACTGAGCAGCGTCGACCCCCCCTCCCCCCTCACAGCGCGGCCCAAGATGGAGGGAGAGGAAGCAGGAAGAGGCACTTGAGGGAGCGAGGGAGATAAGTATGGCCAGTGCAAGACAAAATAAAGTCACAAAGCACAACACATATAACAAAGCTTAAGGGATAATGGGAATGAAGGCCTACGGCCGGCTACCCTTTAGACAGGGTCTGCGGCCCAGATCCTATAGTCAGACGCCTGACCCCGGCGTTCTCCCTATCGTCACAGTCCCGACAGCCATAGCTGGGAGGCAATAGTGGGTCCACGGGATCAGTGGGAATAGGGTCCGCAGCGGCCGACGGGCTAGGAGGCCCCACTCAACTGCAATATCCAGGAGAGAGTATCCAACGATCTTCAGCAGCAGACTGCAAGATGAACACTGGGGAATCTTAGTGAGACACTTGTTTTTATAGGGGGCTGGGAGAAACGATAGCTTTGGATCTTACAGTCGAGCGCCACCTAGTGGCGGAATACCCAATTGTCATCACTTCTGGGACGACCTGGACTGGATATAGTGAAAAGCCTAATATATATATATATATATATTTATTTATTTATTTAAAAATAATGGTGTAGGCCCCCCCCTTCCCAGCACAACAGGCCGACCTGATCGATCGAGGGGATCAGGAGAGTTAACTATTTTTTTTTAATTGGGGTTAAAATCAGCTACATGAGACTCGCATCGCTAGCACTAAAAGGGTTAAAAGAAAATTACAATTCTGTGAAGTACTCACCTGTAGAATTGGTACCCTGTTTCCCCGAAAATAAGACATCCTCCGAAAATAAGGCCTAGTGCCTGCTTTCGGAGGATATCGTTATATAAGTCATCCCCCGAAAATTGTATTGTAACCACTAGGGGGCGTAATGACGGGGCACGTAAGGAGCTCCAGGGAGGTGGAGGAGACACACGCTGCCTGTCTTCTGTCAAGACATCCCCCGAAAATAAGGCCAAGTGCCATATTTCCGGGGGAAAATTAATATAAGACAGTGTCTTATTTTCGGGGAAACAGGGTATTATATGCATACAGCACGTCCTGCTCCAGATGTAGTAATTACATGTGGGTAATCCTCCGCCTCCGGCGCCGTGCACTGCAGACATGTAGAAAACAAGCTTCTCCCAGCCCTACATATACCGAGGGACCTCCCACAAATCCCCAGCATTGACAAGCAGTGAAAAGGAGAAGCCAGGAGAAACCAACCACCCAAAACTGGCAATAGTAACAATGATACAATGTGAAACCAGGGTGGGGCTTCACAGAATTGTATTATTCTAAGCATACAGCACGTCCTGCTCCAGATGTAGTAATTACATGTGGGACATCCAATAGCAGTGTCCATAAAGTAGGGTGGGATCCCCAACAGAAAAGGCAACAGCAAGCAGTTTAAACTACTGCCGCCTGCAAAACCTTGCGGCCAAACACAGCGTCAGCCGAGGCCCTAACATCAACCTCGTAAAACTTTGTAAAGGTATGAACAGAAGACCAAGTAGTGGCCTTGCAAACTTGTTCCACAGAGGCCTGGTGCTGAAAAGCCCAAGAAGCCCCAACAGCTCGAGTAGAATGAGCAGTAAGACGAAAGGGGGGAGTCTTCCCCTTAGTAGAATAGGCTTGAACCACGGCCTGACGAATCCATTTACTGATGGTAGACTTGGCGGGAGCCAAACCCTTCCTAGGCCCATGAGGCACAACGAAGAGAGCATCAGTCTTCCTGAAAGCCTTAGTGATAATTAGGTAATACTTGACGCACCTAACCACATCCAAGGAATGCAAAACCCTCTCCTTAGGGTTACTAGGATTAGGGCACAAAGAAGGTAGTACAATATCCTGATTCAAATGAAATGCAGACACCACTTTAGGCAGAAAGTCTGGTTTGAAGCGGAACACCACCTTATCCTGGTGTCTCTCATAGTAGGGAGGCTGAATAGATAAAGCAGCCACACACACGCCTAACAGAAGTAATGGCTACCAGAAAGACAACCTTGAGCGTGAGAACAGCGAGAGCAGCCTCCTGAATAGGCTCAAAGGGAGCACCCTGGAGGGCTGATAAAACCCAAGTTTAGATCCCAAACAGGAACCGTAGTAGGTTTCCGAGGGGGACGCACGTGAGTGACCCCCTGAAAGAAGGTCTTGATAAGGGGATGCTGGGCAAAGGTCTTCTGAAACAAGATAGACAGAGCCGAAACCTGGCCCCTCAGAGTACTAAGCTTAAGACCTAAGTCTAGACCATGTTGTAAAAACTCCAGCACCCTAGAGACTGAGAATTCCCGGCAGGGAAGAGACCTGGACTCACACCAGTCAATGTAAGAACGCCAAACTCTATAATAGATAGCAGAAGAAGTCTTTTTTCTGGCTTGCACCATAGTAGCCACTACAGATGCAGACAACCCCTTTTCCATCAGGATGGAGGTTTTAATAGCCAAGCCGTCAAAGCCAGTTAGTAAATTGGGATGGCGTAGCGACCCTTGAGTTAGAAGATCTGGCAACCTTGGCAGATCGTACTGATCTACTGCCATTTAAACTACGTCTGCGAACCACACTCTTCTTGGCCACCTTGGGGCCACCAGAATCACGGGAACTCCTTCCAGAGCGATCTTGCGCAGAACTCTGCCCAGAAGGGGAATTGGTGGAAACACATACAGGAGCCGAAACTCCCTCCAAGACATTGACAGGGCATCCGTGGCCAGAGCCAGAGGATCCTGAGACAGGGAAACAAAGCTCGGGAGCTTGTGATTGTGACGGGACGCAAACAGATCCACATCTGGCACACCCCAACGGTGACACAGGGACTGAAATACCCTGTTGCAGAGGGACCATTCCCCCTGACGAGACGACCCCCTGCTCAGGGCATCTGCTAGCAGGTTCTCCGCCCCCGGAATGTAGACAGCCGAGATGCATTGGACATTGGCCTCCGCCCATGTTAGAATCAGGGAAACTTCCTGGAGCGCCCCCTTGCTCCGGGTCCCTCCTTGATGATTGATGTAGGCAACCGCCGTTCTGTTGTCTGAGCGTACCTGAACCGCCCGACCCTTCAGGTGCTGGGTCAATTGTTCCAGCACCAATCTGACCGCCCTGAGTTCCAAGACATTGATGGGTAGATGGGCCTCCTAAGGGCCCCACCTCCCCTGGAAGCGCAGGGACTTCCAGAATCCCCCCCAGCCCGACAGACTGGCATCCGTTGTGACCGTCTCCCAGGAGGGAGCCAGGAAGGATCTGCCCCTTGTCAAGTTCCTGTGGTCCAGTCCTGACCGAGGGGGGAAGCACCCAGATCTCGTCCAAGGACGCTGGGTCCTTGTTCCAAATTGACAGAAGGTGAAGCTGCAGGGTTCTCAAATGGAATTGGGCAAAGGGCACCGCTTCGAAGCTTGCCACCATCGAGCCCACCAACTGCATTCCCTGCCGGATGGAGGGATGAGGGCTCGAAAGCAGGGACCTCGCCTGCGTTGTCAGAGCTTCCACCTTCTGTGGAGGAAGGAGTATCCTTGACTGAACTGTATCCAGAATCATCCCCAGGAACGGGGTCACTGAGGAGGGGGACAGAGAGGACTTTGGGTAATTGATCACCCAGCCGAATGACTCCAGGGTGGACACTACCAACTGAGTGTCCAGCTCTGCCTGTCGCAGAGACCGAGAGGTGAGGAGTATATCGTCCAGGTAGGGCAACACGCGTATGCCCCTTAGTCTTAACAATGACATCACCCCTGCCAGCACCTTGGTGAACACCCTGGGAGCCGACGTAAGGCCGAATGGCAGGGCCACGAACTGGTAATGTTGATCCAGCAGCGCAATCTGAGAAACGTTTGGTGTCTTGAAGACACCGGAACGTGCAGGTAAGCGTCCTTGATATCCACAGATGTCATGAAGTCCCCTGGGCGCAACGAGGCAATGCCCGAGCGCAGAGTTTCCATACGAAAAAGCTTGCTTCTGACAAATCTGTTGAGGATTTTTAAATCCAGAATGGGTCTGACTGACCCCTTCCTTTTTGGGTACCGTGAAAAGGTTGGAATAAAACCCCACGCCCCGATCTCTTAAGGGAACCTTGCAAATGACCCCTAGATCCAGAAGGTCCTGCACAGCCAGCATCAAGACCCGAGCTGAGGCAGGGTCCTGTGGGATCCGGGACCCGACGAACCTGGTAGGGGGCAGTACAGCAAACTATCTTGTAACCGGAGGACACTACCTCCTGGATCCACCGGTCTGAGACTCGGCGTCTCCAGACGTGCTCGAAGTGCTATAGACATCCCCCCACCCTGACGGGCAAGGGCGCCCCTTCATACCTGGGGGGTCTTGGGAGGGGCTTTGGGCTTGGGCCCCCAGGAGGGGCTGGGACGGTGTCCTCTGTTCTTGTTCCAGGAATCTGCGCGAGATCCAGCGAAGGACACTCCTCTACCTTGCTTAGCCCCATGGTAGGGGGTCGAGTGGAAGCTTGGGCCACGAAAGGGCTGAATCTGACGCTTGCGCTGGGGTAACGTGCCACCCTTGGCAAAGATATCTAACCTTTCAGGCGCAGCCCCTTAAATGGAAGCCCCATAAGGGCCTTCTTGGCGACGTTATCCGCGGCCCACTGGCGCAACCAGACCGCACGGCGTGTGGCTACCACCAGAGCAGAAGATCTAGCGCTCAGCTTAATAGCATTGTCCGATGCAGATAGGATATAGTTCACAAAAGTCTCACAGGTGGCCAGAGCATTGGCGGCATCAGAGGGCAAGTCATCCGCCCCTTCAAGAGCAGTCTTAACCACAGTCCTGAGTGCCACCGCCATGATGGCTAAGGCGCAAACTGGGCGGAGCGACGCTCCCCCAAATGCAAAGGCATGACATGCCAGTTGGTCAACTCGCCGATCCTCCAAATCCCGCAGCGTAGTAGTGTCGGGGGAGTGCATAATAGAGGTATTGGACAGACTTAGAATTGGGGCATCGACCTCGGGTGGCGATGTCCAACACTTGACCAGGTCGGCAGGAAATGGATATTTCTTATCCACAGTTTTAGGAACCGCATGTAGTTTGCTGGGATGTTCCCATTCTTTCAGCACGAGGCTATTAAAATGAGTTTGTTCGGGAAACTCCAACCGCGCCCTAGCGGTGTGAAATAGATCGCCCCTTTGCCGGGGAGCTGCGGGAGGGGGAGAGAGGGATAACACATCAAAGGTCTGGGTCAGCAGTCTATCAATGTCGTCCGAGGACCAATGATCAGAACCAGATTCCTCCTGTCCCCTGGACTCGTCGTCGTAAGACCCCCGAGTCAGAAAACAGTTCCCCTTCCTCTGAGGGGGAATGTGCATAAGAACGCAGTAAATCATCAGATTCTATAGGAAGTATGGTAGATTCAGGATTCAAAGGACGCCTCTTGGCAGTAGCCTTGCGCGCCAAGGAGCCAGCAATTAAGTTTTCCACACTAGCCAGTCTAGTGGCAAAATCAGTATGAGAATCCCCACTGGTATTGGGGGTTAGGCTCAGGCTTGGGGGAGTAGGGGACGCAAGGCGAGGTGCGGGCCCAGCCTCGGAAGAGGTGGGAAGACCAGCTAGCACCTGCTGCGCACAAGGGACGCAGACCCGTGCATTGTCACCGCTGCTAGGTAAGACCCCACAAGCTACACACAGACGGGCTTGTCCCGAAGGAACCCCGTTCACAATATCCTGAGATGCCTCCATATGGTGATTATTATGTACAATATGCCAGTAGGGATTGACGCTATAAAGCAACCCTGGATGGCCCAATGACCCGCTGGGAAGTGTGAGTGATTTTTTTTTTTAAAAAGGTCTGGACCAGACGCTGCACCGGCCGGGAGAAGCCACCAGTCCACGGTCTGAAAGACACAAGGGGAACAGGGATGTCAGAGCCAAGCGCGAAGGAGCAAAGGCTAGAAAAGATTCGCCCATGAGGGCACTTACAGAACAGCAAGGGGAGGACAGTCTTCACCACGCGCACGTGAGAAAGAAATGGCGCCAAGCGAACCTCGAATGGCGGACCAGAGCTGAAGATGACGCGGAATGCGCCAAACCAAACCACGCCCCCCCCCCAGAGAGCGCGAAGCTCGAAGGCGCGTAGCCAATCAGAAAACAGTAGCTATGCAACTGAAAACCAGACAGAGTGAATCACCTCAGAGGCAAACCTGACAGGGTGATACAGGAATAAACGCCATAGCGTCCACGAACAGAGCCGCCGTACGTGCCAAGTAAATTACAATGAAGGCGTTGCGGCTAACTTAAACATAAAAGTGAAGCGCGGCTCTGACACCCAGTAACCGTTAAGGGCTATAAGCCTACTAGTGTAATTAGGGCAAGGTTAGGCCATCGTACACACAAACCCCCCTCCTCTTTTTCCCCCCACTAATGGGGGGGAACTAGGGAGGAAGGTGACCCAATATTCGGGGTTCACCGCTAGTACGTGGCGTGGGGCACTGATGCGGGAGGGGCATCCTCTGAAGGCTCACCATTAGCCTTAACCGCCTACCCAATGTAGGGGGATTGCAGTGGAGCCAAGCTCCGTAAGCACACGCGGTGCTGCCTACCTTCACCCGACCAACGCAGCCCAGGCTGGGAGGCATTACTTTCACAATGAGGACGGGTGGAAATAGTCCCACAGGGCCGCGGGCTGTAAAGCCCCGCTCACCTGCGAGAACGTGATACTTCATGTCTTCTCAGTCAGCACTGCAGAGAAATCTGGGGATTTGTGGGAGGTCCTCCGCTATATGTAGGGCTGGGAGGAGCTTGTTTTCTACATGTCTGCAGTGCACGGCGCCGGAGGATTACCCACATGTAATTACTACATCTGGAGCAGGACGTGCTGTATGCTTAGAATAAACCCCCGTTAGACTTACCGTAAGAGTCCAGGACGACCCACTGACTGAGTGGTTTCTCCCCCTGGAACACAAATTGAATCTGAACAGAGGTTAAAACCCTGCCCCTTCCCCTTGAGAAGATCCAGATTTAAGAAACATAGTTCTGAAAGACTATGGTTTATTTTCTGTATGTTAGAGTAACACTTTAACGCTGGACTTTTCTGTAATTGCTTTTGCAAGGCTTATCTAAGGAATGTGCTGCTTCGCATGAGGGGCTCTGGGAACTGGGAACACTATGAAATACTCCCATGTTCGACCTTGTACATAGAAGAAATATATTCTGTTCTCATTTTTAATTAACTTAGGTAATTTTCTGTTCTGCGCATGCTCTGACTATGCAATAAACCAGGGGTCAGAAGCACCCCCTGCTCAGTTTCTCTGAGGCTCGCTACACACCTTGTCGCGTGTATTGATTTCTCTTAGAGTATAACAATTGGGAATCGGACAACAGAAGCCAGACCAAGTCCGGTTAGTGACTTGGACGTAACACCCTCTACCTCAGTCTTAAGCAAGTAACATAAAAGGTATATAGTAGGACTATAGGAGGGAACTAAGGGGTCGTCCTGAAGGGCTCGTAGAAAAAAATGTTACGTTACTGGTACGCAAAAGGAATTTTCTCCCTTCGTCCTTCAGGACAACTAGATAGGATTAGCAAGTAATTATACCTTAGGGGTGGGAAACTGCTAGCAAGATTCTTCTACCAATGGACTGATGTTTTGTAGAAAGTGCTTGGAGGCAGTGTGGGGTGAAGACCACATTGCTGCTTTACAGATCTCTTCTATAGAGGCAAGAGTGCCAAGACCTGTGGATGTGGAACTCCTCTAGATGTGCAAGCCTGCACAATAGTGGATTTCGAAGCAGCTACGCCTCTTTTCACTGAAAATTATCAAAAGCGGTTCTGCTATTCGCCACTCTCTAAATAAAAGATTTGAGCTCTTCTCTAAAAGTGAGAGATCTTCTAGATGAGGTAAAGTCGGGAGCTCTATGTCTTGGGACCTACTGAGAGAAGTAGCAAATAAAGGATCAGGTCTTATTATGGCCTGATCTGGAAGAATTGTTCAGTAGGGTTCCCTCATCGATGGAGCTTGCAGCTGACTTATCCGCCTGGCTGATGCGATAGCCAAAAGAAAACACATTTTCAAAACACAACCACTTTTGTGGTACTTGCCTCAGTGGCTAAATTGGAGGATCCAGTAGCCCTTTCAAAAGTATGGTTAAACCGGACCAACACCCATTTTTTCTTTAACAGGTGTTGATCCCGCTGGCTGCTCATAGCGACTATAGCCCACGTGACCGCCCAGTGGCCAATTGCGGGGCTCCTTCCCCAGCGCTGGCTCGTAATGAAGGTGAGCATTACGAGCGTTCTGGGAGGTTATCTGCGAGGGGCGCTCCAGCATTCTGCATTATTGTGATAAGCAGACAGCAGGACCTACAACAGTTAAAGAAAAAAAAAAATGGTTGTTGGTCCAGTTTAAATCCCACGTCAGAAAAACTTTAAAGAGTGCTGGCCTTTTACGGGTAATCTGCCAAAAAGGAGCTATAACATTGACTTCTGCACCAGTAATCTGAAAGGAGGGTAGGCATAAGCTAGGTGAAAATTCCAGGGATGAGCCACGGCATCGACTGCTAGGGCACCGCTCTACCTCATCGGTGAGTAAATCTCGCATTTTTAATTGCTGGCCTTGGCAAAGAGGTCTATCTGGGTAAGACCCCAAACGGCTGCAGTCTGACTGGTGTCTAAAGCAGAAGTTTTGATCCAGTCCCTCACGGAGGAACACGAAAACAACTGGGGAAGAGTAGGAGGAGTCAGGAATTTGGCTGGTGGTCACATGTTCCCCTTTGTGGGAGGAGCCCGGAGGTCTCAGGCGTATGCTGCCCGTAGGATGTTTTGAGAAAAAAAAAAAAAGATATAATATATACACACACATGCATTGGGGGGGGGGGGGGGGGGGGGCAATTTAGGCATATCAGTTATGCCAAGTTCTTTCTTATTATATATTTTAATATATTTCATAAAAATCTACTTTAGCACCCCCTGAATATTATACAAAGAAATGACACATGGCGGTACTTGTTACCTCAACTGGGTTTCTGCATGTTCTCTCTTTTGATTGGATACATGAAGCTCTTCTCTTAGTTGAGAGATTTCCTGTAACTTCTGTTTCTGTACTTCCTGTAGCTTAGCTTCCAGTTCATGCCCCCGGCCCTTTAAGGTATCTAGCTCTGCCCTGTGCCTCTCTGACAAATGCCAACTCTGAAATAAATGATGCGAGAGTTACAAAATGTACAATCTCTGTTATAGAAAAAAGACAGCAGTAGCAATTTCAAATGCTTGAATGGTAACTGCAGGTGCATGCCAATGTCCATTTCCTAACAAGCTGTAGCAGTCATTCTCTAGGTCCTGAAAGGAGACATCAGGCACCACAGCAGCAGAAAGAAGACTTACAGCTCAGGAAGTGGTCAGACAAAATATATTTGCTTAAACCGGACCTTCACCCTAAATAAGAGCCTATCTTATATGTTTCCCCCACCCTGTACATACAGATTGCTCACATTAAAAATCATCCTACTTGCCTCTATTGCATTTTATCACCCTTTAAATATCCAAGATGGTGGCTCATGAAGCTGCAGGCTGCCTGCAAACAGGAAGGGTCTTCTGACTGTGCCGCTTTGCATTCTGGGATTGGTGTCCTTTTCCTGACCCCAGCTCTGCTCTGTCTGTACAAAGCACAGCTATAACCCCGCCCCTGCACTTTTGACCCTTCTCCTCAGGATGTGATGTTACTGAGCCAAGATGGCGGCACCCGTATCCTAGAGTCCTGAAGGGAGTTGCAGCCCAGTGGGGGAAAGATTAATAAGTTAAGTGAATGAATACGTTAAATATATTAATTTTAGATGCTGGGGGAATAGTTTAAGGGTTTGGGCTTTTCATTAAATGATGCCGAAGGTCCGGTTTAATATTAGGCAGTTAAACCGGACCAACACCCATTTTACAAAAATCGGTGCTGGTCCGCTCCGGGGATTGCCGGGTTTAATCGTGATCATCATATTTGTGGATAATTTAGAGCACATACGTATTTGGGCAGATACATGCATAATGGGGAAGGGTTCAGCCATGCAAATTCATCTGATAAAAAAAAACAGCTGCCTAAATGCCATTACAAAGCAAAAAACAGGTATTTGAAGCTGCTGGTGCCTATGGTGTCCCGCGAACCTGAAAGTGTAGGATCCCCCGGAGGCTTGCAGTTGTGAGCATGGTGAAGGATGGCCCAACAGTAGTTTTAGGCACAAGCAGAAATGGTTGTAGTGGACTCAGACATACAGTCTTGCGTTTGTGATGATGCAGAGAATACCTCACTGGCTGCTATGGGCATTACAGGAAAATAAACATTAAAAAGTGGAACAACACCCAGGATTTTGACTATCCTGGGTTTTGGTCCACTTCGGTGGGGCACCCCGATCGGGGGTGCCCCGCTGTGTGAAACCCCCCAGAAAGCCCCAAAAACTCACCTCGCCCCGCTCCCACGTGACCGTTGCAGCCAATCCCCGCCGACGGACAAGCGGGAGGCAGCGACGGACAAGAGAGCGCGCCCGCCGCGCCTCCCGCGCGTCACTCTTACAGGGCACGCGCCATTCACAAACGAATCGGGGTGCCCCGCAGTCAGGGAGCTGATCGGTCCGGGAATCTTATAGATTCCCGAGCCGATCAAGGGAGGGTGTTGGTCCACTTTAAAGTGATAATTCAGGCAAATGAAAAAGTTAGTACAGCCCTTGGAGCGGTGATGCTGCATAATACTCAGAATAATGGTTGGAGAGGAGCTGGGAGTGAGAGCGCTTGCTAGGGGGAGTCTGGGCTCAAATAGCAAACTGCAAACGGATTTGAAACTATTGTGCAAATGATTTGGAACAGTGCATTTTTACATAGTTCGTACGGTTGGTAAAAGGACTTGTCCCCCCTGTGCATCCATCATGTTTTATGAAGTTCAACTAAGGTTGTTGAGGTTGTTCTTTTTACTGATAACAGCTAATAGTAACTGTCAATGTTATTTTCTTCTAAATAAGCATCTAATCCTTTTTTTATGCTGTTGGTGGATGCTGTTGTAACAAGCTTCTGGGGGAGAAGCTTTCTGAGCATTTAAATTTGTGAAAAGAAAAATACCATTTTGTGAGTACTCACCTGTAAAATGGGTATTGTAAGTATGTCACACACCCCGCTTCAAACAATAATTAGACTTCGGTTATCCACCAGCAGGTGGCGACGTTGCAGAGAAGTCTTGAAAAACGAGCCCCTCCTGGTCTATAATACCTGGGACCTCCCACTTATCTCCCAGTTTTCAAACAGCAGTAAAGACAAGGTACCAGGAAAAATCCATTGGTAACCCTCAAACTGTAAAACGAAGCTTCACCCTATAAAGAATCCAGGATACCAAAAAGGGCGGGTGAAGCGGGGTGTGTGACATACTTACAATACCCATTTTACAGGTGAGTACTCACAAAATGGTATTATTCTAAGTATGTCACACACCCCGCTTCAAACCTTAATAATTAGACTTGGGACATCCAAAAGCAGTGTCCAGAAAGGGCGGGTATCCAACAAGGCAATAATGCAAAGCACAAACCACTGCAGCCTGCAGAACCTTGCGTCCAAAAACAGCATCCGCTGAAGCCCGCACGTCAACCTTATAAAACTTGGAAAAAAAGTGTGAACCGAAGACCAAGTAGCAGCCCTACAAACCTGATCAACAGAAGCCTGGTGCAGAAAAGCCCAGGACGCCCCAACAGTACGAGTAGAATGAGCAGAGATACGAAAAGGGGGAACCCTCCCCTTGGCAGAATAGGCCCCAACAACAGCCTGACGAATCCACTTGCTAATGGAAGACTTAGCCGGAGCCAAACCCTTCCTAGGCCCGCAGGGCACCACGAAAAAGGCATCAGTGTTACGAAAAGGAGATGTAGTAAGCAAATAGTACTTCACACAGCGTACCACGGGTCCAAAACCCGCTCCTTGTCATTCCTAGGCTTAGGGCACAAGGAAGGAAGAACAATGTCCTGGTTAAGATGAAAAGCAGAGACTACCTTAGGAAGAAAGTCCAGTTTGAAACGGAAAACCACTTTGTCCTGATGCCTCACAAAGTAAGGAGCCCGAATCGACAAGACCGCCAACTCCGAAACGCGCCGAACCGAAGTGATGGCCACCAAAAAGGCAACCTTCTGAGTCAAAGAGCAGCAATATCCTGCAAAGGCTCAAAAGAAGAAGCCTGAAGAGCAGAGAGAACCAAATTCAAATCCCAAACAGGGAGCAAAGGCTTCCTAGGAGGTCGCACATGCGAGACCCCCTGGAAAAAAGTCTTGACCAAAGGATGAAGCGCAAAGGACTTTTGAAAAAAGACAGACAAGGCAGAAACCTGCCCCTTTAAAGTACTCAGCTGAAGACCAGAGTCCAACCCCGATTGAAGAAATTCCAAAATCCTGGGAACAGAAAAGACCTGACAGGGCAAAGATCTAGCCTCACACCAATCAATATAAGATCTCCAAGTCCTATAGAAGATGGTATAAGAGAACCTCTTCCTGGCGCTAATAAGAGACCGAATAACAGAATCCGAAAGACCTTCCTCCCTTAAGATGGAAGTTTCAGCAGCCAGGCCGTCAAAGCCAGCGTAGATAAATTGGGGTAACGCAGTTGACCCTGTGTGAGAAGATCCAGCCGAAGTGGCAAATCAAACTGATCCACCGCCAGACGAACGATGTCTGCGAACCACACCCGCCTTGGCCACCTTGGAGCCACGAGAATGGCGGGAACCCCTTCCAGGGCCAGCTTTCGCAACACCTTGCCTAGCATGGGGAACGGAGGAAACATATAAAGGAACCCCAGGTCCCCCCATCTCAGAGACATGGCATCCACCGCCAGAGCCAGAGGATCCTGAGAGAGCGACACGAATGTCGGAAGCTTGTAATTGTGACGAGAGGCAAACAGATCCACCTCCGGCGTCCCCCACCGGAGACAAAGAGACCGAAACCTGGGGATGGAGAGACCATTCCCCCCGGCGGGAAAGCACCTGCTCAGAAAGTCCGCCTCCGTATTTTCCACTCCCGGAATGTACACTGCCGAGATGCAAGGGACATGAGTCTCCGCCCAGGTTAGGATCAGAGACACCTCTCTGAGAGCACTCAGACTGCGAGTCCCTCCCTGGTGATTGATGTAAGCAGCCGCCGTCCAATTATCCGACCGAACCTGAACCGGCAAGCCCTGTAAATGCTGAGTCAAATGAGACAGAACCATCCTGATGGCTCTCAGTTCTAGAACGTTGATGGGCAAGTGGGCCTCCAGAGGACCCCACCGCCCCCGGAACTGAAGATCCTTCCAGAAACCTCCCCATCCCGACAAACTGGCACCCGTGGTGACAGTTTCCCAAAGAGGCGTCAGAAAAGACCTGCCCCTCAAGAGATTGTCCGAGACCATCCACCACTGGAGAGACTGCCGAACCCGGGAGGACATCCGGAAGGGCCGATCCAATGACCGCGGTCGCTGGTCCCAAGACGCCAACAGATGAAGCTGAAGCGTCCGCGTGTGAGACTGAGCAAAGGGAACTGCCTCGAAGGAAGCTACCATCAACCCCACCAATCTCATCCGTAGCCGGATGGACAAGGATTGGAAAGAAGAAGCTGCACCAATTCCTGAATCAAGAGAACTTTGGCCTGAGGCAGAAACATCCTGTGTTGACAAGAATCCAAGGACATTCCCAGGAAGGACACCACCCTGGCCGGAGCGAGAGAGGACTTGGGATAGTTGATCACCCAGCCGAAACTCTCCAGAGTGGATACCACCGTTCTGGTGTCCATCTCCGCTTGACTGAAGGAAGGAGCCATGATGAGAAGATCGTCCAGATAAGGCACAATGCGAATCCCCTGAGCTCTGAGAAGGGCCATCACGCCCGCCAACACCTTGGTGAACACTCTTGTAGCCGAGGTAAGGCCGAACGGAAGAGCCACAAATTGAAAATGCCGATCTTCCACCACGAAGCGAAGAAACCTTTGGTGAGCCGGAAATATAGGAATATGAAGGTAGGCATCCTTGATGTCTATGGACGTCATGAAATCCCCCTGCCGAAGAGAATTGATGGCAGAACGCAGAGTTTCCATGCGAAACTTCCGGGGACGGATAAACACATTGAGAAACTTCAGATCCAGGATGGGACGAACTGACCCGTCCTTCTTGGGCACTGTGAAGAGATTGGAATAATACCCGCGGCCCACCTCCGAGGGAGGGACCAGACAGATGACCGCCATTTCCAGAAGATTCCTCACCGCCGCCAGGAGCCCCTGCGCGGCCAAAGGATCTGAGGGAACACAAGACCTGAAAAATCTTAGAGGAGGTCGGGACTCGAACTCCAGCTTGTAACCAGCCGACACCACCTCCCAGATCCACCTGTCCGAGACCGCCAGGTCCCACACCCGGGATTAGTGTTGCAACTGTCCCCCCACCCACAAGGATGAGGGCGCCCCCTCATTGCTGAGCAGGCTTGGCAGCGGGTTTGGGTTTGGCACCCCAGGAGTGACCGGGACGGCCACAGCCTCTACCCATGTTCCAGCTTGCATCCCTGGAGGCCGAAAAGACCGCACCTCTGCCAGCTCTGGCTCCCCGAAAGGAGGGATTAAAAGAGGCCGCCCCCCGAAAGGAACGACAACGTTTCTTGCGCTGAGGTAACTTATCTCCCTTGGCAACCGAATCCAATTTCTCACCAAACAGGCGCAAACCCAAAAAAGGGAAGAGCCGTAAGCGACTTCTTAGCATTAAAGTCAGCAGTCCATTGCCGCAACCACACTGACTGTCGGATAGCCACCAACAAAGCCGTGGTCCTGCTACACATCACCATGGCGTCATCCTGAGCGGCTAGGACAAACGAAACAAAGGACTCAACGTTTGAGAGCAACAAACTCATCACAAGTAGGATCAAGGCCCGCAAATAAATCCCTGACAATGGACCTACCCGCCAACAACAAAAGTGCCGAAGTACAAACAGGCCTCAAAGCCGAACCCGCACAGGCAAAACCATGGCGAGCCAGCTGGTCAATCCGGCGATCCTCGCCATCCTTAAAGGTAGTAGTGTCAGGAGAATGCAACACAGCCGTGTTAGATAGCCCCAAAACCGGGGCATCAACCTCGGGAGGAAAAGACCAACGCTTCACCAAGTCCGCCGGAAAAGGATACTTATTATCCCAACTAGGCGGAACACCAACGAGACGCGTAGGCTGCTCCCATTCTTTAAGGACGACATTTTCAAAAAGTCGTTGACTGGGAAACTCCCAACGCGGCTTGACCACATCAAACAACTCACCCTTAGGTGGGGGAGCCGCCTCAGGAGGGTCTAAAGCCAAAACTTCAAACATTTGAGCCAATATGGAAGGGGTGTCAAAGACCATCCCCGCCGACTGGTCACCCTCAGCACCAAACAACTGCTGGACCTCAGGGTCGTCCGATTCCTCAAGGGTCTCCCCCTCTTCAGCCGGGGGGCAATCAAACCAGTCCAATGTCTCAAAAACATCAACATCTGGGTCCGGCGGAGTCGAGGACAAGTGTTTCCGCTTAGCCGGAGCATTCTGAGCAGCCACAGCAGAAAACATTTTCTCAAGGCTGGCCAGCCAGGCGCATACCTCGGGTTGCGAATCCCCACCCATGACAACGTCACACGGGCTCCGGAACAGGCGAGGAGGAGAAGGAGATGACACGGGCGGCGAGAGGCCAGAAACCGGAGTAGCGGACTGGTGCTCAATGTTCCGCTGCGCACATGGAATGCATATAATGACATCAATCCCCCGGGAGCGGAGCCCCACAACCCCCACACAGCCTAGATTGCCCCGAAGGGCCGTTTCCGGTATCCTTGGAAGCCTCCATATGGTGAAATTGTGGTATTCGCAATTACCCAGGGATTTATGCCGTATGCGACCCGGGATGCCCCTTTAATGTCCCAGTAGTGGGAGGATTTGGAATTTAAAATATATACATAATCTTTGGAATGGACAAAAACCCCACTAGCCAGGTATCTAAGACCGGGAGACCCATTCAGCACGGGATCCCAGGAACCACAACGGAAAGGACAACAGTCACTCCATAGCAAGGAACAACAAGCATGCATCAGTACATGAATAAAATGCAAATACAAGCACAGGCAAGATACACTGGAAAAATATATTAAATATAAATATACCTATGTATACACACAAGGGCAAAGGACCCAGCTGCAGTGCAGCGCGAAAGTCAAGTATTCCTATATTTGCTGATAGGTAAAGATGACACGGGCGGCACCCAGAAAAAAACCCAATCCTTGAGGGGTTACTGTCAGACGCCCCCTGACATAAGAAGCTAGCTTTAATGTCCAGTAAAAAAGCAGAAATTACCAGCAAATGAAAACATACCACCTTAACTAAAATACATGGACTACCTTAAAAAGCCGATCTGCAATATGGCGGCGCCGAGGACAGCCGCAGCAGCAGCCGTCCGTCCACAGCCAGAAACGAGGAGGAAGGAAGGGGAAGAAGGGCGGGCCCACCAAGCGCGCCAAACGCTCCGGCCCCACCCCCCTTCCAAGAATCAGCACAGCGCGGGCCGCGCGAGATGCGGCCCTGCCCCCCTCCTCCTCCCGAAGTACAAGCCGCCTTAAACAGCGGGCGCCTAACAGACATGGCGCCCGCTCCTCAGCTAAAGGGGGCCCAACCCAAACAAGGTAACCGGTCAGACAGGCGGGCCGGCGACAAGCACGCCGCCCGGCCCCGCCCCCAACCGGCCGCAATAACTCAGTCAAACACATGAGGTGGAGAAGCACACAAACAACATGTACCAAGCATACAACGCAGCCCCCCCCCCCCCCCCCCATACTAGCGCAGGTAGAAGGGAATCAAGCGGGAAACAGGGCAAATACCCAAAGGGGGCAACGGGACAGGGCATCCCAAATCCGGATCACCAGGCTGGATAACCGCATTGCCCCATAGTATGGGGTCTAGCGGAGGAGCAAGCTCCTAGGCACCTTAGGGTGCCGTCTACCCTTGCCCGGCCGGCAGCCTAAGCTGGGAGGCTACACAATTAATTAAGAGGCAAATAAAGACAAAACAAGCCGGGCAGAAATAGACCAGAAAGGGGGCCGAGGTGTTACCCCGGCTACCTGCAAGCAGGAGACTTCATTCTTCTGTCTTGTCGCCACCTTGCAAAGAACACTGGGAGATAAGTGGGAGGTCCCAGGTATTATAGACCAGGAGGGGCTCGTTTTTCAAGACTTCTCTCCAACGTCGCCACCTGCTGGTGGATAACCCAAGTCTAATTATTAATGTTTGAAGCGGGGTGTGTGACATACTTAGAATATATACTAATCATTGAGAGGTGTGTTCAATAAAATTGGATTTATACTTCAACAGTGGATGATTTGACAATACAGACTGCCATTTGCATCCACCATTTAGGAAAATCAGAGAAACATCTAATTAGCATAATAATTCGAATCATGGTGTATATTTTCCCATAGTGATAGAAGCCATAATCTTACTGCAACATATTAGTGTACATAGCACACAGCACCTACCTCCTCCTGACGCTTCCTTTCAGCAGCCTCCTCTGACTGCTGCCTCCTCTCTTCTTCTCTCTTCCTCCTCTCCTCTGCCTGCTCAGCCTCTGCGCGTTCCCGCTTTAGTGCCTCTACTTCTTTGGACAGGCGATGCAACTCTTCATCTTTCGTATGAGCATCACTTACAGCAAGCTCCAGTCTACGAATTTCCCGCATCTGATGGGCTATTATTTCAAGAGCCCGGGATTCTGAAGGTGGCACGTCAGGAGGCTGGCGGTCTAGGGACCTGTAGTGAAAGAGCGAACACCATCATAACTTAGAGGGTCTGCAATATTGCAGCACAACTTCAAGACTCAATTTAATACCGCCTATGCAAGAAACATGACATATGTTTGTTAAAGCAGAACAAAACCCACTAGCAGCGGCCAACCTGGAATCAGACTACTGGCTTTCCCCTGATGGGGGCGTCCCGCTGTGTGAAAACCCCCAGGGCGCCGATAATACCTCACTTTTCCCCTGTCCCAACCATACAAGCATGCAAACAGTTAAAACACCAACCAGCTCACCCAATCCACCGTTGAAGCCCGGAAAGGAGATCACTTGGTATGGTCTCCTCATATATGCAAAGTCCAGTAGAGTTTCCAGCTTTTAATCATTAAAGTCCCTGTAGTGCCCGAAACGTGTCACCTGGTCCCCACAGGGGGACATTTCATGGCTCAGGGTCTTTGCTTGTGATTTCGCACTCGGTAATTGGCTTTGACCTATCGATTAAAAGTACATTTTTAACTAAGGAGAAACTGGAAACTCTACTGGACCAACCATACAGGCGCGAGCTCTCGCACGCTGCCTATTGTAATCTGAGCCATTTGCTGAAAAGCAAAACGGCTCAGATTGTTTACAATGGGGAGCATGCGCAGCCACATCCCCTGCACCACCACCGGGGATGCGGCACCACATGCTCCTTCACTGAAGGCAATCAGAGCCCTCTGCCGAAGGATGCAAATATGCAAAGGGCTCTGATTGGACAATAGCCCGTCCATGTCCTGTTGGACCAAAGAGAGGCAAGTTTTAATGGGCAAACTGGGGAGTTTCACACAGCGGGGTACAAAACACCTTCCGGAAACTAAAAATCCGCCTTGCAGAACATCTGTCTGGTATCCATAAGATGGATAACCCCAGGAACTCTAACATGGCACATCACCATAATGTATATCACCATGATCCAAGGGCCAGTTTTAAAATCAGCGCCATCGAAAGAGTTTCTCTGGGTCCGAGAGGTGGTGATCTACACAGAAATCTACTTGCCAGAGAGGCATACTGGATTTTCACTCTGGCTACCAGATCCCCTCAGGGCATGAATCATAGATGGGATGTTTCATTGATTACTGATAGTTACTGTCGAGTGAATTTTATTCACATTGATAATATTTTAGGCCTTAATGATTTAATTATTCTCTCCAATATATGTACTGTGTCTCCATTGTTCTTTATGGATTTGAATTCTATTGGCTACTGAACTGTGTCAGACCATATTAATTATCTATTTGTATATTTTCATATATACCATACTGGCTATTTTATTGGTCAAGACCATATTGTTTATTTGTTTATCTGTATGTATGCATCTACATTTATATGTCAAAACAGAAGTGGTGCTCTTTTTCTGTGCATAATCTTTTTTACCCTATTAATGCTTATACAGGGGTGTGTCGCGCCCTCTCATTGGCTGGCCCTGCGGTGTCATGTGAGAGGGTTTCTCCCTCTGATTGGCCCGCGGGTGCCACCTGTGATTGGTTGATGCGCCCTCCTCTGTCGCTGACGTCATCGCTTCCTGGACGCCCGGGGCTCCCTGCTGCTGCATTGGGTAAGATTTCTTTCCTTTTTTTTCCTATAAAATGTGCGTGGTGCTGTGGTCCCCTCATCTATGACTAAGGGCCTCTAAAGACCCGAAACGCATCAGAGGACCACACACCTTATTGTGCCTAAGTCTATACTGGATTTTATCTTTTGCTGCTGCTGTTATTTGCACCACTTGGATGGAGATGATTGGAGAGAGAGGGGGGACATGATTGAGACCTTTAAATATGTGAAAGGATTGAATAAGGTTCAGGAGGGAAGTGTTTTTAAGAAGAAACTTAACGATAGAACAAGGGGGCACAACCTGAAGCTAGTCGGGGGGAAGATCAGGAGCAATGTTAGAAAATATTATTTTACAGAAAGAGTAGTAGATGCTTGGAACAAACTTCCAGCAGCAGTTGAAAAATCAACAGTCACTGAATTTAAACATGCCTGGGATAAGCACACATCTATCCTAAGATAAAGAGAACATACAGTATACACATAAGGGCAGACTAGATGGAGCGTATGGTCTCCTTCTGCCGTCAACCTTCTATGTTTCTATGTTTAAGGCACTCAAGGACAAGATCAATTAGTTAAAAGTGAATCACAACACACTGAACTTGTAAATCCCTTGCCTATACGCCCCTCTTAGGGTGTGGAACTGCAAGAGGATATTTTGGCCCACTGACTTGTCCTGGAACACAGATTTTGTGCTGGCCTCTGCTTCATCACTGTACTGCCTCCCAGAGGTGTACAATGGCAGGTTGCACAATCCTGGTCCCCGGACAAATCGTGTGCATGTGCCGTGGATTTACACTGAGGAGCCCAAGGGGTATCTCTTAAAGGGGAAACGGTTTAAAGGAAAACTCCCTTTTTGGCATGTTTGGTGCCTAATTGTTTTCCTCTTTTGGAATATAGAATAAACATTTGTGTTAGGATTATGCCCCCATACCTGTGATTTACTTATCAGCATGTGGTTTCCATGATTCACATATTTCTGGGACTCCGTTTTGCTAAAGTGAGAGTGATTGTCACGCTTTGAGTAAAAACATGGACTACAAGTCCTACAATTCTTCCAATGTAACAGGTGGACTCTTTAGCAGCTTTGGCTAAGTCTAAGCAGCCTAATGACCTATCCAACTGAGCGCCCAGCCATCAACCCTTGCTACTGGACAACACAAGACTGTGATCGTTCCAAACTGAATAAGTTTAATTACAGCAGAATGGGTTAAACCGGTCACCTCTGCCTTGGGGGCAGATAATTATCAAGCTAGAGTGAAGAAGTTTATGTTATGTACTGGAAATCACCACGGTAAACACACTGCTGCTTTGGAAAATTGTTTTCTTTTATCACACAGAGTTGCAAACTAAAAAAAAAATAATAGATTGAAGACATCATTTTGCCACACAATAATGGAAACTTTTAAAAATGCCATCGAAAGTGGAATTAACCTTTAAGATCTCTGCTGCGTCAATGTGAGATGGCGATTGGTCATTGCATAGGAGAGGCAATAACATCCTCTGCCACTCACATTAGCAGCAATGGCCAAACATGGAGAACTTCTGCCTAAAACAGGCGTGAAGGAGGAGCAGGAGGAGCTCCTATTGTACACTATTTTCACAGCATTCACTTTGATCCTGAAGCATCGGCTTGTAATAGTCTATGGACTGTATGTTGTAGCCGGTCTGTAGTCACTATATTCTAAGTATGTCACACACCCCGCTTCAAGAATCCATAACATGTGGGTAGTATCGACCTGAAGAGGGCGTTCCTGCAGAGATGATAGCAAAAGAAAGCCCCTCCCTGATCCATAAATACCTGGGACCTCCCACTCATCACCCCAGTTTTTCCATCTCTGCAGACGGCGAGCAAGTCAGAAGATGATGGCTCCTCCTTGCACAGGGGGATTTTCAGGTAGCCGGGGTAACTCCCGGCCTGTTATTGGATTATTTCCGCTCGGACCCCCTTTTTTTCCCCGGATTGACCTTTACATGCCTCCACAGTCTCGGCTGCTGGCCCGAGCGAGGGTATATCGGCACCTCTGGTGCTTAGGAGCAGAGCTCCACCGTGAGACCCTAAATAAGAGGGTAGGCGGTCACACCGGGTAGGTGATCCCGGTTTGGGATGCCCCGTCCCTGGATACTGCCCCTGGGGGGTCCTTCCACATTCTCCCTTGTACAATGGGGTTGGGGGGGGTCTCTCTCTTAGGGTTAGTCCTTATTTTCTGTTTTGTGTGGTGTTTCCTCACTTTATTCTGTGTCTGTGTGTATTTTACTTTTTGTGTGTTTTACTTTTTGTGTGCGGCGCCGCGGCCGCCATTACAGCCGGGCGCCGGTATGTTCATGTTTTGTGAGGGGATTTGTTTCCCCTCACGTTCTTCAGGGGGGCGGGGCTGGCACTCGGCGCACTGCCGCGGCCAGCCCCCGTTCTCTGTGCCTCCCGCAGCGAGCGGGGCGGGTGCCCCGCAGGTCTGCGCGGATGCACCCGTTGCTGTCTCTTAGTCCGGCGCCGCGGGTTCTTGGCGGCGCCGGTTTCTGAGGGGCAGTGTGTGAGGGAGCTTCTCCCTCGCTTCTGCTTCAGGGGGGGGGGGGGGGGGGGGGGCGGGCGTTCGGCGCGGCTCCGCCCCCTCTGTTCGGGCGCCGATGCGGAGCTGGTTGCTCCTTGCTGGTGGAGGAAAGGGGCAGAACTGGATATTAGCGCGGGCTGCGCTGACCACGCCCCAATCTCGGCCTGCTTCTCCCCTCACGAACGCTGCACGGTCGCCATTGTCCTGATTCCTAAGGATCGGTGAGTGGCCCTGTGGGCCCTATCTATTTATTTGTCTCTGTAGCATTTATTGTCATTTATGGGGTTTTCTCTGTCTTTTAGGGATACGGATGTTACTCAGGAGGATCATCATTAGTATTTAGAGGGTCTCTCCTGGTCCTGGGTCCCTGGGTTCATTTTTATCATAAATCCTCCCACTCGGGACATTAAAGGGGCATCCCGGGTTGCTTACTGGCGTAATTCCCTGGGTCTTAGCGACCACTAAAATTTCACCTTATGGAGGCATCCCCGGATACTGGGCTAGGGACCCCTTCGGGGCATCCCCGGAAGTGTATGTTGTGTGGAGTATCCATTACTGGGGACGACGTACTTCTGTGTATTCCTTGTGCACAGCAAACTATTGCGCGGCAGTCCGAACCCCAGGCATCTGGGTCAGCGCCGCCGGCCGATTCATCTCCCCCTCCCGCCTTGACGCGTGCTCCTTGTGACGTCGTCATGGGCAGGGACCTGCAATCTGAGATGTGCGCCAGATTGGCCAACCTTGAGAAAATTGTTTCCAGCTCGGTCGCCCGTAAGGCTCCGGCTAAAAGAAAGCATTTGTCGCCGGCTCCGCCGGTGGATGACTTTGATGACGTTAATAATCTGGATTGGTCTGATTATTCCCCGCTAGAGGAAGGGGAGGTTTATGAGGGTTCAGATGTTTCGGAAGATGAGTTGTCTGCTGGCGCTGATGCCGAGCTTGGTGACTTAGGGAGATCCTTGGATTCTTCTCACGCTCTGGCTCTGATGTTGGAGGTTCTGAATATTTCCCCTCCCGAGGAGGCGTCACAGCAGAAGGGTGAATTGTTTGAGGAATCCAGGCCGCGCTTGGAGTTTCCTACGCAACGACATTTTGACAAAATTATTGATAAGGAATGGGATAGGCCGGCTCGGCTCCCTGGCATCCCTCAGGGGTGGGATAGGAAATATCCTTTCCCTTCGGAAGCGGTTAAGCGCTGGGCATCTCCCCCCGAGGTGGATGCACCGGTTTTGGGGTTGTCTAACTCCTCGGTTTTAAATAGACCTGATTGTTCCACCCTCAAGGATGGAGAGGATAAACGTATTGACCAGATGGCTTGTCATGGCTTTACTAGCATTGGGTCGGCCATTCGGCCTGTGTGCGCTTCGGAACTTATGGTGTTGGCTGCCAGGTCTGTGGTCAGGGACCTGTTGACTTCTTCCGGGCTTCGTCCTGGTAGTACCGAGTTCCATAGTCTTAAACGGTGTGAGCTGTTTTTATCCTTTGTGTTAACAGCCTTGGATGACACTTTGATGATGTGTGGTAGAACGTCGGCTTTGCTGGTGACTATTCGGCGGTCAGTGTGGCTGCGCCAGTGGGCGGCTGATTTTATGTCCAAAAAGTCACTAACGGCTCTACCTTTTGTTGGATTACGGCTTTTTGGAGAGACATTGGACTCTGTCACCAAGGGTGGTAGGTTACCTCAACGCAAGAAACAGCGCCGTCCCTTTCGGGGGGCGCCTTCCTTTACCCCTTCCTTTCGTGGGGCCAGATCTGGCAGGGGTTTTGCATTCCCCTCTTCCAGAGGAGATTCTGGGAGCAGGGGCAGAGGACGTGCCCGTCCAGGATACAGTTGGGGCTCTAAGCCCAAGCCGGCTCCTAAGCCGGCTCAGCAATGAGGGGGCGCCCTCACCCATGAGGGTGGGGGGACGGCTGCGACACTTCTCCCAGATCTGGGATCAAGAAGTCTCGGACAGATGGATCCGGGAAGTGGTGTCTTCCGGTTACAAGCTAGAGTTCGAGCTCCGCCCCCCCTCCAGATTTTTCAGGTCTCGGATGCCTTTGGAGCCTCTGGCGGCGCAGGGGCTCCTGGTGGCAGTGGAGAATCTTCTGGATATGGCTGTCATTTGCCCAGTGCCTCCTTCAGATCGGGGCAGGGGCTTTTATTCCAATCTGTTCACTGTGCCCAAGAAGGACGGATCGGTCCGACCCATCTTGGATCTGAAGTTTCTCAACAGGTTCATCCGGCCGCGGAAATTCCGCATGGAAACGCTGCGCTCGGCTATTCACTCCCTTCGTCAGGGAGACTTTCTGACGTCCATAGACATCAAGGATGCTTATCTACACGTTCCGGTTTTTCCAGCACACCAGAGGTTTCTCAGGTTCGTGGTGGAGGATCGGCACTTTCAGTTTGTGGCACTTCCTTTCGGTCTCACCTCAGCACCTCGGGTGTTCACCAAGGTGCTAGCGGGGGTGATGGCTTTGCTCAGAGTTCAGGGTATCCGCATTGTGCCCTATTTGGACGATCTACTGATCATGGCCTCTTCCTTCAACCAAGCGGAGTTGGACACCAGTGTGGTGGTGTCCACTCTGGAGAGGTTCGGTTGGGTGATCAACCACCCCAAGTCTTCTCTTTCTCCGTCCAGAGTAGTGACCTTTCTGGGAATGTCTCTGGACACATCGCAGGCCAGGGTGTTTCTGCCCCAGGCCAAGATTCTTTTGATTCAGGAGTTAGTTCGGCTTCTCTTGTTGGCCCCTCATCCGACGATTCGGCTCGGGATGAGGCTGGTGGGGCTAATGGTGGCCTCATTCGAGGCAGTTCCCTTTGCGCAGTTCCATACGAGGACGCTTCAGCTTCATCTGTTGAAGGTTTGGGACAAGTCTCCGCTTTCGTTGGATCAGTCCTTCCGGATGACTCCCCGAGTTCGTCGATCCCTACAATGGTGGCTGGGGTCGGTCAATCTGTTGAAGGGCAGATCTTTTCTAGCACCGTGTTGGGAAATGGTCACCACGGATGCCAGTCTGTCAGGTTGGGGGGGTGTTTGTAAGGACCTCCGGTTTCAGGGTCTGTGGGGCCCCCAGGAGGCTCACGAACCCATCAATGTTCTGGAGTTGAGAGCCATCAGGTTGGTTCTGTTTCGCTTGACTCATCAGTTGCGAGGCCTGCCAGTTCAGGTCCGGTCGGACAACCGGACGGCGGTTGCTTACATCAATCACCAGGGGGGGACTCGCAGCAGGAGTGCTCTCAGGGAGGTGTCTTTGATTCTGGACTGGGCGGAGAGCCACGTTCCGTGTATCTCAGCAGTCTACATTCCGGGAGTGGAGAACACGGAAGCGGACTCTCTGAGCAGGGCCTCCTCTCGTCAGGGGGAGTGGTCTCTCAGTCCCAAGGTGTTTCGTTCTGTGTGTCTCAGGTGGGGGTTCCCAGCGGTGGACCTCTTTGCCTCTCGTCACAATCACAAGCTTCCAGTCTTTGTATCTCTATCGCAGGATCCTCTGGCTCTAGCAGTGGATGCCATGTCTCTGAACTGGAGGGATCTGGGGTTTCTTTACCTGTTCCCTCCGTTCCCACTGCTAGCCAGAGTGGTGCGCAAACTGGCCTTGGAAGGCGCGTCGGCGATTCTGGTGGCCCCAAGGTGGCCAAGGCGCGTTTGGTTCGCAGATCTTGTAAGGCTGGCAGAAGATCAGTTCGCCCTGCCTCTGCTGCCGGACCTGCTCACCCAGGGTCGGCTACGCTATCCCAATTTACCATCGCTGGCTTTGACGGCGTGGCTGCTGAAACCGCCATCTTGAGGGAAGAAGGTCTTTCTGACGCGGTGATTCAGACTCTTATCAGCGCCAGGAAGCGGTCTTCCTCTTCTGTTTACTACAGGACCTGGAGGTCCTATATTGATTGGTGTGAAGGTAGGTCCTTCTCTTGTCGAGAGTTCTCCATTCCTAGAATTCTGGAGTTTCTTCAACATGGTCTAGATCTGGGGCTCCAAATTAGTACCTTGAAGGGGCAGGTCTCTGCCCTGGCGGTGTTCTTCCAAAGGTCCTTTGCACTTCATCCTTTAGTCAGGACCTTTTTCCAAGGAGTTACGCATGTACGTCCGCCTAGGAAGCCCTTTGTTCCAGTTTGGGATTTGAACCTGGTTCTTTCTGCTCTTCAGGGTCCTCCGTTTGAGCCCTTGAATGAGGTTGCTTTGTCTTCTCTTACTCAAAAGGTGGCCTTTTTGGTGGCTATCACTTCGGTTAGGCGTGTTTCTGAGTTGGCAGCTTTATCCATTAAAGCTCCATACTTTGAGAGGCATCAGGACAAGGTTGCCTTTCGTTTCAAGCCGGATTTTCTTCCTAAGGTGGTCTCGGCTTTTCATCTATATCAGGACATTGTTCTGCCTTCTCTATGCCCTAATCCTAGCAACGACAAGGAAAGGGCGTTGCATTCCTTGGATGTAGTTCGTGTTGTGGAATATTATCTGGAGGTTACGTCTTCCTTTCGCAAGACGGACGCCTTTTTTGTGGTGCCCTCCGGGCCTAGGAAAGGTTTGGCTCCTGCCAAATCTTCCATTAGTAAATGGATTCGTCAGGCCATCATTGGGGCCTATTCTGCCAAGGGGAGGAGTCCCCCTTTTCGTGTTACTGCTCATTCTACTCGTGCAGTTGGTGCGTCCTGGGCTTTTCAGCACCAGGCTTCCGTTGAGCAAGTTTGTAAGGCCGCTACCTGGTCTTCTGTTCACACTTTTTCCAAGTTTTACAAGGTTGATGTTTGGGCGTCAGCGGATGCTGTTTTTGCCGCAAAGTTTTGCAAGCTGTAGTGGTTTGAAGTTGTGCATTGTTGCCTAGTTTTGGATCCCCGCCCTTGTTATGGACACTGCTATTGGATGTCCCACATGTTATGGATTCTTGAAGCGGGGTGTGTGACATACTTAGAATAATACCATTTTGTGAATACTCACCTTGTAAAATGGGTATTATAAGTATGTCACACACCCCGCTTCAACCCGCCCTTTCTGTATTCAGGATCCTCTATTTTGTGAACTTTGCGTGGTTGTGGTTTATATTTGCCTCTTCCTGGTCCCTTACCTTACTGCTTCTGTATACTGGGTGATGAGTGGGAGGTCCCAGGTATTTATGGATCAGGGAGGGGCTTTCTTTTGCTATCATCTCTGCAGGAACGCCCTCTTCAGGTTGATACTACCCACATGTTATGGATTCTTGAAGCGGGGTGTGTGACATACTTATAATACCCATTTTACAAGGTGAGTATTCACAAAATGGTATTTTTGTACTACGATACAAAAGGAAAACAAAAAAAAAACACAATAATCCTTATCTGCCAGCTCACAGACTCTATCCCACAGGGTTCTGCTGGCTTTTCTAGTTCAGTTTTAGCATTGTTAGCCCTGGTGCCAACAGCACGCATTCTGCCCCGCCTTGGAGCAAGTTCCTGCTGCTAGTCATAAGGAGCAGGCTACCTCACTGACAACAATATATATAAATAAATATAAAATGTATTTATAATTTAGCAAGGCAGGACCTCAATAAGGCCCGAGGCTGCATCTCAAAAACTGACGAAATAAAGAATATATACTGTGCGACACATCACCATTCTTCCTTCTGGGCTGTTCAAAATTACCAATGTATAATCTCAATTCTTAAAGGTAAATGGCATAGTGAGGTGTAAACATTAAAGTGGACCAACACCCTCGGGTAATCGGCCCGGGAATCTATAAGCCCGGGCCGATCACCTCCCTCCCCACGGGACATCCGAGATCGGGATGTCCCGCGGGGTGAAACCCCCCCAAACACCCCAAATCCGCCTACCTTGTCTTCGGCGGCGGCCGGCCGCCGCCGCCTCCCTCGCGCCCCTCTAGACGTGCGCGCGCCCGCGCGGGCACGTCAAGAGTGACGCGCGGGAGGCGGCGGCGGAGGAGCCGCTTGTCCGGTCCTGTCAGACCGCTTGTCCGTCCGCGCTGATTGGACGGCGCGGCCACGTGGGAGCGGGGAGAGGTGAGTTTTCCGGGTGTTTGGGGGGGTTTCACACAGCGGGGCACCCCGATCGGGGGTGCCCCACCGAAGTGGACCAAGACCCAGGATAGTCAAAATCCTGGGTGTTGGTCCACTTTAAAAAAAAGAATGGAATGGATGAAATGTTTGTACATATATTCATATCATATTTATATTGGTATTTAGATTTTTATTGTTTTATACATGCAATACAATATTTGTCTCTATACACAGGGCATTGAAAAAGCCCAAGACGAGCGAAACATGTCTGCCCTGCGCCCTGAAATAGGAGGAAAGGAACTAAACCTCAATGGTGAATTATATACAATGAAAAATAGAGTAACATAGAAACATACATAGAAGGTTGACAGCAGAAGGAGACCATACGGTCCATATAGTCTGCCCTTATGTGTATACTGTATGTTCTCTTTATCTTAGAGATTGTGAAGTAATTGAATAATAGTTTGTATTTAAGTAAATTTTATTGATGTAATCAATAAAATGTATGTGATTTTAATTTAATCAAAGGGGTGTGGTCATATGTTAAGGCTATAATAAATCCTCTCTGAGGTCCTAATCCTGGAATTCAGTATCGGTTTCAATAAGCCTACATATGAACCAATCAGAATAAATAGTGAGTGGGTACTCGCACAAGGACAGGCAAAAGCGGCACAAACCTAGGAGGTAATACACAATTAACCTCCATAAGTATACTACCTCACTGATTAGATCAGAAAAGGGATGAACCATACAAGCACCCAGAACTGATGTGCTAACAGCGGCGGATGGGCAGATGCAAGGATGAAGCTAATCAGAAGCGTGTTCTCAGCAGAAATAATAGCAACCGTACTGGCTCTGCTCGCAGGCCTACATGGGGGGGGGGGGGTCAAGCCTTTGGGCTGGCAGGTAAGTTTTTTTTTTTTTTTTTTTTTTTTTAACAAACATGCCCTTTAAAAAAAAAAAAAATGCAATCAACATACCAATACATAACCAGTCCCTGTGGTCCGCCACCACAGCCGAGTCCCTACATTTTTTATGCCCTCTGAACGCCACTGCAGTCAGCTGGTAACAGGTCAATCTGGAAAGTGTTGATTGTATGAAACTCAACAGCCAGCTCATTGGAGGAGCAGCTGGCTGAAGGGATAAGTATTGTACTTCTCTTTTTAAGTGGATGCTATGGTAACTAAATATGTAGTTGGATCAAGATCTAGATCTAGACCCTGCCTGCTTTAGACACTAAGAGGTTGGAACAGGCAGAGCCATTGTGAGAACTCTTAGTTTGGAGAAGGGTATATAACCCTCAGAAAATCCCCGACTTTTGGGACTTTGCACAAGGAAGTTAAGAGGGATATTGAATAAGAGTAGGTGCAGCATTGTCAGCTGCATGGAGGTTTAGGTTTGATATAAGCATAATAATCCAGCATACCGGGCTCGGGGTTCCTCAAATCGACTTTGCCTTCTCTTCAGCTCTTCATTTTCTCGTTTCAGTTTGTCCAACTCTTTTTTCAATTCCTCCCAGGGTGACGTATCAGCAGGCAGCACTGGGTTGGGCACTGAGGGCTGAGGAGCAGACAGAGGTCTACGGGTTTCAAAATGTGAGGGAGGAATTAGCCCAGATAGACCTGGAAATAAAAAGGAATTTAACATTGAAGAATATACCTGTAGCTATGACTTTGGGGGGAGGGCTTCCATCCAGTCCTGACTTCTAGGGGTGAAGGTAGGCAATTAAACCCCCCCCCCCCCCATTGCTGCTGTGGTCAGCAGACCTCCAGTCATTTGTTACTTCGTTCACTGCACAACAGACTGGGAGTGTGGGAAGCGTGCCACTGGAAGGTGCCAAGACAGATAAGCTGGTGTACTTCTCCACCTGCCCAACTCATTGACCCCCCCCCCCCCCCCAGGCAGCCCGTGAGCCACATATAGCTCCCAAGCTACCGGTTGGGGACATGTGTATTAGAAGATTGCTCCCAGCACTTACCGGCTGCTCTGGGGGTCAGGAATACAGGGGGTGGGTTTGTCTCTTTCTTCTCCATTACTCCGCACACAATGAGCTCACAGAGTAAGAATATGCTTGTAGCTAGAGTGAGAACAAAAACATCAGAACTGGATTTTAACAAAACAATACATGTAATAGTCACATATTGCACTTTTACTGTAAAACAAATAGGTGAAGTGCCCCTCTAATATTTTTCATGTCAAAGTAGAACTGAATACATTTTGGGCCACTGCATCCCCTACCCCGAGGCATACCAATTTGAGATATTTTCACTGGAAAGTGTGGCACCTCCCTTCCTCCACTTCAGCCATTCCTAAGTGCCTATGGCAGGTACGCATCATGAGCTAGCAGGAGTAGAGTATAGCAGGTATGCGGATGCAGCCTGAGCATGTACCGTGGGATTACCGGCAAGGTGAATATACCGGGCGAGTCCTGTGGGTACACACAGTGGGGCATCCCAGTTCAGTATGCCCCACAAGGAGAGAGACCAATCCCAGAGTCTTACAGACTCTAGGCCAGTGGTTGATTGTCTTTAAAGTGGACCAAAACCCACATTTCTGACTAGCAACCTCTGAATTGCTCCCCCTATGAAGAGTACTTTTTGCTCATTTTAACAGCTTTTGCTTCACTCTAACCCCAGATAATGGGGCCTGTTTTAGCTGTAATGCTCTGCCTCCTCTATTCATTGTCACTGTTTTGTGTGGCAATGATGTCATTGCCACACCTATGCAATGACTGGTCGCCTGTCATATTACAGAGATGGACAGCCAAAAAAAAAAAAACCATCAGTGTTCCAGGACTTGCTTTCGAAAAAGCAAAAATATCCATTTATAGTTCTACACCCCAAGAAGGGAATATCATCAGGGGCTTTGGCCGAATGCATTTTACAAATTCAGTGGGTTTTGGTCCCTCCCACTGGGGGCACCTCTCCTCAAGCCCATGGTGCAGACGTGGCCGCTCGTCCAATCGGCTGAAAAAGCTGAAAGTAATCCCCAGCCGCACTGAATGCCTTTCTCCCTTTGGCTGTGTGCAGTCACATGCAGCCATTCAGTTGCAACGGCTGTGTCTGCTCACAGCAGAGAGGGGAGGTGAGTGTTGGCAATACCAGCCACACATGCGCTGTGAGCATGGGGGAAAGGTAAGAATATTGGTCGCACCGGGGGGTTCACACAGCGGGGTATCCCAGTTCAGGATGCCCCGGGGGGGGGGGGGCAAGTGGCCGTTCCCTTTTCTCTTTGCTGAGCTCTGTGTGAAAACAAATTTGTATGCCGGGCATTAATACACACAGCAAACAGCACTGTTTGAACGAGAACCCAGGCATGCGCTGTGGTATCCCTGGAAAGCAGAGACAACGATCAAGGGCGGCTTCACACAGTGGGGCATCCCAAATCAAGCCCAACTCCACTGCAGCCTCAAACTACAAGACCTAAAACCAAAGATCCCTAAGTGATCACAGCTTTGAGATTTACCTTTCTATTTAGTTAGCTTAGGAAGTCTCTAATGGGGCAGTCTCCAAATGGCATACCAGGATTGGCTGCCACAAGTCACATGGGCCATGGTCACTCTCGATTTCATGGCTGCCGGCGGCCAATTGCAGGTGGGCATTTCAGTTGAAGATCGAAGTCAATATAAGGATTTCGAGGGATTGTGGGCGTCATTGCACAGGGGGGCTTTGATCCGCGGTTCACTCATCTCAGGCCCTCGGGTGATCAGAGCTCACTGCCATGAATATTCATGCCCAGCAATAGGTTCTGAATGGTACTAGAAGTCTTAAAGGAGCCACAGCACTCAAACCAGTTGGCTTGCTGACCAAGCCCTCTGTTTTTAACCATGTTTAGAGACAGATTGTAGGTTGGTCAGCAAGCCAACTGGTTTGAGTGCTGTGGCTCCTTTAAGACTTTTGTATCCTAATTGACCTGCTAACGTGCACCTCCCAGGTCAGTTATAAAATGGTCTGAGCGGCTACCACCCCTCCTTTGTTTCTTTTGAATTTGTGCAAGCGGATGGTGTGTGGGGTCTAGGCTGTGTATTGCAAGGTCTTTGACCCTTCCACCCCATGGCTTGCACTTGAGGTTTAGGGCAACCTCAGGTAAGCCTGCTCCCAATTTATCTATTGCATTGTATGTCCCAAATGGGGTTCTCAGAGATTAGAGTTGGGACTGCACCTCACAGGGGCACCTTAGCGCTGGTGGTGCAGCTTAAGCATACTTCTGCAGATGTGTGTGACCGAGTCCTCTGTTTTTAACGAAGTTTAGAGACAGATTGTAGGTTGGTCAGCAAGCTAACTGGTTTGAGTGCTGTGGCTCCTTTAAGACTTTTGTATCCTAATTGCCCTGCTAACATGCACCTCCCAGGTTAGTTATAAAATTGTCTGATCGGCTGCCACCCCTCCTTTGTTTCTTCTGAATGGTACTATTGCCAATCCACTCACTGCTTCCCTCTGCTGTACGCACCGGCCACCAGCCACTCAGATATGCTGGCGAGGGTGCGGGCATCAGATATAGAAGTGCCGGGGATACTGCTGGTAGCCTGAGTACGTGCTGTGTGAATAATTTCAGGAGGTCCCAGGGCCCACACAGAGTCTATAAAATACCATTTTGTGAATACTCACCTGTAAAATGGGTATTATAAGTATGTCACACACCCCACTTCAGACTTAATAATTACACTAGGGTTAACGCACCTCTAGGTGGCAGCATTGCAGAGAACTTCTCCAAAAACTTCAACAGGCCCCTCCCGGTCTATACATACCTGGTACCTCCCAAGAACCTCCCAGTATTAGAACAGCAGTAAGACAAGGTACCAGAACCAAACAATTTAACCCTCAACGTAAAGAACCAAACTTCACCAAATAGAGAGCCAGGATACCAAAAAGGGTGGGTGAAGTGGGGTGTGTGACATACTTATAATACCCATTTTACAGGTGAGTATTCACAAAATGGTATTATTCTAAGTATGTCACACACCCCACTTCAGACTTAATAATTACACTAGGGATATCCAACAGCAGTGTCCAGAAAAGGGTGGGTATCCTAACAGGCAATAACGCAGAAAAAAATTCAAACCACTGCAGCCTGCAAAACCTTGCGGCCAAAAACAGCATCAGCTGAAGCCCGCACATCAACATTATAGAACTTAGAAAAGGTATGAACAGAAGACCAAGTTGCAGCCTTACACACTTGTTCAACAGAAGCCTGGTGCTGAAAAGCCCAGGAAGCACCAACCGCACGAGTAGAATGAGCAATAACTCGGAAAGGAGGATCCTTCCCCTTGGCCGAATAAGCACCAATAATGGCCTGACGAATCCATTTACTAATGGAGGACTTGGCCGGAGCCAAACCCTTCCTAGGCCCACATGGCACAACGAAAAAGGCATCAGTCTTACGAAAAGAAGACGTCGCACGAAGATAGAACCTGACACAACGAACCACATCCAAGCAGTGCAAAGCACTCTCCTTGACATTCTTAGGCTTAGGACACAAAGAAGGAAGAACAATGTCCTGGTTAAGATGAAAAGCAGAAACCACTTTAGGGAGAAAATCTGACTTGTAACGAAAAACCACTTTGTCCTGATGATCCTCAAAATAAGGAGCCTGAATAGACAAAGCAGCCAGCTCTGAAACACGCCTAACCGAAGTAATGGCCACCAGAAAGGCAACCTTCTGAGTAAGAATGGACAAAGCAACATCCCGCAAAGGCTCAAAAGGAGGAGCCATAAGAGCAGAAAGAACCAAATTCAAATCCCAAACTGGGAGCAAAGGCTTCCTAGGAGGCCGCACATGCGAGACCCCCTGGAAAAAAGTCTTGACCAAGGAATGACTAGCAAAAGATTTCTGGAAAAAAAATTGACAAAGCAGAAACCTGCCCCTTCAAGGTACTCAACTGAAGACCAGAGTCCAGACCCGTCTGAAGGAACTCCAAAATCCTAGACACAGAAAAGACCCGGCAGGGCAAAGACCTAGCCTCACACCAATCAATATAAGATCTCCAATACCTGTAATAGATGGAAGAAGAAGATCTCTTCCTAGCACTAATAAGAGTCTGAATGACCGCATCCGAAAGACCCTCCTCCTTTAAGATGGAGGTTTCAGCAGCCAAGCCGTCAAAGCCAGCGTTTGTAAACTGGGGTAACAGATGACCCTGAGTGAGAAGATCTGGCCGAAGAGGCAGATCGAACTGATCTACGGCCAGACGGACGATGTCCGCGAACCACACCCGCCTTGGCCACCTTGGAGCCACGAGAATGTCCCTGCCTAGCATGGGAATCGGAGGAAACAGATAAAGAAACCCCAGGTCCCTCCAGCTCAGGGACATGGCATCCACCGCCAGAGCCAGAGGGTCCCGGGACAGGGACACAAAGGACGGAAGCTTGTGATTGTGACGAGAGGCAAACAGATCCACCTCCGGCGTCCCCCACCGGAGACAAAGTGACCGAAACACCTGGGGATGGAGAGACCACTCCCCCCGACGGGACGCACACCGGCTCAGAAAATCCGCCTCTGTGTTTTCCACACCCGGAATGTAAACTGCCGAGATGCAAGGGACATGAGTCTCCGCCCAGACCAAAATCAGAGACACTTCCCTGTGGGCACCCAGACTGCGAGTCCCTCCTTGGTGATTGATGTAAGCAACCGCCGTCTGATTGTCTGAGCGAACCTGAACCGGCAGACCTTGTAAATGATGCGTCAAGTGAGACAGAACCAACCTGATGGCTCGCAATTCCAGAACATTGATGGGCAAGTGGGCCTCCTGTGGGTCCCACTGCCCCTGAAACCGAAGATCCTTCCAATAACCTCCCCAGCCTGACAGACTGGCATCCGTGGTGACAGTTTCCCAAAGTGGAGTCAGAAACGACCTGCCCTTCAGAAGGTTGTCCGAGACCAACCACCACAGAAGGGACTGCCGAACCCGAGGGGACAACCGGAAGGACCGATCCAAAGACCCCGGACACCGGTTCCAAGACGCCAAAAGATGAAGTTGAAGAGTCCTCGTATGAAACTGAGCAAAGGGAACTGCCTCGAACGAGGCCACCATCAACCCCACCAGTCTCAACCCCAGACGAATGGACGGATGAGGATGGGAGAGGAGCAGCCGGGCCAATTCCTGAATCATCAGAACCTTGGCCTGAGGAAGAAACACTCTGTGCTGGCAGGAGTCCAGCGACATCCCCAGAAAGGTCACCACCCTGGCCGGAACCAGCGAGGACTTGGGGTAATTGATCACCCAGCCGAACCTCTCCAACATGGACCCCACCGTGCTGGTGTCCCCTTCTGCCTGACTGAAGGAAGGAGCCATGATGAGAAGATCGTCCAGGTAAGGCACAATGCGAATCCCCTGAGCTCTGAGCAGGGCCATCACCCCCGCCAACACCTTGGTGAACACTCTCGGAGCAGAGGTGAGACCGAATGGAAGAGCCACAAACTGAAAATGCCGATCCCCCACCACGAAACGGAGGAACCGCTGATGAGCAGGAAAAATCGGCACGTGCAGGTATGCATCCTTGATGTCTATGGACGTCATAAAGTCCCCCTGCCGAAGCGAACCGATCGCCGACCGCAGGGTCTCCATGCGAAACTTCCGAGGACGAATAAACCTGTTGAGAAACTTCAAATCCAGAATAGGACGGAAGGACCCGTCCTTTTTGGGGACCGTGAAGAGATTGGAATAAAACCCGCGTCCCACCTCTGAAAGAGGAACCGGGCAAATGACGGCCAAATCCAGAAGATTCCTTACTGCCGCCAGGAGCCCCTGCGCGGCCAAAGGATCCAAAGACACCCGAGACCTGAAGAACCTTGGAGGAGGAAGGGACTCGAACTCCAACTTGTAACCGGCCGAAACCACCTCCCGGATCCATCTGTCCGGGACCTCCTGGTCCCACACCCGGGAGAAAAGTTGCAACCGTCCCCCCACCCGAACGGGTGAGGGCGCCCCCTCATTGCTGGATGGGCTTGGCAGCCGGCTTGGGCTTGGCACCCCAGACGCGGGTGGGACGGCCACGGCCTCTGCCCCTATTCCAACTGCCGCCCCTGGGGGCCGAGGAGCCCGCACCTCTACCGGCGCCAACTCCCCGAAAGGACGGATTGAACGAGACCATCCCCCGAAAGGAACGACAAAATTTCTTGCGCTGAGGTAACTTACCTCCCTTGGCAACAGAGTCCAGCTTCTCACCAAAAAGCCTCAAACCCAGAAAGGGCAGAGCCGTGAGCGATCTTTTAGAGTTAAAAATCGGCCGTCCACTGTCTCAACCACACACAGCGCCGGATAGCCACCAGCAAGGCAGTAGCCCTGCCACACATCAGCATGGCATCCTCCTGAGCGGCCAGGATAAAGGACAAAAAAGCATCACAGCGCTTAAGCCCAAGGGACTCATCACTGGTGGGCTCGAGATCCACCCCCAAGTCCCTGACAATAGACCTGACAGCAAAAGTCAAAAGAGCCGAAGCACAGACAGGCCTTAACACTGAACCCGCACATACAAAACCATGACGGGCAAGCTGATCAACCCGGCGATCCTCACCGTCCCTGAGCGAAGTCGTGTCAGGGGAATGCACGACCGCCGTGTTGGACAGTCCCAAGACCGGAGTATCTACCTCAGGGGGGACAGACCAACGCTTCATCAAGTCCGCCGGAAAGGGATACTTCCTATCCCAGCTAGACGGCACACCAACAAGACGTGTAGGTTGCTCCCATTGCTTGAAGACAATTTCTTCAAAATGCTGTTGGCTGGGAAATTCCAGACGCTGCTTGGACACACCAAAAAGCTGACCCTTGGGCCTGGGAGCAACCACCGGAGGCTCCAAATCCAAAACCTCAAACATCTGGCTCAAAATGGTAGAGGAATCGAGAGGGAGGCCATCATCCTGATCTCCCTCAGAACCCAGCAACTGCTGAACATCAGAATCTTCATCCTCAATGAGCTCACCTTCTTCACGGGGACGATCCGACCAATCCAGATCTCCCACAACTTCCTCATCTGAATCCGGCGGAGGCGGAGACAGATGCTTCCGCTTAGCTGAAGCCTTCTGAGCGGCTATAGCAGAAAACCGCTTCTCAAGGCTGGTCAAACGGGCACATACCTCAGCCTGCGAATCCCCGCCCAGGACAACGTCACACGGGGTTCGGAATAAGCGAGGGGGAGAGGGAGATGGCGCGGCTGACGAAGTGCTAGGCACCGGAGTACTGGACTGCCGTGCAATGTTCTGCTGTGCACAAGGGATACACAAGATGACATCATCTCCCTGGAGCGGAGCCCCACAACCCCCGCACACCTTGGATTGTCCCGAAGAACTATTCCCGGTATCTGTGGCAACCTCCATGTGGTGAAATTATGGTATTTGCAGAACCCAGGGATTTATGCGGTACGCGACCCGGGATGCCCCTTAATAACCTAACACTTGTCTAAGGACAGTCACAAGATCCTGACCCAGGGGAATAGCATAAGACCCTTATAAAAATACAAATAAGTGTATATATATATATAAATATATTGCAATGACAAAAAACACCCCCCACGAGCCAGGTATATATGACCGGGAGAGCCCTGCCAGACGGGATCCCAGGATCTGAAAAACACAAAGGGAGAGAGAGACAGGCGTCAATCAGCACCATGCCAAAAAACACCGCATAATATACAAAACCCCCCTTACACCACCCCCCCCCCCTCATTAACCAGAGCCACGGAAATGGTTAATGCCAACCAGCACCATCAAGCTGCGCCGGGGCGAGGAGGGAGGCAAGGGAGAAGGAAGGATCCGAGGGGTCACTGACATCGCCTAAGAACAGCCTACCTGGAGAGAAGAGGAACCGCGCAGCCAGCAGAAGATGGCGGCCAGCACACCGAGGACAGAGCAAGAGAGAAGCTCCGGGAGTGCGGGAGCCGAGAAGGCCCTGCCCCCCAGGCCGTCCAATCCGTGCGCGGCACGCGCGACCCCGCCCCCAGGCAGCGTCAGCGTCTGCCTGCGGGGACCGCAATCAGACCTCGATCACGGGGCCGGCGGCGCCACCCGCCGGCTCCCGGAGTACAGCGCCGGAGTAACGCAGACCCACACACTGATCAAGAGTCTCCCCTGAGCAGCCGGGCAAGCAGGCTACAGGCGCCGAATACGGCGCCCAGCCACCAGCGGGACCGCGGCGCAGCACGCCGCGAGGCCCCGCCCCCCCCGGCTCCTGAGGGGAGAAACACACACACACAGCCATGGGAACAGACAATGAAATCACAAGTAAAATCACAAAGGGAAAGCGCAGCAGCACACTCACACAGCATGTGCATAGTAAAAGCATGACACTGTCCCCAGCGCGTCCCACACCCCGGAAGAGACACAACACCCCAGGGCAAGGACAACCTGACCACTAACTCCTATAAAAAAAAGGGGCATCCCACATCCGGATCACCACTCCGGGAATCCCGCTATGCCCCGCAATGAAGGGTCGAGCGGAGGAGCTAATCTCCTAGGCACCAATGGTGCCGGCTACCTTATTGCCCGGCCTACAGCCAAAGCTGGGAGGCTGCCATTACACAGAACACATTCAAACAAAGCCGGGCAGAAATAGACCACGGGGGGGGGGGGGGGGCGGGGGGATACCCCGGCTACCTGCAAGCAGGAGACTTCTTTCTTCTGTCTTGTCGCCACCTTGCAGAGAACAACACTGGGGGTTCTTGGGAGGTACCAGGTATGTATAGACCGGGAGGGGCCTGTTGAAGTTTTTGGAGAAGTTCTCTGCAATGCTGCCACCTAGAGGTGCGTTAACCCTAGTGTAATTATTAAGTCTGAAGTGGGGTGTGTGACATACTTAGAATAGCTCTAAGCACAGGGGTGTCCCTATTTGTAGGATGCCTTGCTATACTCTTAGATCAGACACGTACCCAACCATTTCTGAAAGGATAGCACGGGTCCGCTTTGACTAGAAAGAAAATGCTGAATAGAATGCGAGTCGATATTTGGCTGGCAGTCCGTACATGTGCCGTGAGATAGCTGGAAGTGTGAAATCATGAGCAGTCTAAGGAATTTCCCACTGGGCATAAGAAACAAAATCCCAGGTTTGTTCCTCTTTAATATTCATCCTTCCATTTGCCTGCGCAACACGAATTGCATCACCACCAAGCCAACGCTGGATTCTTGCACGCCCCCTTCCTGACAGCAACCAATCCAGTAGCACAGACTTGACTAATCCAAACCGACTTTGGGCTTCCAGGTCATGTTTAACTCTAATAAAAGAGTAACCGAAAGCCCTAAAACTTTAGAATGAATGACCCAGTGAATAGAATTATTCACTGGGTCCCCCACTGCTCTTCCACTGGAGGCCAAGCAATGGAAAGCTGAGAATCCTGCCCATTGTCAGGCTTCCTATTATTCTTTGCACTGAGGGGCATCCCTGTTTGAGGTGGGTGGGTGATGTAGGTGGACTTTCAATAATTTTTTTAACTGTCGCTCTGCTTTAAAGGAGGAACTTCGAAGGCCCTGGAGTCAAAAAGATTCCAGGGGTATCCAAGTTCCACTCCTTGGGGCATTTCAAATATGGATACCCCGCTGTGTAACCCCCCCCCCTCCCCCTCACAAAGCCCTGTTACACTCACTTTGTCCCGGACCCGGGTTTCGGTCCTTCCCACTGGAGCACCCCGCTGTGTAAAATCCCCCAGAACTCTGGGCACCATAACTGATCAAATCTAGTTTTAATTCAATTTGATTATATATATATTTTAGGTCAGCTCCTTGAAAATACAAGCGAGTGTATATGTATAGCTCGTCTCATCTTACATGCAGACCAGCGAGGAGAAATGAACAGTTGTCCATTTCAATTACAAGTATAGGCTGATGTCATGTATGCATTTGGTTACATATGCTGTTGTACGTAGTTTAAGACTCGCTCAGTGATTGGCTCCAACCAGACTATGTCCTTAAACCAGACCTTCCGCATCATTTAATGAAAAGCCCAAACCCTTACAAAACTATTCCCCAGCACCTAAAATTAATACATTTTATGTTTTTAGTCGCTTACTTATTATTCTTTCCCCCACTGGGCTGCAACACTGTTCAGGGCTCTAGGATACGGACGCCGTCATCTTCACTCAGAAGCATCAAACATACTCAGGAGGAGAGCGGGATAATGTGCAAGGGGTGGGGTTATAGCTGTGCTTTGCACAGACAGAGCAGAGCTGGGGTCAGGGAAAGGGCAGCAATCCCAGAATGCAGAGCGACAGTCAGAAGACACTTCCTCTTTGCAGGCTGCCTGATGGTCCATGAGCCACCATCTTGGATGTTTAAAGACTCATAACATGCAGTAAATGCAGGTAGGATGATTTTTAATGTGATCAATTTGTATGTATAGGGTGTGAGAAACATATCTGATAGGCTCTTATTCAGGGTGAAGGTCCGCTTTAAATGTTTTCTCTGTTAAACTATAAAAATAAAAAGTTCCAAGGCCAAAAGGAGGACAGAGGACGATATGGCCTAGAAGGATAAGAAAGCATGTCTGTGTGTTCTTCTTCTGACAGTCAATTTCCCCCGACACTAGTGTGATTATCAAACAGGAAGTTCATCTAACGATGCTGAAGTTGGTTTCTTATTCGCCAGCTTCTTATTCGGGCTGAAGTTGGTTTCTTATTCGCCAGTTTCTTATTTGTGTTTATGCTTATTTCCCGCCTTCCTTGAGTGGAAAATGTCTATGAATGATGCCAGCTATTCTATACAGAGTTCTGACCAATATTGCATTAAAACTGGCACAAATCCTGAACTAGCTGGCACAAAATGGGCATCTAAATGGGCAATAAAGAATGTGATTTTAAAGTGGACCAACACCCAGGATTTTGACTATCCTAGGTCTTGGTCCACTTCGGTGGGGCACCCCCGATCGGGGTGCCCCGCTGTGTGAAACCCCCCGAACCCCCCGAAAAACTCACCTCTCCCAGCGCCGACGTACAAGGGGAGAACTGGAACGTCTAAGCGGCGGCGGCCGCCGCCGCCTCCCCCCTCGCGTCACTTTTGACGCGCGCGCCCCCGCGCCGGCCATTCGCAGACGGCCGGCGCGGAGGCGCGCACGCCTACAGGGGCGCGAGGGTGGCGGCGGCGGCCGGCCGCCGCCGAAGATAAGGTAGGTGAGTTGGGGTGTTTGGGGGGGGTTTCACCCCGCGGGACATCCCGATCTCGGATGTCCCGCGGGGTGGGGGGTGATCGGCCCGGGAATCTTATAGATTCCCGGGCCGATCACCCGTGGGTGTTGGTCCACTTTAAATTCTAAAATGGCTTTGGCCCACTGATGTCCCGGTGCCACCTGACAGAGGGGCATACAGTTGAGTTCAGCCTGGCCCAAAGTTGTTCTGGCCGTGAAACTGGCATTAAAGTGGCCACAATGGCTCTTTTCAAAGGAGCAAATAAGTAACAGCTGTTTTCAAGGGGTTAAATGGCTTTGGGCCACTGATGTCCCGGTGCCACCTGACAGAGGGGGACCCTCTGCATGGCATACAGTTGATTTCAGCCTGGCCCAACTGTATGCCATGCAGGGGGTCCCCCTCTGTCAGTTGGCACTGTCTCATCAGTGGCTCAAAGCCATTTAACCCCTTGAAAACAGCTGTTACTTATTTGCCCCATTGAAAAGAGCCATTCTGCCCACTTTAATGCCAGTTTTATAGCCAGAACAACTTTGGGCCAGGCTGTACTCAACTGTATGCTATGCAGGGGGTCCCCCTCTGTCAGTTGGCACCATGACATCAGTGGCCCAAAGCCATTTTAGAATTTAAAATCACATTCTTTATTGCCCATTTAGATGCCCATTTTGTGCCAGCTAGTTCAGGATTTGTGCCAGTTTTAATGCAATATTGGTCAGAACTCTGTATAGAATAGCTGGCATCATTCATGGACATTTTCCACTCAAGGAAGGCGAAAAATAAGTATAAGCACAAATAAGAAACTGGCGAATAAGAAACCAACTTCAGCATCGTGTTCATCTAACAGATACACTCCGAGTGTCAATGGCACATACTCCAAGTTCCTGTTATCAGTTGCCAATCAAGTAATGTTCCCAGACGAACTCAAAAGCTAAAATACTGTTTATAAAGAGTTAACAAAAGAAACCCTCTCAAATGTATATATATATATATATAGCGCCCACATCCTCAGTGGCGCTGTATAAACCTTCTCCTAGAAGTATTAAAATTATGCTCTTACCTGCCACCTTCCCTCATGTCTCCATACACACACTGCCCTGTCTATTCCCCTCCTCTAGTGACACAAGGGCGGGCTCCTGGCCCGGGAACACCACCCGCCATGACAGGACTCCCTTTCCTTAGCAACCAAATTCTTCCCGGGCAACGCGCGCTTTAACTTAAAATCTTGTCCGTGTAAATAAAGTTTATTGAATCAACGTGTCAGCAGAATCTTGCTCGCTGGCCTGAGCGTAGAGGCGGTCCAATCGGAGGTCCAGAAACTGATCTGTCCAATCACCGCTAGGAGGAATGATTGAGGCATAACACCGCCCTAAAGGGGCGGGGCTGTGGAATGGGCGCTGTTTTATCGGCCAATCACAATCTAGCAGGCGTGCCAAGCGCCGTCTAGTGAACAGCTGAACTTAGAGTAGGGGCGTGGATAGTATCGATGGGCGTGGCCCAACACAGGAAAGCGCGCCAAATTTCAAAGGCGCGCTTCCTTCCTCCTGATTTCCCGCCGATCTCCCCGGCGCGGGTGAACACAGCTATCAGCGGCGGCTCCGGGACCGCAGTGACGTCACAGCGGGTATTCCCTCACCCGGGCCTCATAGGTGGGGGCAAACTGACGCGAGGGGTTTCCCTTGAGTTTAATGAAAGGGGGAAGTCATTAGCTCGCAGCTGTTAGACTAATAAGCTACCGTGACGTCATCATAATTAGACGTTATCTTTTAATTAATTGGGGGAGAACTAGAGCCAGTGTCAAAGGTCATGTCGGGTTATTGAAGGTCACAGAGTGGCCTGGGCATTACCAAGGGCATAGTTTAAAGGAGGGGTCTGGGGGGGAATTTATTGGGGGTTATACTAAGAGTGGGGCCATTGGGGTGTGACCATGGTGGGGTCAGAGGTCTCCCTGTCCCAGGTGCAGCCCTGCTTCCAGCTGTTACGGATGGGATCGGCTTTGGGGCCCGTCTCTGGCTCGCAAGGTGCCCCATCCCAAGACCTGTACACGTTCCTGCCCGACTCTGCCCGCTGTGTCTACCGCCTGGGAGGCCGCCATGACCTGTGTGACATTCCCCTGCCGGGCAAAGCCCGCGTCCAGGCCGAGCTTCACGCCGAACGAGAGCCAAGCGGAAACTGGCGGGTCAACCTGGAGAGCTGCACCCACACTGGTGACTATCTGCTCGTCTGTATGTCTGTCTGCTGTCCTCTTCCTCTTGTCTGACTCTATAGACAGGGCTACCAACCCCTGCTGTGTGGCTCATGGGATTGCTGAGGTTACTTAAAGTGTTCTAAACCTAGAGGCAAGAGTTTTACGTGATGGGGCATCCCAAATCAGGATGCTCTAGGTCAGACCTGGGCATTGATTGTCTCTGACCGAACCAGGCTGAGCTGGCTAGTGGAGTCCCTTCCCTCTTCGCAGCGGGTTGGCACCTCCTGCACTGTACACAGGGGATCAATTAAGTAGCAGCCAATTGGCCGCTCGGCTCGTCGGGTCTGGCGCATTCTTCCATCCGCTGCGAAGAGGGACGGATGGGCGCCTAACAGTGAAGAGCCCAACCATGGGAGGAGAAGGAGGTAGGCTCCAGCACCATCTTGCCTGGGTGGGGGCAGGACTCATAAGTGCCCTGACTGGAAGCCATCCTCAGGCTGCTGCTAAGCTTAAAGTGGACCAAAACCCAGGATTTTGACTATCCTAGGTTTTGGTCCATATCTCCTTGGGCACCCCGATCGGGGGTGCCCCACTATGTGAAACACCCCAGATTGCCTGGTTCTACCACGCATGCATGGGCACTCGTCCAATCAGCACGCTCGGAGCCGCTGAGCTCTGCACATCTTAGCTCAGCGGCTCTGAGCGCACTGGCGGCCGCATCTCGCGCCTCCCTCTAACAGGGAGCGCGGCCGTGGTATGCGCCATTGACCGGTATTCAGGTAAGTGTAGCGGGCATCCCAATTTTGGATGCCCCACTGGGAGGGAATGGATCGACCTGGGAATCTTATAGATTCCTGGGCCAATCCAGCAGGGTTTTGGTCTACTTTAAATGGAAGGAGCGGAAAGGAAGTGGGGCTGCATTTGCTCTGCCCAGTGTGGTGGAAGAGTGAGCTGCTGACATCTGTGGGGCGATATCCCCCCTTTTCATTTTGTTTACCATTGATTTGGGAAATTTTATTTAATAAATTACATTTTTTTTTGTAAGACAACCTCACTTTTTTGTTTACCTATAACATATACTCATACCAGAAATACAATTAATATTATGCAGAATTGAGTTCAGCCTTTTGGCCCGGCCCTCCACAATATTTTTAGTTTCTCATGTGGCCCCATGGAAAAAACAGTTGCCCACCCCTGCTCTAGGTGTAGGGAATTGGACAGCCCTGGAGACTTTTACTTGGCTTCACAAGGTTTTGGTCCACTCTGCCCCTCAGGATGGTGTTGGACTGCTGCTGGGGAGGGGGTAAATCGTTATCAGGAAGCCCAATCCAAAACCAGAATCCTGAAAATTGACCTCCTATAGGGCCGAATCCATTAGTGACCACTCCCGGGCCCACATGACTGCCAGGAACAGCAATTGGTTCCCAGAGGTCACCTTTTTTTTTTCACCAATCCTGCAGTGTGGGATCACCTCAAGGATGAACAATCTGGAATTGTTTGGCCCTAGTCTAAAAAGCCGATGCCCAAATCGAATTGGCCACAGTGTGTAATCCACCTGGATTGCTGTGTATTCTCACCAGTGATCCTACGGCATGCCATGCCTCCCCTTGCTTACCTTCGGCTGCTGCATTTTTGAATGGCGTCGGAGCAGTCAACAGCTCGTGCTCCATTCATCTTTACTAAGTTGCTCTGGCATCAGTGAAGCTCAATGGAGCACGATGTGGTACTTGGAGGATAGTCCATGCATGCGCTGTGGGTTTGCCAGAGTGGTGAGTTTTTACGGTTATGCACAATGACATTAGTGTCCCGAAAATTTTTGGGTTGCATGTGGCTCATGACCATCTTTCCCTAATGGAAGATGCTCTTTTAAGCGGACCAAAACCCTAAAATAAAAAAACCAATACACACACGTTCGCAGCTTTCAAACCCTGCGGGGGGTTTGCATAAAGCATCCAGGAGGATTGTGGCATTGTCCTCCTCCTGGGTGTAGCAACATGGTGGAGGATTCCCAGAGTGGCTGGATGGGTAAGTAAATAGCTGATTGATAGGCATGCAAACTGCTGCATGCTCGTCAATGAATACTGGTGTTTTCAGCCCACTTTAAAGGGCCACTCCAGCCCATTCCTACAAAATAAAAATAACCCCTTCCAAATAGCAGTTGAGCTCATTTAATAAAAGAAAACTGGGGAATATAGAGTCTGATAGTTTGTGGAAGTCCAGTCTGACTTTAACTGCCCTGGTGCTGAGGCAGGACAAGGGGGAGGGGGGTACAAAAAAAACAGCTTTACTGTGTGGGTGGCATCCTGATTGTCAGTGCTTTAACACCCAGTAAAAACTAAAATCTTACCTTTCAAATTGTTCCCCTGGTAAAACCGAGCCCCACCATTGGCTGCCTTGATTGCCGTTGTCTGCATACCCAAGGGAAACCTGAAAACCACATGACAGCAGTGGCCAATCGCGGGACTCGGGGATAGTTTGAAAGGTCCGTTTTTTTAATGACATGGGGGAACAATAGGCCGCAGCAGCCATCAACACCTGTTGGATGTGCCTACCGTGTGTGCTGTGGCTTCCTTTTCTCATTATTTTGGAGACCCAAGCTGAACTAGAACTCTACTTTGTGTCCCTTGGGGCCTTCCTGTCTCAGCTAAATGTGGGAGCATTAAAAATACTTTAACACTGTCCAGCATCCCACCTGACTAAGATGTCTGCTTTTTGTCCTTGGGGACAGCCATGGAGAAAAGCTCCCCCCCTGGACAGGAGACACAAATTGGCTCAGGTTTAAAAGCCCAGTCCTCATGTGTTTTCTATCCAGTAAACCTCTGGGACTAGAACTTCCTCAGGTTTATTTTCTTTTTCACTGCCAGGAGTCCCTGGGGTGTCACTTTAGGAGGACAGTGTTTCTGCCTCCCAAGGGGTCAGCTGGAGCACCTTATCCCTTGCCTTGCGCCCTGCCTTGTTATGCTTATATTCGAAGTATGTCACACACCCCGCTTCAAGACATTAATTCTTACACTTGGGTTACTCCACCAGCAGGTGGCGACGTTACAGAGAAGTCTAGAAAAACCGAGCCCCTCCTGGTCTATACATACCTGGGACCTCCCACTTATTCCCCAGTGTTCTTCTCTGCAAGATGGCGACAAGACAGAAGAAAGAAGTCTCCTGTTTTCTGCCGCCTGTCCGGCGGTGCGGGCGCCTGTGTGCTTGGCGCCCGCAGTGTCAGTGTCCTTGGAGGTGGAGGGGGGCGGGGCCGCGTCGTTTCGCGGCCCGCGCTTTTGCTGCGTGTTGCTGGGCCCGCCCCTCGTCTCTCTTCTATGCTCCTTGTGTGGCCGCCATTACGCGTCGCGGCGTTTAAGGTAGGCCGGCTCTTTCCTGTCTTTTTAAGGTGGTCCTCGGCTGGGGCATCTTTTGGGTTCAGGTCCCCCTCCGTGGGGGTTATAATGGGTGCTGTCAGCCTTCATTTGCTGGGTGCCTTATTGGGGCATTCCTGGCCTCCCACCTTGTTTTTGTATATTTTATGCATTTCTATATATATATACATTAGTTTTGATTAGTAGCTGGAGTGACTGTTGTCTCTTTTTGTTTTCAGATCCTGGGATCCCACGCTGCAGGGCTCTCCCGGTCTTAGATACCTGGTTTGTCGGGGTTGTCCTTTACTTTCCCTTTATTGGTGATTGCAAATTTCCCCACTTCAGGGCCTTAATAAAATTAAAATAAAAAAGGGGCATCCCGGGTCGCTTACTGCGTAAATCCCTGGGTTATTGCGAATACCATAAATTCACCATATGGAGGCTACCAAAGATTCTGGAAACGGCCCTTCGGGGCAGTCTAGGCTGTGTGGGGCTCCGCTCCCGGGGGATGATGTTATTTTATGCATTTCATGTGCGCAGCGGAACATTGAGCTCCAGTCCGGCACCCAGGTGTCTGGCTCTTCACCGCCTGTGCCATCTCCTTCTCCTCCTCGCCTGTTCCGGACCCCGTGTGACGTTGTCATGGGTGGGGATTCGCAATCCGAGGTATGTTCCCGTCTGGCTAATCTCGAGAAAATTTTTTCCGCTATGGTTGCTCAGAGGGCTCCGGCTAAGCGGAAATACTTGTCCCCGCCTCCACCGGACTCAGATACTGAGGTTGTTGAGGCATTGGATTGGGTCAGATTGCCCCTTGGTTGAAGAGGGGGAGCTTATTGAGGAATTGGACGATCCTGAGGTCCAGCAGCTCTTTGGTGCTGAGGGTGACCAGGCCATGGGGACTGCTTCGGACACCCCTTCCATATTGGCTCATATATGTTTGAGGTTTTGGATTTGGATCCTCCCGAGGCGGTTCCTCCGCCAAAGGGTGAGTTGTTTGAGGTGACCAAGCCATGTTTGGAGTTTCCTAGCCAGCAACATTTTGAGAATATTGTCCTTAAGGAATGGGAGCAACCTACGCGTCTCGTTGGTGTGCCGCCTAGTTTGGGATAGGAAGTATCCTTTTCTGGCGGACTTGGTCTGTTCCTCCCGAGGTTGATGCTCCGGTTCTGGGGCTATCTCATGTGGCGGTTGTGCATTCGCCTGACACGACTAATCTTAAGGACGGCGAGGATTGCCGGATTGACCAGCTGGCTCGCCATGGTTTTATCTGTGCGGGTTCGGTTTTGAGACCTGTTTGTGCTTCGGCACTCTTATTGTTGGCGGTCAGGTCCATTGTCAGGGATTTATGTGTGGATCTTGATCCTACTTGTGATGATTTTCTTGCCCTCAAGCGTTGCGAGTCCTTCGTTTCGTTTGTCCTGGCCGCTCAGGATGATGCCATGTTGATGTGTGGCAGGGCTACGGCTCTGTTGGTAGCTATCCGGCGGTCTGTGTGGTTGCGGCAATGGACTGTTGGTTTTTAATTCCATAAGGTCGCTTACAGCTCTTCCCTTTTTGAGTCTGCGCCTGTTTGGTGAGAAATTAGATTCGGTTGCAAGGGAGGTAAGTTACCTCAGCGCAAGAATAATTCGTCGTTTCTTTCGGGGGGGCGACCTCTTTCAATCCTTCCTTTCAGGGAGCCCGAGCTGGCAGAAGCGCGGGCTTCATAGACATCAAGGATGCCTATTTTCATATTCATATATTCCGGCTCACCAAAGGTTTCTTCGCTTCGTGGTGGAAGATCGGCATTTTCAATTTGTGGCTCTTCCGTTCGGCCTTACCTCGGATCCAAGAGTGTTCACCAAGGTGTTGGCGGGCGTGATAGCCCTTCTCAGAGCTCAGGGGATTCGCATTGTGCCCTGTCTGGACGATCTTCTCATCGTGGCTTCTTCTTTCAGTCAAGTGGAGGTGGACACCAGGACTATGGTATCCACTCTGGAGAGGTTCGGCTGGGTGATCAACTACCCCAAGTCCTCTCTCGTTCCGGCCAGGGTGGTGCCCTTTTTGGGGGATGACCTTGGATTATTGCCAACACAGAGTTGTTTGGCCTCTGGCCAAAGTTCTCTTGGTTCAGGAATTGGCGCAGCTTCTTCTTTCCAATCCTTGCCCGTCCATCCGGCTAGGGATGAGACTGGTGGGGTTGATGGTAGCTTCCTTTGAGGCAGTTCCCTTCGTTCAGTTTCACACGAGGATGCTTCGGTTTCATCTGTCGGTGTCTTGGGATCGGCGATCACGGTCGTTGGATCGGTCTTTCCGGATGTCCTCCCGGGTTCGGCAGTCTCTTCTGTGGTGGATGGTCTCGGACATTCTCTTGAGGGGCAGGTCCTTTCTGTTGCCTCTTTAGGAAACTGTCACCACGGACGCCAGTTTGTCTGGATGGTGAGTTTTCTGGAAGGACTTTCGGTTCCGGGGGAGGTGGGGGTCCTCTGGAGGCCCACTTGGCTCTCAACTCCAGAATGTTGATGGGCATCAGGTTGGTTCTGTCTCACTTGGCACAACATTTGCAGGACTTGCCGGTTCAGGTTTGGTTGGACGATCGGTTGACGGTTGCTTACATCAATCGCCTGGGAGGGACTCGCAGTCTGGGTGCCCTCAGAGAGGTGTCTCTGATTCTAGCCTGGGCGGAGACTCATGTCCCTTGCATCTCGGCAGTGTACATTCCAGGATTGGAATACTCGGACGCGGCCTTCTTGAGCAGGTGCTCTTTCCGCCGGGGGGAATGGTCTTTCCACCCTCAGGTTTTTCGGTCTTTTTGTCTCTGGTGGGGGTCGCTGGAGTTTGCTTCTCGTCACAATTACAAGCTTCCGACATTCGTGTCTCTCGCTCAGGATCCTCTGGTTCTGGTGGTGGATGCCATGTCCCTGAGCTGGGGGCACCTGGGTTTCCTTTCTCTGTTTCCTCCGATCCCCATGCTAGGCAAGGTGTTGCGAAAGCTGGCCCTGGACGGGGTTCCCGCCATTCTCATGGCCCCAAGGTGGCCAAGGAGGGTGTGGTTCGCAGACATCGTTTGTCTGGCGGTGGATCAGTTCGATCTGCTTCTTCGGCTGGATCTTATCACACAGGGTCAACTGCGTTGCCCCAATTTATCAATGCTGGCTGTGACGGCCTGGCTGCTGAAACCTCCATCTTAGGGGAGGAGGGTTTTTCGGATCTGTTATTCAGACTTTTATTAGTGCCGGGAAGAGGTCCTCTTCTTCCATCTATTATAGGATTTGGAGATCTTATATTGTTTGGAGTGAGGCTAGATCTTTGCCCTGTCGGGTCTTTTCTGTTTTCAGGTTTTTGGAATTTCCTCAATCAGGGCTGGACTCTGGTCTTCAGCTGAGTATCTTAAAGGGGCAGGTTGCTGCCTTGTCTGTCTTTTTTCAAAATTCCTTTGCGTTTCCTCCTTTGGTGAAGACTTTCTTCCAGGGGTCTCGCATTTGCGGCCTCCTAGGAAGCCTTTGCTCCCTGTTTGGGGTTTGAATTTGGTTATCTCTGCTCTTCAGGCTTCTCCTTTGAGCCTTTGCAGGTTATTGCTCTTTCTACTCTGACTCAGAAGGTTGCCTTGTTGGTGACCATCACTTCAGTTCGGCGTGTCTCAGAGTTGGCAGCCTGGTCGATTCAGGCTCCTTACTTTGAGAGACATCAGGTCAAAGTTGTTTTCCGCTTCAAACCGGACTTTCTTTCCAAGGTGGTCTCTGCTTTTCATCTTAACCAGGACATTGTTCTTCCTTCCTTGTGTTCTAAGCCTAGGAATGTCAAGGAGAGGGTTTGCACTGTTTGGATGTGGTACGCTGGGTGACGTACTGTTTGTTTACTACTTCTCCTTTTCGTAAGACTGATGTCTTTTTCGTGGTGCCCTGTTGGGCCTAGGAAGCGTTTTGGCTCCCGCTAAGTCTTCCATTAGCAAATGGATTCGTCAGGTGGTTGTGGGGCCTACTCTGCCAAGGGGAAGGTTTCCCCTTTTTCGTATCGCTGCTCATTCTACTCGTGCTGTTGGGCCTTTCAGCACCAGGTTTCTGTTGAACAAGTTTGTAAGGCTGCTACTTGGTCTTCTGTTCACACCTTTGCCAAGTTTTTACAAGGTTGATGTGCGGGCTTCAGCAGATGCTGTGTTTGGCCGCAAGGTTCGGCAAGATGCAGTGGTTTGAGTTTTGCATTATGGCTTTGTTGGATACCCGCCCTTTGTGGACACTGCTTTTGGATGTCCCAAGTGTAAGAATTAATGTCTTGAAGCGGGGTGTGTGACATACTTAGAATAATACCATTTTGTGAATACTCGCCTGTAAAATGGATATTATAAGTATGTCACACACCCCGCTTCACCCGCCCTTTTTGGTATCCTGGATTCTTTATAGGGTGAAGTTTCGTTTACAGTTTTGAGGGTTGCCAATGGTTTTTTTCCTGGTATACCTTGTCTTTACTGCTGTTTGAATACTGGGGAATAAGTGGGAGGTCCCAGGTATTTATAGACCAGGAGGGGCTCGTTTTTTCTAGACTTCTCTGCAACGTCGCCACCTGCTGGTGGAGTAACCCAAGTGTAAGAATTAATGTCTTGAAGCGGGGTGTGTGACATACTTATAATATCCATTTTACAGGTGAGTATTCACAAAATGGTATTGTTACACCCCAAACTGTGCTAACCAAGAACTGTGGTCTCTCTCACTTCTAAGAGTTCTTAGGGCAGGATTTCAGAAGAAACCTCAGCCCTCCTACTTGACATATACCATACTATGCAGATAGCCGGTGAGGAACAAGCTTTGTGTGTTCAGGATGCAGTAAGGTTTCAGAAGAAACCTTGTTAGTTCTGGAGGACGTTTATGATACTATGCAGGTTTGTTCAGACGAACAGCATTTATCTGCCCAAGATTCTTTATACTGTAAATTATTGGTTAAGAAAAGTAAAGCCTTTCCGGTTCATTCTGCCCTCAAAAAGGAGTGACCGTTTCCAGAGTTTTTGATTTCCTTGAAGAGGGACGGGGATCGGGGAGTACTGCTAAGGCTTTGTAGCCTTCACTCTGGGACGGCTTGGGGGGGGAGGGGGGGAACCAAAGGGGCCATGAATGCTGCTGGGTGTTGGCGTTTTAGATAATGCCGACATCCAAAATGCAGTGGGGGAGAGATATTTAGAGAGGAACATTAGAAAAGGTCTGATGTTCGGGCTGTGCTCCTGCCTCTGCCATTTTGATGGGGCAAGAACGCGGGACAGCAGGGGATGCGGCCGCTCTCTTCCCCCATTAACTTTAACCAGAGCTAGTCGCCGAATTATGTCCGTTCATCGGGCAGCTCTCATTGGACGAAAGTCTGCGCAGGCGCCATTGGTTCTGGAAGAGGTGAGTAGAATGCACCGATCTGGGGGGTCTCACACAATGGGGCTACCCAATTCCTGGGGAGCACGGAACAAAAGGACTGGGGGGGGGGGGGTTACGGCTTTTAAACCTGTCTCAGCTTGTGTTTCTTCTCCAGGGCAGTAGCCTCTCTCTCTGTGGCAGCCCTGAAGGACTCGTAGAAATAACAGTAAGACTAATGGAGAATTTTTTTCCCCCTTATAGGAATTTACATCAATGAGGTTCATCTGCAGCGGGGTCAGCGAGTGGAACTGTCAGATGCGGACCTTCTGCGTTTCCATGAAAGGCCCTCTCCGCCATCCTCTCCTCTGTCTTCAGACACTTACTTTCTGTTCCAGCGGGTTCGAGTACGGCCGTTGGACTTTTCGGCCATAACAGCGCCCCGAGCTCAGGTGCCATTTACTGGATTCACACCAGTTCTGAGCACCAAAAGCCTGGGCGGGGACAGGGTCGGATCTCCTCACTATACAACTGGAGCCACGGTTATCCTAAACTCTATTGGGAGCATTAGCAAAATGAGGCGGGAGAGGATGCACAGCGGCAGCCTGATAGGCGGGACTGTGGAGTTGGCCAAACCACCAACCCCTGATCTTCCTTTGCCTTCCCGCACTGGACTGGAGAGACGGAGCAGCCGAAGGAAAGCCCAGCACAAGGTTCTGTGTGAGCTGGATGAAGACGAGGAGGTGGAGCAGGACAACAGTGAAGCAGAGGAAGAGAAAAGGAAACGAAAGAGAGGGAGGCGGAAGGAGGAAGAGAAACAAGCTGTGCAACAGGTGGAACTTGGCAGGTGAGAATAAATTATTATGAGCGCTCTGAACTTGTGGCTATGGTGAGGTCCTTTGTGTTAATTCCTTTCTTAAAGTGCCAGTCCAGGCACCTGTTTTGTAAAGTCCCCTCCTGCCCTGCAATCCCTCCCTGGTGCTTGGGTGGGGATTACATTAAATAAAAAAAAAAAAACTTACCTCACCTGGGATGAAAGCTTGTTGGGACAGGGGCCACGTTTGGAACGTGGTTGTGGAAATTGTCATACTTAGGAGCCCTGCTACACTATGCTGCAGAAAATGGAGGCATATGGGACAGGCTTCAGATGAGCTCTTGTCATTGGTTGGACTGCCCGTTAAAGTGGACCTAAACCATGGATTATTCTAAGTATGTCACACACCCCACTTCAATCATTAATTATTACACTTGGGTTACTCCACCAGTAGGTGGCGACGTGCAGAGAAGTCATGAAAAAAACAAGCCCCTCCTGGTCTATACATTCCTGGTACCTCTCACTCATTCCCCAGTTTTTCTTCTCTGCAAGATGGCGACAAGACAGAAGAAAGAAGTCTCCTGCCCCCCCCCCCATGGTCTATTTCTGCCCGGCTCCGTTTGTTTCAATTCTCACATGTAACTGGCAGCCTCCCAGCTTAGGCTGTAGGCCAGGTAAGGGTAGATGGCACTTTAGGTGCCTAGGAGATTAGCTCCTCCGCTCGTCCCCATATATTGGGGCATAGCGGTGATCCGGTTTGGTGATCCGGACGTGGGATGCCCCAGCCCTTATGCCCCCCTTTAGGTTTTTTCTCTGGCCTCTTTCATTCTTATGCATGTGTGTGTGTGGCTTCACTGTGTGTGCGTGTGCAGTGGGGCAAGGACAGGCGGTCTGTGCGGCGTTGGCAGTCTGCATATGCTTTATTGTAGGTTCCTTTGGGGGCCTTGGAGCTCCTGTGTGGGGCCAGTGTTTTTACATGTGGGGGCGGGAATTCCGCCGGCCCGCCACCCGGTGCGGTAGGCGGGCGCCATGTTAGGGCGCCCGTCCTTGTTCTGCGGGTCGGAGCCGGGCGGCCCGCTTGGGTGCCAGGGCGCCATGGACATTCGGCGCCCCGCTGGCGGTTTATTTAGGCGGGCGGGACCGGGTGGCTTGCGTGCCGCCGGTCCGCCCGACGGCCTCTGCTGGCGCCTTTGCTTGCGGCGCACGCCGCTCGCTGGGCTGTTAGGTGAGCGCCCCTTGTCTCCGCCTCGTTTTCAGTCTAATCTATGTGTCACACACCCCGAACTTCATTAAGCTTGGGTTTTACATAAAATATGTAATTTTTGGGCGCGCTCTGTAACGGGGCGTGCCGTCTCCGTTTTCCTATGGTTGGCGTCATTTCTTGCAGTTAAGGTAGGCTGCGGCGTTGAGGTGGCGCATCTGGAGGTAATCCCTCAATGAATTGTGTCCTCCTGGCACGGCTGTGTGATTTTACTTTTATTATTACTGTTATGCCTGAACGCGGTTTTAAAGGGAGCGTTCAGTTAAGGGGGCAGTAGTTATCCTTTTTGGGTACTAACTTTGGGCCATTTGTCTCTGAATTATATACTGGTCTGTGCCTTCCCCCCTCCTCCCGTGGGGGCAATGGCAGGGGGATTCAGCAAGACTTTTGAGTATGCTGGCTGGAAGTGTTTATACCTAGTCATATGTAGTTCTATGTTTTTGTAGTTATGTGTGCCTGGATTGATTGTGGCCTTTTCTTTTCCAGATTCCGGGATTCCACCATACAAGGGCTCTCCCGGTCTTATATACCTGGCTAGTGGGGTTGGCTTAGTGTCCCTTGGGATAGCTTCCCTGGTCAGGGCTACTTTAATATTTCATATATAGATATATATTCTATTGAAATCCGAGAGGGGCATCCCGGGTCGCTTATTGCGTAAATCCCTGGGTTCTGCGAATACCATAAATTTCACCAATGGAGGCTGCCACAGATACCGGAAACGGTCCTTCGGGACAACCCAGGCTGTGTGGGGGTTGTGGGACTCCGCTCCCGGGGGATGATGTCATTCTATGTATTCCATGTGTACAGCGGAACATTGAGCGCCAGTCCGGCACCCCGGTGCCTGGTACTTCTTCGTCCGCGCCATCTCCCTCGCCGCCTCGCCTGTTCCGGACCCGGTGTGACATTGTCATGGGTGGGGATTCGCAATCTGAGGTGTGCGCCCGTTTGGCCAACCTCGAGAGAGTTTTTCCAGTATGTCCGCTCAGAAGGCTCCGGCTAAGCGTAAACACCTATCTCCGCCTCCGCCGGACTCTGATGAGGAGGTTGTTGAGGACCTGGATTGGTCAGATCGTCCCCTTAAAGAGGGTGAGCTTGTTGAGGATTTGGATGATTCAGAGGGCCAGCAAGTGCTGGGTATTGAGGGGGACCAGGTTGGTCCTGCTCCCGATACGTCTTCCATTTTGGCCCAAATGTTTGAGGTTTTGGATTTGGACCCTCCCGAGGCTGCTCCTCGGCCCAAGGGCCAGCTTTTTGGGGGATCCAAGCAGCGCTTGGAGTTTCCCAGTCAACAGCATTTTGAGGACGTTGTCCTTAAGCAATGGGAGCAACCTACACGGCTCGTCGGGGTATCGCCTAGCTGGGATAAGAAATATCTTTTTCCGGCGGACTTGATGACGCGTTGGTCTGTACCTCCCGAGGTGGATGCTCCGGTCTTGGGGCTGTCTAATACGGCGGTTGTTCATTCTCCCGACACTACTTCTCTCAAGGACGGCGAGGATCGCCGGATTGGTCAGGGATTTATGTGTGGATCTTGATCCCTCTGGTGATGATTTTCTTGCGCTTAAGCGTTGACTCTTTTTTGTCGTTTGTTCTGACCGCTCAGGATGATGCCTTGTTGATGTGTGGCAGGGCTTCTGCTCTGTTGGTGGCTATTCGCCGCTCCGTTTGGTTGAGACAGTGGACGGCTGACTTTAATTCTAAAAGATCGCTCACGGCTCTTTCCTTTTTGGGTTTGAGGCTTTTCGGTGAAAAGCTGGATTCTGTTGCCAAGGGAGGTAAGTTACCTCTGCGCAAGAAATTTCGCCGTTCCTTTCGGGGGGCGGCCCCCTTCAATCCGTCCTTTCGGGGAGCCAGAGCCGGCAGGGGTGCGGGCTTCTCGGCTTCCAGGGGCGCAGGTTGGAATAGGGGTAGAGGCCGTGGCCGTCCCGTTCACGCCTGGGGCGCCAAGTCCAAGTCAGCTGCCAAGTCTGCTCAGCAATGAGGGGGCGCCCTCACCCGTACGGGTGGGGGGACGGTTGCGACTCTTCTCCCGGGTTTGGGACCAGGAGGTCTCGGACAGGTGGATCCGGGAGGTGGTGTCGGCCGGTTACAAGCTGGAGTTCGAGTCCCGCCCTCCTTCAAGGTTTTTCAGGTCTCGGGTACCTTCAGATCCGTTGGCCGTGCTGGGGCTCCTGGCGGCGGTAAGGAATCTTCTGGAATTGGCAGTCATCTGCCCGGTCCCTCTTTCGGAGGTGGGGCGCGGGTATTATTCCAATCTCTTCACCGTACCCAAAAAAAAAAAAAAAAAAGGATGGGTCGTTCCGTCCCATCCTGGATTTGAAGTTTCTCGACCGGTTTATTCGTCCCCGGAAGTTCCGCATGGAAATCCTGCGGTCTGCGATCGGTTCGCTTCGGCAGGGGGACTTTATGACGTCCATAGACATCAAGGATGCTTACCTTCACATTCCGATTTTTCCGGCTCATCAGAGGTTTCTTCGCTTTGTGGTGAAGGATCGGCATTTCCAGTTTGTAGCTCTTCCGTTTGGTCTCACCTCGGCCCCGAGAGTGTTCACCAAGGTGTTGGCGGGAGTGATGGCCCTGCTCAGGGGTTTCGCATTGTTCCTTACCTGGACGATCTTCTCATCATGGCGCCTTCCTTCAGTCAGCGGAAGGGGACACCAGCATGGTGGTGTCTATGCTGGAGAGGTTCGGCTGGGTGATCAATTACCCCAAGCCCTCTCTGGTTCCGGCCAGGGTGGTGACCTTTCTGGGGATGTCCTTGGACTCTTGCCAGCACAGCATTTTTTCTCCCTCAGGCCAAGGTTCTTTTGATTCAGGAATTGGCTCAGCTTCTTCTTTCCACTCATCGCCCGTCCATTCGGCTAGGGATGAGACTGGTGGGGTTGATGGTGGCCTCGTTCGAGGCAGTTCCCTTCGCGCAGTTTCACACGAGGACGCTTTAGCTTCATCTTTTGGCGTCTTGGGACCGGCGACCGCGGTCGTTGGATCGGTCCTTCCGGATGTCCCCTCGGGTTCGGCAGTCTCTTCTGTGGTGGATGGTCTCGGACAATCTTCTGAAGGGCAGGTCGTTTCTGACCTCTCTTTGGGAAGCTGTCTCCACGGATGCCAATTTGTCAGGATGGGGAGGTTTCTGGAAGGATCTTCAGTTTCGGGGGCAGTGGGACCCTCAGGAAGCTCACTTGCCCATCAATGTTCTGGAGTTGCGAGCCATCAGGTTGGTTCTGTCTCACTTGATGCATCATTTACAGGGCCTGCCGGTTCAGGTTCGTTCGGACAATCAGACGGCGGTTGCTTACATCAATCACCAAGGAGGGACTCGCAGTCTGGGTGCCCACTGAGAGGTTTCTCTGTTTCTAGTTTGGGCAGAGACTCATGTCCCTTCCATCTCGGCAGTTTGCATTCCAGGAGTGGAGAACACGGGGGCGGACTTTCTGAGCCGGTGTTCGTCCCGCTGGGGGGGAATGGTCTCTCCATCCCCAGGTGTTTCGGTCAATGTGTCTTCGGTGGGGGCGCCGGAGGCGGATCTGTTTGCCTCTCGTCACAATCACAAGCTTCCGACATTCGTGTCGCTATCTCAGGGTCCTCTGGCTCTGGCGGCGGATGCCATGGCTCTGAGCTGGAGGGACCTGGGGTTTCTTTATCTGTTTCCTCTGATCCCCATGCTAGACAGGGTTCTGCAAAAGCTGGTTCTGGAAGGAGTTCCCGCCATTCTCGTGGCCCCAAGGTGGCCATGGCGGGTGTGGTTCGCGGACATCGTTCGTCTGGCGGTGGATCAGTTCGAGCTGCCTCTTCGGCCGGATCTTCTCACTCAGGGTCTACTGTGTTACCCCAGTTTTACCAACGTTGGCTTTGACGGCTTGGCTGCTGGAACCTCCATCTTGAAGGAGGAAGGCCTTTCGGATTCGGTCGTTCGGACTCTTATCAGTGCCAGGAAGAGATCTTCTTTTTCCATCTATTTTAGGGCTTGGAGATCTTATATTGATTGTGAGGCGAGATCTTTGCCCTGCCGGGTCTTTTCTATCACTAGGATTTTGGCATTTCTTCTATCTGGGCTGGACTCTGGTCTGCAGCTTAGTACCTTGAAGGGGCAGGTTTCGGCCTTGTCTATCTTTTTTCAGAGGTCTTTTGCTTTTCATTCTTTGGTCAAGACTTTTTTCCAGGGGGTTTCGCATCTGCGGCCTCCTGGGAAGCCTTTGCTCCCTGTTGGGATTTGAATTTGGTCCTCTCTGCTCTTCAGGCTCCTCCTTTTGAGCCTTTGCAGGATATTGCTCTATCCATGTTGACTCAGAAGGTTGTCTTTTTGGTGGCCATCACTTCGGTTTGGCGTGTTTCGGAGTTGGCAGCCTTGTCTATTCAGGCTCCTTATTTTGTGAAACATCAGGACAAAGTGGTTTTTCGTTTCAAACCAGACTTTCTCGCTACTGTGTTTTCTGCTTTTCATCTGAATCGGGACATTGTTCTTCCCTCCTTGTGCCCTAGACCTGGGAATGACAAGGAGAGGGCGTTGCATTGTTTGGATGTGGTACGTTGTGTCAGGTACTGCTTGCGTATTATGTCTTCTTTTCGTAAGACTGGTCCCTTTTTTTGTGGTGCCCTGTGGGGCTAGGAAGGGTTTGGCTCCGGCTAAGTCTTCCATTAGTAAATGGATTCGTCAGGCGATTGTTGGGGCCTACTCTGCCAAGGGGAAGGATCCCCCTTTTAGGGTCAATGCTCATTCTACTCGTGCGGTTGGTGCGTCCTGGGCTTTTCAGCACCAGGCTTCTGTTGAACAAGTTTGTAAGGCTGCTACTTGGTCTTCGGTTCACACTTTTTCCACGTTTTATAAGGTTGATGTGCGGGCTTCAGCGGATGCTGTTTTTTGGCCGCAAGGTTCTGCAGGCTGCAGTGGTTTGAGTTTTCTGCATTATTGCCTGGTTGGATACCCGCCCTTTTTGGACACTGCTGTTGGATGTCCCAAGTGTAATAATTAATGATTGAAGTGGGGTGTGTGACATACTTAGAATAATACCATTTTGTGAATACTCACCTGTAAAATGGGTATTAGAAGTATGTCACACACCCCGCTTCACCCGCCCTTTTGGTATCCCGGATTCTTTATAGGGTGAAGTTTTCGTTTACAGTTTGAGGGTTTTTTTTCCTGGTACCTTGTCTTTACTGCTGTTTGAATACTGGGGAATGAGTGAGAGGTGCCAGGAATGTATAGACCAGGAGGGGCTTGTTTTTTTTCATGACTTCTCTGCACGTCGCCACCTACTGGTGGAGTAACCCAAGTGTAATAATTAATGATTGAAGTGGGGTGTGTGACATACTTATAATACCCATTTTACAGGTGAGTATTCACAAAATGGTATTTTTACTATCCTGGGTTTTGATCTTTGCCCCCGACCGGGGATGCCCTGCTGTGTGAACCCCCACCCACTCTTTCCTGGTCCTACGGCGCATGCGCATCCTCTAGTCCAGTCATCTCGCTCCTGCCTCTTTGTCCTAGAGCTCATCTAAGGCGAGTGGATCCCTGTGCGCTGGAGGCCACATCCCCCACTACCCTTTGACATGAAGCGTACCCGTGCGGGCGCGTGTCCTACGGGATAGCAGGAATGTGGGCGTTGCGTGCACATTTGCTGTTGGACTGGGAATGAAGGAGTTTTCGGGGGGCCTGGGGGGGTTTGACACAGCAGGGCATCCCGAATCTAGATGCCCCTGGGAGAGTGTATGCCTGCCCTGGAGGTGTGCCACAACGGCAATCTTAGGGCAGTAAGCAGCTCACCTGCTGCCTGTCCTCTACTGTACCCTGCAGTGCAGGGCAGAAGCCATAGGCTTCAAAATTTGCCCTAATTTCAATTTCATTCCTCCAGGACCACACCAAAAGGTCTAATGGTCACCCCTGGTGTTCTCGGCACAAGTGAGCAGGCCAAGCCACATTGGTCTCACAGCTGAATTTACATATAATAGAAGATGGTGAGATTGTTTGAAATGGCTCATTTTACACTGTTCCCAATTGGGGTAATGTGGGAGGAAGCTAGTGTGTGCCTGGACAGGGACCTTAAAGTGGACCAACACCCAGGGGTGATTCCCGGGCCGATCACCTCCCTCACCGCGGGACATCCGAGATCGTGAAACCCCCCCCCCCCCCCAAACCCCCAAAAAACCTTACCTTATCGGTCGCAGCAGCCGCCGCCGCCTCCCGCGCGCCCCTCTAGACGTGCCCGCGCCGGGCGTTTGTGAATGGCCGGCGCGGGCGCGTGCCCTGTAAGGGTGACGTGCGGGAGGCGGCGGCGGAATTCGCTGTCTTGGACGGCGCGGTCACGTGGGAGCGAGGTGAGTATTTGGGGCTTTCTGGGGGGTTTCACACAGCAGGGTACCCCCCCCCGAAGTGGACCAAAACCCAGGATAGTCGAAATCCTGGGTGTTGGTCCACTTTAATTATATGTACTTTTTTGTGTAATACATAGGCGGATCACACCTTAAAAACCTTCTGCATTTTTTTTTCTTTTGCAACTATAATTTCTTTCCCCTTTTGCAGGAAACCACGTGGTCGCCCCAGAAAAAATCCAGCCCCTCCCTTGGTAGTATCTCAGACCGTGTCCAGTTCAGAACCCTGCGCCTGGCGATCTTGCCGTCTCCCACAAGAAGATACGGTCGGCTGGGTGCAGTGCGATCGCTGCGATTCCTGGTATCACGTGGTTTGCATCGGCCGCAGCCTGACCTCTCTCCAGAACACAGACTTTCACTGTGGCTGCACGTGACCTGGCCTGCAGACGTCTCTATTGTTCCTTCTCTGTGTCACCTTTTTTTTATCTATTTTATTCGTCCCTTTCTTCTAGGCAGAGGTGAAGCACTTGTAAGCTGTAGCAGGAAGCAGGATATCCTTACGTTCAACGGTTTTGTTCACAAGCCGATGTACTGTATAATCTGCCCTTTGAGGGGAGAGCTGATGGCTGTGTAAGGCTGGGTATGGATTTTTGGGGGCATGGGGGGCTTTCTTTGCCATTGCCATAGCTGTTGCCTGGTATCCCAGAACACATTTGGAGGTGTGGGGTTATGCTAGGGCTCGGATTGCAGTTGACCTAGAAGGAGAAAACAAAGTTTGGCCGCGTTTCCGAAGCCAGAGCTGAAGACCCAACATCAGGCCATGTTTTGTGGCTGTGATATAGCACTGCTGAACCGTGACTTGCCCCGTGCCTCTGTCTGAGAGCCACAAAACATCACCTGTTTGTGGGTTTTAAATTTCTGGAAAACTTTTTTGGGGCCTAGTTTTGAGTCAATCCAATTGATCTCCCCAACTTTAACTACAGTTACAAAACAATACAGATCATGTTGTCCACTATCTAAGGATCTATAGGTAAATCTAAGCTACTAAAATGGACTAGTTGGTTTGGTGGAGGTGCTGCCGCAGCTTCGTCTTTTTTAGTGTCCTATTAGCATTCTTGATTTTAGATCCGGGACAGATTTGCCCAGCCATCGTTATTCCACTGGAGAGCAAAACGGTGTTTTTAAACATATAGGATTTACCCCAATAGAAGGCTTTTCGAAGTTGATTCCAGTCAGAGTAGCAAAACTAAGCAGCAGCAGCTCATTACAGCTTTAGGAGTAGTGTTGGATTTTTTTCCCAGAAAAAAAAAAGACTTCTGGGTTGTCCGTTTTAGTCCCCCTGAGGCATCCTGATTCTGAGATCACTCTGTATTTACTCACCTTTTCGGAGCCTTCCATGCTGTAATTGCCACCCGAGACCACATCCCCGGCACCCCTGTAGCTTAGGCACACTTCTGCACCTTGCTACTCAGGCTGGGGACAGGAGCTAGCTGCACGCTGTGGGGAAACTAGGGATGCACCGCTCTGTTTAAACAGGGCTGTATACTGATCATTAATATGCATGGCATACAGTGCGGTTGGGCTAGAGCTGTGCATCTGCTGTTGGACTAGGGAAAGGTGAGTTTTTGGGGTGAACTGGGTGGATTTCACACAGTGGGGTACCCCAAATCGGGATGCTCCGGGCAAGAACCAAAACCCGGTATAGTGAAAATCTTGGTGTTTGGTCCACTTTAAAGTGGACCAAAGCGCTAAACTGAGTTATTGTCCCTGGGTGGGGGGCAGCTCGAGTTGGCATGCCTGGCAATGTGAAATGTAAGGTTGAGAGATAAGTATTTTCTTGCTTGAGTATGAAGAATTGTTATGGCGGTCCGACACCCTCCCAGGAACAAACTTCCCAGAAAGGTTTTAGATATGCTTAAAATACAGTTGGTGTGCCCATACTTCTGTCCTAATTCTGATATTGCAGGCCTCAAGGGTTAGACCACCTGGCACATTGTCGTCATTTTCTTGAAGGTTACCTAAAGGAATCTATCCTGCTTTCCTGCTCCCTACCTGTGAGTGAAATATCACTTTTAGGTGGATCCCTGCCGTACATCTCTTCCTGAAAGGATGTAACCAGGCCATTTTTATTCAATCCATTGCATTATTTATCTGGTCCTTCTGGCCTAATTTCAGGGCTGCTTTTATATTTAACCCCATGATCACCTACAGAATACTAATCTACAACAAACACTTTTGCAATTTTGATATGTTTCTTAACATTGATCATATTTTCTTAATACATAATTATGTTCCTGGTGAGTTCTGGAGTCCTTTTTGTCTAATGTGGGGTCATCGTCATCTTTAAAGCAGAGGTCGTGGCAAACTTCTTTCCTGATAAGTAGAAATACCCCTCCCAGTATCTCAGGGGAGTAGTTTTGGTCAAGGAGGAGTACACAATTTGCGGGAATTAAAATAAACAATATTGAGGTATATGTGGTGTTAATATCCCACATACAAACGCTCTCCACCTTGATACATAATCCTGCAGACTCTATGTAGATGGGTGGCCTCTCTTCATCCATTTACATATCCTGCAGGCTTATTATGGTTGGATAGGGCTCTGTAGGCTTATTTATACTGCTTATTTATACTTATTTATAAAATACTGCGCAAAAAATGTAGAACACACTAAAGACAGAGGTTAAAAAGAATTACTTTACATGCAAGGATGATCGATCAAATAACGATCAAGGAACAATAAATTCTAGTAACTGCAAGGAGCACAAACTCATATTCCTATACAGGTAAAATGCATAGATAAAAAGTCCACAATACTGTTCTACTATTCAGCAGTGATTAAAAAAACTTCCAAGTAATTCCACCACTTGTGTTCCTCCACAAGCCACAGAGTCTGTGCACCCTATATTGATTACAATCAGACTCATCTGTTATCTGCAATTATGCTGCCATCTTGATAGTATTGCTCCCAATTTCCAGGTAGAAACATAGAAGGTTGACAGCAGAAGGAGACCATACGGTCCATCTAGTCTGCCCTTATGTGTATACTGTATGTTCTCTTTATCTTAGGATAGATGTGTGCTTATCCCAGGCATGTTTAAATTCAGTGACTGTTGATATTCTTAGTATACAGTATGTCCTGCTCCAAATAGAATACTTTCACTTGGGTTATCCTCCGCCAGATGGCGCTGCACTGCAGAGACATGCAAAACAGGCTCCTCCCGGCCCCTCAAATACCCGGGGACCTCCCACAAATCCCCAGATTTCTCTGCAGTGCTGCCTGCGAAGACATGAAGTTATCACTCTCTCGCAGGTGAGCGGGGCTGTTAAAGCCTGTGGCCCTGTTGGACTATTCTCACCCGTCCTCTTGTGATGTGCCTCCCAGCCTGGGCTGCGCTGGTCGGGTGAAGGTAGGCAGCACCATGCGTGCTTATGGAGCGCTGCTCCACCGCAGTCCCCCACCAAAGGGTAGGCGGTATAGGCTGATGGTGAGCCTTTATGGATGTCCCTCCCGCATTATTGCCCCGTGTAGCGGTGGGTCCTGTACAAAGGGCCGCCATCCTCCCTCATTCTCCCTGTAGCCTTCGGGGGGGGGGGGGAAGGGGGGGTGTGGGTGAGCATGTATTGCTTTTTGTAATGTCTTTTGGACTAGTATATGTGGTGTCTGCCGCCGCGCTGACTTGTCTTTTTTACTACTGCAAATGCCGCCGCCACGTGCGTCTTTTCCTCCATTTGGATGTTCCGCACCAGGCGGCAGCGTTACCTCAGACGCTTCTGCGTTATTATTGGCTGCTTGTCTGTGGGCTTCGCGCCCTTCGGGGGCGGGGGCTGGCTTGGCGCACCCTGTGTCGCGGGCCGCCCTTCGAGGTACTCTCGGCGCCATTTTGTCAGCGCGCACGTGTGGCGGTTATACTTACCGCGGTCCTTAAGTTCCCTCGCGGGCGTTCTTATGCTCATTGTAGTGTGTTTGGTTCTGACACCCCTTCGTCCTGTCTGTTTCAAGAGCTATGTGCTATGAGCCGTTCATCTTAACGACAGCACTTGTAACCGAGGAGCGCAACCTAGTCCTCCTATATATAAGGATCAGTGGCCGCTGTTATGAGGACAGACGGGTGTAGCCGTTGACTTCTTCCGGCCCGGTGTAATTGATAGGCCTTGTATAATTACTCCCACTTCCCTAGCGGGTCATTAGGGCATCCAGGGGTACTTATAGCGTAAATCCCTACTGGCATATCGTGCCTAATAATCACCATATGGAGGCATCCCAGGATGGGTTACCGGGGTCCCTTTGGGACAAGCCCGGCTGTGTGTAGCGTGTGGACAGCTTCGTGCTGACAAGGCACGGGTCTGTGTACCCTGTGCTGAGCAGGTGCTTGCATTGCAATCTGGCCTGCCAGTGGCTGCACCTCGTTTCACTTCACCTACTCCCCCGAGCTTAAATCTCACTCCCGTTGAGTCGCATACTAGTGGGGATTCTCGGCCTGATGTGTCTTCTAGACTGGCTACTGTTGAACAGATTATTGCGAGGTCTTTAGAGCATAAGGGCCCTGGTAAGAAGCGGCACTTGACGCCTGATGTTATGGTTTTCCCTATGGGAACTGAGGAGTTTATGAATCTGTGTGGCTATACCCCTGCTGATGAAGGGGAGCTCCTTTCTGATTCAGGCTCATCTGATGAGAGACCAAGGGGTCATGACGATTCTGGCTCTGACCCCTGGGCCCCGGATGACATTGACAGATTATGGACCCAGACCTTGAGGTTCTGTCTATCTCTCTCCCTGTTGCAGTTCCAGAGCAGGCACCTTTCCATATCCTTGTGCTCAAGGAATGGGAACGCCCCAGTAAACTTCCCGGGACTCCAAAGTTTTGGTATAGGAAGCAAACCTTTTCCTGCTGAGGTGGTTAAATGTTGGTCATTTTACCCCCCCCCCCCTTGGGGCGGATGTCACGACCCTAGGGCTATCTAACACCTCTGTCTGCATTCCCCTGTTTCTACTACCCCATGGGATGCTGAGGACCGGCGCATTGCCCAGCTGGCCTTCCACGCCTTTACATGTGCGGGGACGGCGCTGCGCCCAGTCTGTGCCTCTGCTATTACTGCTGTGGCCACTAGAACCCTTATCAGAATTATGCTTGATAGTGCCCCTGATGATTTGCCTTGTGTGGTGTTTAATGCACTCTCCAGTGGTGATATTTTTGTAAATTGTGTCCTATCAGCATTGGATGACACCATCAGGATGTGCGAGAGAACTTCTGCCCTTGTGGTGGCTATACGCCGCTCGGATTGGCTGCGCCAGTGGGCCGCTGACAACGCTGCCAAGATGGCCCCCACTGTTTTTTCCCTTTAAGGGACTGCGCCTGTTTGGAGACCGCCTGGACCTTTTTGCTAAGGGAGGCAGGTTACCCCAGCGCAGGCGGCAACCTTGGCCCTTTGGGGTCAGGGTTCCTTCCCCTTACCGTGATGCAGTACAGGGTAGGGGGGTATCTTTGCCCGGGGAGATTCTGGGGTAAAGGCAGAGGACGTGGTCGTCCTGGCTCCTCCTGGGACCCCAAAAGCTAAATCCTCTCCCAAACTGCCTTAGGCAGGTTGGGGTGCCCTCGCCCATCCACGTGGGGGGGGGGGGGCTGCAGCACTTCGCTCAGGTCTGCAGGATTCATGTCTCAGACCGGTGAATTCAGGAGGTAGTGTCCTCCGGTTACAAGTTGGAGTCTGCTGCCGATCCCCCTCCAAAATTCATCAGGTCCCGGATTCCTCAGGACCCTGGGTCAGCTCAGGAGCTAGTGCAAGCGGTGCTGGAGCTGGGGGCCATCTGCCAGGTGCCTTTAAGAGAATAAGGCAAGGGCCTTTATTCCAACCTATTCACAGTACCCAATATGGATGGTTCTGTCAGGTTCATCATGGACTTAAAGATTCTTAACAAGTTTTTTTGTCAAGGGCAGGCGCTTTCGCATGAAGAATCTTCGCCTGGCCATCTGTTCCCTGCGTCAAGGGGATGTCATGGCTTCTGTGGACATCAAAGATGCTTACCTTCATATTCCTGTGTTACCAGGCCATCAAAAGTCCCTCAGGTTCACTCTGATGGATCAACATTACCAATTGGGGCCTTGCCCTTCGGCCTCACTTCAGCTCCCAGGGTGTTCACCAAGGTGCTGGCTGGCGTGATGTCTCTATTCAGATGTTAGGGTGTCTGCGTGCTTCCCTATCTGGACAACATCCTCTTCACTTCCACAGTCTCTGCATCAGGCAGAGTTGGATACTCAGCAGGTGGTGCCCATTATGGAATCATTTGGTTGGGTGATCAACACCCCAAGTCCTCTCTGTCCCCTTCCTTGGTAACTCCATTACTAGGAATGAATCTGGATACAGTTCAGGCAAGGATTTTCCTTCCTCAGCAGAAGGTGGACAATCCTATTGCACAGGCTCAGTCCCTCCTAGCTTGTCCCCATCCCTCCATCAGACAGGGAATGCAGCTGGTGGGTCTGATGGCGGCGTCCTTTCGAAAAGGTCCCTTATGCTCGGTTCCAATTGAGGCCTCTGCAACTTCACCTATTGTCTGTATGGGACAAGGACCCAGCGTCTGTGTGCTCTCCCCCTGGTCAGGAGGTTCCTCTTGTGGTGGATGGACTCAAGGAACCTGTTGGGGAGCAGATCTATTCTAAGCAGACAGCACGTCCTGCTCCAGACATAGTACTTACATGTGGGGTATACCTCCGCCTTCAGCGCCGTGCACTGCAGTATCGGAAAGAAAACAAGCTCCTCCCGGCCCTACATATACCGAGGGACCTCCCACAAATCCCCAGATTTCTCTGCAGTGCTGAACTGTGAAGACATGAAGTATCACGCTCTCGCAGGCGAGCGGGGCTTTACAGCCCGAGGCCTTGCGGGACTATTTCCACCCATCCTCTCTGTGAAAGAATATGGCTCCCAGCCTGGGCTGCGTTGGTCAGGTGAAGGTAGGCAGCACCTCGTGTGCTTAACGGAGCCATGCTCCACCGCAATCCCCCACCATAGGGTAGGCGGTTTAGGCTGATGGTGAGCCTCTAGTGGATGCCCCTCCCGCATCATTGCCCCGTACTCCGGGTAGTGCTGGACCCTGTGTAAGGGTCGCCATCCTCCCTCATTCCCCAACTAGTTAGTGGGAAAAGAAAGGGGTGGGGTATGTGTGTGGTGGTCCCTGTGTACCAGTATTTCACGCTTTATGGCCTTATTTCTGCCCTTCATTAACATTGAAATGTCAGAGCCGCGCTGCTTGCTCTTTATTTGCTTTTCGGCTACCACCGTATGTCTTATGCACAGTTTGCGGCGTTGTCTAGATGCTGTGGCGCCTTTTCCTTACTAGTCGTAACGGTTTTTCTACAAATCCTTAAGCGTGTGATTGTATCCTTGCTTTGCTGTTACCTCAGAGCTTCGCGCTCTCCGGAGTGGGCGGGGACTTGAATTGGCGCGCTCTGCGCCACGGCCGAGCATCGAGCCCGCCCTTCGAGGTTCGCTGGGCGCCATTTTGCTGATCTTTGCGCGCGTGGTGGCGGTTCCCTCCTCCCTTGGTCTGTAAGTGCCCTTGCGGGTGACTCCTTTTTATATGTTTTCCAGCTGCGCATGGCTCTGACACCCATTCTTCTCCTTATGTCTTTCAGACGCTAAGATTCCGGTGGCATCCCCCAGCCTGATATATATCTTAAACGGGCTCACTTTTATATTCTCCCACATTCCTAGCGGGTCTTGGGGCATCCGGGGTCGCTTATAGCATAAATCCCTGCTGGCATATTGCTTTGATAATCACCATATGGAGGCATCTCAGAATGTGTCCAGGGTCCCGCGGGGACAAGACTGGTGTGTACTGCGTGGGGACCACCCCATGCAGAGCACGGGTCTGCGGACCGTGTGCTGAACAAGCACTGGCCCTGCAATCAGGTTTACCAGTGGCTGCACCTTGCTTCAATACACCTGTCTCCCCTTGTTTAAATTTCACTCCTGATGAGTCGCACTTGAGCGGGGATGACCAGCAGGTGGGGCCGCGCAGGCTACCTACGGCTGAGCAGGTGATGCCTGGTTGGCGGAGCGCTTGGGCGCTGGAAAGAAGCGGTCCCTGACTCTTCCTGGTTCTATGTTTTCCAAGCAAACTGAAGAGTCTGCTGCTATGCAGGTCCTTGATCCTTCGGATGAAGGTGGACTGTTTTCAGGTTCCGGTTCCTCAGACGAGATACCTTGGACCCGTGATAATTCTGGCCCTGGTTCCTGGGGCCGGTGTGACACTGATAAATTACTTATAAAGATCTTTGGAGTACTGTCCATCTCTCCTCCGGGAGAGTCTCCCAAGCCCAAGAGGGAGAGTTTCCACACGGCGACGCCGCGCTTGGAATTTCTGGAGCAGGATCGTTCCAGGCTCTTATATCTAAGGATTGGGAATCACCTTGTGAACGTACAGGAGTTCCGGGGGTCTGGGATTGGAAGTACCCTTTTCCCCCTGATGTGGTTGGCTGCTTGTCAGCCCCTCCCGAGGTGGATGCACCTATTATTGGGGTTGCTAACCCTCCCTTCATGACAGCCTCTACTCATCGTACCCTTCGGGATGCTGAGGACCGGCGCATTGACAGTCTGGCTTCCCACGCCTTTTCGTGTGCAGGGACGGCTCTGCGCCCGGTCTGTGCCGCGGCCGTCACTGCGGTGACCGCCAGGACCCTTCTTAGGAAGATATTTGACCACCAACCGGAGGATCTCCCTTGGGAGGTCTTTAAGGCACTGTCTGATTGTGATGTTTTTGTGAGTTTATTCTCTCAGCGATGGATGACACTGTTAAAATGTGCACTAGAACCTCGGTTCTTGTGGTGGCTATTCGCTGCCTGCTTGGCTGCAACAGTAGAGGGCTGACAATGATACTAAAAAGGCTCTTACTGGCCTTCCCTTTAGAGAGGACGCTTATTGGGGCCCGGTTGGACCTTTTGGAAAAAAGGAGTAAGGCACCCTCGAGCAGAAGGCCGTCTCGGCTTCCCAGGGGCAGGGACACCCCTCCCCTTCCCTACATTAGTGTCAAGCGCGAACTAGAAGTGTGCTTCCAATTTTTTGGAATGGAGACACCCTGGGTCCTCCGGCTGTGCGAAGTCCAAATCTGCCGAAACCGCACAAGCGTGAGGGGACGCCCTCGCCTTGTTTGGCAAGTGGACTGCCGCAGCACTGGGCTCCTATCGCAGGGCGCCATGCTTCTTTCAGGTTGTTACAGGAGGTAGTCCCCCCGGATGCAGAATGGAGTCTGCTGGGCGGTCCTTTTTCTAAGGTTATCGGGGTTATCCTAGTCCCTGTTTTCCCTTCGGGAGTTGAGGCAGGCCAAGTTTGGCGTGTAGGGTCTGGGCTCTCTTACAGGTTGGCCCTTGACCTGTGATTGCATCCACTTTACCCTTCCCCTCCGGGATGAAGCAGTCTGGCCCAGGTTGGCATTCTGGTGCCTAGCATTTATACCTTTACAGGCAGTTTCTACACTGGTATCTACCTGTTGGGCCGCAGGCGCTCTAGTCCAGTAGACCTCTTGATGCATGTGAGGATTTATAATCCCTTTTTAGTCCCCTGTGCCTTCAGGACACCCAGGCCACTTCCAGCCAGTGTTGAAGGTCCAACTCTGCGCATTGGGGTATTGTTTTGGTTCCTCTCCTCCCAGATGACTCGCCGAGGAGAGTATGGGAGTGGTGTCTTGGACGTGCCCGTGTGGCGTCCGTGCTAGGTTCTACTTTATTGTCCTTCTTTGCTTCCTATTTTTGCATCAGGCCATGTGGCTATTGACTTGTGGCTCCTTGGGAGTCCTGTGGATTGGTGCTCAGGCACATCACTTACTTAGTGTTCCCCCGGTTCGGTATCCCCCTACGGGGTGGCATTTAGATTGGTTCATGTTAGAACCTTCCTTCTGCTAAATGTGGACTTGTTATGGAAAGGGCCTTGCCCTCTTTGCTGTTGCACTTCCTTTACCTTGCAGCCGGTGGGCCTGTTGGTGGCGGCCCAGATGCTGTCCCTTATTCTCAGGAGCCCTTGGGCCCTGCGACACCTTTGGTTACTTATCCTGGAGTCGGGACTCCAACTCAGTACTCTGAAGGGTCAGGTTCTGCCCTGTCTGGCTTCTTTCAGAAGTCTTTTGCTCAGCATTCTTTGGTTAAGACTTTCTTTCAGTGGGTTACTCAGGTGCGTCCCCCACGTAAACCTATGTCCCTGTTTGGGATTTGATCTTGATTTTGTCTGCCTTGCAGGGTGCTCCGTTTGCTCCTTTTCAGGATGCTACTCTGGCTGTATTTTCCCTCAAGGTTGTCCTTCTGGTGGCTATTACTTCGCTTTGCCTAAGGTGGTGTCTGCTTTTCATTTGAATCAAGATATTGTTCTTCCTTCATTGTGCCCTAATCCTAGTAACGCTAAGGAAAGGTTTCTGCATTCCTTGAATATGGCCAGGTGTCTGAAGTATTACCTGGTAGTCACTGTGTCCTTTCGGGACAACTGATGCTCTTTTGGTGGTTCCAGAAGGGCCCAGGAAGGGTTTTGGCTCCTGCCAAGTCTACTATTAGCAACTGAATCTGTCAGGCCGTGATTCAGGTCTATTCTGTTAAGGGGAAGAGTCCTCCCTTCCACCTTACTGTTCATTCTACTCGTGCTGTTGGTGCCCTCTTGGGCCTTCCAGCACCAGGCTTCTGTTGAACACAGAGCATCCTAAACCAGGGTGAGGGTGTGGGCTCTCATCCAATGAGACCCGTCTTCTGTGACAATGTCGTTCATTGTGGATGGAGAGCGCCTGCTGCCACACCCCAGCCATTCAGATAGACAGGGGTGTGCACTCCGCTGGGAATGCGGGGGATTCGGCAGCGAGTGTTTCCCATTCTACCGCGGTGCTAAGCAGGGAAAAGGGGTGTCCTTCGCGGGGTCTCGCGCAGATTCCTGGCACAGGAGCAGAGGACAACGTCCTGGCCCCTCCTGGGGGCCTAAGCCCAAATCCTCTCCCAAGCCCCCTCAGGCATGATGGGGCGCCCTCGCAGTCAGGGTGGGGGGACGGCTACAGCACTTCGCGCACGTCTGGGGGCGCCACGCCTCAGACCGGTGGATTTAGGAGATGGTGTTCTCCGGTTACAAGATAGAGTTTGCTGGGCGGCGCCCCACAAGATTCATCAGGTCCCGGATCCCCCAGGACCCTATGACCCTGTCTCAGCTCAGGTCTTGATGCAGGCCGTGCAAGGCCTTCTGGATCTGGGGGTCATTTGCAGGGTCCCCTTGAGAGAAAGGGGCAAGGGGTTCTATTCCAACCTTTTCACAGTACCCAAAAAAGATGGGTCAGTCAGGCCCAATCTGGATTTAAAGATCCTCAACAAGTTTGTCAGGAACAGGCGCTTTCGCATGGAAACTCTGCGCTCGGCCATCGGCTCCCTGCGACCAGGGGATTTCATGACGTCTGTGGACATCAAGGATGCTTACCTTCACATCCCTGTGTTCCCGGGACACCAAAGGTTTCTCAGATTTGCATTGGAAGATCAACACTACCAATTTGTGGCCTTGCCATTTGGCCTTACTTCAGCTCCCAGGGTGTTCACCAAGTGCTGGCGGGGGTGATGTCTCTGGTAAGGTCTTGAGGCATACGCGTGCTGCCCTACCTGGACGACATACTCATCACCTCTCGGTCTCTGCAGCAGGCAGAGTTGGACACTCTGGTGGTGTCCACCCTGGAGTCCTTCGGCTGGGTGATCAATCACCCCAAGTCCTCTGTCCCCTTCTTCGGTGACTCCGTTCCTGGGAATGATTCTGGATACGGTCCAGTCAAGGATATTCCTTCCTCAACAGAAGGTGGAAGCTCTAACAGCGCAGGTGAGGTCCCTGCTGTCGTGCCCCCAGCCATCCCTCAGGCAGGGAATGCAGTTGGTGGGCCCGATGGTGGCGTGCTTTGAGGCAGGGCCCTTTGCTCAGTTCCATTTGAGGCCTCTACAACTTCACCTTCTGTCGGTATGGGACAAGGACCCATCGTCCTTGGACGGGGTTTGTGTTCTCCCCCCCCTCGGTCAGGCGGTCCCTGGCATGGTGCCTGGACCCCAGGAACTTGCTAGGGGGCAGGTCCTTTCTGGCCCCATCCTGGGAGACGGTCACCACGGATGCCAGACTGTCGGGGTGGGGGGGGATTCTGGAAGTCCCTGCGGTTCCAGTGGAGGTGGGGCCCTCAGGAGGCCCACTTACCCATCAACATTCTGGAATTACGGGCAGTCAGGTTGGTACTGGAGCAGTTGACCCATCATCTGAGGGGTCTGTCTGTGCAGGTGCGCTCAGACAACAGGACAGCAGTTGCCTACATCAACCATCAGGGAGGGACCCGGAGCAAGGGGGCCTTCCAGGAGGTGTCGCGGATTCTGACATGGGCGGAGGCCCATGTTCAGTGCATTTCGCCTGTGTACATTCCGGGTGTAGAGAATCTACTGGCAGACTCTCTGAGCAGGGAAACCTCCCGTCAGGGGGAGTGGTCCCTCTGCAACAGGATATTCCAGTCCCTGTGTCACCGCTGGGGTCTACCGGATGTAGATCTGTTTGCATCCCGTCACAATCACAAGCTCCCGGCCTTTGTCTCCCTGTCTCAGGATCCTCTGGCCTTGGCCCATATAAAGGCACCTGTCTCCCAAAAAAATCCCCAACGTTTTTCTTGCAGTCTGACTGCGAAGATGGTGCTATCTCTCTCTATGGATATCGCAGGTAAGCGGGGCATCCCAAGCCTGTCGGCCACTGCAAACCTATTCCCACCTGTTTCCGAGGACCTAGCCTCGGCTACGGATCGGGTGACGGTAGGGCAAGGCCGAGGGTCAGACGTTCACAGAGCTAGGCTCTGGGCGTGGGCCCTGTCCCAAAGGGTAGCTGGCCAGAGGCAATGGTGAGCCTATTGGGGGGGGGGGGGAACCACCTAGGGACCTCTTTAAACCATCATGTAACCCACATGCTCTATTTCTGTGTATGTGTTTTTGACTTTGAACTTTGGCTTCTGGTACTCGCCTCCCTCGCCTCTCCTCCTGTTCGGCGCTGCGAGGGGGGGGGGCGTCTGCCCTACGAATGCCGTCGGCCTGCTGGCGCACGGTCCATGCCGCTCCGTGCGGGCTGCGCTCCGCAGTAGGGAAGGGGCCCTCCCAGCTTGTTCCCTTGAGCGACAATTATCGCGCTCGGCTGCCGGCAAGGCCGCGTGTAAGAAGCGGCATCTTGAGCCGGGTTATTCACTTTTTGATGATGATTACGAGGCTTTGGGTGGCTGAGACTCCATGAAGGAGGCCGAGTTGTTTCATGACTCACTCCTCAGGGGACTGACCGGGTGGCTTTGACAGTGACCCTGGGTCTTCCTCGGATGAGGACAGGTGGCTCCCCGATGACACGGAAAAGTTGTTGTCTGCGGTATTTGAAACCCTGCACATTGTACCCCCGAATGTGGTGCAGGGGGACTTATTTCGGCCTGAGAGACAGCGTCTTGTTTTTCCTGAGCAAGGCCATTTCCCCAAGATGGTTTTGAAGGAATGGGAGAGGCCTAATATATTGCCATGGGTGCCTAAGGGTCTGGACAGACGGTATCCATTGTTTGAGTCGTTGATTCGCGTTTGGTCCCGTCCCCCGGAGGTGGATGCTCCCGTTTCAGGGCTCTCCAATACCACGGTTATGCCGTCTCCCGATACCTCCCTTGCGTGATCCTGCTGACAGGTGCATGGATCAGCTGGCCTGTCGTGTTTTCACCTTTGTGGGTGCTGGCCTCTGTCCGGTCTGTGCCGCTGCCATTGTATCCATAGCCATCAAAAAGAAGGTGAGACGCCTTGTTGATATCGCCAGATCTCGCAAGTGGGCGGAGGAGTATAGGGACCTCCTAGCTAGCGTGGATTTCATTGCCTTTGTAATCTCGGCCATGGATGATACCGTCCGGCTTGGCGGCAGGGCTTTGGCCCTGCTGGTTGCTCTTCATCGTTCTATCTTGCTGCGGCAGTGGGCAGCTGACGCCGCCGCCACCAAGAAGTCTCTCACTGGTATTCCTTACTTGGGGCTTCGGCTATTCGGGGAGCGTCTGGATCTCCTGACGAAAGATGGCAGGCTCCCTCGGCGTCGGAAGCCTGTGCGACCCTTTCGGGGCTCATCTTCCTTTCGCCCTTTTCGAGGGGGGAAGAGGCTCTTCCTATTCTTAGTATGCAGTACGTCCTGCTCCAGATAAGATTCTTTACTCTTGGGTATTACTCCGCCAGATGGCGCTGGACTGCAGAGACTGGAAAATTGGCTCCTCCCGGCCCCCTCAAATTACCTGGGACCTCCCACAAATCCCCAGAATTCCTCTGCAGTCTGGACTGCGAAGGACAAGAAGATGGCTCTCTCCTCTCGCAGGTAAACGGGGCTGTTAGCCTGCGGCCCTGTAGGACTATTCCCACCCGTTCCATTATTATGTGCCTCCCAGCCTTGGCTGCGCTGGTCCGGGTGATGGTAGGCAGCACCGCTGTCAGGTGCTTAGGAGCGCTGCTTCACTGCAATCCCCCACCAAAGGGTAGGTGGTATAGGCATATGGTGAGCCTTTATGGGATGCCCCTCCCGCACTATTGCCCCTGTCTATTGGTGGCCCCTACGTTAAGTGGCCGCTGCCCTCCCTCGCTCTCCCTTGTAGCTCTCGGGGTGGGGGGGGGGTAAGCGTTTGGTGCTTCACTTGGTTGGTGTGCTTGTTGCTGGTTTAGTCTCTGCGCTGACTTTGGTTGCACTGGTTGCGGTTTGAATATGCCGTCGCGCGTGCGCTTCCACTGCTTTGCGCTCTTTGGGGGGCGGGGCCTGCAGATGGCGTGTTCCGCGTCACTGTCTCCACGGCCCGCCCCTCGAGGTGTACTCGGCGCCATTTTTTCTGGATTCCGTCGTCTGCGTGGCTGGCGGTCCGTGAGTGCCCTCGTGGGCGATTTATTCACCCTAATGTCATTTTTACTTGTTGCTTATGGGGTTCTCTTCGCTTATGTCTTTCAGGCGGGTTGAACTCCATTGGTTTCTCCCGGCCCTACCCCTCTATTTAGTCTTTAAACTTCTGAGGCCTAGTGTGCAAATTACTCCCACTTCCCTAGCGGGCTATTGGGGCATCCCAGGTTGCTTTTATAGCGTGAATCCCTATTGGCCTATTGTGCCGCTATAATCACCATATGGAGGCGTCTCAGGATAATGTGCTCCGGGGTTCCTTCGGGACAAGCCCGGTTGTGTGTAGCTTGTGGGGTGTCCCCTACTAGTGCTGACATGTGATGTGCGGGTCTGTATAACTTGTGCCCAGCAGGTATTTGCACTGCAGCCTCCAACTCCCCCAAGCTTAAATTTGACTCCCATTGAGCTGCATACCAGTGGGGATTCTCAGCCTGATGTGTCTGCTAGACTGTCTAGTGTTGAGAAGTTGCTTGCTAATACCATGGCGTGTAAGGCCCCTGCTAAGAAGCTGCATTTGACGCCTGATGTCACTCTCTTCCCTATGGAGGTGGAAGAGTTCTTTGAACTGTCTGGTTATACCCCCTTGGAAGAAGGGGAGTTGTTCTGATTCGGAGTCATCTGATGAGAGGCCCAGGGGCCATGATGATTCTGGCTCTGACCCCTGGGCCCCAGATGATACTGATGGGTTGTTAATTTTTGAGGTACTGTCTATCTCTCCCCCAGTTGCGGCCCCTAGGCAGCAGGGGGAATTGTTTCATACTTCTAAGCCACGTTTTAGAGTTTCCTGAGCAAGCCCATTTTAATAATCTCGTGCTCAAGGAATGGGGGTGTCCTAGCAGGCTCCCCGGAGTCCCTAAGAGTTGGGATAAGATGTATCCCTTTCCTGCTGATGTGGTGAAGCGTTGGTCATCCCCTCCAGAGGTGGATGCCCCAATACTGGGTTTGTCTAACACCTCTGTCATGCACTCCCCTGACTCTACTACGCTGCGGGATAGTGAGGACCGGCGTATTGATCAGCTGGCGTCCCATGCCTTTGCCTGTGTGGGGACGGCGCTGCGCCCAGTTTGTGTCTCTGCCATTACAGCGGTGGCTATTAGGACCCTGCTTAGAAGTTTCCTAGATGGTGCTCCTGATGTCTAGTGAGGAGTTTAATGCTTTCTCTCGTTGTGAGGTTTTTGTGACTTATGTCCTCTCTGCCTTAGATGATACCATTAGGATGTGGTGGCTATATGCTGCTCGGTTTGGCTGCGCCACTGGGCAGCTGACACCGCTTCCAAAAAGGCTCTCACTGGTTTTCCCTTCAAAGGACTAAGCCTGTTTGGGGACCGCCTGGACCTGTTTGCTAAGGGAGGCAGGTTACCCCAGCGCAGGAGGCAGTCTCGGCCCAGGCTTCTTTTTTTCCCCCTACCGTGGATCCAGACAGGGGAGGAAGGTCTCCTTTACTGGGGCCCGAGGTGTTTTCTGGGGTAGTGGCAGAGGACGTGGATGCCCTGTCTCATCCTGGGGCTTCAAGCCTAAGTCTTCTCCCAAGCCCCCTCAGTCATGAAGGGGCGCCCTCACCCATCTGGGTGGGGGGACGGCTTCAGCATTTTGCTCACATCTGGAGGCTTCATGTCTCAGACCGGTGGATTCAGGAGGTAGTATCCTCCGGTTACAAGATAGTTTGCTGCCTGGCCACCCCCAAGATTTAGCAGATCCCGGATGTCTCAGGACCCCGTGTCAGCTCAGGCTCTAATTCTGGCGGTGCAAAGCCTTCTGGAGCTGGGGGTCATCTGTCAGGTCCCCTTACGACAAAGGGGTAAGGGGTTCTATTCCAACCTTTTCACCGTGCCCAAAAAGAGATGGGTCAGTCAGGCCCATCCTGGACTTGAAGATCCTCAACAAGTTTGTCAGGTGCAGGCGCTTTCGCATGGAAACTTTACGCTCTGCTATCAGTTGCCTGCGTCTAGGGGACTTCATGACCTCTGTGGACATCAAGGATGCTCACCTTCATATTCCTGTTTTTCCAGGTCATCAAGGATTCTTCAGGTTCGCTCTGGAATTACCAATTTGTGTCATTGCCCTTCGGTCTCACTTCAGCCTCCAGAGTGTTCACCAAGGTGCTGGCAGGAGTGATGGCTCTGGTCTCAGGGCGTTCGTGTGCTGCCCTATTTCTCAGTCCCTCCAACAGGCAGAGCTGGATACTCAGCTAGTAGTGTCCACTGGAGTCATTTGGCTGGGTGATCAACCATCCCAAGTCTTCCCTGTCTCCCTCCTTGGTGACACCCTTCTGGGAATGAATCTGCATACAGTTCAGGCAAGGATTTTTCTTCCTCAGCAGAAGGTGGACAGTCTTCTAGCGCAGGTTCAGTTCCTGCTATCTTGCCCTCATCCCTCCATCAGGCAGGGAATGCAGCTGGTGGGCCTGATGGGTCATGCTTCGAGGCGGTCCCTTATGCCCAGTTTTACATGAGGCCTCTGCAACTCCACCTCTTGTCAGTATGGGACAAGGATCCTGCATCCCTGGACCAGGTCCTTGTTCTGTCCCCCCCTAGCCAGGAGGTCTCTCTCGTGGTGGCTGGACTCTAGGAACCTGTTGGCGGGCAGATTCTGGCCCCCTGCTGGGAGACGATTATCACGGATGCCAGTCTGACGGGTTGGGGGGGCTTCTGGAAGTCCCTACAGTTCCAAGGGCGCTGGGGCCCTCAGGAGGCCCACACGACCATCAACATTCTGGAATTGAGGGCGATCAGGTTGGTTCGGGGCCGGCCTGTTCAGGTACGCTCGGACAACTAGACGGCGATTGCCTACATCAATCATCAGGGAGGGACCCGGAGCAAGGGTGCCCTCAAGGAAGCGTCTCTGATCCTGTCCTGGGCGGAGGACAATGTTCCCTGCATTTCAGCTGTGTACATTCTGGGGGTGGAATATCTGCAGGCAGACTCTCTGAGCAGGGGGAGTGGTCCCTCTGCGACAGAGTGTTTCACTCTGTGTCACCGTTGGGGTCAACCAGGTGTGGATCTGTTTGCGTCCTGTCACAATCACAAGTTCCCAGCTTTTGTCTCCCTGTCCCAGCTTCTGTATGTCTTTTCCCCATTCCCCCTGTTGGGCAGGGTTCTGCCCAAGATAGCTCAGGAAGGGGTGCCAGCTATCCTGGTGGCTCCCAGGTGGCCAAGAAGAGTGTTCGCAGATGTAGTGCAGCTGGCAGTAGATCAGTATGCTCTGCCCAGGGTTCCAGACCTGCTCACTCAGGGACATCTACGCCATCCCAATTTACAAACTCTGGCTTTGACGGCCTGGCTGCTGAAACCTCCATCTTGATGGAAAAGGGGCTGTCTGTCACTGTTGTTGACACCATGATTAAAGCTAGAAAGAAGTCTATTTACTATAGGGTTTGGCGTGCCTACATTGACTGGTGTGAGTCTAGGTCTCTTCCCTGCCATGTGCTCTATTCCCAGGATCCTTGAGTTCCTCCAACATGGTTTGGATCTGGGGCTTCAACTCGGTACTCTGAAGGGTCATGTCTCTGCCCTGGCTGTTTTCTTCCAGATTTCTTTTGCTCAGCATTCTCTGATCAGGACTTTTTTCCAGGGGGTTACTCATGTGCGTCCCGCTCGTAAGCCTGTGTTGCCTGGCTGGGATTTGAACTTGGTCCTGTCTGCCTTGCAGGGTGCTCCCTTTGGCCATTCTTACTCTCAAGGTTGTCTTTTTGGTGGCTATCACTTCTGTTAGGCGTGTCTCTGAGTTGGCGGCGCTTTCCATCCAGCCCCCCTACTTTGAGAGACACCAGGACAAGACAGATTTTCTGCCTAAGGTTGTGTCTGCCTTTCATCTGAATCAGGACATTGTTCTACCTTCCTTGTGCCCTAATCCCAGTAACGCTAAGGAGAGGGTTTTGCATTCCTTGGATGTGGTTAGGAGTCTGAAGTACTATCTGGTGGCTACTGCGCCTTTCAGAAAAACTTATGCTCTTTTTGTGGTCTCTTCTGGTCCTAGGAAGGGTCTGGCTCCTGCTAAATCTACTATCAGCAAATGGATCCGTCGGGCTGTGATTCAGGCCTACACTGCTAAGGGAAAGAATCCTCCATTCCGCCTTACTGCTCATTCTACTCGTGCTATTGGGGCCTCTTGGGCTTTTCAGCACCAGGCTTCTGTTGAACAAGTTTGCAAGGCCACTACTTGGTCTTCTGTTCATACCTTTTCAAAGTTTTACAAGGTGATGTTAGGGCCTCAGCTGATGCTGCTTTTGGCCGCAAGGTTCTGCAGGCGGCAGTGGTTTGACCACTTTGGGGATCCCACCCTACTTCATGGACACTGCTATTGGATGTCCCAAGAGTAAAGAATCCTATCTGGAGCAGGACGTACTGTATACTAAGAATACAATTCTGTGATTACTCACCTGTAGAATTGTTATGAGTATACAGTACGTCCTGCTCCACCCCACCCTTTGTTCATTATCCGTGGATCCACTGTATGGTTATTGTTATCATTGTTTGATAGTTGCTAGTTGGTTTTGTTATCATTCTCCCGGCTTCTTGTTTAACTGCTTTTCAATACTGGGGATTTGCGGGAGGTCCTGGGTATTTGAGGGGCCGGGAGGAGCCAATTTCGCTGTCTCTGCAGTCCAGCGCCATCTGGCGGCGTAATACCCAAGAGTAAAGAATCTTATCTGGAGCAGGACGTACTGTATACTCATAATAATTCTGCAGGTGAGTAATCACAGAATTGTATTTTTCAGGTGGCCGCAGAGACTCCTGGGGACGCGGAATTTCCCACGGTCGTCCCAATCCCTCCTGGGGGTCCAAGTCCAAGCCCCCAGGCATGTGGAGGCACCCTCACCCATCCGGGTGGGGGACGGCTTCTGCCATTTGCTCACATCTGGAGACAGCACGTCTCGGATTGGTGGAGTCAGGAGGTGGTGTCCTCCAGCTACAAAATAGAGCTGGCAGCGTGGCCGCCCCCAAGATTTCTTCAGTCGCGGATCTTCCAGAACCCGTTGACGGCGCAGGGCATAAGAATGGCTGTCCAACGCCTTCTGTTGTCCGGGGTGATTTGTCCTGTACCTCACCAGGAATGGGGTTGAGGGTTCTATTCCAATCTGTTCACGGTACCCAAGGAGGACGGTACTCTGAGGCCTATCCTGGACCTGAAGGGTTTCAACAAGTTTGTCAGATTCAGACACTTACGCATGGAGAGCTTACAGTCTGCGGTGAGTTCGCTTCGGCCTGGCGATTTCATGAACACTGGATATCGGGGATGCTTACCTGCACATTCCTATCTTCCAGGGACATCGGAAGTTTCTGAGGTTCACACTGGAGAATCAGCATTACCAGTTTGTGGCGCTGCCGTTTGGGATTTCCTCAGCCCCCCGGGTGTTCACCAAGGTGCTGGTGGGTGTTATGGCCCTACTGAGGAGTCAGAGCATTCGTATTCTTCCCTATCTGGACAACTTGCTGATTGCTGCTCAATCTCTTCAGCAGGCCGGGAGTGACACCCAAACGGTGTAGTCCACTCTCGAGGATTTCGGCTGGGTGATCAATTACCCCAAATCTTCGATCACTCCGTCATTGGTGAGGTCCTTCCTGGGCATGACGTTGGACACTTCTCAGGTCAAGGTGTTCCTCCCCCAGCAGAAGGGAAGAGCCTTCAGATGCAGGCGCGGGCCTTGCTGGCGTGCCAACGACCATTCATCTATCTGGGGATGAAGCTGGTGGGTCTCATGGTGTCATGCTTCGAGGCTGTTCCCTTCTCCCAGTTTCACATGAGGCCGCTTCAATTGAATCTCTTGACCGTTTGGGACCGGTCACAGGAGTCCCTGGAGCAGGAGTTCACTCTGTCCCCTCTGGCCAGAAGGTCCCTCTCGTGGTGGTTGGACTCAAGAAATCTTCTAGTGGGCAGGTCTTTTCTGACTTCACGCTGGGAGATTGTCACCACGGACGCCAGTCTCACCGGCTGGGGAGGTTTCTGGCAGTCGCTGAAGTTCCAGGGCCAGTGGGGCCGCAGGAGGCTCACGTGCCTATCAATCTCCTGGAGCTGAGAGCGATCCGGTTGGTCATGTTTCATTTGACTCCCCACCTTCGGGGTCATGCGGTCCATGTCCGCTCGGACAATCAGATGGCTGACCCAGATTCTGACTTGGGCGGAGGAGAATGTTCTCTGCAGTTCACATTCCCGAAGTGGAGAACCAGGAGGCAGACTCCCTGAGCAGGGGGGTCTCCCGTCTGGGGGAATTGTTTCTCAGCAAGATCTTTCACGCTTTGTGTCGCCGTTACGCCTTTCCTCCATTTCCACTCCTGGGTTGAGTGTCGTGCAAGATAGCCCATTCTGGTGGCTCCTCGTTGGCCGAGGTGGTGTTGGTTCGCGGACATTGTTTAGATGTCAGTGGATCAATATGTCATGCCCGACGATCCAGGGCTTCTCACTCGGGCTGTTGCACCACCCCAATATACAAACGCTGGCTTTGACGGCTTGGCTGCTGAAATCCCAATCTTGACTGTCGTGCGTACCATGATTCGGGCTCGGAAGAAATCCTCCTCCATGATTTATTACAGAGTCTAGCATGCTTACATTGCCTGGTGTGAGTCTAGGGGCTTCTCTAGGATTTTGGAGTTCCTACAACATGGTTTGAATTCGGGTCTCCAGTTGAGTACCCTCAAGGGTCAGGTTTTGGCCTTGGCTATTTTCTTCCAAAGATCTTTCGCCAATCATAGACTTATCAGGACCTTTTTCCAAGGAGTTATTCATGTGCGTCTACCGCGTAAACCTATGTTACCGGTGTGGGATTTGAATTTGGTGCTTTCTGTTCTCCAGGGTCCTCCTTTTGAGCCTTTGTGCGGTGCTGCCTTATCCATTCTGACTCTAAAGGTGGTCTTTTTGGTAGCTATCACTTCGGTGCATCGCGTTTCAGAGCTGGCGGCGCTTTGTGTGAAGCCTCCTTACTTTGAACGGCATCAAGATAAGGTGGTTTTTCGACTTAAACCAGACTTTCTACCTAAGGTTGTTTCTGCCTTTCATCTCAATGAGGACATTGTCTTGCCTTCCTTGTGTCCCGCACCTTCTAATTCTAAGGAGAGGACTCTTCATGCCCTGCATGTGGTCAAAGCCCTTAAGTACTACCTGATTGCTACTGAATCTTTCAGGAAATCGGATTCTCTTCCTGATGGGCCTAGGAAGGGCTTGCCTCCAGCCAAATCCACTATCAGCAGGTGGATCAGACAGGCGGTGATGCAGGCGTACTCTGCCAAGGGGAAGGAACTCCCCTTTCGTGTTACAGCTCATTCTACTGGACGTCAACTGGACCCCTGATCTCTTGGTGAGCTTTAGTGCCAACACTGCGCACCCTTGCTTTCAGTCACAAGAGTGGACTCCATCATTGATTGACAGCAGGAGCATGCCTCAAGATCATCACCTGGTAGATATGCCAAGTCACCAGGTTTTCCAGGGGTTCACTTCGTCAGTAGCTCAGAGCGTGCCACACATGCTACGTAGGACCGGGAAGAGGTAAGTTGATTTGGGCTATCTGGTGGGTTTCATCCATCAGGGTGCCCCGGGGGAGAGGACCAAAACCCAGGATGCCCCGGGACCTTTTGGTATTACCACAGTAAAGACGTTATACAGGGGATTTGATCAGTTTATTGTCTCACAAAAGCAAACAAATTTCAGTTTCCTTCAGCATGAGCATATATTCTAAGCATACAGTACGTCCTGCTCCATCTATAATACTTACACGTGGGTAATCCTCCGCCAGATGGCGCTGTTCACTGCAGACATGCAAAAACAGGCTCCTCCCGTCCCTTCATATACCCAGGGACCTCCCACAAATCCCCAGATTTCTCTGCAGTGCTGACATGAAGTATCACTCTCTCGCAGGTGAGCGGGGCTATTACAGCCTGCGGCCCTGTGGGACTATTTCCACCCCTCCTCTGTGTGATATGCCTCCCAGCCTGGGCTGCGCTGGTCGGGTGAAGGTAGGCAGCACCATGTGTGCTTACGGAGCAACGCTCCACCGCAATCCCCCACCATAGGGTAGGCGGTCAAGGCTGATGGTGAGCCTTCAGGGGATGCCCCTCCCGCATCATTGCCCCATGCCACATGTAGCGGTGGACCCTATGTAACGGGTCACCTTCCTCCCTCGTTCCCCCCTTAGTCAGGGGGCAAAGAAAGGGGGGGGGAGGGGTTGTGTGTATGGCGGCCTCAGTGTATCCTTACATGCTTATGGCTTGGCTGTGCTTTACTGGGAACGGGGATCAGAGCCGCGCTCTTACCTTACTGTTAACCGCAGCGCCATTAGTCTGCTTTCTGCTCGCACCGCACGTACGGCGACGGCTTGCGGACGCCTCGGCGTCTTCTTCCTTCCTTCCTTCCTTCACCTTCTTAGCCTTACTGGCTCTTCCTAGGTTGCGCTGGCTTGAGCGCCTGTCTAATACAGTATCCTTGTCACGGCAGACCGGGGTTCATTCTCCGACGGGGAGCCACAGGAGAGCCCGAGTACAGACCTTGGCCGTGCCTGTCCAGGCTCCGAGCGCCATTTACAATAGACATTACTACTTTACTGTACTCTCATTGGCTAGATGCCTTACGAGCTTCACGCTCGCTGGGGAGGGGCGTGGTTCCGGCTTGGCGCGCTATGCGTCGCGGTCGGCTCAGGCCCGCCCTCCGAGGTTCTCTTGGCGCCATAGCCTTCTCCTGCGCACGTGGTGAAGATCGTCCTCTCCTCTCTGTCTGTAAGTGCCCTAGCGGGCGACTCTTCTTTACTTTCTATCCCCCATTGCGCATGGCTCTGACATCCTTGTTCCCCCTTATGTCTTTCAGACCGCGGATTTCGGTGGCTTCTCCCTGCCCAGTGTAGCTCCCGGTCGTGACCATAAAAAATTACTCACACTTCCCCGCGGGTTATTGGGGCATCCAGGGTAGCTTACAGCGTCAATCCTTACTGGCATATTGTGCCGATTAAATCACCATAGGGAGGCATCTCAGGATAATGTGACCGGGGTTCCTTCGGGACAAGCCCGGCTGAGTGTAGCTTGTGGGGTCTTACCTAGCCGCGGTGACAATGCGCGGGTCTGTGTTCCTTGTGCACAGCAGGCGCTATCGGTGCTTCCCGTCTCCTCTGAAGCTGGGCCTGCACCCCGCCGCACTTCACCTACTCCCCCAAGCCTGAGTCTAACCCCCAATACCAGTGGGGATTCTCATCCTGATCTGGCCACAAGGCTGGCTAGTGTTGAAAACTTGCTTGCTAATTCCTTAGCGCGTAAAGCCACCGCCAAGAGGCGGCACTTGAACCCTGAATCGGCCTTCTTCCCTATAGAACCTGATGATTTGTTGCATATCCCCTCGGACGATGGGGAACTGTTCTCGGACTCGGGGTCATATGACGATGAGTCTAGGGGTCAGGAAGAGTTTGGCTCCGAGCATTGGTCCTCGGATGATATTGATAGACTGCTGGTTCAGATCTTTGAGGTTCTGTCCCTCTCTCCCCCTGCTGTGGCTCCCCGGCAAAGGGGTGACCTTTTTCATACCGCTAAAGCTCGCTTGGAATTTCCCGAGCAGACCCATTTCAATAGCCTCGTGCTTAAAGAATGGGAAGATCCCAGCAGACTTCATGGGGTCCCCAAGAGTGTGGATAGGAAATATCCCTTTCCTGCTGACTTGGTTAAGTGCTGGTCATCGCCACCTGAGGTCGATGCTCCTATTCTAGGGTTGTCCAACACCTCTATTATGCACTCTCCTGACACTACTACGCTACGGGACTCCGAGGACCGGCGTATTGACCAATTGGCATGTCATCCCTTTGCATTTGGGGGAGCGACTCTGCGCCCGGTTTGCGCCTTAGCTATTACGGCAGTAGCGCTCCAGGCCGTGGTTAGGAGTGCTCTCGATGGCACAGATGAGTTGCCTCCTGATACTGTCAACGCTCTGTCCAGCTGTGATGCGTTTGTGAACTTTATCCTGTCCGCATCGGACAATGCGGTTAAGATGTGTGCCAGGTCATCTGCCCTGGTGGTTGCTATACGCAGTGCGGTCTGGTTGCGCCAGTGGGCCGCAGACAATGCCGCCAAGAAAGCCCTCACGGGGCTTCCATTTAAAGGGCTGCGCTTGTTTGGGGATCGATTAGACCTCTTTGCCAAGGGAGGCAAGTTACCCCAGCGCAGGCGGCAGACTCGGCCTTTTCGTGGCCAAGGCTCCCTATCAACACCCTACCGTGGGGCCAAACAGGGTAGAGGGGCGTCCTTCGCTGGGGCACGCGCAGATTCCTGGCACAGGAACAGAGGACGCCGTCCAGGTTCCTCCTGGGGAACCAAGCCCAAAGCCCCTCCCAAGGCCTCCCAGGCATGAGGGGGCGCCCTCACCCATCAGGGTGGGGGGACGTCTACAGCACTTCGAGCACGTCTGGCGGCACCACGTCTCAGACCGGTGGATTCAGGAGGTAGTGTCCTCCAGCTACAAGATAGAATTTGCTGTACGGCCCCCCACCAGGTTCATTGGGTCTCGAATCCCTCAAGACCCTGCCTCAGCTCAGGTCTTGTTGCTGGCCGTACAGGGTCTCATGGATCTAGGGGTCATTTGCAAGGCACGGGGTTCTACTCCAAGCTTTTCACAGTACCCAAGAAGGATGGGTCAGTCAGGCCCATTCTGGATTTAAAAATCCTCAACAAATTTGTCAAGAACAGGCAATTTCGCATGGAAACTCTGCGCTCGGCCATTGGCTCACTGCGCACAGGGACGTCAGTGGACATCAAGGATGCTTACCTGCGCGTCCCGATGTTTCCGGGACACCAAAGGTTTCTCAGATTTGCACTAAAAGATCAGCATTACCAATTTGCGGCCCTACCATTCGGCCTAACGTCGGCTCCCAGGGTGTTCACCAAGGTGCTGGCAGGGGTGATGTCCCTGATAAGGCTAAGGGGCATACGCGTGCTGCCCTACCTGGACGATATTCTCATCACCTCTCGGTCCCTGCAGCAGGCAGAGTTGGACACTCGGCTGGTAGTGTCCACCCTGGAGTCCTTCGGCTGGGTGATCAATTACCCCAAGTCATCCCTGTCCCCCTCCTCGGTGACTCCGTTCCTGGGAATGATTCTGGATACGGTTCAGTCAAGGATATTCCTTCCTCAACAGAAGGTGGAAGCTCTGACGGCGCAGGCGAGGTTCCTGCTTTCGAGCCCACAGTTCTCCATCCGGCAGGGAATGCAGTTGGTGGGCCTGATGGTGGCGAGCTTCGAGGCGGTGCCCTTTGCCCAGTTCCAATTGAGACCTCTGCAGCTTCACCTTCTGTCAGTGTGGGACAAGAACCCAGCGTCCTTGGACGGGTTCTGTGTGCTTCCCCCCTCGGTCAGACAGTCCCTTGCGTGGTGGCTGGACCGCAGGAACTTGACAGGGGGCAGGTCTTTTCTGACCCCCTCCTGGGAGACGGTCACAACTGATGCCAGTCTGTCAGGTTGGGGGGGATTCTGGAAGTCCCTGCGCTTCCAGGGGACGTGGGGTCCTCAGGAGGCCCATTTACCCATCAACATTCTGGAATTACGGGCAGTCAGGTTGGTACTGGAGCGTTTGACCCAACACCTGAGGGGTCTGTCGGTCCAGGTACGCTCAGACAATAGAACGGCGGTTGCCTACATCAATCATCAGGGAGGGACCCGGAGCAAGGGTGCTCTCCAAGAGGTGTCTCAGATTCTGACATGGGCGGAGGCCAAAGTTCAATGCATTTCGGCTGTTTACATTCCGGGGGCGGAGAACCTGCTGGCGGACCCCTGAGCAGGGGGATGTCCCGTCGGGGGGAGTGGTCCCTCTGCAACAAGGTATTCCAGTCCCTGTGTCACCGTTGGGGGCTACCGGATGTGGATCTGTTTGCTTCCCGTCACAATCACAAGCTCCCGGCCTTCGTCTCACTGTCTCAGGATCCTCTGGCCATGGCCACGGATGCCCTGTCCATGTCTTGGAGGGAGTTTCGACTCCTGTATGTGTTTCCACCATTCCCCCTTCTGGGCAGGGTTCTACGCAAGATTGCTCTGGAAGGGGTACCTGTGATTCTAGTGGCCCCCAGGTGGCCAAGGAGAGTGTGGTTCGCAGACGTGGTTCAAATGGCAGTAGATGAGTACGATCTGCCAAGGGTGCCAGATCTGCTAACTCAAGGGTCCTTACGCCATCCCAATTTACAAACTCTGGCTTTGACGGCCTGGTTGCTGAAACCTCCCATCTTGATGGAGAAGGGTTTGTCTGCCTCTGTGGTGGCTACTATGGTGCAGGCCAGGAAGAAGACTTCTTCTATCTATTATAGAGTATGGCGTTCCTACATTGACTGGTGCGAGTCCAGGTCTCTTACCTGCCGGGAATTCTCTGTCCCTAGGGTTCTGGAGTTTTTACAGCATGGTCTGGACTTAGGTCTCAAACTTAGTACTCTGAAGGTTCAGGTTTCTGCCCTGTCTATCTTCTTTCAGAAGACCTTTGCTCAACATCACCTGATTAAGACCTTCTTTCAGGGGGTCACTCATGTGCGTCCCCCTCGAAAACCTATGGTCCCTGTCTGGGATTTGAACTTGGTCTTGTCTGCCTTGCAGGGTGCTCCCTTTGAGCCTATTCAAGATGCTGCTCTGGTCGTTCTCACTCTCAAGGTTGTCTTCTTGGTGGCTATTATTTCGGTTAGGCGTGTGTCAGAGCTGGCCGCTCTATCTATTCAGCCTCCATACTATGAGCGACACCAGGACAAGGTGGTGTTCCGCTTCAAACCAGATTTTCTACCTAAAGTTGTTTTGGCATTTCATTTGAACCAGGATATTGTTCTTCCTTCTCTGTGTCCCAATCCTCGCAACGACAAGGAGTGGGTTCTGCATTCCTTGGACGTAGTCAGGTGCTTGAAGTATTACCTGGTTGTCACTAAGGCCTTCAGGATGACTGATGCTCTTTGTTGTGCCTTCGGGGCATAGGAAAGGTTTGGCTCCCGCCAAGTCTACCATCAGTAAATGGATTCGTCATGCTGTGATTCAGGCCTATTCTACTAAGGGGAGGACTCCCCCTTTCCGTCTTACGGCTCATTCCACTCGTGCTATTGGTGCCTCTTGGGCCTTTCAGCAACAGGCCTCTGTTGAACAAGTTTGCAAGGCTGCTACTTGGTCTTCTGTTCACACCTTTTCAAAGTTTTACAAGGTTGATGTTCGGGCCTCAGCTGATGCTGCTTTTGGCCGTAAGGTTTTGCAGGCGGTTGTAGTTTGAGCTTCGGGCCGTTGCCTTTGTTGTTGGGGATCCCACCCTACTATATGGACACAGCTATTGGATGTTTCACGTGTAAGTTTTATAGATGGAGCAGGACGTACTGTATGCTTAGAATAATACAATTCTGTGAAATACTCACCTGTAGAATTGATATTATACACATACAGTACGTCCTGCTCCACCCCACCCTGGTTTCACCTTGTTCTGGATCCCCTGTATGGTGATTATCATTGTTATTGTTACCAGTTTGGTGGTTGGTTTCTCCCGGCTTCTTTTTCTCACTGCTTTTCAATGCTGGGGATTTGTGGGAGGTCCCTGGGTATATGAAGGGCCAGGAGGAGCCTGTTTTTGCATGTCTGCAGTGCCACAGTGCCATCTGGCGGAGGATTACCCACGTGTAAGTATTATATATGGAGCGAGCAGGACGTACTGTATGCGTATAATATCAATTCTACAGGTGAGTATTTCACAGAATTGTATTATTTCAAGCAGAGTTCTCCAGTGAGGGTCAGTCTCTCTGGCCATACTGACCTACTCAATAAAATGTAGACGTTCTGCCCAGGAAGAAGGCCTCCTGGCCTCAACTCTTAGAGCTTCTTGCTCAGTCTGTGTGGGCTCTTCTGCCCAGGCACCACCTTGTGCCATCACGTGACCAGGATGTGGCTTTGGCTTCCTGGCCTGGATGGCTAGATGTAACCCCTTGTCTGCGCCATTTTATCAGTCATCCATCTTCAGTGTGAATTGAACCTTACATCTGAGGGATCTTTTTACTTGAAAAGTGAAATCCCCAAAAATCACCTCTACCTGCGATGGGATAGTTTTACAGGTGAGGTGCGTAATTTTTTCCAATGATGTAGGGATATTTTTTTGTAAGTTTGGAAACAGCACCCTGTTGGGTATGCTAAAGAATTAGCAGTTTCTTTGTGCATACCACATACTTTCAAACAATTATCCTTTCCTACTTAGAAAATGATGCACCATATCTGTAAAAATGCCCCATCTAAGATGCGGGTTATTTTTTGTGAAAAATTAGAACAAACGCTTTTTTTGCGCGTTAGTTAAAAGCTTGCCAAGATGTAGGCTGCAAATGTGCATCACAAGTTTAAAGTTAACCTAGCTGCACCTGCAAGCGGCACGTGGCATCACTTGGCTTTCCTTCGGCTCTGCGCAGACCCACACAGCCATTCAGTTGCGGCAGACGGGGCCACGCACAGCGAGAAGGGAGGCAAGTGATGTCGGCGCCGGTTGTGCATGCGCAGTGGCATGGCCGGCTCCAGGTTTATGTGAGGCATGGTCTCAGTGGGCCCCTTTGTGGTGAAGAGTCGTGTCACATCACCGAGGGATGCCCCGTAAGGATCATGCCATTTGGACCAAAACTCTAGTTTTGGTCAACTCTGAAGCGCACGAAACCCCTTTAAAGCTGACCTCGGAGTCTAAATGAATCTAGATTCTCCTGGTTTTGGATGCCCCTCCCCCCCCCCCTTTGTTCATTACTTTCCTGGAACTGGTGAATGCATTGTGGGGTCCCCAGTTTGAGTTAATGGCCAAACTGGGGGGTTCTTTCACAAACAGGGGCATCCCAAACTGAGATGCCACTGTAAAGCGGACCAAAACTTAGGGGTGGAATTGCTTGCATAGTGGGTATGCCAGCGATCCCAGGGGGTTTCACACAGTAGGTTATCACAGATTGGGATGCTCCAGGGATAGGAAATCAGCTGGGGTGGGCAACTTAAAAGCAGAACAAAACCCAGCACTTCCTCCCCTGGAATCTAAATCGAGATGCCCCATTGTGTGGAACCCCGCCATTTGAAGAGATGTGGGCACCAGCTGTGGTGGTGTCCTCCAAGTCCGCCACTGGTCAAGTGCCGTCACACAACTCAAAGGCTGGCCCTGTCCGGGAGGGTCGGGGTCCTTGGCAGCTGCCCTGCCTTGCCGGGTGCTGAAACCGGCCCTGCGCCGTGGGCTCGGGGAAAAAGTACAGTTTGCAGGCACCTTGGAGAGGTTTAACACAGCAGGGCATCGCAGTTCACGATGCCCCGGGAGGAGCGACTATGTCTGCCTCATAGGCTCCAGAATAGGCTTTAGTTTAAATGTGCTTCAAATAATTAGCATGATTCCCAATATAAAGAAATCAAACGAGAAGCCAGCACTCAATTTGCAGATAGTCTATTGAATCAAGGTTATATAATCCCTGCAATCTTGATCCAGCGAATGATACAGTCCAAATAGTCTATATCTGACGTTTCGGGCGGCATGTGCCCCTTCATCAGGGTTGAACAAACAGAGGATCTGCACACAAGAGGGGTCAAATACCCTAGCAACAGCACAAAAAGCCCGCCTGACGTCATTAATAGTGATGTCGGCAGCCTTAGCTGCATGAATAGTAATGCACAAACAGCATCCCAATATTTGTTAATATATGAGGTAAGTAATTCCCCAGAGTGGGGTCTAAAGGTACCTGTCACATGGTCACACCAGGTATGATGCCAGGTGGGCCACCTCACTGCCACCCCTCGTGAGCACTCGGTTGCCAGGCAACCAAGAACATAGCTCGAGCACTGTGTCTGGTCTCAGAGACACTTGCTCGTGCTGTTCTTCGCTGCCTGGCAACAGCGCTCAGTGACGTCATTAAAGGAGCACTATCGCGAAATTGTGTTATATTAAAAATCCATATAAACACTTCAGCTAATAAGGGGAGGGGTCCCTTATAATCCCGAACTGAATAAAACTCCCACCAAGCTTGTGGTTTTCTTCCCCTGCTAGGAATAAAATCCAGGGGTGACAGGTTTAGTCTATGAGGGGTGACAGAGTCTGTCACCCGAGATGTTCTCTTCCTTTCATTAAAATAAAAATAAACAAGCCTGGCTGGATATTTCCTGATGCCGTGTGTATAAGTGACCCCCCCTCCCTCCATCCAGCATATTTATATGGATTTTTATTATTGGGCCATTTTTTCGCGATACTGCTCCTTTAATGACGTCAGGCGGGCTTTTTGTGCTGTTGCTAGGGTATTTAACCTTTTCTTGTGTGCAGATCCTCTGTTTGTTTGATCAACCCTGATGAAGGGGTGCATGCCACCCCAAAACGTCGATATAGACTATTTGGACTGTATCATTCGCTGGATCAAGATTGCATGGATCATATGACCTTGAGTCAATATACTTTATTTGCAAATGGAGTTCTGGCTTCTCGTTTGATTTCAGTGTATGCGGTGCCACCGCTGGCCAAGCACCCAATGTGATTGCTACAGGTAAGAGTGCTTCTGTGATATTAACTTTTCCTATGATTCCCAATATAAATATAGCCTCACACTACTGGGCCTAAACCCAGGATTTTAACAGATTACAGATATAACAGATTTTGGTCCGTGTCCCTAGGGCACCCCCGATTCGGCATGCCCCGCTTTATGAACCCCCCCCCCCCCAGGTTGCCCAGTAAAACTCCTGTTCCTCAGTCCAACAGCACATGTGTGGACTCTCATCCAATCAGTGCCCTTGGCTCCATAAGGGTTGATTTGGGGGGGTTCACACTCCTGAATCTGGAGTGGGAATTGGGCAGCCCTGGGGTCTTATAAATTCCAGGGTGGCCTTTGATGGGTTTTGGTCCACTTTATCATTGGTGGCTAAAGTTTTTCAGCCCAATTATCTTAATCAAATACCATCCCAACCTGTGGTGCCAGCAATCCACTCTTAATATTTAAACCGGACCTTTAGCATCATTTAATGAAAGGCTCAAACCCTTAAACTATTCCCCAGCATCTGAAATTAATACATTTAACGTTTTTACTCATTTACTTTTTATTCTTTCCCCCACCGGGCTGCAACTCTGTTGAGGACTCTAGGATACGGGCGCCGCCATCTTGGCTCAGTAGTATCACCTACAGAGGAGAGAAGAGGGGTCAAAAGTGCAGTGGAGCAGGGATATAACTGTGCTTTGCACAGACAGAGCAGAGCTGCGGTCAGGAAAAGATCAGCAATCCCAGAATGAAGAGCGGCAAAGTCAGAAGACACTTCCTGTTTGCAGGCTGTCGCACCTCCATGGGCCGCCATCTTGGATGTTTAAAGTCTCAGAAAATGCAGTAGATGCAGGTAGGATGATTTTTAATGTGAGCAATCTGTATGTACAGGGTGTGGGAAACATATAAGATAGACTCTTATTTAGGGTGAACGTCTGCTTGACCCGCAGCTCTGCTCTGTCTGTGCAAAGCACAGCTATAACCCCGCTCCCCTGCACTTTATCCCACTCTCCTCAGTATGTGATGCTACTGAGTCAAGATGGCGGTGCCCGTATCCTAAAGTCCTGAACAGAGTTGCCCCCCCAGTGGGGGATAGAATAATAAGTAAGTGACTAAAAATTTAAGATATAATAATTTTAGATGCTGGGCAATCGTTTTATAAGGGTTTGGGCTTTTCAATAAATCATGGTGATGGTCCGGTTTAATATCTGATCACTTGGTAAACATTTTGCATAATGCTGTATTTGAGGGGCCAGTGTTCCATTCATCTATAACAGACCTGGACGTTGTAAGGCCCCAGGGCCACATATGGCCCTTTAATTGGCTCTGACCGGCCCGTGACCAATTTGGGATGCTCTGCTGTGTGAGACCTCACTGGACACACAAAATGTGGTTTATTTAATAAATTACATTTTTTTGAAAGGCAACCTCACTTTTTCATTGTTTAACTATAACATATACTCGTAGCAGCTTGTCACAACAATGCTATTTACTGCTTTTTATAAAGAAATACAATTATATTATGCAGAATTGAGTTCAGCCTTTGGCCCGGCCCTCCACAATATTTTTAGTTTCTCATGTGGCCCCATGGAAAAAATAATTGCCCACCCCTGCTCTATAATATGAGGCTAATAAAGGGATTACTATGGCAGTACAATGCAACTTCTGTCTTGTCGTGTTTTGTGGATATCCACACAGGAAGTCATTTGCGTTTGCTGAAGTTCAATTTACGTCACCTATGCATATGAGGTTATTTCAAATCGAGTATAGATGGAAGGCCGAATAAATAAAACACTGTTTTAGGACATCTCTTATGATAGGGTGGGGCATGCTTTTATAGTCTATTGCCAGAGGAACTTGGTACAAATTAATCATAGGCTTTAATGGGAATTTCTGGAAAAAGGATAATGGCAGTGCAGGCGCCTGGTACTTGGCATCGTCCTGATATTTGCCTTCTCTGGATGGTTCTTGTTGATTTTGTCTCTTTGTTTAGGCACCAAACATCTGCTCAGTGAGGAATGTTCTACATTGTTATCACGATTCACAAAGTGCACAAAGCGAGAACCCGGCCTCCCTTTGCCATGCAGGCTCTGCCCTGTAATGGCAGTTATTTAAAAGAATACCTACTTAAATCTCTATGGTAAAGCCAAGAATGGTTAGAGGCCTATTGTTACATACAGGGCTCACTCTAACAGCACAGCTAGCTCAAATATTTAATGTATGACCACCACACAAGATACTTTTAAATATACACATTTAAATACAGATTATAAGATACAGGGTTAATTCATATGCATCATCAGTGACATTACTGCTGGGTTCTTGACGGGTCAAAAAGAGGGTTGTGGACTTCCATTTCTCCAGTCTGAAAAAGATAACCGCAATTATTAGTGTAGCCAGTGGCCGACTGGGAGCAAAATTCAGCACAGGATTTTACCAGCACCTGGCCCGCCCATGACCAGCCAGTGGCATCTCTGCTGCCTCCTGGAAAAAACTGGGTGATCTCTGAGTAAAACTTTTAATCCAATTAAAAACATCTCCATGATAATAACACACCAGCCTTAAAAGCAATAATAGAAAAAGTCCTGGTGCAGATGGGTGAATAGTAAAGTCAGTAACGCATTTCGGACACCCAGTCCTTAATCATAGTAACCTTGACAAATATTCACGTTTATATAGAAAAAGTTAATTGAAAATGTTACCATAATTGGAGTTGTTCCTGCCTCAGTGTTTCCGGTGAAGCCGCTGGCCGGGGACAGCCGCAGTAACGTCTACAGTGGCAGCGGGGGCAACGTACCTCCGCTGCACGTGAGTGTAAGTCAAAGCTCCCCATTGGTCCGCTGAGGGTTATATTTCAAATGCTCCTTGCAGGTAATTTGGATCTGCCTATGCCTGCTAGTTGCGGACTGGTGCAACCCTGGTCTATGGACTATGGGGGTGGCGGTGTGGGATCGGGCGGTGGTGAGCCAGGTGCCTCTCCCGTAGCACCCCCGCCGGGTTTTCCATTCTATCAGTTAGGGATCATGGTGGGAGTGCTCCAGGAGGCACTGACAGCTGTAATACCGGAGCACTCCCGCTGCGATTTCCATTCCTAGCGGTGGTAAGCGCTTCTTTTTGGCGCCGCCTGGGTTGCTTGGCAACCCTCAGCAGACAACGGATATTTGTCAAGGTTACTTTGATTAAGGACTAGGTGTCCGAAATGTGCTAGTGTCAGGTCTGGAGTTCCTCCACAGCCTGATTTCCCCTGCATTATGCTGCTTCACCAGCAGATGGCTCTGTCCTGCTGAGGTGTGTTATTCAGCCAGCACCTGTGGGACTTCCTGGCCTATCAAATCACCTGTGGGACTTCCTGGCCTATCAAATCTGGTCAGCACATAGCCTCATTGGATCAGCATTGATGTCAGTTCATGTCTCTTTGTCTGTCTATGCCCTGAACTCTGGAAACCTGCATCTTGACCTGGACCCTTGAATCCGTACCATGGACTTTAATCTGGAACCCTGAACCTAGATCCCTGCCATAGCCCTTGTGTCTGTTTCTTATTCAGCTCAGTCTCTGCATTTGGACTTTTTCCTGCATTCCATGTATGTATACTTCCTGGCTTTTCTGTTTATCTGTGTAGCCGTGATTACCATATAGTCACTGTAATAGATTTGTTTCATGTATAGCAGTCTGATTGTGTGTGTGTGTGTGATTTGTCACAATTAAACACGGTTTACCGCATCTCAGTTTGTTTCTCAGTCTCATTACTGGTCATTGCTACTAAGGAATCCCTCTGTTGAGAGATTCTTGACAGTTAGTGACTTTACCATTCACCCATGTGAACCAGGACATTTTCTATCATTGCTTTTAAGGCTGGCGTGTTATTATCATGGAGATATTTTTAACTGATGAAATAAAAGTGAAGTTTTACTCAGAGAAGTGCGGATCACCCAGTTTTTTCCACCCACGGTCGGGCACCTCAAGTTTAGCGGTGAGCAGATATTTTGCTTGTGATTCTGCTGCTTCCTGGCCAGTCAACCAGTGTGCTCCAAGACTGAGGCTACATCATTAGGTGTAAGACATGGGCTGGGCTTGCTTGGGTAAGGGGGTAGAGTGTGGAAGGGGATGGGTGGCTGGGGGGAGGCAAGGCTTGGATGAGACTGCTCCTAAGCAGTGCGTCCCACCCAGCATTTGCCTGGGCCTGCCTATGGCCAGTCCACCCCCTAAGTGTAGGAATAATGGGCTACTAATTGCTAATAAGGGCTCATTTTCCATCACCTCACTGGTTATCAGGTACACTGCACTGATGTTAACTTGCTATAGCTAGACTAATAGACACTGGAAAGGTGATGCAAAAAAACGCCACCCCTGGGGCTTAACCCTGCCGTGAAGGTTCAAAAACTGCAAAAATGAATAGTTCTATTTCTACATTTACACTTTCTCTCTCCATTCTGGGACACAAGCAACCTGTGGGTTAAATCCTCCAACCAGGTGAACTGAAAGCATAAAAAAGTAAAACTCCCCTTGGCACGCATAGGCTGTGCCCACTCTCCGACTTCCAGTGTTCTCTTTTAGTTAGGATTTAGTTTAGTGGTAGGCATGCAGCTCGGGCTGTGAAGCTTTTTCTTTTACATTTTTATTTTGTTTTATTTTATATTTTGTTGAGTGTGTTAGAGAGGGCTCCAATCACTTTCTGCTTCCAGGTGTTTGCAGAGCTGCCCCCCGAGAAGAAACCTAGAAGCACAAGATCTCTAAACCCTCTTAGGAGGAGGGTACTGCTTGGCCTCGGCTTTTGGGTAGTGGCTTGGATTTGGTTACTGTAATGCATTTGTCAAATCCACCCTCAGGGGACTTGTACTGCCCATCAAATTGGGACAGATGGTAGCCGGCAAGATGCAGGGGGAAAATTCACAAATTTCTGGGGCAAACACATTAGTGCAGGTAGAGCATTCCTAATCCCAGCGTGTGTTTTCGCAAGCTGCTTGTGCTAGGCGCCTTGTAGTTCATTCATAGATTGTAGAAGACAAGCCTTTACCTGTGTACTAATCAGCTGTGCCACCAATCAAGTAAACAAAATGTCTCCAAATAAAAAAGAGAATTACAGTGGCTCGCTGAGAGCCTCCCACAGAAATATTGTCCAGGTAAGGAATGATCCAAATCACCTGAAGGCATAGCAAAGCAACAGGACCTTCATGAACACCCATGGAGCATATGAGAGACAGAATGGAAGAGCCACAAACTAAAAAGTGTCAGGAGTCCAATGCAAACCTCAGAAACTTCTAATGGTCCACAAAAATGTTAACATGAAGATAGGGGGCCTCGATGTCTACAGTCCCTACAAATCACAGACCGCAGGGACACAATCCAAAACATCAGAATGTGAACATATCTGTTCAAACGCTCAAGGTACAGAATCAACCTCACTGCTTCATTCTTATAATTGGAGAAGCCAAATCCTGTCCCTCCTGGTGGTATAGGCTCAGCCACTGACAGAGGCACATCAGCATGTGGTGAAAATGTAGGTATGCTACACTAGGATGTTGTAGCAGGTACTTTAGATATAAATAGAGACAGGGATTTTGTGAATACAAGAGCCTTTCCCCTCTAGTCAGCTGCATCTCGTACCAGAACACAAGTCAAGCTTCTCTGCGTTAGTGGGAGGCCTGGTTGTTTCTGATGCCTTGTACATAAATTACAAGGGGCTATATGACCTAACAATACTTATCCAGTCACACCTGGGGACCACACCCCAAGTTTGCCCATGCCCAGCTGTAGTGTTCCCGTTCCCACAACCCTGCAAACAAGGTTAGAGGCAGCACTGGCACTAAAGCCATACCAAAGAATAGCAGTGAGTTCCCGCAGCCCTGCCGACCCCTAACATTAACCTCCGCTTTCCTAAGCTGCAGAGCTAGCGATACCAGCATAGTGATGTTCGCCTACAGAACTTCCGGCAGAGGTAGCTGAAAAATCAGTAAGTGAATTTAAACCTGTCTGAGATTAGCATCCATCTATCCTAAGATAAAGAGCACATACAGACATAAGGGCAGACTAGGTGGACCATATTGGTCTCCTTCTGCCATCAACAGTTGTTCTTATGCGAGGGATGCATCTTGTGCAAGGATCATTTACAAGCCCTTCTCAGATGGGGTTGAGGTGGCCTGGCAGATAAGTTAGTGCCGAAGGTGGAATCCCCCCCCCCCCATCGGAAGGAAACCTAGAACTTGATGTTGATGTGGTAGATCATTGCTTTCTCAATACCCTCCTACTACTTACTTACTGGAACGTCAGATCGAGTCCCTTGTGCCTCTTTTGTGTGGGTGTGTGCTGCTCGGGAACTCCTGCTTTGCCATTCTGGGTGGGGGGGAGTGTAGTCCCCCGGCTGGTCCAGCAGAAAATAGTTCCCTGCATTGAGCTGCCAGCGGCTGTGCTTGGTGACTTAGGTGCAGTGAGCGGCCGCCAATTGACAACTCTGCACACACCCATCACTGTAGCATTGCTGACCTGATTTAGTTACACCACTGGTTAAGCCCAAGGAAGGAAGTTTTTATATCCACTTTCCAATGTGTCTGGCCTTCTAGTTATATCTTGAACTCGCCAGTGTAAGAGTTATTATGGTGCTTATACTAAAATCCTCTTGTTGGTAGCAACCTATTATAATTTGTCATTGGAATCCCAAAGCAAATTGGGATATTTAGACACTATTTGAAGTAGAAAGTGAACTATGTAACACATTTGTAAAATGATTTGTTGCTATTTAGCATACATGATATGTACCCACCGGTGCCAATCCAGGACACTCATAGATAGCAAATTCATCAGTGTCTGCTTCTGAGTCTGTGGAAAGCTGCTGACAAGGCTTCTTCTCTGAGCTGATAGTGGGGAAAAAGAAAAGATTTGACAGATGAACTGATATTAAAGTCCCTGTCCAGGCAAACACTAACTTTCTACCTAATCCCCCCCTGGGGACAGTAAATAATGAGCCATTTCAAAGCACCTGAAAATGTCTGATTGTATATAAATACCTGGTATTCTAAGCAAAACCGATTTAATTGTTTCAGTTTCTGGGTTCGTGGCTGTGCGGGGGAGGACATGTCATGGTGCAGCTTTATGAGTCTTGGACGCATTCTGCTGTGGTCAGAGATGGCTGTGGGACCACTATGGCTTGCTGTGCCTGCTCACACTGAGGGCAACAAGCTGTAGGATCACTTTTTGCTGGTCCTAGAGGAATTAAAAACTGAAAAAAGGGCAAATATTGGAACGCCCTGCTACGGTTTCTACCCTGCACTGCAGAGAAAAGAGGAGAGACATATGGGACAGATATATGCCTGCTGGCTAACTTTTGCCTTTGGGTTTAGAGTCCCTTTAAAATGCTGTGAACCTGAACTACTACATTAGTCATAAAGATTGACCCCACAACAGAGCACCATATAGATTCTTTTTCCCAATCTCACCTATCTTGGATTATATTTCAGCCAAAGCATATTGCTGGGAAGCCGCTAATAGGATAATATTCACTAAGTTGTAGCTGGCCAACCAGAACCTTACTGTGCTTCTTATCTTGTTTCTGTGAAAGCAGATGAGCACCTCTAATTGGAATACCCGAGGGTTGTAGTGGTTCTAATGGGTCTAGTAGGTGTAAGTCTTTAAAGTGGACCAAAACCCTGGATTTTGAGTATCCTGTGTTTTGGTCCTTGCCCCTGGGGCACTCCGATCGGGGACACCCCGCTGTGTGAACCCCCCTAGGTCACCCGAACTGACTACTTTATGAAGCATACGCGACCTCCCATCCAATCAGCGCGCTCGATTGCACTGACGTGTCCTCGGCTTAGCTCACCAGCGCCGCATCCCCGCTACCCTCTAACAGGGGGCGTGCCCATGCCGGCCATTCACAAATGCCTGGTGGGGGCATGCGCCTTGCTAAATGGGATAGCAGGGATGCAGCGCTGCTCGCACATGCACCGTTGGACCGGGGCTGAAGATGTGTACCGGGCAACATGTGCTCATTCTCATGCCATGGACAGGGGGCATCACTTACCTCTCCTGTGCCTGGAACTGCTTCTTGTGACTGTTGTACTGCTGCACATAGTGAGACATGTATTCTGCAGGCTGTTGGGGAGTGAAAACAAAAATAAAAGCATTCGATAAATAGCTTCAACAGTGATGTGTTTAAAAAAATGTTGCCCCTCTACTAAAGAGCACCAGTTATGGGTAGATTGTTATTTATAGCTCTGGGTGGACCTCTAAAACCCCCCTTCTTGCTGCCCCAAGCCCTGTAAGTCCAACTTACCTGTTCTACCTTTGGGCTTCCATGCAATAGAAGATTAAAAGCCTCTGCAGCCTTTGAAAGTCGATATTGGTGTGTGCTGCAGTTTCCTGTCACAGGGAGACCCAGCATAGGAAAACATTCTCTCCTAAAAAATATGAGCATTCTCACCTGGCTCAGAATCGGCCCCATGGTTACAGTGCACGCATGTGCTATGGATACAGCGAAAAGGTGAGCGAAAATGGCAATCTGGGAGGGTTGGCTGACCTGTACATAAAACTAGTGTTCCTTAGTGTGGCTTACCCTCCGACAGGGGTGGTGTCGGCTGCTTTTGTATTCCATCTCCTGTGCCAGTCGTACCTCTTTCTGTAACCTAGAAAATAATTGAGGCAAAAGAGTTACAGCCCAAAAGATTTAGCATATCACACAAAATGGTGAACTCTACCACAAAAGCTAGAAAGCTTGCAATAGTTGAGTTAAAGTGGACCAAAACCTACCCTGGAGTCTCCAGGGCAGACATACTCGCCCCCCCGGGGCATCCAGATTCAGGATACCCCGCTGTGTCAAACCCCCCAGGTTGCCCGAAAACTCATCTTCTTTGCGCTTGCCCGCACCAGGCATTTGCAAATGGCCGACGGGGGCACGCTCCCTGTTAAAAATTAGTGGGGGGTGTGGCCACCAGCGCGCTCGGATGAACAGATAGGTGGACGAAAGGGCGAGAGTGGATCTGGGTGCGCTGATTGGACGAGAGGCTGCGCATGTGCCGTATGACCGAGAAAGGGTGAGTCAGATCAGGTGACTTGGGGGGGTTCCACACAGCGGGGCATCCCCGATCGGGGTGCCCAGGGGGGCAAAGACCAAAACCCAAGATAGTCAAAATCCTCGGATTTGGTCCACTTTAAATACCGCCATAGTCTCCCTATTCGGACTATAGAAAGCAAATAAAAAAAAAAAAAAAAAAACTAAATTGGCTCTAGCCTTTCCAGACTGTCCAAAACTAAAAGTTTTAAAAGGAAATGGGAAGCCTCATTTAAGAAGCGTCGGCGCCATACAGCGCCACTTTTTTGGCCTCAGTGGCACGCAGTGTCAGATTTAACAACTGAAAAAAATGCTAATGCAGCCACCGGCTAGCATCTTATTTAACTGTAGTGCACAAAATGATGCAGTGCTGGGCGCTCTAGTGCCGTAGTAGATCCCATAGAGCACAATAGGCAGAACTGGATTGAAGTGTTTAATGCTTATAATTTAAATTAAACACATTTATTTGTTCAGAGCTTGCATTGGGAAACGCAGGACCAAGATGGTGCAACTAAAACACAGCCTAAAGGCACTGTAACGTTTGTCCCCAACAGTAATTTACTGTAACTCTAATGAAGAAACACTAACCAGCGCCAGAAAAATACAGCTCCAAAGATTTTAAACCGGACCTTCAGCGTGATTTAATCAAAAGCCCAAACTCTTAAAAAACGGTTCCCCAGCATCTAAAATTAATATATTTTACGTTTTTAGTCACTAACTTGTTCTTTCCCCCACTGGGCTGCAACTCTGTTCAGGAATTTAGAATACGGGCGCCGCCATCTTGACTCAGAAGCATCACACTTACTGAGGAGAGGAGAGTGGGATAAGGTACAGGGGGGCGGGTTATAGCTGTGCTTTGCTCAGACAGAGCAGAGCTGGGGTCAGGTAACGGTCAGCAGCCCCAGAATGCAGAGCAGCACAGTCAGGAGGCACTTCCTGTTTGCAGGCTGCCTGATAAGATGGCGGCTTCCATAAGCTTGGATGTTTAAAGGCTCATAACATGCAGTAGATGCAGGTAGGATGATTTTTAATGTGGACAATCTGTATGTACAGGGTGTGGGAAACATATAAGATAGACTCTTATTCAGAGTGAAGGTCCGCTTTAAGGAGGAAAACATTCATAAATATGCTGGGGAGAGAAGAAAAACACCAGTCCAAGGTGGCCCTCACTGGCGCTGGGCTAATCAGCTGGTGGGTCCAATAGACGCTAACATAAGTCGACCAATAGTGCAACAGTCAAAGTTAATTTTCGTTCTGCGCAATGCCTGCTAGCGTCGAAGTAGTACAAAGCACACCACCTGATTAGACGAAAATCCTGGCGCTATAGCCAAAAAACAGATGCTAACAGACGCCTATCACAAATTAGGCCCTTAATTGAGCAGTAATGTGGTTGGTGTTATTGGCTGTGTTATCTCACTTACCTATACCAGCACAAAGCTGCCACAAGTATTCCAGACACTGCGATGAGACTGCAGATCACAGTTAGGGCTGAAAGAAAAGAGAATATGCGTGTTTGGGAACATTTCAAGGATTATTCACAATCTTTGTACTGTATGTAGTAAATTAGGCAGGGGCGGCCTGGCCATAGGCCCGCTGGGCTGCCCTGCTTTGGGGCAGTCTGGGCCCCAATCCCATCCAATCCCAGTCCCCCATCCCCACTCTACCCCCTCACCCAAGCAACCCCAGACTATGTCCTCGCCCTAATTATATAGTCTCAGCCTTGGAGCACACTGGTGACTGGCCAGGAAGCAGCAGAGATGCCACTGGTTGGTCATGGGAAGGTCAGGTGCTGGTAAAATCCTGGGGTGATTTTTGGCCCCAGTCCGCCACTGAAAATAAGCTATTCACATGCACTGCTAAAATCTTTTGAAATCAGTGTAGGAGTTTAATTTAACCACATGACTTATATCAATTAGGGAACATGGCACCACAAGAATGTATATACGGGTTTCCATTGTATAACATTTCACTCTTATAATTTATCGGAAACAAACATGGTACCCGATAAAAAATAGGCTCAGGGGAGACACCCAAGAACTATAGGAACCAGTCCCCTCTCATTGGTAGGGGGAAAAAAATTCCATACGGAAATCTGATTTACCCCACAGAAATTCTCCAATGGTTAGGGGGGTTAAACAAAAACATATATGTTGGACTCGGTATGTATTCAGATTTAAAACTGTAGCAATCCTCCTCAGATGACAGTTACAGCACATCGGCTTCAGTGCTGGAGATTGAGTCTCTTAATTCTCAGGACCTCTGCAGTTCACATGGAGGCTGATTCCTTACTAACGCCAGGTATCGGCAGATGAGCGCCTGTATAGCGGCGCTTAGAGCGATCCCTAGTAGATGCTGTAAGCGGGTATCCGGCCCTGTAACAGAGTGCCTCATTCGCTGCAGTAACCTGGCTGGCATTGATGAATGTGATGTATGTTGGGCGTTCTAACACCAGTACAGCGTTGCAGTGAGCGAAAGCTAGAGCCAGCTCAGTGCGACCGACTCTCAGCGACTCACACCATAATGAACAAAAAAACAGACTCACAAAGTGTAGGCGCTCTGGATCTGGTCGCTATAGCATAGAGTGCCAGACGCTGTGTGATTAAAGTGAGTTTTTGGACACATATCCACCAGTAACAAAGCGAAAACACATGGAATGACATTGTTGGAACACTGTGACATTAACACTTTAGTGCCAGACCTGTAAGAACAATTCTGCATAAAATGTTAAAATATAAAAAAAAAAAATTCAAAGATAAATAATTCCAGGCCAGGAGAGATCAAAGAATTATTTGAGAGTACAAAAAAAAAAAAATGGGATCAGGAAAGGGATTAGAAGGAACGTCCATTGAAATGTATGGGAGAGCGAACGGTAGCGACAGGTCTTACCTGTCGCTCTGGAAGCTAAAACGCCGGCGCTATACACTGAGCTGCCTGTAATCATGAATCGTACACTAAATGGCACTGTTAGAGTCGCTCACCAGAATCGCCTTCATAAATGTGGTTTTGCTTTCAGCGTCCAGTGTTCACCAGACGCTGCCTGGCGCTACGAGGCACTACCTGGCGCTAGAGCAGACATGGGCATTGTAAGGCCCCAAGGCCACATACGGCCCTTTGATTGGCTCTGACTGGCCCGCGACCAGCGTTCCCTGTAAGGTGCGTGGCCGCACGCTGCCGACGCCCCCGCCGCTCAGTCTCGCCCACTGTCCGCGCAGTCTTGCCAGAAAAGATAGTGCCGGGTTTGAACAGCACTTTTCCCCTCTGTAGTGAGTCTAATGTAGCGGGGCGTGTGTGGATTAGAGCCTCCTATTGGACAGCTCCCTCCTGCAGGTTTGGCTGTGGGCGGAGTTTCCCTGTACTGTGTGGCGTGTGTCAGTCGCTGTGGAGCCGACGCCGGAGATGGAGGTTCTCCAGCCACTTGTCTGTGCCTCACGTCGGAGGCTGCTGGCACTTGTAGTCCACACCAGATGTGTTACATGCCGTACATGCAGCCCCTGATGGTGCACTGGCTCTCGTAGTCCATTTCTGGCCAGACCAATGACCAAGGGGAGGGCGGGGGGACCATGCTGCAAGGTGGGAAGGGTTTCACAGCGCCTTTTATCCAAGTTTTTTTGTAAGGCAACCTCACCTTTTTCATTGTTTAACTATAACATATACTCGTAGCAGCTTGTCACAACAATGCTATTTACTGCTTTTTATAAAGAAATACAATTATATTATGCAGAATTGAGTTCAGCCTTTTGGCCCGGCCCTCCACAATATTCTTAGTTTCTCATGTGGCCTCATGGAAAAAATAATTGCCCCCCCCTGTGCTAGAGCTTCATGAATAAACCCCTTGGAGCACACTGGTTGACTGGCCAGGAAGCAGCAGAGATGCCACTGGTTGGTCATGGGAAGGCCGGGTGCTGGTAAAATCCCGGGCGTTTTTTTGGCCCCAGTCTGCCACTGAAAATAGGCTATTCATATGCACTGCTAAAATCTTTTGAAATGAGTGGTGGAGTTTAATTTTACCACATGACTTATATCAATTAGGGAACATGGCACCACAAGAATGTATATATGGGTTTCCGTTGTATAACATTACACCCTTATAATTTATTGAACACAAACATGGTACCTGATTAAAATAGGCTCAGGTGAGACACCCTAGAACTATAGGAACCAGTCCCACCACCCTCAGTTATCTATATCTATCCCATATCTATCTCATTGGGATGGGAAAAAAATTCTATATGGCAACTATCTGATTTACCCCACAGAAATTCTTCAATGGTTAGGGGGGTTAAACAAAAAAACATATATGTTGGACCCGGCATATATTGAGATTTAAAACTGTAGCAATCCTCCTCAGACGACAGTTACAGCACATCGGTTTCAGTGCTGGAGAGTCTCTTAATTCTTAGGACCTCTGCAGTTCACAGGCAGGCTGATTCATTCAGCAGATAAGCGTCTGTACAGAGGTGCTAGTATACGCTGTGATCGGCTATCGGGCGCTGTAACAGAGTGCCTTAGTCGATGTAGTAACCTGGCCGGCATTGACGAATGAGATGTATGTTGGGCATTCAAACACCAGTACAGCGTTGCAGGGAGCGAGAGGTAGTGCCAGCTCAGTGCGACTGACTCTCAGCGACTCACCATATTCATTAAAACTTGACACTGAGCGAACGCAGGCGTTCTAGATTGTGTGCCTGGAGCCCATAGCGCCGGACGCTGTGTGATTAAAGTGCATTTTTAAAGACATTAACATCAGTAAGCAAGCGAAAATGTATGGAATGACATTGTTAGAGAAGTGTGACATTAACACTTTAGTGGCAGGCATGGATATACATTTATGCATAAATATACCAAAAAAAGAAAATTCAAAAATAACATTTTGTGGGCCAGGAAAAATATAAGAGAAATTTGAGGGCCTTATTTATGAAGGGATAGCGCCAGGTAGTGCCTGTACAGCAGCAGGTAGCGGCAAGTAGCGGCAGGTGAACACCGGAGACGGCACGCAATTACACATTTATGAAGCCAAATCTGGTGAGCGACTAGAACAACGCCATGTAGTGTCCAATTCATCATTATCCCAGGCTCAGCGCAGAGCGCCACGTCTTACCTCTTGCTCTCCCATACATTTCTATAGACGATCCTTGAATCCCTTTCCTGATCCCAATTTTTTATTTTTTTCATAAAAAAAACACAAACCTTCTGACATTTATTCTGGCCAAGAAAATGACATTTTTGAAAACTTTTTTGAATAATAATATTTTTATGCAGAATTGTCCTTACATGTCTGGTATTAAAGTGTTAATGTTACAATGTAATAACTAGGGATGAGCGAACCGGTTCGGACGAACCGGAATTCGCTCCGAATTTCAGGGAAAATTCGATTCGGCACGAACTCGAATTTTTTTTGGTTCGTGACGATCGAATTTTCCCTGAAATAAAAAAAAAAAAATGCCGGCATGGTGGGAGCGGGCAGGCCGGCTACGCTGTCAGGCGCCCTCTGATGACGCGTCCTCTGATGACAGCTGAGAGCGGCGCCGGCCTCCACGCTCCGACCATGCAGGTAAGTGTTTGCTTTTTAAAAAAATGCCGGCCTGCCCGCTCCCACCATGCCGGCATTTTTTTTTTCAGATGAGCGATTCGTGAATGTTCGATTCGGGCAAACCCGAATTTCTTGGGGAAATTCGGCGAATCGCCCGAATCGAACTTTCAAGAAGTTCGCTCATCTCTAGTAATAACAATGTAATTCCATATGCTTTCGCTTTGTTACTAGTGGATACATGTTCAAAATCAGACTTTAATCAACGACCCGATTTGGAGCGCCGGAACTGTTTGAGGCTGATTTTTTGATGAATGTGTTGTGAGTCAGTTGCACTGAGCTGACGCTACCATTCGCTCCAATACAGCGCAGTACTGTGAATCACATAACGTATTCAACAATGCTGGGCAGTGACTGAGGCGCTCTGAAACAATGAACCATGGCCAAGCACAGCCACTACTAGCAGTCGCTCTCTGAAATCCGCTGTACAGGCGCTCATCTGTCTCTACCTGGTGTTAGTAATCAGCCTGCCCATTAAAAAAAAATAAAAATTGGGATCAGGAAAGGGATTATAAGGAATGTCCATTGAAATGTATGGGAGAGCGACAGGTAAGACGTGGCGCTCTGCAAGGCTGAACGCGGGCGCTGTATGCTGAGCCTGGGATAACAATGAATTGTACGCTACATGGCGTTGTTCCAGTCGCTCACCAGATTCGGCTTCATAAATATGGAGTTGCGTGCCGTGTCCGGCGTTCACCTGACGCTACCTGCCACTTACAAGGCACTGCCTGTCGCTATCCCTTCATGAATAAGGCCCAAAGTCATACATACAATTATCTCAACACACAACACATGAAGCTTTGCCCCAAATAGATCGGCTGCGCATGACTGCCCCCGAATCACATTCCTCTTGCATCCATAAGCCATGACCAGCATATTTAGTTTGCCGGACCTGGCTAAAACTGATCTTGGCCAAGATATGCTCATTAATTATAGGTCTTTAGATTGTAAGCTGTGATCCTTCCATATAAGGAGTTGGTTTAGATGTAAGAATAGAAGGTTGCATTACCTAGTGACATTGATTGGTTCAACTCTGACTTCCTCCTCCTTCCCATGTTCCTCACTTTCAGTTGCGGAGCAAAGGTTGGCACAGGTGGAGATGGGCTTCTTGTAGTTGATGAATTGTGGGTAGTAGGGGCTTTGATCTCCTGTGGTGAGGCTGGTAAAGATAAATATAATATTTGGGTAAATGATGGCATGGTATATTCCAAGCTTTTACTGCTTCATCTTTATAAAGGCTTTCTTATCTCTTATGCTGTCCTGTTTCTTTTACCACTCCCACTTAAAGTGATTGACAAGCCAAATTTAAAAAAGAAAAACGGGCACCCCCCTTTTGTCCCTTGCATCCCTTGCAGCTGATTAGTCTGGCCCTGGCGATCAGCAACTCACCTGACTATCGCTGGATCGTAGCCCGGGCCCCACACATCCTGATCAGCAGTCGGCGACCTTTCCCGTGTCGAGCACCAGCCACTGACATCAGTCACAGGAGCACTACCATGCCCTCTCCATTCACTACAATGGAGGGGCATGTTAAAAAATAAATATCAGTAGCTTTCATTAAGTGGCTCCAGCGCTATTCGTCCTCCTCTGTTTGTCTCCTTAGTGAGGAAAATCACTTTCTCATTCAGCTTTCAGCCCCCACCCCTCTGTCCTGGTACATCAATCAATCTTCAGGGGACCAAGAACGGAACCTATCCCACTCCCTGCCCAGGCATCCTGATTGGCTGCTTCTCTCTGCAGCTCTGAAACCCCACCCTCCTCTCCTCTAACCAAATCTCTGTCTTTCCACATAGTTAGACATGTTTGGTGCTGAATAATCAGATGAGATTGATGATGAGAGGTTTAAACTGGGCGGTAAATTAGTTCCCAGGCCCTGAATTATAACAATAATAATTTTGTATAAGAGGATATATAACAATAATAATTTTGTATGATAAGAGGATATATAACAATAATAATTTTGTATGCTGAGGGTCAAATAGTAACAATAATCTTGTATGAAGTAACAGTCTCGTATAAATAAGAGGGATGAAGCTGCTCCCACCCCTCCTCTAACACTGTGCTTACATCACATCACTTTTGCCACACCCACTGTTTCTCTTCATTTTTTCTATGAATCCCCAATGCTCTAATACTTCTAGAGATATTTAGGAACTACAGGGTCTTTTGGAAAACGGATTGTAGTTTAGGACAGTGCAACATGTAGCAGGAGACATTGGGCGCTCGCCTTTAGTATAACTTTAAAGTGGACCAAAACCCAGGATTTTGACTATCCTGGGTTTTGGTTATTCCCCCCGGAGCACCCCGATCGGGGGTGCCCCGATATGTGAAACCCCCCAGATCTCCCACATCAACTCACCTCACCCCGGTCCTATGGCGCATGCGAGGCCGCTCGTCCAATCAGCATGCTCGGAACCGCTGAGCTATGGGTGTCTAAAGCGACATCTTAGCACAGCGGCTCCGAGTGCGCTGGCGGCCGATTCACACGCTTTCCTCTAACAGGGAGCGTGCCCGCGCCCTGCTAGAGGGATTTCGGGGATGCGGCCCGCACATGTGTCGTTGAACCGGGAAGTAAGGTAAGTGTAGCGGGTGACCTGGGTGGTTTCACACAGCGGGGCATCCTGATTTTGGATGTCCTGGGGGGAGGGAATAATTTGGTCTGGGAATATTATACATTCCCGGGCCGATCCTGATCTGTTTTAGTCCACTTTAAGAAGACCAGGCCTTCTGCTTGTCTTCCCAGCAAAATAGGTGAGGCAAGCAGCACGTAAGACTGTAACTCTGGAATGGGGTCACAGACAAGAATATTGCTAGTGAGAAGCCTACTCCTACTCTGGTGGAATAAGTCAATAGAACATCCACAAAACAGGATCCCTGTGACATCCATGGCTCTTTAGACAGATCAACTGTTTACTGCAAAGAAGCACCTCATCAGTGAGGCTTTAGGATGGGTCACAAAGCAAGAAAACACTTTCCTAAAGCCTTATTCTAGAAAAAATAACCTCCCCTATATGTAGCCCGGTTCCCCTTCATGTACCAGCATCTGTGGATATAATCCTGTGGCCCTTCCTCAGTCTGTATTCCTCGATGGAATGATACACTTTAGATCGTTCCTCTGTCCTGCTACCTGTTGGGAAGAGAAAAATATAAGTTTATACTATAAGGTATTCCTGACTTGTATATCAAAATGAAAGATCTGCACCCTCCCAAGAAAGTCTGTCCCAAGGAAGGTTATAACCTCCCTTTCTGATGTGCACCAGTAAACTATACTGTCCTCTTACACACTGGGTGTGCGATGGGACTGTAAACCAGCTGCTGGCTCCACAACGCATGGAGATACAACGTGGAAGAGGTGAGTATGGATAATTATGGGGCTGCGGAAGCAGTGCTTAGGCACCCTCACTCTCCTTTGCAGATGTAGGTGCTCAAAAATAATACCAACACCCAAACATTCATTCACTTTCCACACATACAGTGATACAGTTCTTATTCATTCAATCCAAACGCAGTGTTCTCTTAGGGTGGAAGCAGCTCTATTTGTGAGAAGAAGGTTTTACTGGTGAATTAAGGTGATTCAGCGGCAAAATAAAAAAACAAAAGGGTACTTACCTTTGTCCCACGCAGCTGATCGATGCTAATCCAGCGGTCAGTAATCCACCGGAGCACTGCATCAGTTGCAGTCACCGCATCCCGCACCGTCCAGGACCAATATATGGGGTCGGTTTTGATGGCAGGATGGTATCGCGACCAGCCATCAGTCAAAGAGAGCTGCCACGCCCTCTCCATTCACTACAATAGAGGAAGTGTGCCGAGGCCTGACATACCTTTCTCCATTGCAGTGAATAGAGAGGGTTTGGCCATGCCACTGTGACAAATGGTGGGTGACGGGCAAGCACCGGTGAATAAAGTTTAGGCCCCGGGGTAATCTGGGAAGAGAGGATGAGGTGCGGGCTCGGATCCAGTAATCAGGTGAGTTTCTGATCGCAGGACTAGCGCCAATAGGCTGTGTGGGACAAAAGATAAGTAACACTTTGTTTTTTTATTTAGCTGCTGAATCCATTTAAGGAAGTAGTAATAGGGTTCTTGGGGGAGGGGGGTTCTTCACAATTCCTGGGGTCCTTGGGTGGAGGGATTCTGCACACTGCCTGTTATGGGGGTGATCGTGGGGATTCTACACATTGCCTGTTATGAGGAGATTCTGCACATTGCCTGTTATGGGGGGATTGGAGGGAGTATGCACATTGCCTGTTATGAGGAGATGCTGCACACTGCTATTGGGTGATTGAGGGGGATTCTGCACACTGCCTGTTATGGGGGATTGGGGGGATTCTGCACACTGCCTGTTATGGAGTGATTGGGGGGGGGGGGATCCTGCGCACTACCTGATATTAAGGGATGGGATTCTGCACACTGCCTGTTATGGGGGATGGGGGGGATTCTGCACACTGCCTGTTATGGGGGATGGGGGGGGTCCTGCACACTACCTGATATTGAGGGATGGGATTCTGCACACTGCAGAATCCCTCCTCAATCACCCCATAGCAGGCAGTGTGCAGAATCCCATCCCTCAATATCAGGTAGTGTGCAGGACCCCCCCCCCCCATCCCCCATAACAGGCAGTGTGCAGAATCCCCCCCCATCCCCCATAACAGGCAGTGTGCAGAATCCCCTCATAACAGGCAGTGTGCAGAACTCCCCCCATTACCCATAACAGACAGTGTGCAGAATCCCTCCTCAATCACCCCATAGCAGGGCAGTGTGCAGAATCCCATCCCTCAATATCAGGTAGTGTGCAGGACCCCCCCCCCCATCCCCCATAACAGGCAGTGTGCAGAATCCCCCCCATCCCCCATAACAGGCAGTGTGCAGAATCCCATCCCTTAATATCAGGTAGTGCGCAGGATCCCCCCCCCCAATCACTCCATAACAGGCAGTGTGCAGAATCCCCCCCCCCATCCCCCATAACAGGCAGTGTGCAGAATCCCCTCATAACAGGCAGTGTGCAGAACTCCCCCCATTACCCATAACAGACAGTGTGCAGAATCCCTCCTCAATCACCCCATAGCAGGCAGTGTGCAGAATCCCATCCCTCAATATCAGGTAGTGTGCAGAATCCCCCCCATCCCCCATAACAGGCAGTGTGCAGAATCCCCTCATAACAGGCAGTGTGCAGAACTCCCCCCATTACCCATAACAGACAGTGTGCAGAATCCCTCCTCAATCACCCCATAGCAGGCACACTGTCTGTTATGGGTAATGGGGGGAGTTCTGCACGCTGCCTGTTATGAGGGGATTCTGCACACTGCCTGTTATGGGGGATGGGGGGGATTCTGCACACTGCCTGTTATGGAGTGATTGGGGGGGGGGGAGATCCTGCGCACTACCTGATATTGAGGGATGGGATTCTGCACACTGCCTGCTATGGGGTGATTGAGGAGGGATTCTGCACACTGTCTGTTATGGGTAATGGGGGAAGTTCTGCACACTGCCTGTTATGAGGGGATTCTGCACACTGCCTGTTATGGGGGATGGGGGGGATTCTGCACACTGCCTGTTATGGAGTGATTGGGGGGGGGGGGATCCTGCGCACTACCTGATATTGAGGGATGGGATTCTGCACACTGTCTGTTATGGGTAATGGGGGGGGGGGGTCTGCACACTGCCTGTTATGGAGTTCTTTCGGGGGGATTTGCACATTGTGTGGTTTAGGGTTCCTGGGGGGATTCTGCATACTGCCTGTTATGGGGTTCTGGGAGCGCACCTCAGCCGAGATATGTGACGTGAGTTTTACGACAAACAACGAGGCTCCTGCAGCTGAGCTTCCCAAGCTGTGATGACTCTGGGGTAGATAATGGGGATAGGGTACCCCACAATCCACTCAGAACCAGAAGAGCTTACCTTTAAATATACAATAGCCGGCTTTTGCTTCCTCATACATGAGCATGCAGGGGCCACACTGGTTACTACCAGGGGGGCAGCTTTCTCTTCTCTGAATGACACAGTCCAGTTTATTGGGGCAACGACTGTCCACTGTCAAGAAAAAAAAAAAAGATATTGGAGTAAGACAGGTTCTCACGGATATCAATTACCAGGAAAAATAATGTCTATGGGTAAGGAATGCAGCCAATGCAGATATCATCAGTCTTACCAAACTCAAAGGAAAGTACCGGTCATCCAGGATGAATGAGCTCAGTCAGCTACAGCTCTTTGGTGACCACTGGCAAGTTTCTATGGATGATCTGCAGTGGTGTGCGCAGGCCTAAAGCCCAGTTAGGCACACACCCATGGGTTCTGTAATTGGAGGGATGTCCGTTCTGCCCCCCATGTTAGGGCACTGTTTCTCAACCTACAGTATATGTATCTAAGGGAGTCACAGGAATGTTCATGGGCAGGCCAACAAGAGAGGTCCAAGAGGTCTTGTATGTTATTCCAACAGTCAAGTTTGATTATATCTTGCTTGTTGCTACAAGGGCACACCTAAGGGGGGTCCCCGGGTGTTTGAACTTAAATAGAATTTGTGTCATGAACACCCCTGGTACAACAGTTTGATAAACTTTCTGCATACAGGAGACCCTCAGTACATATTTACAATCAAAAGGGGATCACAGATGCACACCATATACATGACAATATGTCAAACGTGAATTGTATTTAAAGTGGACCAACACCCAGGATTTTGACTATCCTGGGTTTTGGTCCACTTCGGTGGGGCACCCCGATCGGGGGTGCCCCGCTGTGTGAAACCCCCCAGAAAGCCCCAAAAACTCACCTGTCCCCGCTCCCACGTGACCGCTGCAGCCAATCCCCGCCAACGGACAAGCAAGGTCCATCGACAGACAAGCGAGCGTGCCCGCCGCCACCTCCCGCACGTCACTCTTACAGGGAGCGCGCCGGCCATTCACAAACGGCGGGCGCGGGTGCGCGCCCTGCTCGCACATGCGCCGCTGGATCGAGGAGCAGGTAGGGATTTCGGGGCTTTCTGTGGGGTTTCACACAGCGGAAGTGGACCAAAACCCAGGATAGTCAAAATCCTGGGTGTTGGTCCACTTTAAGGCAAACAGAGCGGGGCACCCCCGATCGAGGTGCCCCGCAGGCCCAATGCTGATCGGCCCGGGAATCTTATAGAGATGTGTGGTCCGCTTTAAGGTGGACAAAAATCCAGGATTTTGACTGTCCTGGGTTTTGGTTCTTGCCACCGGGTCACCCCAATCGGGAATGCCCCACTGTGTGAAACCCCCTAGTATCAATCACCCTTCCCCGGTCCTACGCTCATGCACAGCACTCTCGTCCACTCAGCACACTCGGATCTACTCCCGCCCCTTCGTCTAATAGCTTGTTTAAAGCGGCACAGGCACAGGCTCCTGTCCAATCAATGCTGCATGCTGTGCTGTGTAACCACTCACCTATCTCCTCCACCCCCTGCCGCTGTCCTCTACTACTCATCATCAGAGCGGACATCAGATTGGCTTAGTAAAGCTAAATAGAGCATGAGCAGCTGGCTGCTCTCCTTTCGCTGTGCACAGCCAAGCATTTAGAAATGCTTGGTGCAGGTGTGTGCATCAGCTAGATCAGGGGTGGGCAATTATTTTTTCCATGGGGCCACATGAGAACTAAAAATATTGCGGAGGGCCGGGCCAAAAGGGTGAACTCAATTCTGCATAATATTAATTGTATTTCTTTATAAAAGCAGTAAATTCTTTTGGAAAACCCGGCGCCTCCCACACTGTACACAGGCGATCACTTAAGCAGCAGGCGATTGGCCGTTCGGCTCGTCAGGTCTGGCGCGTTCTTGCTTCCTCACTGAATGGCGGGAGGTGCCCACCCGCTGTGAAGAGGGACCGGCGGGTGCCTCGCAGGCAGCACGAGCGGAGGGACTCCGTCAGCCAACTCAGCCCGGGCCGGTCAGAGCCAATCAAAGGGCCGTATACGGCCCCCGGGCCTTACAATGCCCAGGTCTGAGCTAGATGGAAGCCAGAGATAGCAGTACAGCCCGTGTGTGCACCATGGGAACCTTGGTGAGGGGAATATACAGTACTAGACAGGGCCGGATTATGAGGAGGGTGCAAGGGGGGGGGGGGAACTCCAGGGCCTCCACCACTTGCCCTGCAAAGGGGGCCTCCACCAACCTTTAGGTTCTGGTCTGCTCCAGGAGGCTTTTCAGTCTTTTGTCTGATGGGCTGTGGGACAAGCAACAAAGCGGTGGCAGTGGGGGCATGCCTGGGCAAGCCTTTTTTTCTTATTGCAAACCTGCAGCCAAAGCCACCCCAGTTCAGGATGGAGTCTAGAGCAGCAAAGCCGCTGTCAGCAACTCTACAATGATGGGTGAGTGCAGAGCTGTTAATAGGCGGCACATAAGCCACCAAGCACAGCCGCTGGCAGCTCAATGAAGGGAACTGTTTTCTGTTGGACCAGCTGGACGACTACCCCCCCCCCCCCCCCCCGGTACAAGGTAATATGGAGCATTTTGCACAGGGGGGGATCACGTTTTGGGATCGAGAATCAATGGGCCCTGGAGTCTTTAAGCTCCCTGTTGACCAGGACCCCTTCCTCACCCAGAGGTCTTGGCCTCTAGGAACCTAAAATGTACCTCATTTGCCCCCTGCTGCCTTAGTTAGATATCTTTTTCTTTTATGCTCTGTCTACCAGGGGACTATGAAATGGGGTGTGGTTACGGGCGTGGCATGTAACTGGGGTGTGGCTTGATTGCAAAAAAAATTGGCGCCTATCCTCTTCTCCCTCTTGCAGAGTAGAGGTAGGTTTCCTGTGAGGTGAGATGCCTCTTCCAGCACACATATCTACCAGGCCAAGACCCCAGGGGAAAATCCTGTGTGAATCACTGACGAGGCCCATGGCCTACCTAATTCAGTAACATTTATAACTGATGTACTTATTGGGGGTACTCGTTTAGGGGGTACTTGAACCACTTGATCTAGAACCTCCCAACTGTTACTGTGATGCCATTGCCCAGATTATAGATAACAGGATCTTCTGTGTAATAAATGGTCACCACAAAGCGGTATACCTCCTAAACTTTTCCACATTTTTAAATGTTGCAGCCACAAACTTAAATGTATCTTATTTAAATTGTATGCGATAAAGCAACACAAAGTAGCAATTATTTGTGTAGTGTAAAGAAAATGATCGATGCTTTTTAAAATAAAAAGTTTGCTTTTCCTGTGCTTTCAGGCCCCAATAAGTCTATTCTTGCCAGGACCAACTTTATCTGCAATTAGAGCTGCAGGTCTGTTGGGATATGTCTCTACGTGCTTTGCACATCTTGAAACCTTTACCTGTTCTTCTTTGCAAAAATATCTCTAGCTCAGTCAGATTGGATGCAGAGCCATAGATTCTCCATGGGATTTAGGTCTAGACTGTGACCGGACCATTGCAATACATGAATATGTATGTTTAGGGTCATTAGGGTTGATTCAGAGCCCCTTTCTCACCGTTTTCTTGCGTGAAAATTTCCATTCTCGTTCATTTTTTCCCCTTGTCTGATTCAGCAAAGCCTTTTTTTCTGCAAGAACTTTAATGTGAAATGTTTTCATTTTTGCATGATTTTTCGTTTGTTTGCAAGACCTCCATAAAAATGATGAGAAATGGGCTCTGAATCAACCCTATTGTCCTGCTGAAAAGTGAACCTACGCCCTATTCTTAAGACTTTTACCTCTAACAGGTTATGCTCCAGGATTGCCCTGTTTTTAGATCCATCCATCTTTCTATTGAACAGCTGTCCATTACCTGCTGAAGGAAAGCCCCCCAAAGCATGATGTTACATCCATCACCGTGGGGGTGGCGTGTTCAGGGTGATGAGCAGTGTTAGCTTTCCATAAAAAGTATGAGAGTCGCTCATTATTCAGGATTCTAATACATAATCCCAAATGTGAAAGCTCACAGGTTTTAGGTCTGGCCAGAGGCCATGGTGCCTCAGGTCTGATCAGATCCCAGCAACCAGCAGCCATGGTGCTTCAGGCCTGATCAGATCCTAGTAACCTGCAGCCATGGTGCCTCAGGCCTGATCAGATTCTAGCAACCAGTGGCCATGGTGCTTCAGGCCTGATCAGATCCTACCAACCAGCGGCCATGGTGCCTCAGGCCTGATCAGATCCTAGCAACCAGCAGCCATGGTGCTTCAGGCCTGATCAGATCCTAGCAACCATGGTGCCTCAGGCCTGATCAGATCCTAGCAACCAGTGGTCATGGTGCTTCAGGCCTGATCAGATCCTAGCAACCAGCGGCCATTGTGCCTTAGGCCTGATCAGATCCTAGCAGCCAGTGGCCATGGTGCTTCAGGCCTGATCAGATCCTAGCAACCAGCAGCCATGGTGCCTCAGGCCTGATCAGATCCTAGCAACCAGCAGCCATGGTGCCTCAGGCCTGATCAGATCCTAGCAACCAGCAGCCATGGTGCTTCAGGCCTGATCAGATCCTAGCAACCAGCAGCCATGGTGCCTCAGGTCTGATCAGATCCTAGCAACCAGCGGCCATGGTGCCTCAGGCCTGATCAGATCCTAGCAACCAGCGGCCATGGGGCTTCAGGCCTGATCAGAACCTAGCAACCAGTGGCCATGGTGCTTCAGGCCTGATCAGATCCTAGCAACCAGCAGCCATTGTGCCTTAGGCCTGATCAGATCCTAGCAACCAGTGGCCATGGTGCTTCAGGCCTGATCAGATCCTAGCCTGATCAGGTCTGATCAGATCCTAGCAACCGGCAGCCATGGTGCCTTAGGCCTGATCAGATCCTAGCAACCAGCGGCCATGGTGCATCAGGTCTGATCAGATCCCAGCCACCACCAGCCATGGTGCCTCAGGCCTGATCAGATCCTAGAAACCAGCAGCCATGGTGCCTCAGGTCTGATCAGATCCTAGCAACCAGCGGCCATGGTGCCTCAGGCCTGGTCAGATCCTAGCAACCAGCGGCCATGGGGCTTCAGGCCTGATCAGATCCTAGCAACCAGCAGCGATGGTGCCTCAGGCCTGATCAGATCCTAGAAACCAGCGGCCATTGTGCCTTAGGCCTGATCAGATCCTAGCAGCCATGGTGCCCCAGGCCTGATCAGATCCTAGCAACCAGTGGCCATGGTGTCTCAGGTCTGATCAGATCCTAGCAACCAGCAGCCATGGTTCTTCAGGCCTGATCAGATCCTAGCAACCAGCAGCCATGGTGCCTCAGGTCTGATCAGATCCTAGCAACCAGCAGCCATGGTGCCTCAGGCCTGATCAGAACCTAGCAACCACTGGCCATGGTGTTTCAGGCCTGATCAGATCCTAGCAACCAGCAGCCATGGTGCTTCAGGCCTGATCAGATCCTAGCAACCAGCAGCCATGGTGCCTCAGGTCTGATCAGATCCTAGCAACCAGCGGCCATGGTGCCTCAGGTCTGATCAGATCCTAGCAACCAGCGGCCATGGTGCCTCCGGTCTAATCAGATCCTAGCAACCTCGCTGTTCTATTCAAGTTATTCAAGGCCAGCCTGAAGCCGCGCACTGATCTGCTGCTGCGGCCATGAGTGGAGATGTGAAAGAATTGTTTCCTGGTTACATCGCCCTGCATTGTGCTTACATTGTGCGATCATAATATGATGGGCTGTATGCGGGGCAGGGCAGCTAGTTAAGAAGGATTTGATGATGGGCAAGAAGGGAAGTGTAATGATATGATTCACAATTACCTTCATGGAAGTGTACAATTACCTTCATGTATCATTAGGTAGCAATGTCCCTCATTTGTTGGGGTTGTCCATACTCTGCTTGAACACTTGTGGAAATATTGTCAGACTACCGGGTGTGAACCCTGATTGCGGAGACTAAGAACCTGCTCACCTCTCGATCGGGAAGCCTGGAATCCAAGGAACAACCTGGTTTTCACTAGTGCATCTAAAGTTGAGGATAGGCTGGGCCGCAGGAAGGCCCCAGGTCAGGCAACCTAGGAGTGGGTTTTGCCAAGTTCTGGTAGAAGACAGACCAGAGCTGGACTGAAAGTGTGGAACAAGGCTGAAGTCGTGGCAGGCAGAACAGGATCAAAGTCGTAAACAGGCCGAGGTCGTAAGGAGAACAGGAGCGTAGTCAGGAACAAGCCGGGTCGGTACACAGAAATGGAAGACTGGAACTCAGGAGCAGACAGGAGAAATGACCAACTGGCAATGGAGCTCAGGGCCCCTGCACACGCGCAAAAGCGAGTGCATACTCGCACATGCGCACACACCCATTGAATCATATGGCTCACAAATACGTGTGCATATTCGCGCGTTTACTGGCCCTACTATGTCTAGTGCGAGCACACGGGCACTCTCTGCTGGGAAACCAGAGGAACAGTCCTGGTTCTGTGACAAAGATACTTAGACTCTTAACATCATTGATAGTCCTCCTATTGTATTTGGTGTCGGCAACACCCAAGCACCCAACATGCCGCACGTAACCACATTGTTGTGAGCAGAACCTCTACTGCTCTGATATGTCAGCTCAGCCCGGCCAACAAAGAGTGTAGTGTCACATGTGATTCTAATTCCAGTCAAGTGACCTGGAGCTGTGTGGTGGTGACCCTGAGTGGCCACCTCTAACAAGGCTGGCCCAGACTCTGTAGGACATTACTAAGTATATAGGTTTTATTATTCTAGAGCAGGGGTGCTCAACTTTTTTTTGGGGGGGTCTAAGGACCGCTTCAAAGGGTCACAATAAAATATTATAAACAGTTTACTGGAGGCAAGATTTAACCCTAAAGTTTTGCATATAATTTTATGTATGTACAAATGTAAGTAGAGTTAAAGCGGACCTTCACCCTGAATAAGAACCTATCTTATATGTTTCCCACACCCTGTACATACAGATTGCTCACATTAAGAATCATCCTACCTGCATCTACTTCATGTTATGAGCCTTTAAACATCCAAGATGGTGGCTCATGGAGCATCAGGCTGCCTGCAAACAGGAAGTGTCTTCTAACTGTGTCACTCTGGATTCTGGGATTGCTGACCTTTTCCTGACCCCAGCCCTGCTCTGTCTGTGCAAAGCACAGCTATAACTCCACCCCCTGTACTTTATCCCGCTCTCCTCTCCTCAGTATGTGTAATGTTTCTGAGTCAAGATGGCGGCGCCCATCCTGAACAGAGTTGCAGCCCAGTGGGGAGAGGAATAATAGGTAAGTGACTAAAAACTTAAAATATATTAATTTTAGATGCTGGGGAATATTTTTTTAAGGGTTTGGGCTTTTCAATAAATCATGGTGAAGGTCCGGTTTAAGATAGGAGGTGAAGTGAACAGAGGTCGGAAGAGGGTAGATGAGAAGGAGTGGCCAGAGGTTATGTGGGCAGAGGTATAGCAGGGAGAGGTGAGTTGAGCAGAGGTGATGGGATTAGGTAAGCATAGAAGGGCAGATTTGAGGGGGGAAGAGGTTAAGTATGTTGGACAGGTGGGCAGGGTTGAGGTTAGCATAGGTGGATATAGATGGCAGAGGTGAGTGAGCAGAGGTGTAGTGGGAAGAGGTAAACAAAGGTGGGCAGAAGTGAGGTAGGTAGAGATGAGAAGCAGTGGTATATGTGATTAGAGGTAGGCAGAGGTAAAAAGATGTGAAGTAAGCACAGGTAAGGTGGGAAGAGGTAATCAGAGTTGAAATGGGCACTGGTGAGATACACAGCTATTCTCAGACACACGCAAAACATACCAGTAGCTCTGTCCTTTAGTAGCCAGGCTCTTGCACTGCAGGCATGGCAAACTCAGATCTCCAAATTCTTATGGGGGTGGCAACTGAGGGCAGTGTGGGCATCAGGTTGTGCATCAATGATCTAGAGCAGTGTTTCTCAACCTTTTCACGGTGAGTACCCCCTAGCGAGAAGAAGTGCCAACCGAGTACCCCCAAGGGTGGGATCACTGATAAATATACTCAGAATTAGTGGGTCCCAGGCCCCATAGCACTTTAAAGTAGGAAGGAATAATGTTTTATTGCTAAATTAATATACCAGACCCATCAAGCCCCACCTGTTAATGCTCCCCTGAGCATCACTGGGTACCCCTTCGCTGCATGTACCCCCTGGGGTACGCATGCCGCAGGTTGAGATACAGTGATCTAGAGGCACGGGGTTATGGTTGATTAAAAATATTTTACAAAAATGCCTGGAGTTTGGAGTTTCTATAAAGGTAATAGCTGCCGTTACAAAATGCAGCACTCAATTTGTGTTTTGTCCATTAATTCAATCTCCATTGATTAAATAGAAAAATCAACTAAGCCTAGACATAATCCCGCGATAGCATTGATAGGCGCCATTAGGACAGGCCATTGCTTGTAAACGTGCCTCCTTCACCCAAACCTAACTGAGTAATCATAAACAGGTCAAGTATGGGACTGCCAAGCTCAAGAATTTGGCCTGAGAATAATTGTTCTGGTCACTGGGCAGCTTTGGGTTTTGAATATAAAGGTTCAGATTGGTTTATGGGGAGAGATTTGGGTCTTGGGCTGCAAGTATGGGTCAGATAGCAATTTTCTGTAACATGGCAGCATTCTCTACTGACACGATTGGACTGGAAGTATGTTTCGGATAAAGGCCTTGATTCAATAAAGGTAGAAAAAAATTCTCATGGTAGTAAAAAATTAAATTCATGAGAAAAAAGCCTGAGAATGTCACTGTTACTGAATCACTAGATAAAAAGACAATGAGAGTCAATGGCAGCTTTTACTACAGTGTAGAAAGGAGTAAACAGTTCTCTACTTTTCTTAGGAGTAAAAAAGTGCCATTGACTTTCATTGTTTTCTTATCTGGCGATTCAGCAACAGTGACATTCTCAGGCTTTGTTCTCATGAATTGAATCTTTTACTACCATGAGAATTTTTTTCTACCTTCATTGAATCGGTGCCAAAGTGTGGATTGTGTATATTTAAGGTTGGGGAGTGTATAAGAGGGTTGGGAGCGTATTTTGAGCTTTTGCTCATAGCATGAGCTAGGAAATATGGCACCCCAACTGGGTTTTACATTTTTTTGTACATACAAACTATGCGTAGGTTGGATTGAATTGTGCATATAAACAGGATCCAAAAAGGTTGCAGGCTGTTTTGGAATGCAGTATTGAAAGAATTAATTGGGTAGCTTCTAACAGCAGTCTCTAATGACACGATTGGACTGGAAGTATGTTTCGGATAAAGGCCTTGATTCAATAAAGGTAGAAAAAAATTCTCATGGTAGTAAAAAATTAAATTCATGAGAAAAAAGCCTGAGCATTTCACTGTTACTGAATCACTAGATAAAAAGACAATGAGAGTCAATGGCAGCTTTTACTACAGTGTAGAAAGGAGTAAACAGTTCTCTACTTTTCTTAGGAGTAAAAAAGTGCCATTGACTTTCATTGTCTTTCTTTCTTAGCTGGTGATTCAGCAACAGTGAAATTCTCAGGCTTTTTTCTCATGAATTGAATCTTTTACTACCATGAGAATTTTTTTCTACCTTTATTGAATCGAAAGCCAAAGTGTGGATTGTGTATTTTTAAGATTGGGGAGTGTATAAGAGGGTTGGGGAGCGTACTGGGGGCTTTTGCTCATAGCATGAGCTAGGAAATATCGCACCCCAACTGGGTTTTAAATTTTATCTACAGACAAACTATGCTTAGGTTGGGTTGAATTGTGCATATAAACAGGATCCAAAAAGGTTGCAGGCTGTTTTTGAATGCAGTATTGAAAGAATTAATTGGGTAGCTCCTAACAGCTCCTAATGATTGGTCTGGAAGCAGGTTTGTAATAGTGCTGCACATATGAAATGTGTTGGTCAGGTTGGTTGTGAAAATAAACAGGGTCCTAAGGAGTTGTGGGGAGGATTTATGGTCACACATTGGAAGTATGAGTTGGATAATAGGCTCCTGGGACATGACAGCAATTTCTAATTAGATGATTGAGCTGAAAGTGTGTTTTGGGAAGTGTTGCAGATACAATCTGTGCGGGTCAGTGTGAATTGGGGGTGTTGGGTTGTAAGTGTGGTTCCGACAACAGTCTCTTGTGGTGGTAAAAATTGTTTTTTCAAGAGACAGATTTGTAAAGGGACTGTAAACCCAACGGCAATTAAAAAATCAGCTCACCTGACGCCTGCCCCATGCGCCTCTCCTCTATTCTGTAGTGCCGGGTAGAAGCTGTAGCATTCCCCCAGGACCACGCAAAAAAGTGGTCTAATGGCCACTCCGTCCTGATGCTCTAAATGTGAGTGAGGAGTGGTCGTGCAGTGGTCTCTGACTATAGCAGAGAATGCTCAAGGATCCTACATCTGCACCAACACACCCTTCCCGGCTTACCCACAACCTAGAAATTGAAGTGAAAAAGCTGCTTTGCTTAGAATACATATTTAAATATAATCAGAGATTTTGAGATGCTTTGAAATGGCTCATCTTTAACCCTTCCTGTGACAGACTCTGCCATTGGATTTTAAAGGCACTGTTTTTGCATAGACCCATTACTTTCATTTTCTTGAGCATGTCCCAGACCGACTGCCATTGTGTTATTGATGGTATTACAGACTGCTATTGTTATACTGATTGTGCTACAGACTGCTATTGTTCTACTGATTGTGTTACAGACTGCTATTGTTCTACTGATTGTGTTACAGACTGCTATTGTTCTACTGATTGTGTTACCGGCAGAGTTGAGGGATTGTGTGCCCTGCTCCCATTGATCTGTGTGTTTGTCATGCAGTTCTCCATCAGGTCCACGGGGGAGGTCCCCTTGCATGGAGCCTTGCATATAAGGCACAGGGTGGCACTAATAAAGGAAGTTCATCTTCACCCTCAATACTGAGTTCTGTCTCTTATTGGGGGAAACGCTATATTACAATTCACTAGCCCTTGTAAGGGCTGTTCCTGTTTCCTCACGGATGACTCTGGAATTCCTGCAGCACCTCTCACCATTGGGAAAAGGACGTCTCTGGCGGGGAAGCCCTCCGGCGATAAAGGTTATCGCTACACTTCCCAAGGGTAATAAGGTGAGAGAAAGTTAGTGTGCACCTTGACAGAGACTTTAAAGTGATTGTCTACTCACCAGGTATTCACCTTTTGTCCCACGCAGCTGTTCTGTCCTAGTCGGCAATCAGCCACCCAATCGCACCCCGCACACACCCCTGCCATTGCAATAAATGGAGAGGGCTTGGCAGCATTCATGTGACTGGTGTCGGGGGTGGTGAGCAGGGCCGGATTATGAGAGGGGCACAAGGGGCGTGAGCCCCGGGGCCTCCACCACGTGCCCTGCAAAGGGGGCCTCCACCAACCTTTGAGTTATGATCTGGTCCAGGAGGCTTTTCAATCTTTGGTCTGACAGGATGCAGGGCCAGCAACCAAGCTATTAGCATCAGTCGCGGCCCCCCGGGCAGCCAAAGCCACCACAAGACAGGATGGAGAGCAGCAAAGCCGCCATCAGCATCGATACAGGGATGAGGGTGGGTGTCATTCGGTGGCCACTCACTGCACATGAGCCACCAAGCACAGCCACTGGCAGCTCAATGCAGGGAACTGTTTTCTGCTGGACCAGCCAGGCGACTGAATGGCAAAGCAGGAGTTCCTGAGCAGCGTGCACCCGCACAAGGGGGGCACAAGGGACTCGATCAGATGTTACAGTAAGTAGGCGGGTACCAGACAACCACCAATCAGTTACTTGGCTGAACCATCATTTTAAAGGAAAAAAATACTGTATCTGGGGCCTCCACCAGATTTTGTGCCCAGAGGTCTCCACCACTCAATCGGGCCCTGGTGGTGAGCATGACACACCATCATTTCAGACCCTTGTTTGGGTCAGGGGTGGAGCAGGATGCAGTCCAGCATCCAGGTGAGTTGCTGATCGCTGTGCAGGACAAAAGGTGAGTACTCTTTCGTTATTTTTATTGAATGGTTAATCCCATTAACAACACAACAAACTCATATGCTTCCCTCCCCAGGGCAATTTACATTGCTGCACATAAAAATCCATTTACCTTTTTCGAACTCCTGCTGTAGTAAATTTTAGAAACAAAATGGCGGCTTATGCATTTGCAGGCCGCATGCAAACAGGAAATGCTGCTGGGCTTCCTGTTACTGTGCATTGTCAGTTATGTCAATTTAAACCAGGCAGCAGCCTGGAATCATTTGGCTGGCCCTGAAGTTTAAAAGACCCTATTGCTTGAGCATTCCAATTGGGGATGCCCCACAGATTGTTAAGTATGCTCAAACATGCTCACGCGTGGACCATGGCGGCACATCCAGCTTCCCTCCAGCCTATGCATGCACTGTGTGATCAGCTGTGAGGTGAGCAAATGAAGCTATCTGGGGGATTTCATACATGGGCTTACAGAACTGAAGAGGAACAATCACCACCAGGATAGTGAAATTCATGGTGATTGCTCAAAGAGGACCAAAACCCTTATTTTAGCTAACCTCCCATTTGCCCCGAACTGAGATGCCCCTGCTGTATATTAAAACTCCCGGTTTGCCTAGTATATTTACCTTGTCGGCAATCCCATGGTGTATGCAAAGCTTCTCCTCCAATCACCACTTTACGCCATGCGTATGAATGAACAGCATCGGCCGCTAGGAGTGCTGCTCCCCTTCGGCTGTGCGCGTCTATGCCCGCCATTCTGATAGGTGAGGATGCACACACCACCTGGAGGGATGCCGCTGCAGCCAGCAGATGCGCTGTTGGATCACCGGATTATTAAAGCGGACCTTCACTTTGAATAGGAGTCTATCTTATATGTTTCCCCCACCCTGTACATACAGATTGCTCACATTAAAAATCATCCTACCTATACTATGAGGTTTGAAAGCCTTATGTCCTAACGTGGCAGCACACACAAGAAATTTGCCATCACCTGGTATAGCTGGATGGCGTTCATGGAGTCCCCGGAGGGTAAGGTGCTCCTCTGCCCAAAGTAGGGCCCCACGCCTCGCGGCCCTCCCCCTCTATGGGCTGAGCCGGCTACTTGGGGACTGGCTCGGACTCAGACCTGGGTGGGCTGCAGCAGATGCTCAGTCTGTACTGCACCGCTAAAGAACTCTGGTCCAAGTGGCCTGAACCAGGGGTCCCCCCTCCCCTCCTTACCCCCCCAGCCCCCCCTCTTTTTCCCACCCTACCCTGACTTCCCCCTTCCCTTCCCCCCTTTTTCCCTTTATTATCTAACTCTATTCCTATTTGCTCCCTTTACTTCAATGTTGATAAGCGTTACATTGCAGACAGTCACTAGTCTGGACGCACAGACCCTGAATAGAAGGACTTACTGAGAATTTTCAATGGCGGGTCTGAAATGTTTTTATTTGATATACAACACTGTAGAACAAATTGACATTGTACGTTTTTTTTTGCTTTTGCATGTTTGTTTTGTTTTAAAAATGTGTTTTCGCTTCTTTTCTGAAAATCTTCAATAAACATAGAATTAAAAAAAAAAAAAAAAAAATCATCCTACCTGCATCTACTGCATGTTATGAGCCTTTAAACATCCAAGATGGCTTCTCATGGAACATCAGGCAGCCTGCAAACAGGAAGTGCCTTCTGACTGTGCTGCTCTGCATTCTGGGATTGCTGACCCTTTCCTGACCCCAGCTTTGCTCTGTCTGAGCAAAGCACAGCTATAGCCCACCCTCCTGTACTTTATCCCACTCTCCTCTCCTCAGTAAGTGTAATGCTGAGTCAAGATGGCGGCGCCCCTATTCTAAAGTCCTGAACAGAGTTGCAGCCCAGTGGGGGGAAAGAATAAAAAGTGACTAAAAACTTTAAATATATGAATTTTAGATGCTGGGGAATCGTTTTTTAAGGGTTTGGGCTTTTCAATAAATCATGGTGAAGGTCCGGTTTAAGTATACCCTGTGAGCCGGGGGATTTCACAAAGCGGGGGCATCCCAAATGGAGATGCCCCAGGGACAGGAAATCGGCCGGTCCTGGAGCCCTTTAACTTCTAGGGCTGGCCAAGTGGGGTTTTAGACCACGTTAAAGCATGAGCCAGATGTGTCCCCGCAGAACCCTTCACAACTGTTGGTAAGATTGTACAATCAGATTGCAATGTTTAAGGCCGGCATGCACGTATCCTCTTCTTCAAGGAATCAATAACCTTCTGCCTCCTAGGAGATGTAGTTCAGCAAAAGCCGCATTGGGTTTCCATGGCGCCCGTCTATCAGTTAGCAGCTACGCAACACACCGCAGTTTAATCTAAATAATATAACACACTCCTCGCAAAGAAAAAAAAAATGGACTTTAACTTATTAGATTTGTGCATGAATGACGTGTTTGCGTTTCCACGGCAACAGCATCAAATTGTGGATACAGGAAATAGACAGTGAGGTCACACTAGAGGAAGAGACGGGGGGGGGGGGGAATATAGCAAACAGTTACCTGGAGACCCCTCTCTGCCATGACACCCACCCACACCCAAATCGGTATTATAAAAAAACGACTTACCTGTTAGCGCTAGAAGAAGGAGGAGGATTCCGGTGACCACCATCCTGTCCCAACGCATAAAGCTGACCTGCCCTTGGAAAATTTAGACAATGCAGATATGACATCAACAATCCATCGATGTTAACCCTTCGCTGTTCTGCGATGGACTTTTTAGCCGTATGCACGCAATCGATACAATGCTTTGTGTGTCGCTGTGGCTACATTTCTGAGTGCAACTGCATCTATTAAAATAATAAGTTAATATAAATATCTGCCATTGTGTGTGTGTGTGTGTGTGTGTGTGTGTGTGTGTATATATATATATATATATATATGTGTGTGATGACAATAGCACACAACAAAACGCCAAATAAGTGCACAAAAAGAAGAAGCACACAAACACACAGCACTTTCCCTACTTTTCCTACAATTTGGACTCTCTTTGCTATTGGCTGACAGTTCTACTCCAACGCTCTAATGTGAGTGGCGCGCTCCTCTGAGCGGTGGGCTCATGCCTCCGCTGTGGTGATGCTGCTGTCCCTGTTGTGCTCCTGCTGAGGTGTGTGTGTGTGTGTTGTGTATCCCGAGCACTGCGCACTGATCTGGCTTTATGAATGGAGCGATGCGTGGGAGGGTGTGCAGGGTGTCTGTGTGCACAGAGACTGGTGTCATCCAGCAGCCAGGCCAATAGGAAAGCAGGAGAAAGGACTGAACAGACCTGAGATCGCAGGTGGGGGGGCTCTGCTCACCACTGGCTGGAAATAGCGTAACGCGGGACGCATACATTACCGTCGCCCTCATTATCATCGATCGTTTTGTTTTATTGTTGGGTGGTATTTTTTTTTCTATGTTAATTTACACAATGCTGAAGTTTCTTTGTTATTCTGTTTCGTATTCGAAAGGAAGATATATTGTTATTAGTATATATATATTTTTTTCTAATAAAATATTTTAATACTGTTATTGAAATTAATAATTTTAAATGTTTCTTAAATGAGCACTATCGCGAAAAAATGGTCCAATAATAGAATAATAGACAAAATTTGTCACAATCCGAATAGCGCAGCTTTGGTGCAGCTTTAGCATACTTCTGCAGATGTGTGTGGACCAAGACCTCAGATTTAGATACAGATTATAGGTTTGGCTGCAAGCTAACAGGGTTGAGTGCTGTGACCCCTTTAAAGCGGACCAATACCCAGGATTTTCACCCCCAGAACGCCCGGAAACACTTACCTCACCACGCTCCTACGCGGGCGCTCGTCCAATCAGAGCGCTCAGAGCCGCTGTGGTATGCACGTACAAGCGGCGTCCAACCACAGCGGCGTCCAATCTGTATGTACAGAGTGTGGGAAACATATAAGATATGCACTTATTCAGGGTGAAGGTCTGCTTTAACAGTTGCAGCTTTAGCATTCTTCTGCAGATGTGTGTGGACCAAGACCTCTGTTTTTAACCAGATTTAGGGACAGAGTGCTGTGGCCCCTTTAAGACTTGTGTACCACAATCCGAATAGAATGACGTGTGCTGAATAGTATAGATCACAGATGCACAACCTGCTGTCAGTTGCGCCCCCCTCCCCGGCACGTCTGCCTTCCTCTACCCATGTCTGCTCACCTTCACTGACCTTCTGCCTGACATCTTCCAACCTCACCTCAGCCGACATCACTTTTTCCCGTATGAGGTATCACCTCAATTCTTCCTGCTTCCCCTCTGCTCTCCTCACCTCGCCCCCCTTACCTCAACTTCTTTCCACCTCATCTCTACTCATCCACACTTTTCCCACCTCAGCCCTGCCCATTTCTTCCCACTTCACCGTTGCTCACCTCATTTTTCTGACTCCCCCCCCCCACTGTCGACTTCTTCTCACCTCATCTCTTTCTGACTCACCCCTGCCCACTTCTTCTGACCTCTCCTGCTCACCTTACTTCTTCTGTCTCATTTCTGCCCGCTTTTTCCAATCTCACCAATGATCATCTCACTTTTTTCCACCTCATCTCTGTCCAGTTCTACCCCTTCACTTTTTTTAATTCTCTTTTTTTAAGAAGGTATAAATAGTACACGAATGGAAACTGTAACATGTGTTGCTTAGTTATTAAGAATTTTATATATCAATAAATGGGCAGTAAATAGTACAGTGCAGCTTACTACCCAAAGTTTAACTGTTAGGGTACCAAATGAGCCCTCCTTCAATTTCTTTTCTTATAACAACCCACAAAATCTCAGCAGATAACTGAACTTGAAAGCCCCCACTTCACTGCTCATCTCTTTTTTTCCCACCTGTTCCTTCTCACCTCTTCTCTGACCTTTGGCCACTTCTTTGGACCTCACCTCTGCTTACCTCAGTTTTCCTGCCTCATCCCTGCCCACTTCGGTTCACCTCACCTCAATGCTGCCCACTTCTTTACACCTCATCTATGCTCACCTCTTTTCTCCTGCCTATTCCTTCTCACCTCTTCCTGCCTCACCGCTGGCCACTTCATCCGCCCTCACCTCTGCCCACTTCCTTTCACCTCACCTCTGCTCAGCTCACTTTTCCTACCTCACCTCTCCCCACACCACTTTACTCGCCTCACCTTTGCAGGAAGTTCAACCTGGTCAATTCCTGCGGGGTGATTTAACTCCAGTCCTACACTTCACAAAAACCATTTACCTCACCACACCTGGACTAAGAAAATGTAGAATTCCTCTTCAGCCCAGTTAATTGGCTGGAAAGAAAGGGTGAGATGGGGAACATGAAAAAGAAAGAGAAAGACGGAAATATGGGGGAAGCAAGAATAAAAAAGGGGGGAAAGAAAGCAGAAACATAGAGAAAAGCAAGAAAACTGTGGACCCTTGGACCCATTACCATTTCACAGATAGGAGACGCCATGCACAAAAGAGCTGGATCCCGGGTGAAGTATGGTTCTTATTTTTTGTAACTCCCGGTCCTGCCTAAACACAAGGGGAGGGAGTCAGGGCGAAGGTGTCATGTCTTCTGTCCCCAACTCTCCCATTTTTAAACTGATTATTGGGGCGGGCAGAATGCTGTATGCAGCCAATCATGTGTCCAGGGCGTTTCATTGCAAAAGTTATGAAAAGATGTGTATCATATGTCTCGTTCACTGGTTTGTAGTAAGTAGATGTCAACTACCACATGTGGAGGCGTGATGTGACTTCGCCAGGAAACCTATTTAGCACATGGCTGCAAATTGGCTTGTAGATGTCAATTACCACATGGGGAGGTGTGTTCTGCCTTCGCCAGGAAAACCTATTTAGCTGGACAGTCATATGTAAATGGCCCCCTGTTGGTAACTGCAGACAAATGTGCTGGGAGCCTTGTAATTGACAAGTATTTGACAAGCATATATTTCATATCTCATCACAGAAGGGTTTACATAGAGGCTTCCACTTTATAGGCAAGCAAAAAAGGCTATGGACTGGCAGGGTGATTGACAGGATGATGCCCCACACTCCCCTGGGGTGTTCTGTTTCAACTCTCAGGAAGTTTACTGGTTAAATGAAGTATGGTGGCACTTACCAGCTTTAGACAGTTTTACAAAGCCCCCGGGCAAAATGCTGCACCAAGAAACACAGGCTTATCAGCGACGGGCTGAGTACAAAGCAGTTAAAAAGTCACATTAGGGTCAGCGGCTGGGCCCTCTGAGCAACCAAGCCCCATACAGGAGTCCTGCTTGTACTGCACGTAGTCCAGTACATATCCAGTTCAAAGTGGAACAAAACCCTGAGCTGGCCTTCTAGAAGATTCCTGGGCCTGGCCGCTGGCCTTCCCCTGGGGCATCCCCTGCATCTTCGGGCTGTGCTCATGCTTCCTGTCCAGCCATTAAGATCGTGCACTGCTGAGGGTTCGGCCACTTGTGCTCCACATTGAAGCACATAAGAGCTGTTTCCCGTATTATGTAGTCACAGCAAATGGCTCTGGCAGGACGAGAGTTGTTGGACCAGGTAGAGGTGAGTTATTATGGGTAATCTGGGGGGTTTCACACTGTGGGGCATCAAAAAAAGGGAATGTCCCGGGGCACTGAACAAAACCCTGGAATATGTCAAAATGTCGTGTTTTGTTCCCCTTTAAAAGTGGACCAAAGCCTCTTCCTCTTGCACTTAAATCTTTTTTCTGGTCCTCTTGATGGAGTAAAGTAGATTAAAAGGAGAAAATTCCTATGTGTGCGCAAGCATACAATGGCCATCTATGCATTATAAAAAAAAAAAAACACTTGCAGGAAAGAATCAAGAACTTTAGCACAGAGAAATGTAAAGTGGACCAATACCTGGTCAGTTTTCCTGGAGCATTTCAGCTGTATGAAATAGCCCAAATCACCAGATACTCACCTCGATCCAGCTATTCCATGGCACATGTACAGGCCTGTTTACATCTATTGTGAGCACATGTACTGAACCCGGCAGACGTGATTGGCCGCCAGCGGGTGTGCGCTAACAAAGAGAGCAGGCATGCAGCACGGTTAACATTGCCACTGCACTTGCTCCCTCCACCCACCGCACATGTGCAATGGGATCATCAGATCAAGGTAAGAACCAAGGTGGTTTCACAGAGCGGGGAATCCCAAATCAGTATGCCCTGTGGGTAACTGTAACCTCCTAGAGTCTAGAGCAGCGTTACTCAATTAGCGGGCCGGGGTCCGAACGTGGACCTTGGCACCAGATTTTCGGACCCCTGCCCTGACAGCCCTGCATTCAGTTTCTTCTGTGTTGCAGTGCTCAGAGCTGCCTCCTTGATCGTCAATGTAAAGCTAAGTCTCCCTGCCAGTGTCATGGCTCCCTGGCACCTAGCATTGCAATATGAAGTACTGCACGGGCAGGAAGTGGCATTGCAAAGTACATACAAACTTTGTTTCTCAGTCTCTTTGCCGTATCCAATCCTTTTCCCCCGGCCCAGCTCAGCCCAATACATCTCTGTCCCCCCAGCTCAGCCCAATCATTCTCTGTCCCCCCAGCTTTGCCCTATCTATCTCTGTCCCCTCAGCTCTGCCCCATCCAGCCCAGTCTCTCTGGCCCATCTATTCCTGTCCTCCCAGGTTTGCTAATCCATTACTCTTTCTTCCAGTCCTGGCCATCTACCCCCCCCCCCCCCACACAGCTTTGCCCATCCATTCCTGTCCTTCTAGTTCTGCCCATCCATCCCTTCTCCCAGCTCTCATCATCTCTCCCTGCCCTTCCTGTTCTGTCTATTCATTCCTCTTCCTTACAGCTTCTCTCCCATTCATCCCTCTCCCCCGAGCCCAATATATCCATCATATTGCCAGTAATATTGTGGGCCCTAGTCCACCCCTGTTCAGAATGCAGGGGGGGGGGGGGGGGTTAAAGCAATGTGCAGCTGGCCAAAGCTGTAGGTTCTGTGGGGCAAAAAAAAGAAAAGTTCCTGTTTTTTCACTGTCCAATAGTATTTTTGGGGTGGGGGGCAAGCAGCCCTTTTAGGTTTTGCCTGGGGAATCTATAGCCCCCCCCCCCCCAGTGTGCTGATTTTTAAATATACACCCCCCCCCCCCCAGCCCTCCGCCCGGACCTTCTCCTCTCACCAAATGCCTTTAAATGGACCTTTACAAGAAGTGGTTGCGTACCCCTGGTCTAGAGCCAACTAGAGCTGGCTTACAAGGGTTTTTGATTCATTTTGACAAGGGGAATATTCATTAGTTTTGGGGGGACATGTTAAGGATTGAGGGAGAAGTTGCATCGGCTGAAGAGTTCATTTATGAAAGTTAGAGAGTTCTAATATGGGTTGAAAAGGTCTTTTATTGATTAATAAGTATCATTTGGGTCGGGAGGGTATCCTGAATCGATGGCATACGGGAGACTGATTGGTCTCCTACTGGTTAAAACAGCTTTTGATATTTACCCTGTGTTCCTAAATATAGATCGAGAAGGTCTTTTGGGATAATGGGGTCAGTTGTCTCATTGGGGAAAAAGTACAGATCAAGCCCCAAAAGCTTGAACACAATGGCCTCGATTCAATAAAGGTAGAAAAAAATTCTCATGGTAGTAAAAGATTCAATTTATGAGAAAAAAGCCTGAGAATGTCACTGTTACTGAATCACTAGATAAAAAGACAATGAAAGTCAATGGCACTTTTTACTACTAAGGAAAAGTAGAGAACTTTATACACTGTAGTAAAAGCTGCCATTGACTTTCATTGTTTTTTTATCTGGTGATTCAGCAACAGTGACATTCTCAGGCTTTTTTCTCATGAATTGAATCTTTTACTACCATGAGAATTTGTTTCTACCTTTATTGAATCAAGGCCAATATATGTACTTACTTTTTCTTCTATGTTTTATCTACATGTGTGGATTGAGGGCTGCAAATCAGGATGAACGCGGCTGAGATGTTGGTTAGATAGTTAGAGTGACAGTATTGCTCGGAGATGTCAGGAGGGCCAGTGCCACGCTGTCACGAGAGAATAGAGGCACAAGGTGTAAGCAGACTCAATTGTATAGAAGCTGCAGATGCTTCCCACTTATTAATAACTGATGAGTGACACCGTGTGACACCAGAGTGTTATAAGGCTGCCGTCCCTCAGTGCTAGACAATGAGCTTATCTCTTTGATGGTTATTCTTAGACTTGCAATATCATCCTTATACAATTCACTAGAGTTGCCCATGAGACCAGGGCCGTATTAAGTGTGGTGGATGCCCCAGATACAGTATTTTTTTTTCTTTTAAAATAATAGTCCAGCCAATTAACTGATTGGTGGTTGTCTGGCTCCTGTCTACTTACTGGAAGGTCAGATCGAGTCCCTTGTGCCACCCTTGCACGGGTGCGTGCTGCTCGGGAACTCCTGCTTTGCCATTCTGGGTGGGGGGTGGTGTAGTCACCCAGCTGGTCCAGCAGAAAACAGTTCCCTGCATTGAGCTGCCAGCGGCTGTGCTTGGTGGCTTATATGCAGTGACAGCTCTGCACGAACCCATCACTGCAGCATAGTTGATGGCGGCTTTGCTGCTAGAGACTCTCTGTCCTGCCCTGTAGTGGCTTTGGCTGCAGGTTTGCAAAAACAAAAAATGGCTTGCTCGGGCGCGGAGGGCTCCACTGCCGCCGATAGCTTTGTTGCTGGCCCGCGGCCCATCAGACCAAAGACTGAAAAGCCTCCTGGACCAGACCATAACCCAAAGGTTGGTGGAGGCCCCGGGATGTGCCCCCTTGCACCCCTTCATAATCCGGCCCTGCATGAGACTGTGACAATGGATGGCACAAGACACTCCTTTATTGCACATAAAATAAAATAGACATATCTATGTTTTTAACCGCTTCTTATTTTTAGAGAAGTCGTTCCACTAGATGTCACTTACATTTGTCACTTACATAGGCAAAATAGCTCTCAGTGCGGAAAGGGAATAATTCACCCCACTCCTCACCCAGTCTATGGTGCTGCTGCAGTCCTATATGTGCCATGCTGTGCATTTTCCTTAGCAGCAGGAGTCCACTATGGGGGATCAGAGATGGTATGTGATCGGCACCACTAACAGTGGCTCTGACCCATCTGAGGAAAACAGGATGGCAGCGGCCAATCGCGGGACTTTGTTCTCGCTGCTGGCTCGCTACGAAGGTGAGTAAAACAAGCTATTTATGTGTTTTGCTGTAAGGGGGGCGCCAGCATTCTGGATGCCCCCCCCCTAACTTCTTACAATGACCACACAGCCAGACCAGCACCCGTTAAGGTAAAAAGGGTCCGGTTTAATGCTACAGGCGGAAATAAAGGGTGACATTTGCTACATACAGAGAATCTTAAAGGGGGATGCCAGGCATCAGTGATAAAATGAAATGTAATATTTGCTCTATTCCTCACAGAGTTCCATGCTAGTTTGATAAAGTGTGTGAACGTGACTGTCGGAAAACAGCTCTGAGGTTGCTGGAAGCCGCTGAAGCAGCAAAATTCCCAGAGACTGTGTGGGGAGCTCCTTTCTAGCCTATCACTAAGAGAGGGGGTGTGAACTTCACACAAGCCTCAGGATTGTATTTGTCGTCAGGATGGGGAGGGGACAGCAAACAGGAAGAAGAATTTCTCCTTCCTTTTAGTGACCAAGGAAAAAGACAGCATCACACTGACACTGCATAAGGTCAGATACCAGGCAAATACTTTAAAAATCTGTATGTAAAGCTAACATTTTCACAGAATAATGTATTTTTACAGAGCAAGAAAAATCATTCTTTTAAAACATTAGTCATGTCATGTTAGACAGCTTCTACCGGTACAATAATAACTGCTTCGACATAGTAATCCCTCCTGAAATTCTTTAAAACATCTAAAATGTACAGCCACAGGTTTCTTTTAATAGAATCATGTCTTTTTTTACTGTGAAATAATTTTACTTTAATACATAGTGCTTAACCCTTTAAAGTGGACCAACACCCAGGATTTTGACTATCCTGGGTTTTGGTCCTCTTCGGCGGGGCACCCCGATCGGGGGTGCCCCGCTGTGTGAAACCCCCCAGAAACCCCAAAAAACTCACCTCTCAACGCTCCCACGTGAACGCCGCAGCCAATCCCCGCCAACGTCCAGGCGGGGATCAGGAACGTCCAAGCCGCTGCCGCCGCCGCCTCCCGCGCGTCACTCTCGGCGCGCTCGCGCCCCCGCCGGCCATTCACAGAGGGCCGGCGCGGGCGCGCACACGTCTGGAGGGGCGCGCGGGAGGTGGCGGCGGCGGAAGCGGCGGCGGATCAGGTAAGATGTTTTTCGGGTTTCTGGGGGGTTTCACCCCGCGGGACATCCCGATCTCGGATGTCCCGCGGGGTGGGAGGTGATCGGCCCGGGAATCTTATAGATTTCCGGGCCGATCACCCCTGGGTGTTGGTCCACTTTAAGTGCCAGCCTACCTAGAGACTTTGTCACCCTCTGTTGCCAAACCATTTTCACTATTTTGTGCTATACACGTCCAACTGTGATTTTTGAAGGGATTTCCAGGTATTTTCCCAGGAAACTTATATATTGTTTTTTTTCAGTCTGGGCTTTAACACGAAATGTCTTGTTTCTCATTTTTTTAGTGTGTTCTCAATATTTTAGGGTGAAATATGTGCAATTTTTAAAAAATCTGTTTTACAATTTGTAGTGTTTATTAGGAATAAAAAGTTTTTCAATAAAATCTTATTGCACGTAAAAGCCCCATTTCTCCCAGTACCACATATGTATTGGTAGACATCCTTTCCTGCCCAGAAAACTCCTCCAAACTGAAACAGAGCTTTAGGGGGGATTTTCAGATAAATTACAACTGCTATGCACAGTTTTTCAAGAAAAACAACCATTTAAATTTGAAATTCCCCCAAAAACTTTAAATTCACTGGAAGTACACACCTAAAGCTTTCTAGATGTACCAGCCTGGTTGACATGGGCACAGAGGAAGTCATTTCTCTGTGAATTCTTTTGTTGCACATGGTTTCCCTAAAAAATAAGAATAAAAAAACAAAATCAAAGTCACATTCTCCTAAAAAAACATTATGCAAACAAGAAAAAACAAGTTAAATCTGAAAAATCAAGGTCCCCTGCACAGAACAGGGAAGGGAAGAGTTGCCAAACACCCCAAAGTAAGGCATGTGCGTAAGGATAATTGTACCCATCTTTGGTTGTACAGGGTTTCCCTTAAAAATGTATAAAAGAGCAGAATTAAAAACAAATTTTCCAAAAATATCAATATGTAAACAAAAAAAAACAAGCTAGATCTGAAAGCACAAGTTCCCCCGAACAGAACAATACCCAACATGCAGAGCTACTTTTAAACTTTTTAACTGCCAGCCTACTTGAGATTTTGTTATCCTCTACTGACTATTTTTCACCATTTTGTGCTATGTATAACTGTGAGTTTTGCAGACATTTCCAGGAATTTTCTTTATGGCAGAGTTTAGGCTTTAACATGAAATATCTTGTTTTTTTCCAGCGTTTTTTTTTTTTGAGCTGAAAAAGGAAAAAAAAGTTTTTTTATAATTTTGTCTTGTGTCTATTTTAAAGAAAACCACCGTTCTTCCGCAAAAGACCCCACAAACTGAAATGAGCACTTAAACCAGACCTTGATCCTAAATAAGAACACATCTTATATGTTTCCCCCACGCTGTACATACAGATTGCTCACATTAAAAATTATCCTTTCTGCATCTACTGCATTTTCTAAAACTTTAAACATTCAAGATGGCGGCCCATGGAGTTTCAGGCTCTCTGCAAACAGGAAGTGTCTTCTGACTGCGCCACTCTGAATTCTGGGATAGCTGACCTTTTCCTGACCCCAGCTCTGCTCTGTCTGTGCAAAACACAGCTATAACTCAGCCCTCCCTGCACTTTTGACCCCTCTCCTCTCCTCAGTATGTGATGCTACTGAGCCAAGATGGCGGCGCCCGTATCCTGGAGTGCTAAACAATTGCAGGCCAGTGGGGAAAAGAGTAAAAAGTAAGTGATTAAAAATGTTAAATATATTCATTTTAGATGCTGGGGAATCATTTTTTAAGAGTTTGGGTTTTTCATTAAATGACGCTGAAGGTCCGCTTTAAGAATATTTACAACTAAAGTACACAACTATCCACGTTATTAAGGGTTAAATGCAGGCTACAAGCCTGCACAGCCTTAGCTCACCCCGGGCTCTTCTGCCCCCCCCCCCGGGGCTTTGGGGAGGCAGGGGCTGGGGTGACTTGCCAGACCCTGAGCCTTGTGAACTGGCATAGGGGTCTCATGGATCCCTTACCAGTTCACAAGGGGTTAAAGTGGACCAACACCCAGCCGGATCGGCCCGGGAATCTATAACATTCCTGGGCCGATCCGATCCCTCCCCGCGTGGCAACCAAAATCGGTATGCCCCGCTGTGTGAAACCCCCCAGGACGCCGGTTAACCTTACCTGATTCCCGGTCCAAAGGCGCATGCACGGGCCGCGTCTCGCGCTTCTCTCTAGCAGGACGCGTACCCTGTTAGAGGGAAGCGCGAGATGCAGCCACCAGCGTGCTCGGAGCTGCTGAGCTATGACACCGCTTAGACGTGTATAGCTCAGCAGCTCCGAGCGCGCTGATTGGATGACCGCCCGCGCATGCGCCTTAAGGGGCGGGGAGAGGGGAGTTTTATGGAAAATCTGGGGGGTTTCATATAGCGGGGCACCCCCTCATATAATTCACCCCCGGGGAAGTGAACCAAAACCCAGGATAGTCAAAATAATGTATTCTTTTTTTTATTTACCTATGCTCCTGTCTCCCACAATGATCAGATGGTAAATGCCAGATTCCGGTTGTAATCGGTGCAGGATGGGTGGGGAACACCCATCCCGCTCTACCCATCATCCCGCTCTACCCACAAGAAGGCAGGGCTGGAGCCATCAGAAACAGTGTTTTCCCCTACTCTGGGCCCTGTCCTGAAGGCCTAAGAGCCCTGGAGGCCCCTGGGCGAAGAGGAGAAATTTGTGCCGACCAGAAATTTCCCTAAAATCCTTAAATGAAAAAGTAAAAACTCACCTGCTCTCTCGCTGTCCTCCACCTCTGTCCCACATCACTCTCAGCTGAAATCCACAGTCCTGATTGGGCTCCCGGCATCTCTTTCCGCATTACAGGGAGGGGCTTTAATACCAGCAAGCGGGCTGATGTCAGCTCACTCCGCTGGTATAAAAGGCCCCTCTCTGCAGCAGGAGCTAGATGTCAGAAGCCAGAGTGACTGCCCTTTCTGGCAGGTGACTTGCCAGCCTCTCCTGCTCTGTGAACTGGTATAGGGGTCTCAAGGACACCTTACCAGTTAAATGTAAAAAAAATACAGACACACAAGAATCAAGTATTTTATTATCCCCCCCCCCCCCCCCCCATAACTTACCTCTGATCCATTGCCGACCGATGTTGTACCTCACCGTCTGCTGCTGCTTCTGACAGCCAGATTGATCAATAGAAGCCTGGCACGAAGCAGAGGATCAATGTCCCCTGCCCCATGACTGGCTTCAGCCCATCACTCTGGCTTCTGACATCTCGCTCCTGCTGCAGTTGACATCAGCTCACTTCCCGGTATAAAAGCCCCTCCCTGTGATGGGGAGTGATATGCCAGAATCCCTGCGTGGGGCCAAGGATGTGGGTCCCCAGTCCCGCTGAAGACTCTGTCTCTGGAACGGTGACTGATGTGCTGGACTTTCTTGGGGAAATTTGGCGAATCGCCCAATCCAAACTTTTAAACCGGACCTTCACCATGATTTAATGAAGCCCAATCCCTTAAAAAACTATTCCCCAGCATCTAAAATTAATATATTTTAAGTTTTTAGTCACCTATTTATTATTCTTTCCCCCACTGGGCTGCAACTCTGTTCAGGACTCTAGGATATGGGCGTCACCATCTTGACTGAAGCATCACATACTGAGGAGAGGAGAGCTGGATAAAGTACAGGGGCGGGGTTATAGCTGTGCTTTGCACAGATGGAGCAGAGCTGGGGTCAGGGAAAGGACAGTAATCCCAGAATGCAGAGCAGCACAGTCAGAAGACACTTCCTGTTTGCAGGCTGCCTGAGTCTCCATGTGCCGCCATCTTGGATGTTTAAAGGCTCACAACATGCTGTAGATGCAGGTAGGATGATTTTGAATGTGAGCAATCTGTATGTACAGGGTGTGGGAAACATATAAGATAGACTCTTATTAAGGGTGAAGGTCCGCTTTAAGTTCATCGCTATTGATAGTTTGGAGCTGATCAGATTTGTCACTTTCAATAAACTTACACTTTCAATAAGCTACCTTACTTGCTTAGGGCGCTCAATTCTAGAAGTGGTTGTGGGTCGATCGATTCGCTCGTTCGATCTGATTGTGTTGTGTGTGGCTTATATAGAGGTGAACACTGTTTGTGTTCTGGTGGCAGCAGTTTATAGCCACGCGTGTTGCCAATTGAACACTTGCGGTGACACGCATGGAGTACGATTGGCCGGTTTGATCAGATAAACGATCAATAGGTCTGATCAACCCGTGCAATCATCACACCCACAGCCAAGCTAATGGCTCTAGGTCTGACATATACCCTTCCCCAGGGAGCATCCTAATTTGGGTTCCCCCCAGGAAGTCCGATGTCTGGGCTGCAATGAGCTTAGCGATCGACATAGTGGTCTGCATTGTCTCTCATTCTCACTCATTAGCCTCGATTCAGAGACACATTCGTCCGGACTTCCGTAGCTGTCTGTGAAAGTTTTGGTGGGTGTTTGTAATTTTTTTGCTTTTTTCGTCCATTTTCTACTCGCACGAACGTTCGGGAATGCGTTTCCGATGAACGGAAGCAAATCGGAACATTTCCGTTAGTTCGGATCATTTTCCAAACAAAATCGGAAATTTTCCGTTCGTTCAGATAACATCCGTTGCTGGGATGGTTTCTGTCTGATTCAGAGAGCTGATTTCCGACGGATCACCACCCTATAAATCCGTTTCATTTCCGATCCGCTTACGGGACCTTTGAGGGCTCGGATTGCTATTGTTGAACATGTTTTGTGGCTATGTGGAGGAGTCTGCGCGCCTTTAGCACCAAGGCATTGCATGTATCAGCATGGCCGAGGCCATAAATTGTATAGCAATGCATACCTGAATCAATACATTTCATGTATGCCTTATAGATGCATTTTAATGCTGACCTAAATTAGTCCTTAGCATGTAAACATTTATTTTTCCACACATCCATATAATTGCTATATTTTTGTGAATTATATTTGGATTGTTGAACTTGAATCTTAATTTGTTGTAGGAGTTATTGTTTTAGTTGGTTACCTTAGCTTTGTGTAATTATTTTATATTTGGTTGCAGGAACCGCAAGATGTGCCACTCGCCCTTGCTCCTGATGCCCGTTCTTTGCCTGCAGAATGCGGGCCAGGGGTTCTCTAATCGGGCACTATGCAAAACCCGGCCCGTGGTGGCGAGGGCCCTCTGGCTTTTGAAGTCCAGATTTAGGTGTTTGGACCATAAAGGGGGGGGGGGCACTGCAGTATGACCCCAACAAGGTTATACCAAAATTTTAATTTACGTTTTTTAACAGGGACCACACGTGCCAGAGTGGCACAACTGAGTGTCAGGGTCCTTCAGTTGGTGGGCGAGATGCAGGAGCTGCGCAACTCGTTGGGGACCACAGATGAAGAATAATGTTCAGTGGCCTGCCATTGCTATGTATTTTGTTTTTTATAGTTGTAAAAATTTGAAATTTTCAAAATTGTTAAAAATGTTAGATTTTATGATGGTATAAAAAAAAAATGTTACATTGTCATTTCATTTACAAAATACATTAACACAAAACTAATGGGCCCAGAAATATTTAAAGATGAATAAGTTTTAGGGGGCTAAAATGGAAGAAGAACCTAAACAAGAAGTGGTTTGGGTGAGCTTTAAGGGTCCAAAAGGGAAGATGGAGGATAGTGCTAAGTGATTTGGGTGAGCTTTAAGGGTCCAAAAGGGAAGATGGAGGATAGTGCTAAGTGATTTAGCTAAACATTGTAGTAGAAGTGAGGGTGGCAAATATGTAGGCGAGCACTGATGAGTTAAGTTTGTAGTGCGCAGACGCAAGACGCAAGATCGTAAGGATTTCCGTCTGGACGAATATTTATTGAAAAAGGGAAACAGAATCGAACAGGAAACGTAAAGGATTCGTTGGAGGATACGATGGGAAAAGGGCAAAAACGAAAGCCTACGTTGTAACATGTGAAAATGAAACGGAAAAGTCTGGATGGAAAATGACATCCTCGTATTCGTAATCTGCCGTACGAACGGACGGAAACTTTACAGAAGGTTTTCAATGCATGCATAGAATCGCTCGTACGCTCATACGAGAACGGAAACATTTCACAAAATGTTGTGAATCGAGGCTATTGTGTTGCAGCATCTACGCCCAGCAGACTGAAAACCTGCTGCTGAAGAGCAGACCACGCTGTAAAATCCACGTTATATCATCTTGGAAACAACGGGCTCTGAGTTCTACACTTCCTGATGCTCCTAAGGAGGGATTTATCCTGGACCCCGGGTCTAGGTTAGGTGTTGGTCCACTTTAAAGGCAGAGCCTCTTTTGAAACTGAGGACCCAATGTGACATCCCCAAGGGGATTTATGTAAACATAGCTTAGTGTGTATGTAATGATGGTGGTTGCTTTGACTTTCTACTCATCAGGCAATGCGTGAGAGCATTACATTATTCTCGTGCAGAAAGCAAAATAGACTGCATCTATCAGCTATTCTAATTGGAGGATACGATCAGACAGGGGTCATACATTCAACTATCAGCACTGATTGCTGGGCATATTATCCAGCAATCAATGCTGAATGGATCACTGGTGCCTCCCACTGGCTGCTCCCTTCAACTGATAACTGATTAAAATGGTATCACAAATACCATTAAAAAGGAACTTTAAATTCCACTCCTTGGGATGCCCCGCTGTTTAAGCCCCCCCCCCCAGAATCTATCTAACAGATTCCAGGGCTGCTTGGTTCCCTCCCCCCAGGGCATCCAGAATCGGGATGCCCTGCTGTGTGAAACCCCAGTATACCTACTTTCTCCCCCGGTCCAACGGTACATGCGCGCTCAGTGGCGATCCCCGCTATCCCTTTAGCCGGGTCACAAGGACAATGCACCCTTGAAAACCCAGGAATAACTGGGGGTTATGCATGGAGAAGGAAACCACCAGTTATAGAGTCCTATAGACTTTAGGCCTGGTGGTTAATCCTCTTTAAAGCAGACCAACAGCACAGCTGCTTGTGGCTGGGGAAGGGGGGGGCATCCTGATTGTTGAATGACCCCCCCCCCCCAAACAAAACCCCCGGTTCTGGACATGTGAGTGCCAGCAGCCATTACTGATTAGCTATCAGCCACCGGCAGTTACGTGGATCCGAGACCAGCCTATGATGGAACCAGTACCAGAAGAGGTAACTTTTCTGCAACCAAGTTTTGGTTGTGCTAATCGTTTATCAGGATGCTCCGCTCTAGACGTGAGAATTTGCAGGGAGCTGGACCGCTTAAATCTCAGCCCTGGAGTCTAAAAGACTTCAGGACCAGGCGATTCGCCGCTCTGTGAAACCTCCTAGTTGACCCCTTATACTGATTCAGCGATCAGCTTCCCATCAGCTGATGCACCTACCCACGCCAAGCATTTCTGAATGGTCGGTGTGGGAGGGCACCCAACAGGAGGCGTCCGGCACTCCAACCATCACCATTTAGAATAGATTGCCAAGTGATGCAATTTATTGTAACTATATAGCATCACCCAGCAATCTATCCTGATTGGAGGAGAGCCTGCACATGCACTGTGGAATTGCTGGCAGTAGAAGAGAAGAATACTCTTCCTGGAGGGTTCTCGTTTTTTAAAATATCATTTTTTATTCCGTGCCTGGGAAAACTTGGGATTTACATTATCCCGGGTCATGTCTCTCCCCTGGGGAACCCCTGTTTAGGATACCGGCGGCCAATCGTGGGGCTCCTTTCCTGGCCCTGGCTCGTTATTAAGGTGAATATTCTGCGTAATCAGTTAGGTGTTCAGTTAGGTGCAAGGGGGCTCCAGCACTCTGGGTGCCCCCCCTCCCGAGCTTCTTGCTATCTGCAGAGAGCGGGAGCGTTAAAGTAAAATAGTAACGGGTGTTGGTCCGGTTAAAGCTCTTTTCTGTTGAAGAAGTCCCGCAGGAGTTTTGCACTTTGGGGATATGGGTAGCGCCCCCAACCAGGACAATTTCATGACAATTTCATGAATGGCGTCTTTCAGGGCCTTCTCTATGGGCTGCAGGGTGCCTCAGAAGAGGTCAGCGGGCTCTGGTAATGGAGGTGTAGAAGTTGTTGCCCTCATACAGGGCGTCAATCTCGATGCTGGCCTGGGTGCTGGAGGACAGGATGCAATTGGCTCTCTCACAGGCTCTTTGCACGGTGATGACTGCGTGGCCCAGGTACGCTTCTACAGTCTCCTTCACCTTCAGCAGCACCATGGCGGAGATCTCCTCGGGGTAGAAAGTCTTCATCTCCCCTTTATATTCCACCTTCATCTTGGGCTTCCCACCATTGCTCACCACCTGGAAGGGCCAGTGCCTCATTTCGCACTGCACCACCGGCTCTTCATACTGTTTGCATCAAACACTGTGTTCTGGGGGTTGAGAGCCACCTGGTTCTTGGTGGCGTCTCTGATCAGTCTCTTGTTGTTGGTAAAGGCCACGTAGCTGGGGGTGGTGCAGCTTCCTTGGTCGTTGATGATGATTTCCACCTTGCCGTGCTGGAAGACCCCTGTGCAGGAGAAGGTGGTGCCCAGGTCAATGCCAAACGCCATTCCTTTGGCTGCCATGTTGAGGATGATGTAGGGGTCGAGATCTGAGCACTTTCTGTTGGAGCTGTGTCTGGTCTGGCTGCTCAGGATGAGGTCTCAGCACTTTCTGTTAAAGCTGTGCCTGGACTGGCTCTCAGGGTGAGATCTCTGTACTTTCTGTTGGAGCGGTGTCTGGGCTGGCTGCTCAGGATGAGGTCTCGGCACTTTCTGTTGGAGCTGTGTCTGGACTGGCTCTCAGGGTTAGTTCTCGGCACTTTCTGTTGGAGCAGTGTCTGGGATGGCTGCTCAGGATGAGGTGATAGCACTTTCTGTTGGGGTGGTGTCTGGAATGGCTGCTCAGGATGAGGTCTCGGCACTTTCTGTTGAAGCGTTGCCTAGACTGGCTGCCCAGGATGAGGTCTCAGCACTTTCTGTTGAAGCTTTGTCTGGACTGGCTGCTCAGGGTAAGATCTAGGCACTTTCTGTTGGAGCGGTGTCTGGACTGGCTGCTCAGGATGACATCTCAGCAGTTTCTACAGCAGAGATGCCTGGATCAGAAGCTCAGGCGTTCGCTCTTGGCTCTGTAGATAGCAACGATGCCCCTCTTGGAGCAGTTTGACAACTAATCGCTGCACCGTCCACTTCATTCAGGGGCAGACTGGCTATAGGGGGGACATGGGACAATGCCTGGTGGGCTGCACTATTTTGGGACCAGTTGGTCTGCTGCTTTTAACACCCACATTCAATCCTAGCCACCTTAGTCTCCCTTTAACCCTTTCAGTGCCAAGCACGTAGATTCTACATGCTCGCTTCTACTCCACTTAAGTACCAAGCACGTAGAATCTACGTGCCCCCCCCCCCCCCCGCTACAGCAAAACTAAAGTAAAAAAACACTCACCTGACCCCTCGTTCGATCCCTCCGGGTCTCCTCTTCACCCTGGGGGGCTCCGATCCTCCGTCAGGGCCCCTCCGGCTGCAGGAGAGTGCCCGGAATAGGGAACCCCCTGTTTCAGCCGCCACCAGCTTTTCCTGTAAAAAAAAAAAGATGACAATTACTCACCTCCATGTGCCGCCGCCCCTCCTCTTCACCCGGGGGCATCCGATCCCCCCCCGGGGCTCTTCTGTCTTCAGGACTCCTCTTCTGTCTTCAGATCTCCTCCCTGGATGGGCCCTGCCATCTTGCCTCTAAGTCCCCCCTTTGGGGGCAGGGCTTATGATGTCACTCGCCGGGTGTCGTCCTGGCTCCCGGCTGTTGTTCTTTCACATGCGATCATCGCTGGCCACAGGAGGGGGGAGGCAGGCGATGATCTGATCCCCTGCCTCCCCCCTCCACTGGCCAGCGATGACTGCATCTGTCATCGGATCTGGGAGGGACACAGGAGCTGACGATCGGAGGTGAGTAAAAAAAATGGTTTTATTTTTTAATAGTCATTTTAAATTGTGTGTGGTGTGTTTTTTAGTTTTAACCCTTTGTGAACTGGTAAGGGATCCATGAGACCCCTATACCAGTTCACAAGGCTGGGTGCTGGCAAGTCACCTGCGGCTAGCGGCTGACTTGCTGTTAACCCCGGCCCCCCCAAATTACCTGCCTCCCCAAAGGCCAGGGGAGAGCAGAATGCCTCACAGAGGCTATGTGGGCTTGTAGCCTGCAGGGGCAGGGGCCAACAAAGCTGGACCCTGCGCCCTGTTCTACAAGCCCTGCATAGCTGGCCCTGGACTGGTTATGCTGGGTAGGGGGGACCTCATGCTATTTTTGGGGGGGATTTTTAAGGGTTTAAAATTCCAAAAAAATGGGGTCCCCCACCCTATGTCATTTTTTTTTAATTAACCCTTTGCTACCTGTCACCCAGCAGGTAAAAAAAGCTTCCAGCAGTAGCAGGAGGGCTGAAGCCAAAGTGATCAGTGTGGGACACTGTGCTCCGGGATGGATGGGAGGTAAGTATTAAAAAAATAATATATATTTTTTTACTCTGTATGTGTGTTTTGTTTACATTTAACCCTTTGTGAACTGGTAAGGGATCCATGAGACCCCTATACCATTTCACAAGGCTCTGGGTCTGGCAAGTCACCTGCGGCTAGTGGGTGGCTTGCCATTAACTCTGAGCCCCCCATTACCTGCCTCGCCAAAGCCCGGGGGGCAGAAGAGCCCTTGGCCATAGGCTATGCCGGCTAAAGCTGGCCCCTGCGCCTTGTACAAGCCCCCATAGCTGGTCCCAGGGCTGGTTATGCTGGGTAGGGGGGACCTCACGCCATTTTTTTTGGGGGGGGGGGATTTTTAGGGGTTTTTAACCCTTAAAATCCCCCCCTAAAAAATGGGTCCCCCTCCCCTGTAGATAGTAGTTGTATTTTATTTGTAAATGTTATAAAGTGCTCTTTTTAGTTTGGGGGGTCTCCTGGGCAGTAACAGGGGGGCTACCAATACATATGTAGTACCGTTGTAATCAGGAAAAATGAGGCTTTCACATGCAATATGGTTTTCTTTAGTAAAATTAATTGTTTATTTAAAATAAATGAGACAATTTAAAATATTTTTTTTTAGTTTTTTGACTTAAAAATATATTTTTTTAAAAATTACAAATAAGACATTTCATGTTAAAGCCTAAACTCTGCTGCAAAAAATATATAGAGAATTTTTTTGGAAACTCCTGCAAAAATCACGGTTAAACATGGGGAAAAATGGGGAAAAATGACCTGTCATAAGAAGGTGACAAAATTTCAAGTAGGCTGGCAATTAAAAGGGTTGAAAGTAGCTATGCATGTTGGGTATTGCTCTGCTCGGGGGACCTTGCGCTTTCAGATTTACATTGTTCTTTCTTGTTTGTATATTGATATTTTAGGAAAAGGTGTTTTTTTATTCTGTTTTTTTTAATACATTTTTTAGGGAAACCCTGTGCAACCAAAGAATTCTTTGAGGGATTACTTCCAGAAAGATGAGCCCACTACAACAAGCTGGGTACACTTAGAAAGCTTAACGTGTACTTTCAGGGAATATATGGTTTGGGGGGGGGGCATTTTCTGGTAGAAAAAGCGCAAGGTGCGCTCTTTGTCAGCAGAGCTATAATTTTCAAGTAAAATTATTCTTACGCACATGCTTTACTTTGGGGTGTTTGCCATCTCTTCCCTTGACAGAACCTATGAATGTGGGTATTGTTCTGTTCGGGGGGTTTTTGTTTGCATATTGTTTTTTAGGAAAAAATGCCTTTGATTCTGTTTTTTTATTCTTTTTTTAGGGAAACCATGTGCAATCAAATAAATCATTGAGGGATTACTTCCAGAAAACTGCACCCAAGTCAACAAGGCTGGTATGCCTAGAAAGCTTAAGGTGTTTACTTCCAGGGAATATATAGTTTGTGGGGGGTATTTCAAATGTAAAGGGTTGTTTTTCTTGCAAAACTGCAAGGTGCGCATAGCGCCGAGCACAGTTGTATTTTATCTGAAAATCTGCTAAAGTGCTGTTTCAGTTTGGGGGAGTCTTCTGGGCAGGAAAGGGTGTCTACCTATACATATGTGGTACCGCTGTAACTGGAAGAAATTGGGATTGACAAATTTACAGTTTTTATTACAAAAAAACACTACAAATTGTAAAAAAATGATTTTTTTTTTTTTTTTGCACATATTTTACCCAAAAATATTGAGAATACACCTAAAAAATGAACAAGACATTTCATATTAAAGGCCAGACTCTGCTGAAAAAAACAGTTCATTGTTATAAAAATCACAGTTGAACATATGGAGTGAAAAATACTGCATAATGGTCTGGCAACAAGGGTGCCAAAATCTCCAGATAGGGTGGCAGCGAAAGCATACCTCCCAACTGTCCCTGATTTGGAGGGACTTTTAAGTCCATGTCCCTCTGCCCCTCGCTGTTCTTCTCTGTCCCTCTTTGAGGGGTAACATGCAGATCTGCAGCAGTAAATGATTCAGTGTTTCTATTGTTGTAACTGTTACAATGTATCTCCTAGCCATCCCTCAATGAGTGGGCGTGGCTTCATCATCCCTCAATAAGGGGGCGTGGGTTCATTTACATATGCAACTCTGCTGCAATAAATGATTCATTTGCCTATTCAAAGTATTTCTATTGTAACTGTTACATCCTATCTTCTATCAATCAATCAATGAGGGGGTGTGGCTTCATCCATCCCGTCAATGAGGGGGTGTGGCTTAATTTGCATATTGTCCCTCTTTGAGGTGTAACATGCAGATCTGCAACAATTAATGATTCATTTGCCTGTTCAAAGTGTTCCTATTGTAACTGTTACATCCTATCTTCTATCCATCAATCATAAATCAATGAGGGGGTGTGGCTTCATCCATCCCTCAATGAGGGGGCGTGGCTTCATTTACATATTGTCCCTCTTTGAGGTGTAACATGCAGATCTGCAGCAATAAATGGTTTATTTGCATATTCAAAGTGTTTCTATTGTAACTGTTACATCCTAGCTTCTACCCATCAATCAATGAGGGGGCGTGGCTTCACCCATCCCCCAATGAGGGGGCGTGGCTTCATCCATTCCTCAGCGAGGGGCGTGGCTTCATTTACATATTGTCCCTCTTTGAGGTGTAAAATGCAGATCTGCTGCAATAAATGATTCATTTGCCTATTCAAAGTGTTTCTATTGTGTTTACTGTTCCTATCCATCAATCAATGAGAGGGCGTGGCTTAATTTAACAATTGTCCCTCTTTCCACCCTGAAAAGTTGGAAGGTATGCACTGGCCTTTTCCAGGTCTCTCACTCTGCAGCTGCTTCCCCGGCATCCCTGTAGCTGAGGCGCGTCCCTATCTGAAGTGTTCTGCAGGAAAACCAGGGGTTGCAGCTGCCCCCGCTCTCTAGCCAGGTTCTGGGTTTAGAATCCTCTCCCCGGGGCACCCTGATTTGTGATGCCCCACTGTGTGCATCCCCCCAGTTCAACCCCCAAAAACTCCTGACGCATGCGCAGGCTCTCGTTCAATCAGAGCCGTATGTTGAGCATATTAATTAATTCCGTCCTGTTTAAACGCAGAGCTCAGCATAATGGTGCACGTGCAGCAGCATCCCTCTTTTGCTGCATTGTGCGGCACACTCCTGCCCCCAGCCTATCTGAAGGACTGGGGAGCGCACCACAGCTACATAGGTGCCTGGGAGGCGAGCAAGCCGTGGGAGCTGCATAAAAGGTAAGTGAATGTGGAGCGATCTGGCTGGCTCACGCAGAGGGGAGTCCCAAATTTGGATGCTCCTAGGTTACCCGACCGGCCGACCATGCCAGTGGTTGGTCCACTTTAAACAGGACCCCCAAGGATACAAATGTACCAGTAAGTGTTACATTATCCATTTAAAGTGGATTTTGACTATCCTGGGTTTTGGTCCTTGCCCCCGGGGCACCCCGATCTTATAGATTCCCGGGCGATCGCCGTGGGTTTTGGTCCATTTTAAAGTGGACCCGGGCTTTGGTGCTCGCTCCTGAGGCACCCCAATTTGGGATGCCCTTGATAGTTAAGGTGGACCAGTAAAAAATACCGCATCCGGCGGTCACATTCCCGGCAGTCGGACAAGTCCGGATTACGTGACCACCAGTGGCCAACCGCGGGTCGCATTTCGCCAGCCGATCTAGACTGTCACAATGTGGCCCCACACTCATTGAGTAGAAAATGGGTGTGGGACTGCTTTAAAGTGGACCAAAACTCTTATTTGCCAGTTGCCTATCCCCAGGGCATGCTGATTTGGGATGAACCCCCCGGGATTGCCTATATCCTCACCTACAAGGCGGGTTGGCAACAGAACGGCCACTCCAAGACTGCTGGATGGCAGGAAGGCGGCACCTGGCATTTTAAAGTGGACCTATCACCGCCAAGGCCAAAGACTTCAGGGCAGGCCGACTATGTGCACCTGGGGCATGCCGATTCAGCATGCTCCACCATGTGAACACTCCCTGATCACCCATAAACCACTCACCTTTCCATGGTCCCTCACTGTGATCACGGGCCATCAGCGCACCCCCGGCATCCCTGCAGATGTGTTCTATTGTACTCAGCAGTGGCAGACTGGGGCCAAAAATCAGCCCTGGATTTTACCAGCCCCTGGCAGGCCCGGGACGTCCCTTCTGAGGCCCGCCAACCATAATACCGGAGCTATAGCTTTGGGGGCTGGGGTTCCTTGGCTTGTGGGTATAGTGGGGCTGGGTACAGGGGGCTGAGAGGGAGACTAAGGGGGCAGGGATTGAATGTGGGTGCTAAAAGCAGCAGCTCAACTGGCCTCAAAGCAGAGCGGCCCACCGGGCATTGTCCCGGGTCTCCCTATGGGCAGCCCGCCCCGGGTGCCCACCGATTCAGACAGGCTGGGCTCGCGGGAGCGCACACTCCACAGCGAGACCGAGGAATGTGGCCATCAGCACTCCCTATGATGTTCAAAACTATGGCTTTATGCCAGGAATTGGCAAATCGGGATGCCCCCAGTGGCTGATCCTGGAATGGGGAAGAGCCTGGTGCCCATTCTTCTTTCAGGGGTACTGATCATTTGCCAGGGCCAGGGGCCAGCTGCTCAGCCTCCGAGTTCCTGGGTTACCAGAGAGGAGAGCACACGCATGTGCGGTTAGGGCGGGGAAAGGTGAGTGTTTACCGGTGCTTCACACAGCGGGGCATCCCGATATAGGGAAGGCCAGCGGCTGGTCCTGGAATGGGGAAGAGCCCAATGGTCATTGTTCTTCCAGAGGTACTGATAACTTGGCAGGGGCCAGCTGCTCGGCCTCCGATTCCCTGGGTTACTGGAGAGGAGAGCACACGCATGTGCGGTTGGAGCGGGGAAAGGTAAGTGATTACCGGTGCCCTGGAGCGTTTCACACAGTGGAGCATCCCAATTTGGGAAGCCCAGTGGCTGGTCCTGGAATGGGGATGGGCCGAGTGGCCATTTTTCCTCCAGGGCCAGGGACCAGCTGCTCAGCTCCCAAGTCCCTGGGTTAACTGCCACTATGACTGGGAGAGGAGAGCCCACACATGTGCAGTTGGAGAGAGGAAAGGTGAGTGATTACTGGTGCCCTGGGGGTTTCTCACAGTGAGGCATCTCGATATGGGGAGGCCATCGGCTGGTTCTGGAATGGGGAAGAGCCCGGTTCCCATTGTTCTTCCAGGAGTACTGATAATTTGCCAGGGCCAGGGGACGGCTGCTCAGCTTCCTAGTCCCTGGGTTACCAGCCCCTATGACTGCGAGACGAGAGCCCATGCATGCGTGGTTGGAGCGGGGAAAGGTGAGTGATAACCGGTGCTTCACACAGTGGCATCCTGATATAGGGAGACCAGTGGCTGATCCTGGAATGGGGAAGAGCCCGGTGCCCATTGTTCTTCCAGGGGTACTGATAACTTGCCAGGGCCAAGGGCCGGCTGCTCAGCTTCCGAGTCCCTGGGTTACCGGCCACTATGACTGGGAGAGGAGAGGACGCGCATGTGCTGTTGGAGCGGGGAAAGGTGATGATTACCAGTGCCCCGGAGGGTTTCTCACAGTGGGGTATCCCGATATAGGGAAGGCCAGCGGCTGGTCCTGGAATGGGGAAGAGCCCGGTGCCCATTGTTTTTCTAGGGGTACTGATAACTTGCCAGGGCCGTGGGCCGACTGCTCAGCTTCCGAGTCCCTTTGTTACCGGCCCCTATGACTGCGAGACGAGAGCCCACGCATGCGCGGTTAGATCGGGGAAAGGTGAGTGATTACCGGTGCCCCGGAGGGTTTCACACAGTGGAGCATCCCAATTTGGGATGCCCCGCAGCTGATCCTGGAATGGGGAAGGGCCTAGTGGCCATTTTTCCTCCAGGGCCTGGGACCGGCTGCTCAGCTTCCGATTCCCTGGGTTACCGCCACTATGACTGGGCGAGGAGAGCCCACGCATGCACGGTTGGAGCGGGGAAAGGTCAGTGATTACCTGTGCCCCGGGGGGTTTCACACAGTGGGGCATCCCGATATGGGAGGCCAGTGGCTGGTCCTGGAAAGAGCCCGGGGTCCATTGTTCTTTCAGGGGTACTGATAACTTGCCAGGGCCATGTGCTCCCTGGGTCCCTATGACTGTTGCACCGGGCTGGCAGCCCAAGGGAAGGGGGAGCCCTCTCCAGGAGCGGCCGGACCAGCTTCGGCACGTAATTTTTCTTGGCCCCCATCATTCGTTACACATCTTGCAAACCTTCCAACTTTTCAGGGTGGGACAATTGTTAAATTAAGCCATGCCCCTCATTGAGGGATGGATGAAGCCACACCCCCTCATTGAGCGATGAATAGGAGATACATTGTAACAGTTACAACAATAGAAACACTTTGAATAGGCATTTGTATCATTTATTGCTGCAGAGCTGCATGTTACACCTCAAAGAGGGGCAATATGTAAATGAGGACACACCCCCTCAATGAGGTATGGATGAAGCCACACCCCCTCATTCAGGGTTGGGGAAGCCACACCCCCTCATTTAGGAATGGATAGGAGATACATTGTAACAGTTACAACAATAGAAACACTCTGAATAGGCAAATGTATCATTTATTGCTGCAGATCTGCATGTTACACCTCAAAAAAGGGACAGACGAACAAAGAGGGACAGGGGGACATGGACTCAAAAGAGGGACAGTGCCTCCAAATCAGGGACACTTGGGAGGTATGCATCTTGGGCGTGTTTTCCGATAACTCGGAGTCACACGGAGCATCAAGAATTACAAATGGGATTAGGACTAATCAAATAATAATGACATCTTGTCATAGATCCCTGGAAGAATCCCACCCTTGTTATACTCCCCTCCCTCCGACACACACACACAATGGAGCCCGGGCCACAGGTCACAGACACCCCGCCGGGCAAGGATAAAGGATTGGCTCAGCCCGGGCAATTACAGCAGCTAAAAGGGGCATTTGTCTGCGGGTTCGAGGCAGCAGCACGTGGCTCCCAATTATTATTATTATTAGTTATTTATATAGCGCCATCATCTTCCGTAGCGCTTTACATAGTAATTACAGACAGGGTAGAAACATACGGTACATATACTATTTCAAATGCAGTTTTACAGAGTTGACAGTGGATATTCTGAGTACAAGATACAATAGGGGAGAGAGCCCCGCCCCTGAGGAGCTTACAGTCTAAAGGAAGAGGGGTGAAGACGAGGGGGAAGGATCACAAACAGTCAGTATTGAGCTTTGCGCCCTTTAGAAGATTGGTTAGGCCAGATTATATGCTTGTCTGAATAAGTGAGTTTTAAGGGCGCCTTTGAAGGTTTTGAGGGTTGTGGAGTGGCAGATTGGGTGCGGGAGGGCATTCCAGAAGATTGAAGTTGCACGTGAGAAGTCCTGGAGGCAAGCGTGAGAGGAGGTGACCAGGGTGGAGGACAGGAGAAGGTCGGCAGAAGAGCAGAGGTTGTGTCTAGGTTGATATTGTTGGATTAGAGATGAAATGTAGGACTTTATTGTGGAGTTAATGAAAAATACATGCCCCCAGCCTGGCCCTGTCTAATGGGGCTTTTGTGATCCGCTCTGCTGCCGGAGGACACACATACCTCCCAAGTGTCCCTGATTTAGAGGGACTGTCCCTGTCCCTCATTGTTCTCATTTGTCCCTCTTTGAGGCATAACATGCAGATCTGCAGCAATAAATGATTCATTTACCTATTCAAAGTGTTTCTATTGTTGTAACTGTTACAATGTATCTCCTATCCATCCCTCAATGAGGGGGTGTAGCCTTATTTAACAAATGTCCCTCTTATGAGTCCATGTCCCTCATTGTTCTCATTTGTCCCTCTTTGTGGTGCAACAGGCAGATCTGCAGCAATAAATGATTCATTTCCCTATTCAAAGTGTTTCTATTGTTGTAACTGTTACAATGTATCTCCTATCCATCCCTCAATGAGGGGGCGTAGCCTTATTTAACAAATGTCCCTCTTATGAGTCCATGTCCCTCATTGTTCTCATTGTCCCTCTTTGTGGTGCAACAGGCAGATCTGCAGCAATACATGATAAATTTCCCTATTCAAAGTGTTTCTATTGATGTAACTGTTACAATGTATCTCCTATCCATCCCTCAATGAGGGGGTGTAGCCTTATTTAACAAATGTCCCTCTTATGAGTTCATGTCCCTCATCGTTCTCATTTGTCCCTCTTTGTGGTGCAACAGGCAGATCTGCAGCAATAAATGATTCATTTCCCTATTCAAAGTGTTTCTATTGATGTAACTGTTACATCCTATCTCCTATCCTTCCCTCAATGAGGGGGTGTGGCCTTATTTAACAAATGTCCCTCTTATGAGTCCATGTCCCTCATTGTTCTCATTTGTCCCTCTTTGTGGTGCAACAGGCAGATCTGCAGCAATAAATGATTCATTTCCCTATTTAAAGTGTTTCTATTGATGTAACTGTTACATCCTATCTCCTATCCTTCCCTCAATGAGGGGGCGTGGCCTTATTCAACAAATGTCCCTCTTATGAGTCCATGTCCCTCATTGTTCTCATTTGTCCCTCTTTCCCACCCTGAAAAGTTGGAAGGTATGGCGAAAGGCTGCATTACTATGGTCTTGTATTACACCTTTTATTTTCTCTTTTTTGATTCTCATGTTCTTATGCACTTTTGGGTCCATGACTTGCAAACATTTGATTACTATATCACATGAATGATTATTTTGTACGGTTTCTGATATTCATGTTTTCTCTACTCATTAGTATCTGCTGATATGGTCTGATGATATTGATTGTAATTGCTGATATTGATTGTATTTGTTGCACCTTTATTAGCACCTTCTGTCACTTTAGTGATTAATGAATTCCCTTGATTAATAGTGATCAATCATTTATGGATAATAGGGTTAGGTTTTTGTGCCGGCACAAAAAAACTGCACTTTTTTGCAGGTTCCGTTCCTTTTAGATGTTGAGTTTCCCAGATATAATGGTTGCTGGCTGTGTGGCAGCACTGGATGCATAAAGGGGGTTTGAGCAGTGTTTTTAATCATTGTCTTTTTTTTTTTTTTAATTCTTTATTTATTTTAGCTTATGCAAAACATACTCGTTGGAGAGCAAGAAGTTACAAGAATGATACTGATTTAAACATATCCATTAGAAGACAAGAAATCACATCACACATAACATTGCATCGTGTAACTTCAATCAGGAAACACGACATTACATCATAGAAAGTGCCTCCCAAGAAGATTCCAGGGGCAACAAAGCAAAGCAATTATCACGACAGCAGTGGACATCTAAATAATGAATCTTCTAATTGAACTTTCCAATAAATTCCAAACACCAATAGATGGGATTCCACACTGATATATAAAAAATCAATTCATTTATTGTTCCAAGAATTCATATAATAAACAATTCATGTAGTACACATATGAAATATAAACATAGAAAAACACACATAACAATTACTTGACAACACATAACATTACATCATAAAATCATTACTCTAAAAACCTATAAAGTGGGGAGGACCTTAACAGGGCTTTAATCAATTTAGATACACTTTGGTGGTCCTGACACCAGGATCAAGTGTGTATTATTCTTATGGCATATAGCCTATATAGAGAGCATACATATACAGGCGCTCAGCAAAGTAAAGTGCAAGTGCTTTCTAAGTATATATCTCAAACTACTCTCACATGTGTGCTTATAGATAATCATGCAAAATAATACGTGCTCAAAGTGCTAAGTGCAGAAAGTGACAAGATTACTATACCTCCTATGTGCCTTTGTTAAGCGCCATATATGTGCATGTTATCCATCATCATCAACATAATAAACCAAAGTGTTTATACAAATAATAGAACGCCCTTCCCGTCCTCCCCACTTACCTCACCTACGCGCTGCGTGGTTTGCAACCACTTCTCCTGGGTGCCTGAGTGCTGACTGCTCATATCTACCTTTTATAGCCATTAGGTCTGCGGGCCGGATGAAAGTGCCTTCACCTGTGTGTTCCTAATGAACCACATAGCGTTCGTGAGGGCGGACGTGACGCGGAGACCTCCCGCCCCATTTCCAATAAACTTAACATTATCGGGGAGAAACAACAGGGGAAAATAGAAAAAAGGTGGGGGGGATCAAATGGGGAAGGGAAACACCGGGAAAGGGAAGAGCAAAACAACCTCCGAACGGGGGCCTAAACTCCAACTATGATGCTCTTATAATCCTCAGACTCAGTATATTGCATCCACGGGAACCTAGTCGCCATGTATTTCTCATAGCCATCCTCCCCAGGCGTCATGAGGTCTTCAAACCTCATTATTTCATTAATTCTTAAACCGGACCTTCAGCGTGATTTAATGAAAAGCCCAAACTCTTAAAAAACGGTTCCCCAGCATCTAAAATTAATATATTTTACGTTTTTTGGTCACTAACTTATTATTCTTTCCCCCCACTGGGCTGCAACTCTGTTCAGGAATTTAGGACACGGGCGCCGCCATCTTGACTCAGAAGCATCACACTTACTGAGGAGAGGAGAGTGGGAGAAGGTACAGGGGGCGGGTTATAGCTGTGCTTTGCTCAGACAGGTAAAGGTCAGCAGTCCCAGAATGCAGAGCAGCACAGTCAGGAGGCACTTCCTGTTTGCAGGCTGCCTTATAAGATGGCGGCTTCCATAAGCCGCCATCTTGGATGTTTAAAGGCTGATAACATGCAGTAGATGCAGGTAGGATGATTTTTAATGTGAGCAATCTGTATGTACAGGGTGTGGGAAACATATAAGATAGACTCTTACTCAGAGTGAAGGTCCGCTTTAAGGCCCACATTGCTAGGGTGGGGGGATCCTCCCTTCTCCATAACTGCGGAATACACATCTTGGCTGCGTTTAGAAGGTGACACAGCAAAGAGCCATGATACTTTTTGAGTGGAGTCTTTGTCATGTGAAGTAAGCACACGGCAGGGTCTTCTGGAATCACCTCTCTAACCCCATCCCAGAAAGCTTATCGTTGTCTTGTCTGATGTATTGTGTTTTATGTCTTACTGTTGCACAATACATTTTGGTATGTTATTAATATTGTCTGTCTTGATACTGATTGGTGCTCCTATGATTGGGGTGGGGGCGAACTAATTGTCCACCTTCCCCCTTTTGAAATTGTGTTCAGATTTTATAGTGTAGCACAGTGTATGGATTAGGGCGGTGCACCCACAGGTGTGTTAAATGGTTATGGCGAAAGGGTTAAAGCGGTCCTTCACCCTGAATAAGAGCCTATCTTATATGTTTCCCACACCCTGTACATACAGATTGCCCACATTAATCCAGACCTTCACCCTGAATAAGAGCCTATCTTGTATGTTTCCCACACCCTGTACATACAGATTGCCCACATTAATCCAGACCTTCACCCTGAATAAGAGCCTATCTTGTATGTTTCCCACACCCTGTACATACAGATTGCCCACATTAATCCAGACCTTCACCCTGAATAAGAGCCTATCTTGTATGTTTCCCACACCCTGTACATACAGATTGCCCACATTAATCCAGACCTTCACCCTGAATAAGAGCCTGTCTTATATGTTTCCCACACCCTGTACATACAGATTGCTCACATTAAAAATCATCCTACCTGCATCTACTGCATGTTACGAGCCTTTAAACATCCAAGATGGCGGCTCATGTAACATCAGGCAGCCTGCAAACAGGAAGTGCCTTCTGACTGTGCTGCTCTGCATTCTGAGATTGCTGACCTTTTATTGACCCCAGCTCTGCTCTGTCTGAGCAAAGCACAGCTATAACCCACCCTCCTGTACTTTATCCCACTCTCCTCTCCTCAGTAAGTGTGATGCTTCTCAGTCAAGATGGCGGCGCCCGTACCCTAAAGTCCTGAACAGAGTTGCAGCCCAGTGGGGGAAAGAATAAAATATAAGTGACTAAAAACGTAAAATATATTAATTTTATATGCTGAGGAATCGTTTTATAAGGGTTTGGGCTTTTCAATAAATCTTTCCTTCACTGGGCTGCAACTCTGTTCAGGACTCTAGGATACGGGCACCGCCATCTTGGCTCAGTAGCATCATATACTGAGGAGAGGAGTCATAAGTGCAGGGGGCGGGGTTATAGCTGTGCTTTGCACAGACAGAGCAGAGCTGGACTGCCTGTTGTTCCATGAGCCGCCATCTTGGATGTTTACAGGCTCATAACATGCAGTAGATGCAGGTAGGATGATTTTTAATGTGAGCAATCTGTATGTACAGGGTGTGGGAAACATATAAGATAGACTCTTATTCAGGGTGAAGGTCTGGATTAATGTGGGCAATCTGTATGTACAGGGTGTGGGAAACATATAAGATAGGCTCTTATTCAGGGTGAAGGTCCGCTTTAAGGGTTTGAGTTTAACAGCTCTCAGCCAATCACAGCGCAGCCTCCTCCACGCTCCGAGCGTCTCCATAGCAACCCCCGAACATACCCGAGCCCTTCTTCGGCTTTGCAGCCAATCGCCATCAGCTTCCGAGACTAGAAACTCCGCGAGGTTTACAGCCCGACAACAGTATCTTCCTGACGACACCCGCCCTGTAAGAAGCGTCGCGAGAGTTCCAGTCAGAGCGAGACGAGGGCGGGGCTTGGGGAAAGGCCAGAGGAAACGCGGCGAGCGTCCATTGTGTGAGATGAGGGTAAATGTCTGTGGAGAAATCCTGGCCTAGGCCGGGCAGTATCGTGCAGCTACCGGAGCTCGCCATTGCTGCGCTCGCCTCCTCTGCTGAGGTACAGTGTGCAATCGACGGGGGAGTCACGTTATTGGCCCACTGCCCGCCTTGTTTTTGATGCTCCGCCATACTGGAATGAGAGGAGATGCTGGGGCTTGTAGTTCACCCAATTATTGTGAATGACATTATTTCTCTTTTGTGAATGCTCGGGTGCGTAATCACCAAAACTGATCACTTGCCTGAGCGTTGTTCAATTTTGAGCATGCTGGGACCTGTAGTGCCCCAGAAACCAGCTAATCTGCCACTAGTAGAGGGCCCACTGCCTGTGTCAAGGTGCCATCCAAATCCATGGCATGCTGGGACCTGTAGTGCCCCAGAAACCAGCTAATCTGCCACTGGTAGAGGGCCCACTGCCTGTGCCAGGGTGCCATCCAAATCCATGGCATGCTGGGACCTGTAGTGCCCTAGAAACCAGCTTATCTGCCACTGGTAGAGGGCCCACTGCCTGTGCCAGGGTGCCATCCAAATCCATGGCATGCTGGGACCTGTAGTGCCCCAGAAACTAGCTAATGTGCCACTAGTAGAGGGCCCACTGCCTGTGCCAGGGTGCCATCCAAGTCCATGGCATGCTGGGACCTGTAGTGCCCTAGAAACCAGCTTATCTGCCACTAGTAGAGGGCCCACTGCCTGTGCCAGGGTGCCATCCAAATCCATTGCATGCTTGGACCTGTAGTGCCCCAGAAATCAGCTAATCTGCCACTAGTAGAGGGCTCACTGCCTGTGCCAGGGTGCCATCCAAATCCATGGCATGCCGGGACCTGTAGTGCCCCAGAAACCAGCTAATCTGCCACTAGTAAAGGGCCCACTGCCTGTGCCAGGGTATCATCCAATTCCATTGCATGCTGGCACTTGTAGTGCCCCAGAAACAAGCTTCTCCTCCATTACTAGAGGACTCCCTGCCAGTGCCAGAGTGTCAGTTAATTCAACTGCATGCTGGGACTTGTAGTAGTCCAGAAATTGGCTTTTCATTACTAGAGGAACTAAGACAGTTCTGTGGCATACTGGAACTTGTAGTACACCAGAAGCTGGCTTATTGCTAGTGGATTCACTGCCTGTTGCAGGGTGTCTGATGATTCTGTGACATGCTGGGTCTTGTAGTGCCTCTGTAATAGTGCAGAAGCTCCCAGCATGTCATAAAAAATGGCCAACTGGTTTCTGAGGTCCCACAAGTCCAAGCTTGCGGTAGGAATGACTGACACTCGGGCATGAGCAGTGGGTTCTCCAGGAATTGTGGGTTAGGCAGTCCCTGAGCTATTGAGCTGATGAGCATTACCCCAGAAACCAACTTGTCCATCGGTACTGGAGGACCCACTGCTTGTGTAGTTATGTTGTACGATGGGACTGATGATGGCCAGTGTGTAAGCCAGTTCTATGTCCTGTTCAGACTTGTAGTGCCTCTGTAATGGTGCAACAGCTCGTTTTTGAGGCACTAAAAGTCCTAACATTCCATACAAACAACTTAGACCCTGGTGCAGGCAGTGATTTTTTTTTTTTTTTTTTTTAGTAATGTGGGTAAGCTACTTCCTGAGATACTACAAGTCCCACCCTGCCATAGAACGGAATCCCAACCTTGCACAGGCAAGGTTTTAAAAAACCTACTGCTAGTTCTGGGATGTAAGGTTGGGGGTCTGCTTTTCCGAGGCATTGTGATTTGGGGTGCCCCTGCTGTGTGAAACCACAAGGTTCACCCAATATGCACCTCAGTAAAGCGGCATCCCCTGGTGCGCATGCCTACCATGGCCAGGCTTGAATGGCTGCTGATGGGTGCACACAGGCTGGAGGGGGTAAAAATGCCACCAGGTGTTGCTGCAATGATGCCTTCATCGTTGCCACTGGTGGCATGTCCGCTATCTCCAGCCTGCATGCTTACCAAGAGAAGCAGGCTTGGCACTGCTCAGTATAGGGGGTGTTTCTCAAAACATCCTTCGGGCAGCATACTCCTGAGACCCCTCCCCCGTCCCTAGGAATGGAACACCTAACCACCAGATTAGCATAAAACTTTTGACGACTCCTCCCATTTCGTGTTCCTCCTTAGGATAGGAGCCAGACCACTAGCTCCTGAACCACGTGGGTTTAGGTAAGTAACCGGCACTATGGGCTTGGACAGGCAGGTCCATTTCTCCCTGGAGGCAGAAAAACAGCCAGGGGCCCGGGATACCCTCAGGAACTCTGCCAGTGTTCTATTCTTTGATCCCTGGTTGGGACAAAGGGGGGTAAGCCGTGTTTTCCCTCTTACTGAGAATGAGTTATTGGAGAAGGCTGTGGTCTGCAGGCCAAGTTGCTAAAAAACATGAGTTAGCTTCTCTGCAGCAGCCGACCATGTAACCTTTTTTATTAGTACTACAATGCATGGGTTCGTTTACATTAGCACAGCAGCACTTGTAACACATCCGTAACAAATGACAGCTGTGCTCTAGCAGGCGAAATTGCTATTACTGTCAATCATAGATGTATTTAGACACAGTAAAGCCTTCCGGGTCGCTGAATTGGATTCCCCTAGCATCCCGCACAGTCCGGGGCCAATACATGGAGTCAGGTTTGGGGGGGGGGGGGGGGGGGGCAGGATAGCGACCTAGCCATCAGTCAGCAAGGGCTGCCTTGCTGTCTTCATTCATTGCAATCAAGGCACTGTGCCAAGACCTGACATGTCCCCCCCCCCCCCCCCCCGCATTGTTGTGAGTGGGGAGGGCGTGGGCACACCCTGTGACTGGTGAATTGAGTTCAGGCCCAGGGCATCAGCTGGACAAAGGGCAACAATTACCGTATATTCTAAGCCATCGTGCCACACCACTCCACTTCGATCTTCATGACATCTGGGTAATCTCCAGTAGAGGGCGAACTTCTGCAGAGAGGAATATGCAAAAAAAGAAAGCCCCTCCCGGTCCATATATACCTGGGACCTCCCACCAATTTCCCAGTTCCTTCTCTGCAGGGAAGGCGACAAGACAGAAGGTGAAGATTTCTTTACTTACAGGTAAGCCGGGCCTGCGCCCGGCCGTTTATTGTCCCTATTGCTGCCAGGGCCCTTTCTAAATTGCCCTTATTTGAGCCTCCCAGGTTAGGCTGCGGGTCCTGGTGAAGGTAGGCAGCACCCTATGGGTGTGGAAGGAGCACTGCCCCATTGTGAGACCTCACTATGGGGTAGGCGGTTATCCAGGTTTTGGTGATCCTGATGTGGGATGCCTCGTCCCTCTATGCTTATGGCCAGATTCTGGCCATGTGTGTGTGTCCGACAGGATGTTTTTCACTTCTGGGACCATACTGATGCTTTGATTTAGCCTGGGGGAGCTTCTCCCCCTCAGGCTGTGTTCAGGGAGGGGGCGGGGCCAGGCTCTCAGCGCGGCTGCGGTAGCCCCGCCCTTTTCTTTGGCGCGATTCTGTGGCTCACTCCTTGGGATCCGCGTTGCTGGGAGGGGGGCGGGGCCTGGCGAGCACGCGTTCTGCGCTGGCCCGTCCTCCCCCCTTCTCTTCCTGTCCTTATACATGAGGCACTTCTCGGGGGGCCATTTTGGATGCTGTTGCTGAGCTGCGCTCCTGGTGGTAAGGGCCGGATGGCCACTTCTTAGCTTATGTGGGCGCCCCTCTCTAGCTTATATATGTAGGGGATTGCACTTATGTTGCCTGTTTGTGTTACAGATTGCATTGTATTTGTGCATATTAAGGGGGTTCCTCTTGGTCCTGGGGTCCCTAGTGTAAAATTGATCACCTCAAATCCTCCCACTGGGACTTTTAAGGGGCATCCCGGGTTGCTTAGGCGTAAATTCCCTGCCGTCTTTCGACTGACCACAAAAATCACCATATGGAGGCTCCGCAGGATACTGGGCTTGGGCTCCCTCTGGGACAGTCCGGCCATGTGTGGGGTATCCCTTACTGGGGCGAATGTGCTGATCTGTATACCATGCGCACAAAAGGCCATAACGCGGCAGTCTGGTACACAGCCTTCTGGGTCGGCTCCTCCCGCTTCATCGCTTTCCCCTCCCCGCCTTATCCGTACCCCAAGTGACATTGGTGCCAGCGGGGAGTCGCACTCTGATGTTTGGGCTAGGTTGGCCAGCATCGAGAAATGTATTGCTAGCACGGTGGGCAAGCAAGAAGGCCCAGGCTAAAAAGAGACATTTGTCGTCGGCCCAGCCCTTGTGGGATGTTGACGACGATTTCGTTGATTTGTCAGATTATTCCCCGTTAGAGGAGGGGGAATTGTATCAGGAAACAGAGGCTGACTATGTTCAGTCTGGGGATGCCGATGTCGGGCAGGCGCTGGGGGATGCCGTAGATACGGCCACTGTTTTGTCACATTTATTGGAAGTGTTGGATATTGAACCGCCTGAGGCGCCCCCTCTCAAGAAGGGAGAATTTTTTGGGGTCCGCAAGCCCCGTCTGGAATTCCCTACCCAGGGTCACTTTGATGCGCTGATCCTTAGAGATTGGGAGAGGCCCAGTCGGCTTCCTGGTGTTCCTCAGGGATGGGATAAGAAGTATCCTTTCCCGGTGGAGGTGGTTAAGCGCTGGTCTTCTCCTCACGAGGTCGATGCGCCAGTTTTAGGTTTGACCAACTCTTCTGTGCTGAACACCCCTGACGCCACTTCCCTTAAGGATGGCGAGGATAAGCGCCTTGATCAGATGGCGTGCCACGCATTTGCCAGCGTGGGCTCGGCCCTGCGGCCTGTTTGTGCATCTGCCCTGGTGTCGCTTGCTACCAGGTCTCTTATCAGGGACTGGCTGAATAATGCTCGCATGCGCTGAGTTCGCTACCCTTAAGAGATGTGAATTGTTCATGGATTTTGTCATGGCTGCTATGGAAGATTCTATTGTCGTAGTAGGACTTCAGCCTTACTGGTGGCTATGCGCAGATCGGTCTGGCTCCGCCAGTAGACGGCGGACGTTGGGGCCAAGAAGTCGCTCACAGCTCTTCCCTTCTTGGGTACGCGGCTGTTTGGAGATAAATTGGATGCTGTTGCTAAAGGAGGTAAGTTACCTCAGCGGAAGAAACGGCGCCGTCCCTTTGGGGGGGGCTGGCTCGTTCACTCCTTCCTTTCGAGGGGCCAGAGCGGCTAGGGGTTTGGCCTTCTTGGGTGTCAGGGGCTCGTCCTGGAACAGGTGCAGAGGTCGGGCACATCCCGCGGCTGCCTGGGGTTCCAAGCCCAAGCCTGCCGTTAAACCGGCTCAGCAATGAAGAGGCGCGGCTCTTCTTCCAGGTCTGGGCCCGGGAGGTCACAGACAATTGGATCTGGGAAGTGGTCTCCTCCGGGTACAAACTGGAGTTTGAGTACTGGCCACCCCCAAGATTCTTAAGGTCTCGGGTGCCCTCGAACCCTCAGGCTGCACAGGGGCTTCTGTTAGCAGTAAAAACCTTCTGGACATGGGGGTTTTATGCCCGGTGCCTCCGTCGGAGAGAGGCAGGAGTTACTACTCCAGCCTTTTCACGGTTCCCAAAAAAGGAGGGTTCGATGAGACCCATTCTAGATCTCAAGGTTCTCAACAGGTTTATCAGAGCCAAAAAGTTCCGCATGGAGACTCTGCGCTCGACTATCAATTCCCTTCGCCAAGGGGATTTTATGACATCCATAGACATCAAGGATGCGTATCTGCATGTTCCGATTTTTCTGGCACATCAGAGATTCCTCCGGTTTGCGGTGGAGGATCAGCATTTTCAGTTTGTAGCTCTTCCCTTCGGACTGACCTCGGCACCGATGGTCTTCACCAAGGTCTTGGCGGCATTGTGCCTTATCTGGACGACCTGTTGATCTCAGCTTCTTCCCTCCGTCAGGCGGAGCTGAACACCCACCAGGTGGTGTCGACCCTGGAGAGCTTTTGTTTGGGTGATCAACCGCCCCAAGTCTTCTCTCTCTCCGTCTCGTGTGATTTCATTTCTGGGCATGAATCTGGATACCATTCTGGCCAGAGTGTTTCTGCCCCAGACCAAGGTGCAGGGGGATTCGGGGTCTGATCCGCCTTCTTCTGGCCAATCCTTGTCCCTCTATCCGACAGGGGATGAAACTGGTGGGTTTGATGGTATCCTCCTTCGAGGCGGTACCGTTTGCACAGTTTCACATGAGATCTCTTCAACTTCACCTATTGACGCATTGGGACAGGTGTCCGCAGTCATTGGATCAACCTCTCAGGATGTCTCCCAGGGTTCGGCAGTCCCTTCGGTGGTGGCTGGAATCGAGCAACCTGTTGAAGGGCAGATCCTTTCTGGTCCCTTGTTGGGAGACGGTTACCACGGATGCCAGCCTGTCTGGCTGGGGAGGTTATTGGAAGAGTCATCAGTTCAGTGGGGTGTGGGGTCCTCAGGAGGCTTACACCCCCATCAATGTCTTGGAGCTCAGAGCCATCCGACTGGTTCTGGCTTGGCTGACCTCACATTTACAGGGTCTACCGGTTCAGGTTCGTTCAGACAACCGAACGGCGGTAGCTTACATCAATCACCAAGGAGGGACTGGCAGCAGGAGTGCCCTCAGGGAAGTCTCTCTGATCCTGCTCTGGGCAGAGAGCAATGTTCTTTGCATTTAGGCAGTCTACATTCCGGGAGTGGATAACACGGAGGCGGATTCCCTGAGCAGGGGATCCTCTCGCCAAGGAGAGTGGTCTCTCAACCCTGAGGTTTTTCTGGATCTTTGCTGCAAGTGGGGGACTCCGGAGGTGGATCTCTCTTACTCGAGGCACAATCACAAACTTCCGGCCTTTGTGTCTCTTTCTCAGGATCCTCTATCTCTGGCAGTGGATGCCTTGTCCCTTGCTTGGAAGGAGCTGGGTTTTCTGTACCTGTTTCTGTACCTGTTTCTGCCCGTCTCCATGCTGGGCAAGGTAGTTCGCAAACTGGTTCTAGAAGGGGCACCTGCGATTCTGGTGGCTCCAAGGTGGCCAAGAAGGGTTTGGTACGCAGACGTGGTAAGGATGGCCGTAGATCAGTACCGGCTTCCCTTGTTGCCGGATCTGCTATCTCAGGGTCATCTACTTACCCAATTTACAAACGCTGGCTTTGACGGCTTGGCTGCTGAAACCTTCATTTTGAAAGAGGAAGGTTTGACTGAGGTTGTTGTTCAGACCTTGATTAGGGCTAGGAAGCGGTCCTCTTCTGGCATTTACTATAGGACTTGGAGGTCCTATATTGATTGGTGTGAGGCTAGGGCCTTGCCTTGCAGGGTGTTTTCGATACCCAGGATTTTGGAGTTTCTTCAGCATAATCTGGATCTTGGGTTCCAGCTTAGTACTTTGAAAGGACAGGTTTCTGCTCTGTCTGTTTTCTTCCAGAGGTCTTTTGCTTTACACCTGCTGGTTAAGACCCTTTTCCAAGGGGTCGCGCATGTGCGGCCCCCTCGGAAGGCCGTGGTTTGGGATCTGAATTTGGTTCTTTCGGCTATGCAGGGTCCTCCTTTTGAGCTGTTACAGGATATTGCTCTTTCGGTTCTCACTCAGAAGGTTGCTTTCTTGGTGGCTATTACCTCTGTCCGGCGTGTCTCTGAGTTGGCGGCTCTGTCGATTCAGGCCCCTTACTTTGAGAGACACCAGGATAAGGTGGTTTTTCGTTTTAAGCCGGATTTCCTTCCTAAGGTGGTGTCTGCTTTCCACCTCAATCAGGATATTGTTCTCCCTTCCTTGTGTTTTAAGCCTAACAATGACAAGGAGAGGGTTCTGCACAATTTGGATGTTGTTCGCTGTGTGAAGTACTATTTGGTGAATGCTTCTTCCTTCCGCAAGACAGACGCTTTTTTCGTGGTGCCCTGCGGGTCCAGGAAAGGTTTGGCGCCTGCTAAGTCTACGATTAGCAAATGGATTCTTCAGGCCATTGTTGGAGCCTATTCTGCTAAGAGGACTCCTCCTCCTTTTAGGGTCACTGCGCACTCTACTCGTGCGGTTGGTGCGTCCTGGGCTTTTCAGCACCAGGCTTCTGTTGAACAAGTTTGTACGTTTGCTACTTGGTCTTCCGTTCATACTTTTTCCAAGTTTTACAAGGTTGATGTGCGGGCTTCAGCGGATGCTGTTTTTGGCCACAAGGTTCTGCAAGCTGCAGTGGTTTGAGTTGGTACATTCTTTACTGTTTCTGGTTCCCACCCATGACGGACACTGCTATTGGATGTCCCATATGTCATGAAGATCGAAGTGGAGTGTATGGCACACTTAGAATAATACCGTTTTGTGAGTACTCACCTTTAAAACGGGTATTATGAGTGCGCCATACACTCCACTTCGCCCCACCCCTTTTTTCAGGTATTCTGGGGCTTTTATATGGTGAACCATTGGTTTTGATTAAGGTTATAATTGGTTCTTCCTGGTCCCCTTACTGCTTTTTTACACTGGGAAATTGGTGGGAGGTCCCAGGTATGTATGGATCGGGAGGGGCTTTTTTTTTGCATATTCATCTCTGCAGAAGTTCGCCCTCTACTGGAGATTACCCAGATGTCATGAAGATCGAAGTGGAGTGTATGGCACACTCATAATACCCGTCTTAAAGGTGAGTACTCACAAAACGGTATTTTTAAATTTTTAATTTTTTTTTTTTTTATTTAGCTTCGGAATGACTTTAACGGAAGTCCAGTGAAAATCAACCCCCTCCCCTAGCAGTCCAGGCCCCCTGTTCTACCACACAAAAAACAAAATGGTGTCCCCCCGCACCGCCCACTTGGATGTTGTTTTTCACTGAAATTCTTTGTACTCCTGTGACCGGCTACTCAGGTCACACTGCACAGGGAAAATGGGGATGCGGCTGCCACTACTCCCTATACTGATGCTCTGTTCAAGACAACGGCTTTGTCGTGCATTAGTATGCATGGCATAAAGCTCAGATTGAACGAGAGCCCACACATGCAGAAAGGTTAGTTGAGTGGGATGCCCCAGGGACAAGCACCAATCACCAGGATAGTCAAAATCCTGGTGAGTGGTCCACTTTAAAGCTATTGTATACCCATAGGTTAACCACTTCCTCATGAGTGGCTGACAATCACGTGGCAGCCGGTGTTCAATCTAGATTTACCAGTGGGCTTGCACATCAAACCTGAATGTCACTGGCCATTGGTCACCTGATTAACTGTCATTTGGTACCATACAGCATGAATAAGAAAGCTACTTTTAATAGCGGTGACCAGTGCCCACCTTCCAGCACTCCTCGTGCTCTGGCAATAAAATTGCATCCTTTCTCTTTGTCTCTCCACTTTTCTGGGATTTTGGGGGATATATGACCACTGTATACCTGCGCAGACACAGGAAATGTCCTTTGCATTTAACCTGTCCAAGCAGCGAGATGCTTGACTGCTGGCTTCTAGCTGGCATCTGATAGGTTGCTGTTGGCCACGTGCAGAATTAATGCTGAATTTAGCTTATTATATGGGTACATTTTCTCTAAAATGCATTCTTATGCCATAACTGCAATACCCCATCCTAATTCCATAAATGCAATACCCCTATGAATGACAGTAGTAGCAATTCTCCCTTTGTTACAAATGTGTTGTATGTGCTGCTGAGCTCATGTAAACAATGCATACATTGTATCTTTTAGACATTGCTACAGAATGTTACATGGTCAGTTGGTGCAGAGAAGATGACTTATGTCTAACCTCAACTTTGCCTGCAGACATGGAGTCTGCATCTTTTTGTAGACTTGCCTTTAGATTTATATGTAAATGTGAGGTGTACCTGGAAAGCTCTAAAATGTCTGACTGTAAGAGATACTTATTCAGTATAATCGCATATCTATATAGTCAGACATCAGATACAAGTGGTGAGCACAGAGATACAGATCCTTTATTTTATAGGCTGTATAAGTCATATACATATCAGGTATAACCTACAAAGCTTTCCAGTGACACTCCTTTTCTACACATACCAACTGTCAACACGGCCTTTATTTTGTAGCTGGTTCAGTATACAAAGTAAAGGCTATGTTGACAGTTTGTATGTGTAGAAGAGGGGTGTCACTGAAAAGCTTTTTAGGTTATACCCAATATGACTTACAGAAACTTTATTTTATAGGCTGTATATCTCTGTGCTCACCATTAGTATCTGCAGAAAACGGGTGTTACTGGAAACATGTCTCTATATAGAGAGACTCTTATTCTCTATAGAGTCAGACTCTGTAAGGTTTTTAGAGCTTTTCTAGTGACACCAATCTTCTGCAGATACAAGCAGTTGACACACCTGCTTACAGCTTGCACCATGCTGGTTGTCAGAGGCAGCATCTTTTATTTACCAGTAGTTTGCATTTCCTGATCCTAGCATGAGAGGTCCAACACAAGGAAGAGAGTTTGAGCCTCTGTCACAGAGTTGCCTTGGCTTGTTATAAAAATAAAGCCTGAATTAAAGATGCCACCCCTGACAGTCGGCATGGGGTGGCAGGAAGCAGCTAAATAAACCTTTGCCTTGCCTGGAATGTCACTTTAAAGCGGAATGTCTAGTGGCTACATGGATATCCAGTGAAGCAGGAGTGCTTCAATACACTTGTCTCTCTTTACCTGTCTGGATGGTAAACAGTCATTTTCTGGCCAGTATGCACCATGCCTTGCCTGCAAATGGTGTGTGGAGGGGGGGGGGGGCTTTTTAGGCTTCTGTTAGGAAAAAATGCAGTGGGAGCCCCGGGAAAGGCAAGATGTTTTTTTTGCCTACGTCCTTCAGGTCTGCGATGTAGAGAGCGGCTCCCCCCCCTCCCCCAGAGAGGAAACACAAACTGGGACGGGTTAAAAGCTTACCCGCCCCGCGGGTTTTCTATATAGGGAGCCAACTGGGAACCTTATTTAAAAAAATAAAACTGTAAATGTAGTTTTATGGTTTATTTTAGGTTCTCATTGTCATTTTCTTGTTTTGGGCAGACCCGCAAGAGAGCCAGAAGAGGCAAAGCCGCGCCAGTATCGAAGGTTCTGGATAAAACACATGTAGCGATAATGGAAAAGGAGACCTCCTCTACAAACCTGACCCCAGAGGATGAGCCAAGCCCAGAGTCCGATGCTCTGCAACTGCTGGATATCTGCTCTTTGTCACAAACTAGCGACCACTACAACTCCTCTATTGCACTGCTATTAGACTGGAGCAAGACTCCATCAAGCAATGCTGTCTGCAACCAGACCTCTGTCACTTCCAAAGACTATAAACAGATATGCCAAGTAGAATCTGAGGACAATCTTGTACGTTTTAATGAGATTTCCCTTGGCTCGAACGCCAATAGTACTGTGGTAGCTGCAAAATCACAACAATCTGTTTTGGAGGAAGGCATCAGCTCAACACTAAAAGACAATCTTCCAAACTCTGAAAAAGAGCTACCTGGAATCCTATCGGAGGATGTGTTCTGTTGCATACTGGGTTGGTCAGCACGAATGACTGGAAAAAGTTTGTGTTCTTGTAAGAAGGACCAGTTTACAGTGCCCACCTCAGATTCTTTGCCACACCTTGGTGAGGACTCCACACCCTCCAATAACTCTAACAGTACTAAGCAGCCAGAGGTTTCATCCCTGGTACCAGAAAAAGGCCCAGAATTGCCTCCATCTGCTTTGGAAGGACATGAATGCCAGACAAACATAGCTGATCTGTCTATGGAAGATTTACTCAAATGTGATGCTAGTACGTCAACCTCACAGACTAAACCTTTAGTAATGAATAGCCCTGAGCATATTCTGCTGCAGCAACCTGAAGGAAAAGACTGTCTGCCTTTCAAAGAGGCACTGAATATGAAAACCAGGAGCAAATCGAAAGACATTGTACCCAGTGAAGCACCCAGTAGCGTCTGTGACTTAAAACTTCGAAGTACACAGTCTCCCTTACAAAAAGAGCCTCCAATTATAAATGGGGCCAAGTCTTCTGTTGATTCTGTGCGCTCCTCTGAAGAAGAGATGATAAATATGCCTGAAAAAGACCCAATAAATATAAAAAAAGAAAACGACCTGGAAGAATATGCAATCAGTCCTCCATGTGGCACCAGATTAGAAAGTAATTGTAGTGTTGCATCTACTTTACAGAGCAATTCCCCAACTGTAAATGGGCCTTCTCCTTCTGCTGGTTTGGCTCATACATCTGAAGCCGAGAATAATCCTTTGTTGATCGATCCATCAAATATCAAAAAAGAAAGTGAAGAATATGCAATTGGCAATGGACCCAGTCCTCCTTGTGGCACTGAAGTGGAAAGTAAATGCAGTGCTGGTGTGTCTCATTTTCAGACCTGTGCCCCAATTCTAAAGGCGTCTACTCCTGAGGGTGAGAATAAACCTCCATCTTGTATAGTTTCATCAAATATCAAAAAAGAATGTGACCAGGAAGATGATCTGGCACCCAGCAAGGATCCTCCTATTTTTTGCTGCATACTAAGCTGGCTGGCACAAGGTAGCAATAAAGTCCAATGTTCCTGTGCGGGTGAGGTAAAGACTGAGCCTTCAGGGCCTACACCAGTTTCTGACTTAATTTTGAAAACGGAGGATGGCCTCTCTGACACCAAACCCTCTAGAAAAAATGGTTCGCTTACAAAGCATGGTCATGAAAAGCGCTCGGAAGATACTGCGAGCAGTAAAAAGGCCGGTCAGCAGTCTGGACCTAGTTTAAAAACCACAGACAGCTTTTCTGTTCCAGACACAAGACAGACACACGCTAGAAAAAATGGTTCCATTACAAAGCCAGGTCGTAACTCAGAAAATAGCTCTTCTGTCCCAGACACAAAACGGAGACATTCCAGAAAAAATGTAAAGGATGGCTCAGAAGATTCGCAGAGCAGTACATTGCCCGGTCAGCAGTCTGAACCGCCACAGCTGACCTGGCCGGATCTGTTTGTTCCACAGCCGGAATCGAGTAGCAGTTATTTCAGAGGCCCATCTACAAAGCGAAAGAATGCCTCGATTTCTGAGGGAGGTCCTGGCAACGTATGGGCCGCCGAATTGGCCCGTCAGCAGTTACAGCAGCGTTCATTGACCTGGCTGGGCATGCTCGGTTTGCAGAGTAAAATGAACGCAAATTCTAAAGGTAGGCAGAAAAGGAAAGCTCTGATGTCTGAAGAGGAGGTCATGGGTTTAGCACAGTCGCACATGCAGGGTCATTGGCCACTAAATATTCCGTCAGAATTTGATTCCCCTTTGGTGCCCAGCAAGAAGCTAAAGTCTGACATTCTAAATATGATTAAAGCCAAAACTGCTGATGCAAATCAAAAAGTAACTAAAAACAAAGGTGGACCTGCTGCAGTTACAACTAAAACGGCTGCAAAGGGGAAAAGAAACATGGGTGGTTCAGGGAATGCTACAAAACAAAAGGGTGGCAAACAGCAGAGCGGGCTTGGAGCTGGCACAACACTAAGTGGCAAGAAGCAGACCGGAAAAGTAGATGGTTCCGTTCAAAAAAGTGGGAAAGGCAAAAGCAAACTTGCTGTAGGTGTAACCAAGGGCGCAGGGAAACAGGCTGGGTCTAAACAAAAAGGCGGCAAGCAAAAAGGCAAGCTTTCAGGGGGCACAGCTCAGCGTGCAGGCAAGCAGACTGCAGTCTTAGGTGGAAAGTCTGGCCTCAAAGCAGCAACCAGGACCGGTTCCTCAAAGGCCAAAAAAAACCCTGCTACGCCCCAAAAGAACGGACAAGATGCTACATCTTCCCAGGGCCTGACAAACTCGGGGCAGAAAAGAAAGAAGCCTGGCCCAAAAAAGGGTACCAAAAAAATAATCTTGCTGGAGCCAAACTCAGAAGTTGTCCAGCAAACGGTGGACCTCACTCTGAACTACCTCAACCAGATCTTTTTCCTGGAGAAACTGTTTTGACACTTGTAAAAATTAAACATAAAATACTTGTTTTATATATATATATTGTATTAAAGTGAAATATGGGGGGGGGGGGCAATAAAGGGCATACAAACAAAGCAAAACAACAAAGTGCAAATTCTGGTTTACTCAGAAGGTGCAGGGTATCGGCTAGCTGGGGTGAGAAAGCAAAATGTCTGTTTCCATTGCAGGGCACATGACTTTTAGCACTGTATAATTTGAGATGGAGTACTATAAAAAGCAAAACTTCTCTGAGGAGAAAAAGAAAATCAGATATGTTTATTTATGCTTTGGAGCACTTGACTTGATACCTGTCCTAGATCTATATTCACACAGGCTGAAAATGCAAGTCTGGTCATTGCCTCTGAGAGAGTACATGGGGGTAATGCATGGCAGGTGAGGGGGTGATCTTCAAAATTGGTATGTATAGACCCAGACTAGGTACCATGAGCATCAGCTGCCTTTACACTACTCCATCTAAAACGGTGGTGCCAACATGTCATATTTTGTGGGTCTGTGAAGATCTTCACAGTAGCATGCAAAACATTATTTATTATGAATCTAGTGGCCTAATTAAGACAGTGCACTAGAATTGTACAAAAGTGTAAAGGTCCCACTCAAAGAAACAAGATGACACTGAATTGGTTAAATACAAGAGAGGGGTAGATGTACCTTAAAGTGGGCCAACACCCAGGGGTGATCGGCCCGGGAATCTATAAGATTCCCGGGCTGATCACCTCACACACCGCGGGACATCCGAGATCGGGATGTCCCGCGGGGTGTAACCCCCCCAAAACCCCGAAAAAACCTTACCTCTCCTGCCGCTGCTTCGGCCGCCGCTGTCTCTCTCGCGCTCCTCTAGACGTGCCCGCGCCGGCCGTCTCTGAAAGGCGGGCGCGCACACGTCAAGAGTGACGCTCGGGAGGCGGCGGCGGGCGCGATCCCTTGTCCGTCGGCGGGCATTGGACAGCGCACTCACGTGGGAGGTGAGTTTTCGGGGTGTTTGGGGGGGGTTTCAGGTAGCGGGGTGCCCCGGGGAAGTGGAGCAATACCCAGGATAGTCAAAATTCAACAAAGACCCCAGTTATGTATGTATTTTTTGTTATTTAACCTAGTGTCTTGTTGGTTTTTTTTTGTGTAGGACCAATGCATTTGTGTTGAAATTTAATCTTGATCAGGGTTCCCCCACCTTTTTTTTTTTTTTTTTTTTTTTTTTTTTTTTACCATGAGAGCCACATTCAGCACTGAGGCATGGAAATGATATGCAAAAGGCCATATAACTGTTAGATCTAGATCTATCCAGAAGCAACAGCAAACTATTCTAAATGATAAACCACTCGCTTGAAACCGTCAAATTTGACAGTTTTTGTGCATGGTGATCCCCCACAATTAAGTAGTGTGGTTGCTAATCTCCCCCCCAAAAAATAAATGAATTATAGTGATCAAATTTCCCACATTCCAGTCAAAAGGTTAAATATCTTGCTTTCTGCTCTCCTGGGTTTGCTTATCAATGTCCAGGTCCCTTCATTTTGAGGACCTAGAAAAATGAGTGAGCAGAAGGGAGCAAGTTCAATAGGGTTGATGAGGAAATGAAGGAGAGGCCACTAAGGAGCAAGCAGAAACCAGGCTAATTTAACTAAAATGTCCTTTTAATGCACAAAGTACATATGTGCAAAAACCAGACAGGTGGAAGCATGTTGGCCTATCCCTCAATAGTTTCCATCCTCCATGCACCCCATGATGTGTCACATGACACTGAGCAAGGAAGCTGTAAAAATGAGGTTGGTGCTGTAAACGTCACTAGGACTGCAGCCTCAACGGTGACCTCTGCTAGCATTCTGTTCTAGCAGAGAGCCTGGGAGCCAAACAACATCTAGATGATGCAGGCTTTTGATTGGGCCAGAATCTACCTTCCTTCTACCCATGCATTTCATTTGAGTTGCCCAATATTGGGCACTTTTTTTATTCAGCATTTTGTTTGAGACCTTTTGTGAAATGTGATTCATAGAACTGGGAAGCACAGCAATCTGCAGCACTGGTATGAGAAGCTGGTATGGCGTGCTCCCATTGAGATCAATGGATGTCTCTGAACATAAGGAAATTCTGTGTGTGGGGGCACCCACTGATCTCTGAGTGCGTCATACCAAGGCCAAGCCAGATTCCCAATTCTATGTGCGGCATAGGAGTGGGGTAAGTTCCAGGCATAGAGGAAATATAAATAACCCATTTACATTACTGTGATATATGGGGGGTTCACGGAGGGGCATTATCGGGAGGAAATTGGATACTGCTGCCTGGTGAGTAGATGAGGGGTGTGGGGTTTGTCTAGTGCCTTCAGAAAGCTGAGTAGGTTTTCATCATAGTAGAGAGCCATTCGCTCAGCACAAGCAGTATGAATAAACCCAAAGTGATGCATTGCCCCATAAACAATGGACCAATCCTGTAATGTTTCACATACAGCTTGTGCCTGGAGTCCAGCTGTAAAGGAAACGTGATATTCTATACAGGGGATGCTATTGCTGCCCTTTAAAAAAAAAAAAAAAAAAAGGCAAAAGTGATCTGAATATGAAAGTTCTTTCCCTAGCCTTTGCTAATAATCCCAGGTGGGCATCACATTTTTCGATGCCTCGCAGCTTATACCAAAATGACAAGTTTTCTGGCAGTACGCTTGCCTAGTTCTGGGATCCAGCAGCGGTCAAAGGTGGATTCTGCTGAACACGAAGCAACCACGCACGCTTGGCTTTGCATGCTGCCACCATCAAATGATTAGGTTTGCTGGTCAAGCAGGGTGGAAGGAGTAATGCAATGTCCAGCTGCCATGGGATCCCGAAACTAAGGAAGTTTATAGGCTAAAAAGTGCTTTTTGTGTTTTAAGCTTTGAAATCCTTATTTGCTATTTTAAGCAAGCCAGGGGTCTTTTTTTTTTTTTTTTTTTTGTTTACTAGGTTTTAATGGATTTCTCCCCCGCAGCAGCTTCCTCCTAGTTGACCCGTCATGGAGATCTCGATCCCACAGCATACATGCGCCCCTCATTCTAAAGCGGCCCATCTAGGGTTTGCTGCTAATTAGTTGGAAGTAGCCCCTCCATCATGGTCTTAAGCACACATCTCATTTACGGAGGAGGCGTGTCTTGGTGTTGCTCGCATGGACACTTAGGGAGCCGTGTTATGTATCTGGAGTTTGGTCACTGGACCCATAGGGAGCTGCACCGGGGAAGTATTTCTCTTGAATATGCCTATTTTGGGATGCTGTGCCAGTCTGGTCATAATACCTAATTTTTGGTGTCAGGCCTGGGAAGTGCATATTTAAAGGGAAAGTTCACTTTCGTAGTCTTTCCCATCAGACGGGGCATGAGACACCCCACTTACCTTCCATCGGCACCACACTTCCAACTGCACTGCCAGTATGAGAAGTCATTGTGGTGGCTGGCTCTGGCCTCAGTGCAGTGTTCTTATATTGAGGTCTATGGACACCTCTGTACACAAGGAACCTCTGTGTATAGAGGTGCTTATTGATCTCAGTAGAAGCGCATTATAATAAAACCATGCCAGCATCCGATCCCGGCACTGGGTTGTTAAGGGCACCCTTGATTCTGAAGTATATGGGGTAAGCCTTTCCCTTTAAAGACTTGTATGCTGAGGGTTGGCCATAATCCTGTACAGGACTGGCTCCTGACTGCTGGTCCTCTGCCAGCTTCACTTGGTTCTTTTTGATTGGAGTGAACAGCAAATATTTCAGGCGGACAAATCTATTGGGTCATTACGATGAAAAAATTACTGTATGAATAACTTGAAGGTTGACCGAAAAGACTTGTGGCATATCCCGGCCCTATAAAAGGCCAGGAACCTCCCACAAATTCCCAGTTTCCTTCTGCAGTCTGGACTGCGAAGATAGAAGATGGCTCTCTATATTGCGCAGGCGAACAGGGCCACCCGTTCTGGACCCACTGCCTCCCAGCCTCGGCTGACTGGCTTGGGTGAAGGTAGGCCGGCACCAGGGTCAGGTGCTCGGGGAGCGCTGCTCCAACAGCAATCCCTGTACCATACAAGGGTAGTCGGTTCAGGCTTATGGTGAGCCGCCTTTGGGATGCCCTTCCCTGCTATCAGGTATATTGTTGTGCTCTTCCTCTCCACCCCCTCCCGACGTCTGCCTTGGGCGCCCCTGCCGCTGCTCTCTCCCCCTCGTTCTCTCCCTGAGGAGTTCTCTGGGGGGAGGGGGGGGAGGCGGTGGTGCCCTGAGAGGTGTTTGACTTGTTTAGCTGTGCTTTGTCACTGTCGATGTGCGCTCGCCGCCGCGCCGCTTTGTACGTCGTTCCACGGCAGGCGGCGATATAAGCTGAGGCGATTCACTGCACTGTCATGGCGCTGGTGGGTCATGTGACCGGCGATTTCGCGCTCTTTCTGCGTCATACCTCCGTGGCCCTCCCCTCCAGGTCCACTTCGGCGCCATTTTGATTCTGTGGTGTGCTGGGGCCCTCGTTTTTCCTACGCTGCTGCTGTGCGCTGCTTTTCCGGTCTGGTCCTTGGTGCACTCGGCCCTCTTGGTCTGTGAGTCCCCTTCGGGGTTGTGTTTTATTGCTATTTAGCTGCGCTATGGCATATTTGTGTTTTTATTATGTCTTTCAGGCAGGATAACCGTGACTGTGGTCTCTCCCGGCCCTCCCCCGTTTTATCTCCCACTTTCCCTAGCGGGCGTCTGGGCATCCCTGGTTGAGGGGGGCATCCCGGGTGGCTCTTGCTAGCCTTAACTCTATACCGGCCATTGGGCCTATGCTAATCACTATATGGAGGCTTCCGGGGATAATGTGCTTGGGGTTCCTTCGGGACAAGCCCAGCTGTGTGCCGCGTGTGGGGTATCCCCTGTGAGTGACGGTGTCAGGGTATGTGTGCCCTGCTCCCAGAAGGTACTTGCACTGCAATCTGGGTTGCCTGCTATGCTGCCCAGCTCTGCGCCCCCTTCTACATCACCTACCCCCCCCCGCACTTGCATTTGACCCCTAGTGAGGGACATACTAGCGGGGAATCACATTATGACTTAGCTTTGCGGGTGGCCAGCCTGGAAAGGCATATTGCTAGGCCTACCCTCCGTAGGGCTTCTGGCAAGAAGCGGCATTTAACTCCCACTGTTTCCCTTTTTCCTGGGGAGGATGAGGGACATTATTCTTTCCCTGGGCTTTACCTCCTAGAAGAGGGGGAACTTTTCTCTGATTCCTCTGAGGAACAGCAGGAGGTTTATGGCGGTACTGGGTCTCCTTTTGGAGAAGATCCATGGTCTCCTGAGGATACTCGTAGGCTGTTGGCTCACATTTTTGAAGAGCTATGTATTACCCCTCCTGTGCCGGGTAAAAAGCAGCAGGGTGAGCTTTTTCACACTGTTAAACAACGCTTGGAGTTCCCTGAGCAGAACCACTTTAATAATTTGGTGCTCAAGGAGTGGGAATGTCCTAGCTGATTCCCCGCGGTGCCCAAGAGTTGGGACAGGAGGTATCCCTTTCCTGCTGATGTGGTTAAGTGTTGGTCGTGTCCCCCCGAGGTGGATGCTCCCGTGCTTGGGTTGTCCAATACCTCTGTCATGCATTCCCCTGACACTTCTACTCTGAGGGATGGTGAGGACCGGCGTGTGGATCAGCTGGCCTGTCACACATTTGCTTGTGCAGGGACTGCGCTGCGCCCTGTGTGCGCTTCTGCCATCACGGCTCTTGCTATAAAAGGGCTGCTCAAGTGCCTTCTGGATAATGCCTCGGATGCCAATGGGAGGGCGGAGTATAGATCCCTCCTGCTTTGCTATGAATTTGTTGCATTTATTCTTTCTGCTATGGATGATGCGGTCAGGATGTGTGGTAATACTTCTGCCCTTTTGGTGGCTATACGCCGCTCTGTTTGGCTGCGTCAGTGGGCGGCTGATAATGGTGCTAAGAAGGCTCTCACTGGTTTCCCCTTTACTGGACTACGGCTCTTTGGTGAGCGTCTGGATCTGTTTGCCAAGGATGGTAGGCTGCCTCAACGCAGGAGGCAGCCGCAGGCCTTTCGGGGGGCTGGTTCTTCCCTCCCCTCCTTCCGTGCTTCCAGGTCTGGCCGGGTGCACCATTTGCGGGGACACATAGAGACCCTTGGGGCCGGGGTAGAGGCCGTGGACGTCCCGGTCTCTCATGGGGTCCCAAGTCCAAATTTTCCCCCAAGCCCCCTCAGGCATGAGGAGGCACCCTCGCCCATCCGGGTGGGGGGACGGTTGCGGCTCTTTGCTCACGTCTGGCGGCTGTGCGTCTCAGACCGGTGGATACATGAGGTGGTGTCCTCCGGGTACAAGATAGAGTTTGCAGCCCGGCCGCCCCCAAGGTTCATCAGATCTCGGTTGGCTCAAAGCCCTCTGTCAGGTCAGGGCTTGCGGTCCAAAGCCTTTTGGAATTGGGTGTCATCTGCCCGGTCCCCTTCCGGGAAAGGGGCAGAGGCTTCTACAATCTGTTCACGGTTCCCAAAAAAGATGGGTCCCTGAGGCCCATCCTGGATTTGAAGCTCCTCAACAGATTTGTCAGGTTCAAGCATTTTCGCATGGAGACTCTGCGCTCGACGATCAGTACCCTGCGCCCGGACGACTTCATGACTTCTGTGGACATCAAAGATGCTTACCTTCATGTACCAATCTTTCCAGGTCATCAGATTTCTCAGGTTCGCTCTGGGGGATCAGCACTACCAATTTGTGGCCTTACCGTTCGGTCTTACCTCGGCTCCTCTGGATTTCACCAAGGTGCTGGCGGGCGTGATGGCTCTGTTGCGATCTCAGGGCATTCGCATCCTTCCTTACCTGGATGACATTCTGATTGTGTCTAAATCCTTCCATCAAGCCGAGCTGGATACCCAGATGGTGGTCTCCATACTCGATTGGGTGATCATCCATCCCAAGTCTTCACTGTCTCCGTCCTTGGTGAGGTCCTTTCTGGGCATGACTCTCGATACATCTCAGGTCAAGGTTTTCCTGCCTCAGCAGAAGGTAGAGAGCCTGCAGATGCAGGCACGGTTTCTACTTTCTTGTCCTCATCCCTCCATTCGGCAGGGGATGCAGTTGGTGGGCCTGATGGTGTCATGCTTCGAGGCGGTCCCCTATGCTCAGTTTCACATGAGACCTCTTCAGCTACACCTCTTGTCAGTGTGGGATCGGGACCCTGTGTCCCTGGATCAGGAATTTGCTCTGTCTCCTCTGGTCAGTCAGTCCCTCTTGTGGTGGCTGGACTCAAGGAATCTTCTAGTGGGCAGGACCTTTCTGCCCCCGTGCTGGGAGACTGTCACCACAGATGCCAGTCTGACAGGTTGGGGGGGCTTTTGGAAGTCTCTGAAGTTCCAGGGTCAGTGGGGCCCCCAGGAGGCCCATGCTCCCATCAACATTCGAGAACTGCGGGTGATAAGGTTGATTCTCTCCCAGTTGACCCCACACCTTCGGGGTCGAGCTGTTCAGATCCGCTCGGACAACCAGACGGCGGTTGCCTACATCAATCAATAGGGAGGGACTCGGAGCAAGCGAGCCCTCAAAGAAGTGTCCCCGATACTGTCCTGGGCGGAGGAGAATGTCCCCTGCATCTCGGCAGTTTACATCCCGGGAGTGGAAAACCTGGAGGCAGACTCCTTGAGCAGGAGGATGTCTCGGCTGGGGGAGTGGTCCCTCAGCAACAGAGTGTTTCGCTCCCTGTGCTGTCGCTGGGGTCTGCCGGATGTGGACCTGTTTGCATCCCGTCACAATCACAAGCTTCCATTCTTTGTCTCTCTGTCACAGGACCCTCTGGCCTTCACCACGGATGCGCTAGCAATGCCTTGGAAGGGGTTTCGGCTCCTCTGTGTTCCCTCTGTGTGCTCGGCTCCTCTGTGTTCCCTCTGTGTGCTCTGTTGGGCAGGGTGCTGCGCAAGATGGCCCAGGAAGGGGTGCCAGCCATTCTGGTAGCCCCTTGTTGGCCAAGAAGGGTGTGGTTCGCAGACGTCGTGCAGTTGGCAGTAGATTAATATGTCCTGCCCAAGGATCCAGACCTGCTCACTCAGGAGCAGCTGCGCCATCCCAAATTACAAACGCTGGCTTTGACGGCTTGGCTGCTGAAACCTCCATCTTGATGGAAAAGGGGTTGCCTGCCTCTGTTGTTACCATGATTAGGGCTAGGAAGAAGTCCTCGTCCTTTATCTACTACAGGGTCTGTCATTCTTACATTGCCTGGTGTGAGTCCAAATCTCTTCCCTGTCGGGTGTTTTCTATTCCCAGGATTCTGGAATTCTTGCAACATGGTTTGGATTTGGGCCTTCAACTTAGTACCCTCAAAGGTCATGTTTCAGCTCTGGCACTTTTTTTCCAAAGATCTTTTGCCAATCACCGTTTGGTTAAGACCTTTTTCCAAGGGGTTTCTCGCATGCGTCCGCCACGTAAGCCTATGTTACCTGTTTGGGATCTGAATCTGGTCTTGTCTGCTCTGCAGGGTCGTCCCTTTGAGCCTCTTTGTGAGGCCGCTTTGCCCATTCTGACTCTTAGGTAGCCTTTTTGGTGGCTATCACTTCTGTCAGGCGTGTTTCTCAGTTGACAGCCCTTTCCAACAAACCTTATTTTGAGCAACAGCAGGACAATGTGGTGTTTCGGTTTAAGCCAGATTTCTTGCCTAAGGTTGTGTCTGCCTTTCATCTCAATCAGGAAATGTTTTTGCCTTCTTTGTGCCCTAATCCTAAGGAGCGGACTTTGCATTCTTTGGATGTGGTCAGGGTTCTGAAGTTTTTTGGTTGCGACTGAATCCTTCAGGAAGGCTGATGCTCTTTTTGTTCTCCCTTATGGACCTAGGAAGGGTTTGCCTCTGGCTAAATCCACTATTAGCAAGTGGATCCGTCAGGCGGTGGTGCAAGCCTATTCTGCTAAGGAGAAGGAACCTCCCTTCCGCCTTACTGCTCATTCCACTCGTGCTATTGGTGCGTCTTGGGCCTTTCAGCACCAAACTTCTGTTGAACAAGTTTGCAAGGCCACTACTTAGTCTTCTGTTCATACTTTTTCCAAGTTTTACAAGGTTGATGTTAGGGCCTCAGCTGATGCTGCTTTTGGCCGCAAGGTACTTCAGGCGGTAGTGGTTTAAACTGCTTGCCGTTGCTCTTTGGGGATCCCACCCTACTTTACGGACACTGCTTTTGGATGTCCCAGACGTAAAGAATTTAGTGAAACAGGACGTGCTGTATACTTGGAAAAATACAATTCTGTGAGTACTCAGCTGTAGAATTGTTTTTGTAGTATACAGCACGTCCTGTTTCATCCCTCCCTTGTTATCATTCTTGGTTACCTCTGTATGGTGATTTGTTCAAATGTTTGGTTGGGGTTTCCTTTATTATTATTCTCCCAGCTTCTTGTCTAACTGCTTTGTAACCCTGGGAATTTGTGGGATGTTCCTGGCCTTTTCTAGGGCCGGGAGATGCCACAAGTCTTTTCTGCAGTCCACTGCGCCACCCTGTGGCGGATAACCCAGACGTAAAGAATTTAGTGAAACAGGACGTGCTGTATACTACAAAAACAATTCTACAGGTGAGTACTCACAGAATTGTATTTTTGGTATGCTGTGCCAGTCTGGTCATGTGACCTCATTTAGGTCATTTAAAGGAAAAGTTCAGTTTCGTAGACTTCTGTCGGATACCCTCCAAATCTGTCCCATATCTATTTTCTACATGATGAATGTGGGGCAACGTTGCGACAGTTTTGTTAGGCATCCATATTGCTTGACCCCCCCCCCCCAGTGTTTACCTGCCCCTCGATCCCCTGCCGATCAAACCCCCCCTGTCCCATGCGGTGGGTGTGTCTGTGCGGAGTTGCACAGTCTGACTACATGCATACAGCTGGTCCCTTATGCTAAAATTCCATGTGCTGTGGACCTGCTGGAGGGAAAGGAGGATGAATGGGGACACATTCACTGTAAGGCTCTATTCACACCTCTCAGCTTGCGCGGTTAGACACAGCGCAAAGGAAAATACTGCCTATTATTTTTAATGGGCCAGTTCATTATATATATATATATCTGTCAAGGGTGACTAGATTAATTTGATGGATGAATGTGGCGGGGGGGAGGGGAATCTGGGTGGAAGGGCTGAATGTATCCCTATTTCCGCTTCCTGCTAAGGTGAAGGAATTGGGGACAGGGACTGTCAGCAACAACTCCGGGTAAGCCTAAGCGGACCATTTTTTCAGAGGGACAATTTGGAGACGCTTGAATTGTGACAGCTGAACAAATCTCTAATTTTTGATAGTGATATTAGTCACACATTATACAATATTGCAATTTGTTCAGCTCTCGCAATTTAAACGTCCCAAATTTGTCCTTCTGGAAAAAATGGTTGGCTTAGGTGAGTGGTCTCCCTAAAGATTTTTAATGTTAAATTCTTAAGCTGTCATGTTGGCTTGTGGTCTACATGTTCACCTTTCCATCCTTTTAGGGTGGTATTTGACCAGTTACTATTAAATGGTAATAAAGAATCACATAAATCCACTATAAAGTGGTCATGAGAGATATATATATTTTTTTAACACTCTTCACTGGGCCATCCCAGTTTGGGATGCCTCCACCAAAGTAGCCCTCGAACCTCTCCTCGAGAGCCGCAAACTGCTCATGTTTTGCGGATCTCCACGTAACGGCCTCTATATCTCTGCTGCTGCGCTAATGACTTCATCTGTGCATCTGTGTGGAGGTCCACAAAGCCTGACCTGTCCATGGCTGTTAAAGGGGAAGGTTTGGAGAACATTACTGTTAATGTGGAAGTCCAGGCTTGGGGTCACCCTCCCCTTGCACTGAGGCAGTGGGTTTTTAAAGGAAAAAACCCTTATGCACCCATGGTCTAGCGCCATTTTACCGGGTCTGTGCAGCTGCTGCACAGAGGCGCTGGGCCTGATTTATCAAGCACTTTTCCATGTTGGTGCAAGATATAATTTATACATTTTTTTTTTTTTAGAATGTTGCTGCACTGCAAATGTTTTAGCAAATATGTTTCTTGAAATGTAGTGACCCCTGTGCCATATATAATTTTTTTTTTTATTTTAAAATTATATTTTGCACCACTTTAATTTCCACTGATGCGGCGTAATCTGGCAGAAGTGCTTGATAAATCAGGCCCAATGTGTCATATCCCGCTATATGCACGTTCCCACCTGGACCCAGAGTGGTGGACAGCAGAAGGTTTTTTCCTTTTACCTAACCAATCCCCCCCCATGGGTGTGGGGGTTACCCTGAGCCTGGGTGTTGGCTTCAATAATTAGGGAATTAGGAAATAATGAGCAGGCTTTATATCCCTTTATGATGGGGGCAGGAACTAGCAAGTCTAGGGAAGCATGTCTCCTACTGGTTGTGCTGCGGTTTCTGCAGATACCTGGCTGCTTCTGTTTCAAAGAACCGGTTTTGGGCTAACACTTAAAAACTATCTACCACTTCCTGCAGCTGCTTCTATGTTGTCTTATGCTCCTCTGATCTGGAGATTGGGTCCCGTAGCATCCAGACTCGCTGTCCCTGTTGCAATTAAAAGAATTCAATGTGCTCCGTTCTCTGACTGAGATGGGCCTCCTCCAATTTGCTTTGAAATGCTGGTTGAGTCAAGGAATAGCCGGGCTGGTGCACAATGCAGGACCTGATCTCTGGGAATTGATGAGGAAGCTGCTGCACAGGGGTAAGAGGTGAGAGTATGTTTGCCCAGACTGCCCCCTTTTAAAAAGTAATTAACCTATAGTAAATATTTTAAGAATGAGTTTATAAATCTTTCTCCATGTCTGTATTCTGTACATAGTATACCACATATTTATTATGCAGCTCCAGCCTTATGCAAACTGCTGCCATCTGCTCAACCTGTAATATTCTGCTTTCTTTATGAGTTTTGAGGGCTTCGGCTGGTACCCATGGCTTCACGACAGTGATGCTTCATTTTTCCACTGGTCGGGGTGACCAACACACCAGACCCTCCTCTATGTTACCATATATTTCTGTACCCTATGGCAGTGTTGGCCACTGGCTGTTTTGAGGTTACACCTGTTATAAATAAAGTTTTACAGTTTTTGAAAAACGGCTTGTAATGTTTCTTTTGTTTATATGTAGTCATTTTCAACTTATGGGAAGCAAAAGCTGCCCAAAACTTAAACCGCACATAGCTAATATCTATCCAAATGTATTGGGTTCTCACACAGTAAAAAAACAAACACTAAAGCTATTTAAATAGGAGCAACACAGGAATTTCTCTTTCCTGTGTGTTTTGACTGTATTTTTTGAGAAATGTTATGGAAGCCCTCTGGGGAAGTTAATTTGTGTTTACCCAAAAAAATTTCAATAAATATAAAGTTTAAAGTTTCATTTAGTTTCAGCACAAGTATGGGAAACGGACATAAGAACACATAAAATCTGTTTGGTTTTGACATTAAAAAAGAAATTGGTCATCATTTTCAGAGCTAATAAATTGTTTCATAATCATTACAAAGTCTAGCTTTCCATTATGGGTGACTTATTTCTTGTTCAGAGAAGGACCCGACATTTTCAAGGGATTCCAGTTGGATGCAGATTCCTACACCTTATCGCCTTTTGGGACACCGCCAAGGACAAATAGTTTGTTTTCATAACAGAAAAAAGCTGCACACAGCATAAGGTTTAAGGAACAGAAAATACAGTTGTCTTGGCTTCCCTAAATAAAAGAATTTAGAGTGATTCTAAAGGCAAAAAAAAGAAAGGATTATCTTGCCCAGAATCCAGCACTGGCAACAACACAGCATCCCCTGCTCTGTGTGCATCCCTGTCTGCCTAACACACTCCAAACAGGGTAGGTAGGTGGGCAGGAGGGAGAGGCTAGCTGGGCTTCAAGGCAGATCAGAACACTGTTCAAGCCAAAGGGGCAGAAGGGGTGTGGTTCCACTACAGGACCTGGAAGACGATTGGTCACCTGCATTGGTGGGGTGTGGCCAGAGCAACAGATGAGGAAGGGGATTTCCTCATTCACGGCACCGACCTGAGATGGATGACAGTGCTGGAGGACCGTTTGGCAAGGTGAGCTGCTGTTAATTTTTTTTGTGGTAACCCTGGGGCACGTGCACGCAGTACAGCAGTATTTATTCCAGCTGAATGTATGTGCTGAACGGCAAACACTTCTGTGCATGTGAAAGTCCCTTTAAATGTCAGTGTGCCCTGACCTTCGGACCCGGTTGGTCAGATCCTGAGTTCCTGTTGCTGATTCCTGTATATGACAAAGCTTGTTCTCCAATTTCAACTCTGCTCTCTATTTTGGCCATGGCCTGTTCTGCCTTCCCACAACCTCGGCCTGTTCTTTGATTACGATCCCGTTCTACCTGCCCAAGACCTATCTGCTCTTTGATTACAATCCCGTTCTTTAAAGTTATACTAAAGGCGAGCGCCAGATTGTTTTTCTATTCGAGCTACACATTGCACTGTCCTAAACTTCAATCCGTTTTCACAAAGACCCTGTAGTTCCTACGTTATCTTTAAAAGTATTAGAGCATAGGATATTCATGGAAAAAATGAGGAGAAACAGTCGGTATTGCAACAGCAATGTGATGTAAGCACACTGTGTACTTAGCATATTCATATTAGGCCATGTCTGGATAAGTGTGCTGAGAGTCACAGCTTGTACATAAGGGTGAGACATGCTGTAGGCAGAGACATTGTCTGTACCCTGTTATCAACTAGTGTGCATGGATAAATGGGGTGGGGGCTTTGCTGGGTGTCTGACCTGTGGCAAGGTTGGCAAACAGAGGAAAACACTGGAATACAGGCTGTTGATTGCTGGTAGCCTGATCAAAGACTGGAGCCAGATGTCTGAACACTGAGAGCAGAGAGAGGCAGCCAATTGGGACGTCTGAGTAGGGAGTGGGAGGTGTTTCCGTTCTCTGTCCACTAAAGGTTGTTTGCAGGACCAGGTCAGTGGGCTGGTGATTGAAAGCTGAATGAGAAAGTGATTTCATAACTACGGAGGGGTAGCAGCCACTCTGTAGTTATAAAATGGTCTGAGCGGCTGCTACCCCTCCTTTGTTTCTTTTGAATTTGTGCAAGCACATGGGGTGTGGGGTCTAGGCTGTATTGCAAGGTCTTCGACCCTTCCACCCCATGGCTTGCACTTGAGGTTTAGGGCAACCTCAGGTAAGCCTGCTCCCAATTTATCTATTGCATTGTATGTCCCAAATGGGGCTCTCAGAGATTAGAGTTAGGACTGCACCCCACAGAGGCACCATGGCGGTGGCTGGTGCAGCTTCAGCTACTTCTGCAGATATGTGTGACCGAGCCTCTGTTTTTAACCAAGTTTAGAGACAGATTTTAGGTTGGTCTGCAAGCTAACAGGGTTGAGTGCTGTTCATAACTGCAGAGACAGGAGAGGAAGGACAACACTGAAATAACTCAATGTAAGGTAAGCTACTGATATTTATTTGTTGACTTGCCAAACACTTTAGGAAAGGTTATTGTGACACCAATGTGTCGGGCTACAGAAGAAATGGCCGATATATCAGGGTTTAAAGGTTCAACTTATTATTTTTCTTCTGAATAACTGGGTATGGCCCTTGGATCTATGATGCTGCATAATAACCAGCTCTCTGCGCTGACAGCAGTGTGATGAATCTGGAGGAGGAGGAACGAGGCACCAGCAAGGATTTCTGCTGAGCTGATTGGGGGACGGGATGAAAAAGGGAATGTCATTGGTTGAACCTGTAAACCTCCACATCTCAGCTATTACCTCTTCAATTTAAAAACGGAAAACAGTTTAGGACAGCGCCAAATGTAGCCTGACACAATGGTGTGCCAATTAGCTTTGTCTGCAGTATCACTTCAATTACGATCATATTCTGCCTGCCCACAACCTCTACCTTTTCTTTGCTTCTGCTTGGCTATAACCTCGTACTGTTCGATTACAATTCTGTTCTACATGCCCATGATCTCGGTCTGTTCCTTGATTATTATTCTGGTCTTTGATTGAAATCCTTCTCTGCCTGTCTACCACCTTGGCCTGTTGTTCAATTATGCTTCTTTTCTGCCAGCCCACGACCTTGGGCTATTCAATTCCATTCCTGTTCCTACTCCTACTCTGCCTGAGTAAAGGGGGTGGGAGTTGCTCCATCACTACTATTTATGTAGGGCCTGGGAACCAAGTAACAGCCCAGTTTAACTTTCTCATGACTATATGGTATTCAGCAAACAGGCATATAAATCCTGTAAAGAAACTAGAGGCCTTAGTTATCACATGTGTTAATCCCCATGCCACATTAAGGCGCCCCTTTTGGTGGGGTCCCTGCTCCTACTTTTGAGTTCCCAAAGTTGGCACATAAAATGCAATCATATATTTCAGAGAGCTACTCACCAGGTAAGCTGCCAGCCTCCCTTTGGAGCACTACACAGGGAGAGATCCATAATAGCTAAACCTCTCCCTGTGTGTGCTCTTGCCAATTCAAACTGAGTAAAGGAAGTGAGAGTTGCTCGATCACTACTATTTCTACAAATTTGAATTGCCATGATGCATACACAGTAGCCTTGAAATATTTGATTGCATGTCCCAACTTTGGGGAATAATAGAAGTAGGGACCCCACCAAAAGGGGAGCTTTAATGTGGTATGGAGTTTACCGCATGCAATTGCAATTGTATGCAAACTAAGGCCCCTAGTTTTTTTACAGGATTCATAAAACTCTTTGCTGAATATTATATATGATGAGAGAGTTCAGCTGGGCTGTTATTTGGTTCTCATGCCCTGAATACATTTGTAATGAAGGAGCAAATGCCACCCTTTACTCTTCTTTGCCTGCCGATGACCTGATCCTGTTCTTTGATTACAATCCTGTTCTGCCTGCCCATGTTCTCAACCTGTTCTGTTCATGATCTGCCAGGCCACAATCTTGTCCCGTTCTGATCCGACAATCTGATCCGATGGGTGCGTGTGTGCACGATTGTGCCCTTTGGCACCATCTTCCAACCTGAAAGTTGGATGCCGAGGGTGCCGATCAGTGTGCCGATCAGCGGCCGGGCACCATCCTCAATGGTAAGCACCATAATTGGATAGCATTATAAATAGAGAGCAGTATAAGCATACTTAACCCTTAAAGCCATAGCACACTATAAAAATTCCAACTGTCACCCCTTTTAGAATACCTTGGGAATCTCACCCATGAAGCATCAATAAGCATTAATTAGAAGCTGGGAGAAAACAACCAGGATCCCACCTCCAACCTATGTAGCAATGTAAGTACTGCACACGTATATCTACACACCATAATAAGACAACACTGCTTCTTAAAGCGACAGGTCCACACACTGAGGAGGCCTTCGGCGAAACGTGTATGTGTTGGAACCTCGCCACTTGCTACAAACTGTAACAAAGGGTACTATCCCACAGAAACTGTGGTTATACGAATTGGGCAAGGCCAGAGTATTTGGCACACAAAACCAAATGGACTTCCTAAACCCACAGATTTTGTCTAACAATTTTTTTTCTTTTTTTCCTTTACAGTTCATGATTGTCACTAAATAAGCAGTACAATAACTTGCTGAATATTTCATTTTTGTTAAAATTGTTCACAACTGAGAATAATAATTTTATTATGTAAGCAATGCAAAATAAAAATCTAATTTTACAGTGAGTGAATGAAAAGGTATTAAGAGGATCCACCAATTTCTCCTGCAAACCCCCAGGTGACCCACTAGAGCCACCTGGAGGCACGCAGTAACAATAGGGGATCCAACCCCCCCACCTGTCTTTCCTGGATCCTGCACATTCTTGCACTACTGAGCATGTGCAGCAGGCTAGGGGGCCTTTAAAAGCAGGCTATGGTACTGGGAATATGACTGCAGATCTTCTTCCTGGAATTGACACCTTCCTCCTGATTCCTGTGCGATGTTGGATATTGAACCCACTTTTGCTCTGAGTTTCTGACTTTGGATATTGCACCCACTTTGACTTTGAGTCTCTGGCTTTGGATATTGAACTCCCTTTTGCTCTGAGTCTCTGGCTTTGGATATTGAACCCACTTTTACTCTGAGATTCTGGCTTTGGATATTGAACTCGCTTTGGCTCCGATTCTCTGGCTTTGGATATTGAACCCACTTTGCCTCTGAGTCTCTGGCTTTGGATATTGAACCCACTTTTACTCTGAGTTTCTGGCTTTGGATATTGAACCCGCTTTGGCTCCGATTCTCTGGCTTTGGATATTGAACCCACTTTGCCTCTGAGTTTCTGGCTTTGGATATTGAACCCACTTTTGAACTGAGTCTCTGGCTTTAGATATTGAACCCACTTTTGCTCTGAGTTTCTGGCTTTGGATATCGAACCCGCTTTGGCTCTGAGTCTCTGGCTTTGGATATCGAACTCGCTTTGGCTCTGAGTCTCTGGCTTTGGATATTGAACCCACTTTTGCTCTGAGTCTCTGGCTTTGGATACTGAACCCACTTTTGCTCTGAGTTTCTGACTTTGGATATCGAACCCGCTTTGGCTCTGATTCTCTGGCTTTGGATATTGAACCCACTTTGGCTCTGAGTCCCTGGCTTTGGATATCGAACCCACTTTGGCTCTGAGTCTCTGACTTTGGATATTGAACCCACTTTTGCTCTGAGTCTCTGGCTTTGGATACTGAACCCACTTTTGCTCTGAGTTTCTGACTTTGGATATCGAACCCGCTTTGGCTTTGAGTCTCTGGCTTTGGATATCGAACTTGCTTTGGCTCTGAGTCTCTGGCTTTGGATATTGAACTTGCTTTGGCTCTGAGTCTCTGGCTTTGGATATTGAACTTGCTTTGGCTCTGACTCTCTGGCTTTGGATATTGAACCCACTTTGGCTCTGAGTCTCTGGCTTTGGATATCGAACTCGCTTTGGCTCTGACTCTCTGACTTTGGATATCGAACCCACTTTGGCTCTGAGTCTCTGGCTTTGGATATTGAACCCACTTTGGCTCTGAGTCTCTGGCTTTGGATATTGAACCCACTTTGGCTCTGAGTCTCTGGCTTTGGATATCGAATCCACTTTGGCTCTGAGTCTCTGGCTTTGGATATCGAATCCACTTTGGCTCTGAGTCTCTGGCTTTGGATATCGAATCCACTTTGGCTCTGAGTCTCTGGCTTTGGATATCGAATCCACTTTGGCTCTGAGTCTCTGGCTTTGGATATCGAACCCACTTTGGCTCTGAGTCTCTGGCTTTGGATATTGAACCCCCTTTTGGCTCTGAGTCTCTGGCTTTGGATATTGAACCAACTTTGGCTCTGACCATCTGGCTTTGGATATCGAATCCACTTTGGCTCTGAGTCTCTGGCTTTAGATATAAAACCCGCTGTGGCTCTGACCATCTGGCTTTGGAAACCAACCTTACTGGTGCTTTTAACCCCAGGCTTTGGGTGATTACCCGCTCTGGCGTTGTGACCCTCAGCTTGGAAATACAAGTAACTCCCAGCTATGTTCCCCTTCCACCTGAGCTCAAATCCTGGGTTTTAGTCCACTTTACCTGGACCTACTGTCTTATAGATGGCTAGCCCACTTTGATAAAAAATGGTGAGTTTACCCCCAGTAGATTGTTGCACCTTCCCTCCTCCTTTAATCACCAGAAGTTAGTAAAGCTTTCTAGCCTAGTAGATTGTAAGCTCTTGTGCCTGCTTAAAGTGGACCTTCACCCTGAATAAGAACATATCTTGTATGTTTCCCACACCCTGTACATACAGGTTGCTCACATTAAAAATCATCCTACCTGCATCTACTGCATGTTATGAGCCTTTAAACATCCAAGATGAAGGCTCATGGTGCATCAGGCAGCCTGCAAACAGGAAGTGTCTTCTGACACTCTGCACTCTGGGATTCCTGACCTCTTCCTGACCCTAGCTCTGCTCTGTCTGGTTAAAGCACAGCTATAACCCTGGCCCCTGTAGTTTATCCCACTCTCCTCCCCTCAGTATGTGTGATACTTCTGATTCAAGATGGTGGCGCCCGTATCCTAGAGTCCTGAACAGACTTGCAGCCCTGTGGGGGAAAGAATAATAAGTGACTAAAAACTTAAAATATATTAATTGTGGATGCTGGGGAATCGTTTTTAAGGGTTTGGGCTTTTCATTAAATGATGCTGAAGATCCGCTTTAACTTTATTCCCACCCCATATATCAGCACAATAGAAAGTGTATAGAGCACAGCGGGCAGTCAGTGTGAGGAAGTGACGGGCCGCCATATTTGCGTAGCCAGTCTCTCCGCCAATATCACTTCCTGTCCTCTAGTGTTTCTCTCGTGATTGGCTGGTGCGCTCTCGCGGTCTTTTAAGCCTCCGGCATTGAAAGCTTGAACACAAACGTGGAGCGCTCGTTCGGTTGCTGTGTTTTGCTTTGTGGTGACTGCGGAGCGGGCGATTGGAGGGTGACGTCACCGGCGCCATGGTAAGAGCGGGCTGCTGGGTGGCGTGACGTCATACTCAATGCTTAGGCGCTAAAGAAGAGAACCTGTGCTGGTGAGCTCGGCGTACTCGCCAGTTCCAAAATGAAGCTGTGAGGTGACCATTTATAAAGGGCTGGGGCTTGTGGTGTTACCTATAGCAACATATAGGCCTCCCTTTCCCCTGGTTGGTTGCTATGGGCAACACCTCCCGTTTTCCTTTATGAATGATCCGCCATTATTGTCCAGACTGGTTAGTAGCGGGCCAGGTCCTCCATGATGCCCCCCTCACACCCCCATACACCACATTAGAATGGAGGGGGGCAGTATGATTGTCAGGGGCAAGTTTTCCTGGCGAACTTGGGCATTTCACTCAGTGGGGCATCCCAAATCTCACCAGCAGTCAATGGTTTAGAAATTAGCATTTAAAGTGGACCAAAACCCAGGAATTGGACTATCCTAGGTTTTGGTCATTTCCCCTGGGGCACCCTGATCGGGGGTGCCCCGCTGTGTGAAACCCCCCAGATTGCCGATGCCTTTCCCGGTCCTACGACGCATGTGCGGCCGCTCATCCAATCAGCTCGCTCTGAGCCTTTGTCTAAGGCCACAAGCTCAGAATGTGCTGGCGGCCACATCCCCCGCTTCCCTCTAACAGAGAGCGTGCCCGCATCCACAAATGCCTGGTGCGGGCACCCACCCTGCTAGAGGGATAGCGGGGATACAGCTCGCGCATGCGCCGTTGGACCGCGAAACAGGGTGACTGTATAGGGCGACCTGGGGGGTTTCACATAGCAGGGCTTCCCGATTCTGGCCAGTCTAGGTAGGTTTAGGTCAATGAAACAAGTCTTGGTTTTTATCTGCCCTGGGGGTATTCTGATTTGGGATGCCTGCTGTGTGAACCCCCCCCCCCCTTCCCCCAGATGCCCAGAAAATCTCACCTTTCCCCCGGTCCTACGACGCATGAACTTGTCCAATCAGAGCCGTTTGCTATGCATATATAATGTTCGGCAAACGCCTCTGTTCTTCGCAATTGGGAGCGCGAGTGGACGCCTCGCCATCTGATGAAAGTCTAGTTGCCTTGATTTATTCACACTTACCTGCTTTGCTGTGTCAGGCAACACAGTCACAAGGTGAGGAAAAATCCTGCCCAATATTTTTAATGGGACAATTCTTTTTTTTTTTTTTTTTTTTTTCTTTCTTTCTCGCTTTCTTTCTCTCTTTCTCGCTTTTTTCTTTCTCTCTCTCTCGCTTTTTTCTTTCTCTCTCTCTCGCTTTTTTCTTTCTCTCTCTCTTCTTTCTTTCTCGCTTTTTTTCTTTCTCTCTTTCTCGCTTTTTTTTTCTTTCTCTCTTTCTCGCTTTTTTTTTCTTTCTCTCTTTCTCGCTTTTTTTTTCTTTCTCTCTTTCTCGCTTTTTTTTTCTTTCTCTCTTTCTCGCTTTTTTTTTCTTTCTCTCTTTCTCGCTTTTTTTTTCTTTCTCTCTTTCTCGCTTTTTTTTTCTTTCTCTCTTTCTCGCTTTTTTTTTCTTTCTCTCTTTCTCGCTTTTTTTTTTCTTTCTCTCTTTCTCGCTTTTTTTTTTCTTTCTCTCTTTCTCGCTTTTTTTTTTCTTTCTCTCTTTCTCGCTTTTTTTTTTCTTTCTCGCTTTTTTTTTTCTTTCTCTCTTTCTCGCTTTTTTTTTTCTTTCTCTCTTTCTCGCTTTTTTTTTTCTTTCTCTCTTTCTCGCTTTTTTTTTTCTTTCTCTCTTTCTCGCTTTTTCTCTCTCAGCTAGCCCATTAAAAATAATAGGCAGCATTTTTCCTTGCGTTAGACTGTGTTGCCCAAAGCAGTGCAGGATAATAGGTGTGAATAGAGCCTAAAACGTAGTTCTAACAAATAATGGCCTATATTTTGTCTTTCTGCAGCTTTTTTACTCCTTCTTCAAATCCCTGGTTGGGAAGGACGTTGTGGTGGAGCTGAAGAATGACCTGAGGTGAGTGGAAAGAAAAGAGAGTAAGAACCAAATATAAGCGAGGAAGAAGAGGACAAAAAAGGGGGGAGGTGAGAAGAAATAGGAGCACTCCTACATAAGGTCCTAAATGCAGCAGGGGCCTAAAGCTGATGTGACCTGTGGACATTTAATATCAGAAGGTTTGTGGAGTCTCTTAGAAATAGAGGATCTTTCCAGTTTTATTAGGATACAGACACTTCAGTATTTGCCTCCTGCTAGTTGCCTGGATGGTAAAATGATTGGCCGGCCCTGCTGTATGCACACCGCGTTTCCGTGCCATGACCACCCCCCTGTCCTCCCTGCTGTATGCACACCGCGTTTCCGTGCCATGACCACCCCCCTGTCCTCCTTGCTGTTGAGGCGTGCTCCTGTGCTCATTCTCCTGTCTGTCTTGGGCTCGGCTCCAGAGTTGTAAGCTGGGTATTAATATGATTGGAAGAAAGTCTGTGCATGCACCATGAGACTGGTGGAAAGTTATGTTTTTAGGGCGATGCAGGGAAGGGGGGGTGGTCAAGTCACTCAGTGGGGAATCCCAAAGTTTAAAGTGGACCAAAACCCGGCTGGATTATAGATTTCCGGGCCGATCCATTCCCTCCCCGCTGGGCATCCAAAATTGGGATGCCCCACTTTGTGAAACCCCCCAGGTTGCCTGCTGCCCTTACCTTAATCCCGGTCCAACGGCACATGCGCAGGTTGCATCCCCGCTGTCCCTGTAGCAGAGCACGTGCCGGGCATTTGTGAATGGCTGGCACGGGCACGCTCCCTGCTAGAGGGACAGCATGAGATGTGGCTGCCAGCGCGCTCGGAGCCGCTGAGCTAAGACCGACGACGTTTAGACCATAGGACCACGGTCAGGAGGGTTTCACATAGCGGGGCACCCCCGATTGGGGTGCCCCGGGCGAGTGGACCAAAACCCAGGATAGTCTCAATCCTGGGTTTTGGTCCACTTTAAGCCTCAGAAGAAGCTGCTGACCATCTTGTTACTTGTCTGGGTGTGTGTGTGCAATATATTTATTTGCACTATATTTGTGACCATGCCTGCAGCCAACACTTCATACGTTTTTTGAAGAGAACCAAAACCAGGGACCTTATTTTGGATGCCCCCCCCCCCCCGTGTATATCCTCCTAGATGCATCTGTAAACTCGCCTTTACTCATCCCACGGTGCATGTGTAAGCTGTCTTCCAATCGCTGGCCTGCATTCTATTCTGGTTTTACTCAGTCACTCAGAGTGGGAAGCAAATGGGAATATCGAGTGCATCACTGGCCGCACCCCCACTCATGGGATCGCCAGTTTGCCAAATTGTATGGTTTCCCACACGGCCACCACAGTGGTGCACCGCCCACAAATAATAAAGTTGTGCTACACTGTAAATAACAAAACAATGCAAAAAATTGGGCTCAAGGACCCTGGTCCCGAAACCCAAACAACAGGAGCACCAATAGAATGAATGAAAAAACACTATTTATTGTACAAAATCTCATTAGATCAAAAAAGACAAAGACATAACACACAATACAATATACAACATGTTAAAAACACTGCCTGACCCCAAAATACATCCAGTGAAGCCAAAACATCTGTATATATCTGGGAAACTCCTATTCTCTAAAACATTAAAACAACCACTGTATGTGCCGGCACAAAAATAACCCCCCTTCCCCAAACTACAGGGGGAAGAAAAAAAGGGGGGGGGGGCCCCACTAGGTCTAAAATAATAATACCCCAATATATAAAAATAACAACCTCAATTCATATCCATGTCAACAACAACAAATCCAAAATTGACAGTGCATATAAAATATGTGCAAATAAGTGAACAATTAAACTATATACAAATAATCATGAAGTGTATAACAAGTGTAAAGAAAAAATATATAAGTAAGTATATATGTGTTCAAAATGAATCTTGGTCATGAACACAAATAACCGCAATCAAAAAGGAGACATATCAAACCATGAATTAACACACAAATAAGACCAACAGTGAGGCAAATACTTAGCCGGACAGTGGCAAGATCACATGAGATGAGGAGTAGGGGAGGCAGCGGGGACACCTTCGATCGCGGCCGCCCGTGCCGCTTCACCCAGCGAAGCGGCACGGGCGGCCGCGATCGAAGGTGTCCCCGCTGCCTCCCCTACTCCTCATCTCATGTGATCTTGCCACTGTCCGGCTAAGTATTTGCCTCACTGTTGGTCTTATTTGTGTGTTAATTCATGGTTTGATATGTCTCCTTTTTGATTGCGGTTATTTGTGTTCATGACCAAGATTCATTTTGAACACATATATACTTACTTATATATTTTTTCTTTACACTTGTTATACACTTCATGATTATTTGTATATAGTTTAATTGTTCACTTATTTGCACATATTTTATATGCACTGTCAATTTTGGATTTGTTGTTGTTGACATGGATATGAATTGAGGTTGTTATTTTTATATATTGGGGTATTATTATTTTAGACCTAGTGGGGCCCCCCCCCCCCTTTTTTTCTTCCCCCTGTAGTTTGGGGAAGGGGGGTTATTTTTGTGCCGGCACATACAGTGGTTGTTTTAATGTTTTAGAGAATAGGAGTTTCCCAGATATATACAGATGTTTTGGCTTCACTGGATGTATTTTGGGGTCAGGCAGTGTTTTTAACATGTTGTATATTGTATTGTGTGTTATGTCTTTGTCTTTTTTGATCTAATGAGATTTTGTACAATAAATAGTGTTTTTTCATTCATTCTATTGGTGCTCCTGTTGTTTGGGTTTCGGGACCAGGGTCCTTGAGCCCAATTTTTTGCATTGTTTCCCACACGGGGGTGTCACAAAAACGGAAGAGACTTTTAGACTCTAAGGATGGTTTTGAGGTGTTTTGCTCTGCATTTAAAGTTGACCAACACCCAGGATTTTGACTATCCTGGGTTTTGGTCAACTTCAGGGGGGCACCCCGGTTAAGGGTGCCCCGCTGTTTGAAATCTCCCAGAAAGCTCCCAAAACTCACCTCACCACACTCCCACGTGGCCGCGCTGACCAATCGCCGCCGACGGACAAGCGGGTGACAGCGGCAGACAACACCTCCTGCGCGCCCCTCTGACAGTGCGCGCGCCCGCGCCGGCCATTCACAAACGGCCGGCGCGGGCGCGCGCACGTCTAGAGGTAAGTTTTTTTGGGGGGGTCCCTCACCGCGGGACATCCCGATCTCGGATGTCCCGCGGTGAGGGAGGTGATCGGCCCGGGAATCACCCCCTGGGTGACGGTCCACTTTAAGTAATGTCACTAGCCCCCTATGGAGTATGTCCGAGCAGCCTATTGATTGCTGTAGGCTATAGGTGCTGTCTGGTGCTGCAAGCGCAGAAGCCTGTAACTCCTCCTTAAGCCATGCTGGTGACAGGTTTCCTATTTTATATGGAAATTAGGCGCACACCAGATATATGCATATAAAAAATATTTACTTAGAAAAATTCATGGTGATATATACAGGCAATGGTGATGTTTCACTTTAATTGACAAGTATAATGGCGCATTCTAAAGCTGTATACAGGCAATAGCAAGGATATCCCTGTGATGACATTCACTTTGCTCTATGTCAAAGACTGGTAATTGGTTTCCTGCATTGTCTGTAGTAGCAAAGCACAGGACCGGTGAACTGCGACTGATATGGGGAGATAGATAGACTGTACAGCTAGTTTGTGGTTGTAATACTGCACAGCTAGTTTGTGGTTGTAACACTGTACAGCTAGTTTGTGGTTGTAACACTGGACAGCTAGTTTGTGGTTATAGCATGTGACCCTCCGTTACTTCTGTAGTAATGCAGCTGCACTGTCTTCTCTTCCAGCATCTGTGGAACACTGCACTCTGTGGATCAGGTAAGATCAGAGGCCATCTCAGAGAAACAAAACTAAATAAAAAAGATAAAGGATGTGCATGAAAACTATTGCTCTGTATTGGTGTAATTGTCGGTGTGAAAGAAAAATTAAAGTGGACCAAAACCCAGGATTTTGACTATTTTGGGTTGTGGTTGCTCCTGGGCACCCTGATCCAGGATACCCTGCTGGTTGCCCACTCCAACTCGCCTTAAACTGGACCAACACCCATCCTGGGTTTTGGCCCACTTCCCCAAGGAACCCTGATAGGGGGTGCCCCACTATGTGAAACCCCCCAGATCGTCCGATTCAACTCGCCTCACCCCCGCTGCTACGGCGCATGCGCGGCCGCTCGTCCAATCAGTGCGCTTGGAGCTGCTGAGGTATGCGCGTCAAAGTGACTTCTTATCTCAGCGGCTCTGAGCATGCTGGCGGCGGCATCTCGCGCTTCACTCTAACAGCGAGCGCGCCCGCGCCGGCCATTCACGCACCCTGCTAGAGAGAAGCACGAGATGTGGCCCACGCATGCGCCGTTAGACCGGGATTCAGGAAAGGTTTGCGGGTGTCCTGGGGGGTTTCACACAGCGGGGCATCCCGATTTTTGGAGGCCTTGGATGCGCATACCACAGCGGCTCTGAGCGCTGTGATTGGCTGGCGCGGTCACGTGGGAGAGGTGAGTTTTTTGGGGCTTTCTGGGGGGTTTCAGACAGCGGGGCACCCCCGATCGAAGTGGACCAAAACCCAGGATAGTCAAAATCCTGGGTGTTGGTCCACTTTAATGATCTGTGCAGGGGTCCAGGTTGACAGGGATGCTCTTCTTAGAATTGTTTGAGTTACAGACTTTTTTATATTTCTATTGCCATAGCTTATTTGTCTATCGGCCAAAGATTGTTATGCTGAAATGTCATTTTATTTTGTTACTGGGCTGTATTTTCGAGATTGTCCTCCTTTTTAATCTTCTGTCATTTCCTTTTTCTAGTATCTAAACATCAAGCTGACAGATATCAGTGTGACCGACCCAGAGAAATATCCCCACATGGTGAGTCCAAATGGCTGACTTCTTAAATTGTAGCCTTTACGGTCAAGTCATTGTTTGCGTACCTGCGACATGTAGAAGATTTATTCTGGTGAGCTGCTGAATGCAGCGGTTGTTGCTAAGATTCAGCGTTGGAAAGTGAACAGGTTATACAAAGAAGCAGGAAAAAGACAGGCAAAGCAGGGCCACCTCTTAATGTGGACCAAAACCCAGGATTATGACTATTCTGGGTTTTGGTCCTTTCCCCCGATCGGGGGTGCCCTGCTGTGTGAAATCCCCCAGATCGCTGAAGTTAACTCGCCTCTTGTCGGTCCTACGGTGCATGCTCGACTGCTCGTCCAATCAGCGCACTCAGAGCCACTGACGTTGCGTCGTCTAAGGCCAGCGGCTCAAAGCACGCTGAGGGCTGCATCCCCGCTTCCCTCTAACGGGGAGCGTGCCTGCACCGGCCATTCACAAATGCCTGGTGCGGGCATAGGTATAGCGGGGATGCGACCGCGGCTTGTAATTGTATGGGGCAACCTGGTAGGTATCACACAGTAGGGCATCCTGATTCTGGATGCCCCGAACGGGGGAGAAATCGATAGGCCCCCGGAATCCTATAGATTCCCCGGCCGGGGGGAAATCGCGGTGGATTTTGGTCCACTTTAATGCTTAAAACATAAACAAAACTAAAACTGTTCATAAATAAAATCCAGGGGCTGGCCTATGGGAAAGGGGCTAAATCTCAACAACCACTTTATTCAGCAGCACATCGGGATGAATCCTCTGCGTGGCAGGTAAGCAATGATTTATTTTTACACTTGGCCTAGACTATTCTTTTAAGGCAAGCCCCAATCCAAAAAGGGTAGAAGTCCTAGAAAAATAAAGGTAATAAGGTATGTAATACAATACATTGTGAGATTGAGTTCCCACACTGTCTATAACGGAGCAGTCGTAGGTGTCCTCTGCGATGAATGGAGCGCTCCCCCCTTCCCTGATGTCAGTTACAGCTAGCATGACCCTGCTATTGCAGTGAATGCAGTGGGAGTGGGAATGCTAGAACCACTGTGATTGATGGCAGTGGTTTGCCTGCGGAGGCCATCTGTTACAGGAGATTGGGCCTAAGTGGCGCAGGATCTTGTGATTCAGTTAGTGTGGAGCTGCAGGGGGACGAAAGGTGAGGGTTTTTTTTTTTTTTTCTCCCAATCTGCCTGGACAGGTCATGGGGGAGCAAAACCCTCTTTGCCTGGTCTTGGAGTCTAAAAGACCCCAGGGCAGGCAGCTTGCCTATCCTCAGGGTATCCTGATTCCGGATGCCTCGCTTTGTGAAACCGCTGAGGTTCAGCATTTATTTACTGGGTCTCCCACAACTTTTTGTGGTTGTATCCCCAACATTCCTTTAGCTGAGGTGTGCTCCAGTGCCCAGCCATTCGGAGGAAGCAGGACTTGCCACACCTGTCGGAACTCTTGATTAGCCACTTGGCTAACTCAAATCTGCTGGCCGGGTGTAGCTCCAGCAACTGCTGAGCCTGCAGCATCACGTGAGGTACTCAGGTTGGGGGTGTTGGAGTTAAGGGTTTAGATCTGCTTTAAAGGGGGCGGTAAGAAGCAAGGTTCCACAGTGTAAGCCCCTCTGAATGGGCTTATTTACTGCTTCTCCGGCAATGAAAGGCACAAAAGCCACCAGATCCAGCTGATAGACATTGATGGCATGGGACTGCAGATGGGCCCCTCTGCATTTAGTAGCATTTATTTATTAATTTTTTTGCAGACATTCGGCTCCTGTATATGTGGGGTGGATGGGAGTTCAAATTTTAAAAAGACAATTCTGTGAGTACTCACCTGTAGAATTGCTTTTGCCATGCATGGCACGGCCTGCTTCACTAAGTCATTACATCTGGGTTATTCCGCCACAAGGCGGCGCAGTGGCACTGCAGAAGAGTTGTGGCTCCTCCCGGTACCATATAAAAACGGAATTACCATAGATTTATCCAGTGTTGACAAGCAGTTATTTCAAGAAACCGGGAGAAAATAAAGGTAAAACAGGTAGCAAAACCCCAACTAACTTGGAACAGAGACAACCAAGAACAACGATAACGTGGGTGGGGTGAAGCAGGCCGTGCCATGCATGGTAAAAGCAATTCTACAGGTGAGTACTCACAGAATTGTCTTTTTCCCATTGCATGGCACGGCCTGCTTCACGAAGTAATTACATCTGGGACATCCAAAAGCAGTGTCCATAAAGTAGGGTGGGATCCCCAAAGAGTAACGGCAGGCAGTTTAAACTACCACTGCCTGAAGTACCTTGCGGCCAAAAGCAGCATCAGCTGAGGCCTTAACATCAACCTTGTAAAACTTGGAAAAAGTATGAACAGAAGACCAAGTTGCAGCCTTACAAACTTGTTCAACAGAAGCCTGGTGCTGAAAAGCCCAAGACTCACCAATAACACGAGTGGAATGTGCAGTAATCCTAAAAGGAGGTTCCTTCCCTTTAGCAGAATAGGCTTGTACCACCGTCTGACAGATCCACTTGCTGATAGTGGGTTTAGCAGGAGGCAAACCCTTCCTAGGTCCAGCAGGAAGAACAAAAAGAGCATCCTTCCTTTCCTGCAAGGCTCAGTAGCAACCAAATAAAACTTCAGAGCCCTGACAACATCCAGAGAATGAAGGGTCCACTCCTTGGCATTAGCAGATTTAGGACACAAAGAAGGCAAAACAATGTCCTGATTGAGATGAAAAGCGGACACGACACAACCTTAGGTGCGAATGCCCTGATTCTGCAGCAGAGCCATCACGCCCGCCACCGCCTTGGTGAACACCCGAGGGGCCGAGGTGATACAGAACGGTAAGGCCACAAACTGGTAGTGCTGATCCTCTAGAGCGAACCTGAGAAATCTCTGATGACCTGGAAAGATTGGCACGTGAAGGTAGGCATCCTTGATGTCCACTGAGGTCATGAAGTCTCCCTGGCGCAGGGTACTGACCGCTGAGCGTAGAGTCTCCATGCGAAATTGCTTGAACCTGACAAACTTGTTGAGACCCTTCAAGTCCAGGATGGGTCTCAGGGACCTGTCCTTTTTGGGGACCGTGAACAGATTGGAGTAGAACCCTCAACCCCGTTCCTGCAACAGACGTTGAACTGCAAAGCGCAACCCCTGAGCTGAAAGAGGGTTTTGAGACATCCGGGATCTGAGGAATCTCGGGGGCGGCCAGGCTGCAAACTATCTTGTAACCGGAGGACACCACCTCCTGAATCCACCGGTCTGAGATGCATAGCCTCCAGACGTGAGTAAAGAGCCGAAGCCGCCCCCCACCCGGATGGGTGAGGGCGCCTTCTCATGCCTGAGGGGGCTTGGGGGAAGGTTTGGGGCCCCATGAGAGACCGGGACGACCACTGGATCTGCCACGGCCCCAAGAATCTCTGCGGGTACCCGAGAAGAGGGAGCCACGACCTCCTCTGCAAGCACGAAAAGAGGGGAACGAAGAGGAGGGCCCCGAAAGGACTGAGGCTGCCTCCTACATTGGCTAAAACATCCAGCCGCTCCCCAAAGAGCCGTAGCCCCGTGAAGGGGAGCCCAGTGAGAGCCTTCTTAGCGGCAGCATCAGCCGCCCACTGACGCAGCCAAACAGAGCGGCGCATAGCCACCAAAAGGGCAGAGGTCCTACTACATATCCGTACCGCATCATCCATGGCAGTAAGGACAAAGGCAACAAAATCAGAGCAAAGCAAAAGGGACCTATAATCCTCCCCCCTGTTACCAGCCGTAGCGCCCTCCACGAGACGCTTGAGCTGTTTCTTAAGGGCAATAGCTGTAATGGCAGCAGCGCAGACCGGACGCAGCCCAGCCCCCACACACGTAAAGGCATGGCAGGCCAGCTGATCCATGCGCCGGTCCTCGCTGTCCCGCAGAGTAGTAGTGTCAGGGGATGGCATGACCAAGATGTTGGACAGCCCTAGCATGGGAGCGTCCCTCAGGGGGGACACGACCATCGCTTGACCAGGTCGTCGGGAAAAGGATACCTCTTATCCAACCCTTTGGACACCGCGGGCAATCTACTAGGACGTTCCCACTCCTTGAGCACCATATTAGTGAAATGGCTCTGCTCGGAACTCCAGGCGCTGTTTGTCAGGACGAAAGAGCTCACCCTGCTTCCTCTTAGCCACCTCGGGGGACAATGTGCAAAAATGTGAGCTAACAGGCTATCAATGTCCTCAGGGAACCATGAGTCCTCCCCAGATGCAGACCCAGGGTCACTGCCGTAACCCTCCTGCTGGTCCCCAGAGGAGTCAGAGTCCTGAAAGAGTTTCCCCTCCTCTAGGGGGTAAAGGCCAACAAAAGTATCAGGTCCCTCATCCTCCTCAGGAAATAGGGATGTCACAGGAGCTAGGTGCCACTTCTTGCCAGAGGCCTTACGTGGAACAGGCCTGGCAAGCTGCCTTTCAATACTGGCCACACGCAGTGCCAGATCAGATTGTGACCCCCCCTGCTAGTATCCCCCTCACTGGGGGCTAAATGCAGGCGCGGGGGGGGGGTAGGCGATGCCGAAGGGGTCGCAGAGCTGGGAAACGAAGTGGGCAACCCAGCCTGGAGCGCAAGAACACCTTGGCTGCACGGCACACACTATGACACTTACTCACAGGGGATACCCCACACATGGAACACAGCTGGGATTGCCCCGAAGGACCCCTGAGCACGCTATCCCCCAGAAGCCTACATATGGTGATTAACACAGGCGCAATAGGCCAGCATAGGGTAAAGGCTAGCAAGAGCCACCCGGGATGCCCCCAGAAGCCAGTAAGGGAAGATGAGGGATGTTAAAGTGGACCAACACCCACGGGTGATCGGCCCGGGAATCTATAAGATTCCCGGGCCGATCACCCCCCACCCCGCGGGACATCCGAGATCGGGATGTCCCGCGGGGTGAAACCCCCCCCAAACCCCCCAACTCCCCCAACTCCCCCAACTCACCTACCTTATCTTCGGCGGCCGGCCGCCGTCTGCGAATGGCTGGCGCGGGCGCGCGCGCGTCAAAAGTGACGCGAGGGAGGCGGCCGCCGCCGCCGCTTAGACGTTCCAGATCTTCCCTTGTACGTCGCCGCGGGGAGAGGTGAGTTTTTCGGGGGGTTAGGGGGGGTTTCACACAGCGGGGCACCCCGATCGGGGGTGCCCCACCGAAGTGGACCAAGACCCAGGATAGTCAAAATCCTGGGTGTTGGTCCACTTTAAGGGATAGGACCGGGAGAAACCACAACCCACAGTTGTCCCGCCTGAAAGACATAAATAAAGACACATAAGTAGCCCACAGCACATGCCCCAAAGAGACCAAAAAACCCCCGAAGGGGACTCGCGGACCAAGTAGGGCAAGGGCACCAACCGTCAGACCACAGGAGGAGGCGTCAAGCAGACAAGGATCACCGCCGCAGTTCGGGATGGAGAAGGGCCCCAAACGCGTAGCAGAAGCAAAATGGCGCCGGCAGAGGAACCTTGAGGGGCAGGCCGCAGGAGGACGACACAATACGCGTCATTCACCAGCATGCCCCCCCGAAGAACGCGAAAACGGGGGGGACCCCAAAACGCCAGAACGAGTAAACGGTCCCCAAAAACACTCGCCCCCTCAGAAGCTAGGACAGGAACTCTGCATCCCTACCAGGCTCACCATAAAGCCTATGGCCGGCTCCCCTTTGTGGTACAGGGTCTACTGCTTGGAGCAGCGCTCCGTGAGCACTTGACCCTAGTGCTCTTCTACCTTCACCTGATCCGACAGCCGAGGCTGGGAGGCACAGAGGGTCCAGAAACGGGTGGAAATAGCCATGCAGGGCCGCAGGCTTGTTTGCCCTGCTCACCTGCGCAATATAGAGCCATCTTCTATCTTTGCAGAAATCACTGCAGAGCGAACACTGGATAAGTCTATGGTAATTCCGTTTTTATATGGTACCGGGGAAAATCCTGGCAACTGATATTTCCTTTAAGAAATAAAAAGGAAAACAACCAAAATAAAAAATCTTCCCAACAAAAAAAGGGCCACAGAAAGATGCCTGCTGCCCCTAAAAGGGAGGAAACTGAAGTGGGGGGGGGGGGGGGGGGAAATGGGTGTTATATCGATGCTAGAAGCAAGTAGATGAGTTGGGTTTTGTAACCACGTGTCTGGTCTCCTAGCAAGCAGCGCTTTAACCCTGTGTGTGCTGAAGTGCTATGTACCAAAGTCAATGATGGAGAAGAATATTGCACTTGTTACGAGGTAGATGATTGTGATTTGTTTTAAAGGGAATGTCCAAGCAACTACATAGAAAAAAAGGGGGGGGGGGCATTAGGGTCTTTCTTGAAAATGAACCACCTAAATTGGAGAAAAATTATTTTGAAGTTTTCATTCATTTTTGAAATTCCCAGCCAGTGGGTGTGGCCACTCTAGTACAGTAGCAGGCAGTGCGTTTTTATCAGCATACTTTGACACCTAATCCCAATGCTGCAATGCACAGATGGCCACAGGGGGCAAAGTTCCAGACCACAAGCCTATCCCTATGATTGGTGGTCTACTGCTAGAGGAATCGGTGTGGGGGGGGTGCCAAGTTTCTGCTTTTAGATTCTGCTGCAAGGTTACAGGAGAGGGCAAATATGAGGAGCAAAGCAGCTGAATTGTTTGTTTTTTGTTTTTTTTAATTTTTTTTTCATGTTGCCTGGACAGTCCCTTTTTTAGACTTGGACTTTATTTATTCTGCCAAGTAAGTACAAACAAGGGATGCTTTTTGGCAAGGAGTTACACCAGGAGAGCTATTAACAATTACCCACAATAACATAGTAGTAACAGTTAAGGTTTAGTGAAATTCAATAGTTATATGATGAGAGAATTGGCAACAATGTATACTCTGGATAGAGCTTAAAAACCTCTAACACTGGATTTGTTTAAGGCCAAAACGGCCAAAGGAAAATACAGTTTTTGTGTCTGGAGGTTTTAGTCGAATGAGCCATGAATCCCAAATAGTTAGACTTGGACTATTGCGATCCAGTGTCGGGCACACTAACACCGGTGCCCCTCAAGGCTGCGTTCTGTCACCTCTCCTGTTTTCCATCTACACCAATGACTGCCCCTCCTTGGCCAACTCTGTGAAAATTGTAAAGTTTGCCAATGACACAACTGTTATAGGTCTAGTCAGGAACGGTAATGAGGAAATCTACTGAGGAATAGTGCACCAGACACAGATCGGTAATAAACCCATCAAAAACTTCAGGAGAAATCCGGCACTCATGTCACTCCTGTCCATCAATGGGGTAGAAGTCAAAAGGACGAGAAAGATAGTTTCTTGGCGCAATCATCTCCGACAACCTCGGCTGGGAAAAGAACGTCTTGGCTGTACTGAGGAAAGCACAACAGGCTGTTTTTCCTTAGGCTGCTGAAGAAAACTGGACTGTCAAAAAGGCTGTTAGTGCTCTTCTGTAATGCAGTCTATTCTATGCTTTCCCTTTTCTGTCTGGTTTGAGGGAGCAACAAAAAGAGACAAGTGTAGACTCCAAAAAACGATCAACACCGCAGAACGAATGATTGGAGCACCCTTACCATCTCTGCAGGACCTGCATAGACGCAGAACAATATCACGGACGGTAAAAATCCTGTGGGTTCCCTCCCACCCTGGACACGCCCTATTCCAGTATCTGGGAAACGTCTTGCGGTACCAGCTTGCAGGCCTTCTAGATCTAGGGATGGTTTCTTTCCTTTGGCTGTTTGCACCCTTAAACGGGACCTTCACCATGATTTATTGAAAAGCCCAAACCCTTAAACTATTCCCCCAGCATCTAAAATTAATAGATTTCAAGTTTTTAGTCACTTACTTATTACCGCCCCTTGAGGTATATCGGCACCATTTTTCTCTAGATTCGGCTGCTACGTGGCTGCCGTCTACCTACCTCGGTCCGTGTGTGCCCTCACGGGTGGATTTATTTACCTTATGTCATTATACATGTCACTTATGGGGCTCTCTTCGCTTATGTCTTTCAGGAGGGTCGAAGTCTATTGATTTCTCCCGGCCCTACTCCCTCTATTTAGTTATTTAAACTTCTGAGGCCTAGTGTGTAAATTACTCCCACCTCCCTAGCGGGCTATTGGGGCATCCCGGGTTGCTTTTATAGCGTGAATCCCTATCGGCCTATTGTGCCGCTATAATCACCATATGGAGGCGTCTCAGGATAATGTGCTCAGGGTTTCTTCGGGACAAGCCCTGCTGTGTGTAGCTTGTGGGGTGTCCCCTACAAGTGCTGACAATGTGCGGGTCTGTGTACCTTGTGCCCAGCAGGTGCTTGCGCTGCAGCCTGGTTTACCAGCAGCTGGGCCTGCGCCACGTATGGCTTCACCTACCCCCCCAAGCTTTGACTCCCATTGAGTTGCATACCAGTGGGGATTCTCAGCCTGATGTGTCTTCCAGACTGGCTAGTGTTGAGAAGTTGCTTGCTAATACCTTGGTGTGTAAGGCCTCTGCTAAGAAGCGGCACTGACGCCTGATGTCACTCTTTTTCCCTATGGAGGCTGATGAGTTCTTGGAGCTGTCTGGTTATACCCCCTTGCAAGAAGGGGAGTTATTCTCTGACTCAGAGGCCCAGGGGTCATGATTCTGGCTCTGATCCCTGGGCCCCAGATGATACTGATATGCTGTTGGCTCAGATTTTTGAGGTGCTGTCTCTCTCCTCCGGTTGCGGCCCCCAGGCAGCAGGGGGAATGGTTTCATACTTCTAAGCCACGTTTAGAGTTTCCTGAGCAAGCCCATTTTAATAACCTCGTGCTCAAGGAATGGGAGCGTCCTAGCAGGCTCCCCGGAGTCCCTAAGAGTTGGGATAAGAGGTATCCCTTTCCTGCTGATGTGGTGAAGCGTTGGTCATCTCCTCCAGAGGTGGATGCCCCGGTCCTAGGGTTATCTAACACCTCTGTCATGCATTCCCCTGACTCTACTACGTTGCGGGATGGTGAGGACCGGCGTATTGATCAGCTGGCGTCCCATGCTTTTGCCTGTGTGGGGACGACGCTGCGCCCGGTCTGTGCCTCTGCCATTACAGCTGTGGCTATTAGGACCCTGCTTAGAAGTCTCTTAGAGGGTGCTCCTGATGATGTCTAGTGAGGAGTTTAATACACTCTCTCTCTCTCGTTGTGATGTTTTTGTGACTTATGTCCTCTCTGCCTCGGATGATACCATTAGGATGTGTGGCAGAGCCTCTGCCCTGGTGGTGGCTATACGCCGCTCGGTTTGGCTGCGACAGTGGGCAGCTGACAACGCTGCCAAGAAAGCTCTCACTGGTTTTCCCTTCAAAGGACTACGCCTGTTTGGGGACCGCCTGGACCTGTTTGCTAAGGGAGGCAGGTTACCCCAGCGCAGGCGACAGTCTCGGCCCTTTCGGGGCCAGGGCTCCTTTGGCTCCACGGTAGGGGGAAGAAGACAGGGGAGGGGGGTCTCCCAAGGAGATTTCTGGGGAAGGGGCAGAGGATGTGGACGCCCTGGCTCATCCTGGGGCTCCAAGCCTAAGTCAGGCATGAAGGGGCGCCCTCACCCATCCGGGTGGGGGGATGGCTTCAGCGTTTTGCTCACGTCTGGAGGCTTCATGTCTCAGACCGGTGGATTTAGGAGGTAGTGCCCTCCGGTTACAAGATAGTTTGCTGCCTGGCCACCCCCAAGATTCATCAGATCCCGGATGTCTCAGGACCCCATGTCAGCTCAGGCTCTAATTCTGGCGGTGCAAGGCCTTCTGGAGCTGGGGGTCATCTGTCGGGTCCCCCTTACGAGAAAGGGGCAAGGGGTTCTATTCCAACTTTTTCACCGTGCCCAAAAGAGAGGGGTCAGTCGAGCCCATCCTGGACTTGAAGATCCTCAACAAATTTGTCAGGTGCAGGTGCTTCCGCATGGAAACTTTGCGCTCTATCAGTTCCCTGTGTCCAGGGGATTTCATGACCTCTGTTGACATCAAGGATGCTTACCTTCATATTCCTGTTTTTCCAGGTCATCAAAGATTCCTCAGGTTCGCTCTGGAGGATCAGCACTACCAATTTGTGGCATTGCCCTTCGGTCTCACTTCAGCTCCCAGAGTGTTCACCAAGGTGCTGGCAGGAGTGATGGCTCTGCTCAGGTCTCAGGGCATTCGCGTTCTGCCCTATTTGGACGACATTCTCATCACTTCTCAGTCCCTGCAACAGGCAGAGCGGGATACTCGGCGAGTAGTGTCCACTCTCGAGTCATTTGACCATCCCAAGTCTTCCCTGTCTCCCTCCTTGGTGACACCCTTCCTTGGAATGAATCTGGATACAGTTCAGGCAAGGATTTTTCTTCCTCAGCAGAAGGTGGACAGTCTACTGGTGCAGGTTCAGTCCCTGCTATCTTGCCCTCATCCCTCCATCAGGCAGGGAATGCAGCTGGTGGGCCTGATGGCGTCGTGCTTCGAGGCGGTTCCTTATGCAGTTTCACATGAGGCCTCTGCAACTCCACCTCTTGTCAGTATGGGACAAGGATCCCGAGTCCCTGGACCAGGTCCTTGTTCTCTCCCCCCTAGCCAGGCGGTCCCTCTCGTGGTGGCTGAACTCCAGGAACCTGTTGGTGGGCAGATCCTTTCTGGCCCCTTGCTGGGAGACAGTCACCATGGATGCCAGTCTGACGGGTTGGGGGGGCTTCTGGAAGTTCCAAGGGCGGTGGGGCCCTCAAGAGGCCCACACACTCATCAACATTCTGGAACTAACCGTGATCAGGTTGGTGTTGGCTCACCTGACCCACCACCTTCGGGGCCTGTTCAGGTATGCTCGGACAACCAGACAGCGGTTGCCTACATCAATCGGGGGGGGGGGGGACCCGGAGCAAGGTGGCCCTCAAGGAAGTGTCTCTGATCCTGTCCTGGGCGGGGGACAATGTTCCCTGCATATCAGCTGTGTACATTCCGCGGTTGGAGAATCTGCAGCCAGACTCGCTGAGCAGGGGGACCTCTCGCCTGGGAGAATGTTCCCTCTGCTTGAGGGTGTCTTTTACTCTCTGTCACTGTTGGGGCCAACCAGATGTGGATCTCTTTGTGTCCCGTCACAATCACAAGCTCCCGGCCTTTGTCTCTCTGTTCCAGGAACCTCTGGCCTTGGCAACAGATGCTCTAGCAATGTCATGGCGGGATTTTCAGCTCCTGTATGGCTTTCCAGCTCCTGTATGGCTTTCCCCCATTCCCCCTGTTGGGCAGGGTTCTGCGCAAGATAGCTCAGGAGGGGGTACCAGCTATCCTGGTGGCTCCCAGGTGGCCAAGAAGAGTGTGGTTCGCAGACGTGGTGCAGCTGGCAGTAGATCAGTACGCTCTGCTCAGGGTTCCAGACCTGCTCACTCGGGGTCACTTACGCCATCCCAATTTACAAACTCTGGCTTTGACGGCCTGGCTGCTGAAACCTCCATCTTGATGGAAAAGGGGCTGTCTGTCACTGTTGTTGACACCATGATAAAGGCTAGAAAGAAGTCGTCTTCTTCTATTTACTATAGGGTTTGGCGTGCCTACATTGACTTGTGTGAGTCTAGGTCTCTTCCCTGTTGTGTGTTCCCTATTCACAGGATCCTGGAGTTCCTGCAGCATAAATTGGAGCTGGGGCTCCAACTCGGTACACTGAAGGGTCATGTCTCTGCTCCTGGCTGTTTTGTTCCAGAGGTCCTTTGCCCAGCATTCTCTGATCAGGACACTTTTCCAGGGGGTTACTCATGTGCGTCCCCCACATAAGCCTATGTTGCCTGTTTTGAATTTGAACTTGGTCTTGCCTGCCTTGCAGGGTGCTCCCTTTGAACCTGTGCAGGATGCGTCCCTGGCCATTCTTACTCTCAAGGTTGTCCTTTTGGTGGCTATCACTTCTGTTAGGCGTGTGTCTGAGTTGGCGGCGCTCTCCATCCAGCCCCCCTACTATGAGAGACACCAGGACAAGGTGGTGTTTCGCTTCAAGCCAGATTTTCTGCCTAAGGTAGTGTCTGCCTTTCATTTGAATCAGGACATTGTTCTTCCTTCTGTGTGCCCTAATCCTAGTAATGCTAAGGAGAGGGTTTTGCACTCTTTGGCTGTGGTTAGGTGTCTGAAGTACTATCTGGTGGCTACTGCAACTTTCAGGAAAACTGATGCTCTTTTTGTGGTCCCTTCTGGTCCTAGGAAGGGTTTGGCTCCTGCCAAGTCTACTATCGGCAAGTGGATTTGTCAGGCTGTGATTCAGGCCTACTCTGTTAAGAGGAAGATTCCTCCCTTCCGCCTTACTGCGCATTCTACTCGTGCTATTGGTGCCTCTTGGGCTTTTCAGCACCAGGCTTCTGTTAAACAAGTTTGCAAGGCCACTACTTGGTCTTCTGTTCATAACTTTTCAAAGTTTTACAAGGTTGATGTTAGGGCCTCAGCTGACACTGCTTTTGGCCGCAAGGTTTTGCAGGCGGCAGTGGTCTGACCTGTCTGCTGTTACCTTTTTGGGGATCTCACCCTACTTTATGGACACTGCTATTGGATGTCCCAAGTGTAATGATTCTTATCTGGAGCAGGACGTACTGTATACTAAGAATAATACAGTTCTGTGATTACTCACTTGTAGAATTGATATGAGTATACAGTACGTCCTGCTCCACCCCACCCTTGGTTTGCATTATTTTTGGATCCTCTGTATGGTGATTGTTATCATTGTTTAAGGTTACTGGTTGGTTCTGTTATCTTTCTCCCGCCTTCTCGTTCACTGCTTTTCAATGCTGAGGATTTGTGGGAGGTCCCTGGGTATTTGAGGGGCTGGGAGGAGCCAATTTCGATGTCTCTGCAGTCCAGCGCCATCTGGTGGAGTAATACCCAAGTGTAATGATTCTTATCTGGAGCAGGACGTACTGTATACTCATATCAATTCTACAGGTGAGTAATCACAGAATTGTATTTTATGTGGGCAATCTGTATGTACAGGGTGTGGGAAACATAAGACTCTTATTCAGAGTGAAGGTCCGCTTTAACAAGGGCCAGGCGTCCATAAGCCCGAGCTCAAAGGGCTTATACTAGATAGTATCACTTGCACTAGGTAAGAACCCCTGTGTCTATTCATGACTATACCCAATGAAGTTTATATCTGTTTACATTTTGAAGTAACTGTAGTTATCTGTTGCACTGTGTATAGGCCAAAAAGAATTCCTTGTTCATCTCACGATGTACTTGGCGAACAATAAATTGAATTGAATCTGCACCTAGAGTGTAAGAGCCTGAAGAATGAATGACCTGGGTGTGTTTGGTCCTCGGTTATTTTTCTAGCCCTTGAGGAGATTCTGAATTGCTCTTCCAGAGATGGTAATGGGGAACCAATTATCCGCTTGGCGTTCTGGTTATGCTCTTCAGCCTGTGCTTGTCTTTGGATGTCGCCCCCACGGTACCAGACTGTGAACAAAGTGGTCAAGATTGATCCTATGGCAGCAATGTAAAAGGTTTTTAGACATACTGTATCTTTTCAATTGAAGCATAGCCTCTGTTGGGACTTCTTTAAGATAACGGTAATATCTGTGATAGTTTTATTTATTTAATTTTTGCTTTTTATAAATATTATTTATTTATTTTTTTTCCAGCTGTCGGTGAAGAATTGCTTTATCCGTGGCTCGGTGGTACGCTACGTCCAGCTCCCCGCAGATGAGGTGGACACGCAGTTACTGCAGGACGCAGCGAGGAAGGAGGCTGTCCAACAGAAGCAGTGACCCTCATCTGACCACACACAGACTGCTTTGTTATAGAGATTGGTTGATCTATTCAGAAGTCTGTTTTCCTACCAACATTTGGGACGTTTTTTTTTTTCTAGATGTTTGAGCACATTAATGAAGTTTCACCAATAAAATGGGGTAAAATACCCCCCCCCCCCGGGGCATCCTGATTTGGGATCCCCAGCTATGAAATGCAGCTAGTAGCCCGATATTACCTGGCCAGCTAACCCATGGCGCTTGTGTGGCCGGCATCCTCTCTCACATCTTACTAGGTCTGTGCATGACTGCACCCACTATGTCTTAATGACTGGGGTGGCTGCGCAAGTGCACCTAAGCTCCTATTCTGTTTTAGCCGCACATATTAAGAAAAGTAGGAAGAGCCGCGTCTACACCATGGGAACGCCTGTGAAGTATGTATATCGGGCAACTGGTGGAGTTTCACACAGTGGGGCATCCCATATATCAGGATACCTCGGTGGTAGAGACAGTACAGTACAAAATCTGGAGTATTGAAAATCCTGTGTTTTGGTCTGCTTTAACACATGCACACAGGAGGAAGGTGTTTCCATCAGGCAAGAAACTGTACTCCACAGGCTTTCTTTTGAATTGTATTTTTTTACTATCAAGTTCTGGCTGTGAATATAGCAGTACCATTTTTTTTTATTATTATTCTGAAAGGAAACAGGAATAAAAATGATACATGGGATACGTTTTTTTTTTTTTTTTCTTCGAATACTTGGAAAAACGGCTTATTACGGGTTATTTGTTTAAAGGGGACCAACAGTCACAAATGACTTAAACCAGACCAAAACAACAAACGGTGCTCATATGCATCACTCCCCAGGGCAATTTAAATTGTTGCACATATAAATTAGTTTATCCTTTTTCTAACTCCTGCTGGAGTCCATTTTAAAAACAAAATGTCCGCTCATGGGCTTGCAGGCCACCTGCAAACAGGGCTTCCTGTCACTATGCATTCCATTTATGTCAGTTATGAGAGGAAGCTCCAAAATGGCCGCTACCTTTCTTTTCCAACAGTGCCAGTCTGGTCCGGTTTAAATGACAATGGCAATAATAAGACAGTAGGGAAGTCGCCTAAACCTGTCCGATTAGCTTCTCCTCCATTTCCTGCAGCGCGCTGTAGATGCTAGAGCAGGTCTCCAAAGTTTGTTCCTTTTGTTAATTTTCTTTTTGTCATGGTCATCCCGTCCATCAGCACTCCGAGTGTGAGCGAGCCTGGCAAGCCACAGTGATTGTACCCGAGGCCACGCTAGGAGTGCTGAGTGAAGGGGCAGTCATGTGACCATATTTAGCGGTGGCAGAAAGGAAGGTAGGGGCAATCTTTGTCCTGCTACAGCATCTACAGTGCGCTGCATGAAATGAAGAGACATCAGGTGAGCTGTTGCATCATTGCCTGGACTCTCCCTTTCAAAGAAGACCAAAACCCTTTCTGGTTGGCCAATTCCCTGTCCCTGCCCTATACTTTCCTTGATGCGGTGATCCTAAGGTGCATGCTTAACCCGTCCCTGGCATGCCGGTGTGCGCAAACTCGCTGGGCCCATGAGATTTTGACAAGCTACCGGCCATGCGGATGCATGTCAGAGTGGGTAGGGGATGCTACTACGAAACAGAAGTCATCCAAGCTTACCTGCGCAGACCCGCTCAGACCGACAGACATGCAAGACTGTGGAGCATGACGAGCCGGCACAGCAGGGATGCCAATGTTGAGTCATACGTGCACTGAATAAAGGGCAACTGAAGGGGTCTCCCACAGCAAGGCATCCTGTTTTAGAAGTGGAACAAAGCTGGGGGGCAAGTGTCAAAATCCTGTACAAGTGACTGGTCAGACCCCATATGGAGTACTGTGTATGGTTCTGGGCACCTGTGCTTAAGAGGGACATATCTGAATTGAAGCGCATTCAAAGGAGGGCAACTAAGGTAATAAATGGAGTGCGGGGGATAGAGGAAAAGATTGTCAAAGTTAGGTTAAAGATGGCTGAGGGGTGATCTAATAACTATGTATAAATATATTCAGGGGCAATACAAAGTTCTGTCCCACAATCTATTTATACCCCGGAGTGTAACCATAACCCGGGGGCATCCACTATGGTTAGAGGAAAGGTGCTTTCTCCACCGACATAGGAGGGGATTCTTCTCTGTAAGAGCAGTGACACTATGGAAGTCGCTGCCAGAAGAGGTAGTAATGATGGATACAGTGGCCTGGATGCCTTTCAGGCATATAATATTTCCAGCTATGGCTACTAGACCACTGGAAGGAGATAAACAGGCAGAACTGGATGGAATAAAGTTTTTATTTAGCCTTACATACTATGTTACCAGCTCCTAAAAATGAGAGCACCACAAAAATGACATGTATAATGAAAAAGTTTATTAAAGTGGACCAACACCCAGGGGTGATCGGCCCGGAAATCTATAAGATTCCCGGGCCGATCACCTCCCACCCTGCGGGGCATCCGAGATCGGGATGTCCCGCGGGGTGAAACCCCCCAGAAACCCCAAAAAGATCTTACCTGATCCGCCGCCGCCACCTCCCGCGCGCCGAGAGTGACGCGCGGGAGGCGGCGGAAGCGGCTTGGACGTTCCTGTCCCCCGCCTGGACGTTGGCGGGGATTGGCTGCGGCGTTCACGTGGGAGCGTTGAGAGGTGAGTTTTTTGGGATTTCTGGGGGGTTTCACACACCCGATCGGGGTGCCCCGCCGAAGTGGACCAAAACCCAGGATAGTCAAAATCCTGGGTGTTGGTCCACTTTAAGCAAAGTACCATTAAAACCACATATATCACACGAAGCACAAGATAAAAACAGCATCCCCTACCAAATCCCCCCCCCCCCCATTATCCTAATCTAATGTATAAGCAGAAATAATATATATAATGGATGAAAAGAAAGGGATGATAAAAAAAGCCCCCAAGAATTTAACTACATCCAAAGAAAATTGTGCATGTACAAATATGAATAAATATAAAAATAATCTCACCAACACATTACATCCAATATATAGATAAAGTGACCAATATATGGTGAAAGTCCCCAGCCTGGAGACTAAATATGTGACACACAGACCAAACTGCAAAGTAATTAAACCTAAAGTGTGGCGTGATAATGGATACAAAAATGTACAATGTGAACATCAATAAAAACACACAAAGTGAAACTACGGGATTATAGTTAGATTTTTGGGGGGCTTTTTTTTTTATTGTAACTTCATTTTGTGCAGGCACAAAATATTCTAGGGCTAATTTACTCAATTTTGAGACCCTTTTTTATCTATTATATATATTTTTTCCACTTACATCTTAGATAGTATATTGGGGGGGATAGGGGGCGCTCATTCATTTTTTGTTCCAAAAGCAGTGCTAGAGAGTATTTTCAGAGGCGTTTTTTTTCTCCCCCCCCCCCCCCCCCATAAACAATCAACATTTGTTCTTCATTTTCATTACAAAACCAATAGCGCTATCAGCCTAACCTCCATGTTCCTGGCGGTTGCCACTATGTAAAAAATATAAATATTTGCTATGGGCGCTACTGTACCTATAATGGGCCTGGGGTTAGTCAGACGGCGCTGCAGAGTGTGAGGCGTGCTGTATACTTACAAGTCTGCCTTCTTCATGCGACACTGCGGCATCTGCGCGGCTCCCCAAAATGACGCAGGCTGTCATGTCACACGTAGATCAAATTGGCGTGGGAGGCGGTTGATAGCATACAGGGGCACCTGACCCACCCCCCCCGACCCTGGCCAAGAAATGGCACTGACAATGACAGAGGCCCTTAGGTCCTGTCTTTTTGCGCCTCTAACTAGGGGATATGGCTTATATTTAAAACATCCTGAAAGCTCATGGTATGTCTTATTTTCGTGGAAAAAGGATATGTTATAGAAAACTGCAAATTTCTCCTAAAATACATTTTGGAAAAAAAAATGTTTCTAAGGTTCTCAAGTACGACTTTGGTGATCTGTGTGGGTTGTCAGCCACAACAATAAAAATATAAAAAATATACAAAACAACCATTTAAAGTTGAACAAAACCTACCAGCGGCCGACCTAATAGATTCCAGGGCTGAATCAGGGTGCCCTGATTCAACAACACATGTACGGGCTCTTGTCCAGTCAGAGCTGTTTGCCTTTAAACAGATAATTTTGCATCTAAAAATGAACGACCTGTTGGACCCAAACCAGCCCAGATTTACTGAGGGCAGATCATGTCAGACCAATCTTATTAATTTCTTTGACGATGTCACTAAAGTGTTAGGTGATATCCACAGCACCACCTTCATCTATCTGGATTTTAGCAAAGCCTTTGACACTGTACCACATAAAGAGCTCACAGATAAGTTACTGAAGTTCGGATTCAATCCCTGGATAGTTCAGTGGATTTCCAGTTGGCTGAAGGATCGGTATCAGAGAGTTGTTAATGGCGTGCAATCTGAACAAAGGCGAGTTACCAGTGGTGGCTTTTTAATATAGTGACATAGGAGAAGGCCTGGTAGGAAAAGTTTCCCTGTTTGTTGCCTCCCCTGGGGTTTCCTACAGGGAAGGTAGGTGATGGTAGATAATCCAGGCACAATGGTACGACAGATTTCAAGGTGTAGCTCAGGTAGGGACAGCACTTCTGTTGCGATACAAACCTTCCTCAATGGGCAGAATCTCACATGGGACCATACACAGAGGAGCAGGGGAAGGCCTCTCGCTGTAAGTAGGCCACCGGGCTAGGCCTCTTAGGTGACCAAAGGAAGACCAGGGCCATGTGGAGTAGTCCCAGGCGGCAGTGGGTGCAAGGCAAAGGGGGCCCTGGATCTACCGCAAATGGAGGGACGCTGCACTGTCAGGTCTTCTCTATTCCTTCTCTTGTCAATGCAAACTGCCAACTGTTGCTGTCTCATCTGCCTTTTTATCCCTCCTAAACTCCTCCCCTAGCCAACATTGCTGCCACTATCAGCCTATGAGAGTCCTCTGGCTAATGCTAAACAACTTTTTTTTTACTACTAACAGCCTATCAGGATCCTCTGACTAATGTTAATTTCTATCAAAGTGCTTCCTGCCTATTCTGAGAATATATAATAAACATATTAATTTCTTATCCAATGCTGCCCTCCAGTGGCCTAATCATGTAACTACACCTATTCCCTAAATAAATATAACCCAACCTCTTTGTCCAGAGGAGGGAACTTTATCGTCCCTACACATATGTAGCTCAGGGGTCCCTGAAAGCGGAACAAAACTGGGGATTTCGGTTTTGTTTTTTTATGGGGGCATCCCGATTTGATGGCCCAGATTGGCCAGTACAAACTCACATTACCCTGGTCCTATAGCGTATGCACAGGCACTTGTCCAATCAGAGCTGTTTGTTGTTTGTTCGGCGAACGGCTCTGCATTTGCTATTGCTGAGTGAGAGCAGCCGCATCCCCAGACATGTGTGCACTCCGGCCCACAGGAGAGTGCCACAGCCCAGAGATGCCAGGGATGCAGCCACTCTCGCTCCTCATTTTTTTACATCCCAGAGGTGCATCCTGATTCAGGATGCCCCAGGGGAAGGCCTGAGGCTGGCCCTGCCATCTGAGTTTTGTTCCGCTTTAGAGTGGACCAACACCCTCCTAGATCGGCCCGGGAATCTGCGAGGCATCCAAAATCGGGATGCCCTGCTGTGTGAAACCCCCCAAGTCGCCCTCTAACCTTACCTTACTCCCGGTCCAATGGCACATGCGCAGGCCGCGGTCGCATCTCGTGCTTCTCTCTAGCAAGGCGCGTGCTCGCACCGGCCATTTGTTAATGGCCGGCGCGGGCACGCTCTCTGTTAGAGGGAATCGCGAGATGCGGCCTCCAGCGTGCTCGGAGCTGCTGAAGCAAGATGTCGCTTTGACGCGCATACCACAGCTGCTCTGAGTCTGCTGATTGGATGAGCGGCCTTGCATGTGCAGTAGGAGCGGGGTGAGGTGAGTTTTATTGGGCGTTCTGGGGGGTTTCATGCAGAGGGGAAGCCCCGATCGGGGTGCCCCGCGGAAGTGGACCAGAACCCAGGATACTGAAAATCCTGGGTGTTGGTCCACTTTAAAGGGACATTCCGAAGGGTACATTTAGCTGCTTTTTGGTCTCCCCATGCTGGCTGTGAGGAGCTGCATGTTTTATTCAGCCTGTGCTGGGATCAGTCATCAGCTCTGCTGCTTTCTAAATGTATATCTATGATGGACTGCGAATTCAAATAGAGAACCATGACTTCACAGAAAGGATCATGTTCAATAGGGTTTATCTGGGAAAGTGCTGGTGAAACAAAAGATTGACAGTAAACTCTACTTTATCAGTTGCTTCCATGATGCTGTCCATGGGACAGTTGCATCTCCGGCTTACCTGTGGCTGAGGCACGTTAGATCCTACCTGATCCTCGTTCCTGCGGCGCATGCGCGGGACTCCAATCGCCGCTGACGGACAAGGAGAGGCAGCGCCGGACAAGCTGAGCGCGGGCCGCCGCCTCCCGCGTGTCCCTCTAGCAGGGCGCGCACCCGCATCGGCCGTTTGTGAATGGCCGGCGCGGGCGCGCTCCCTGTAAGAGGGACATGCGGGAGGCGGCGGCGGCCCGCGCTCACATGACCAGCTATTCATATAGGCTTGTGGCTGGAGCACTTCCCATTCTACAGGTAAACCGGGGATGTGGCCAGCATTCTTAGGGATCAGCCAATTGTCGATCTTAAAGTGGACCAAAGCCCAGCGCGATTGGCCTGGGAAAGTAGAAGAATCCCGGGCCGATTGATTCCCTTCCCCTGGGTCATCCAAAATCGGGCCCGTTGTGTCAAACCCCCCCAGGTCGCCCCTTAAACTTACTTTCTTTCCTGGTCCAACGGCGCATGCACAAGCTGCGGTCGCATCCCCATTATACCTCTAGCAGGGCACGTGCCCGCGCCAGGCATTTGTGGATGGCCGGCGCGGGCATGCTCCGTTAGAGGGAAGCGGGGGATGAAGCCGTCAGCGCGTTCGCCGTTGGCCTTAGACGACGCCTTAGATGACATGACATCTGCGGCTCCGAGCACGCTGATTGGACGAGCGGCCCGCGCATGTGTCATAGGACCAGGAACAAGTGAGTTGCGCTCAGCGATCTGGGGGGTTTCACACAGCGGGGCACACCTAATCGGGGTGCCCTGGGGGAAAGGACCAAAACCCAGGATAGTCAAAATCCTGGGTGCAAACCTTACCTGAATCCTGGTCCAACGGTGCATGTGCGGACCCCAATCGGGGGTGCCCCGCTGTGTGAAACCCCAACAGAAACCCCTAAATCCCTACCTGCTCCTCGATCCAGCGGCACCCGCCGCCGCCTCCCGCGCGTCCCTCTAGCAGGACGCGCACGCGCGCCCTGTAAGAGTGACGCGCGGGAGGCAGCGGCGGGCGCGCTCTCTTGTCCGTCGCTGCCTCCCGCTTGTCCGTTGGCGGGGATTGGCAGCAGCGGTCACGTGGGAGCGGGGTGAGGTGAGTTTTTGGGGCTTTCTGGGAGGTTTCACACGATTGGGGTGCCCCGACGAAGTGGACCAAAACCCAGGATAGTCAAAATTCTGGGTGTTGGTCCATTTTAAAGGCTCATAACATGCAGTAGATGCAGGTAGGATGATTTTTAATCATCTTTTTTGAGCAATCTGTATGTACAGGGTGTGGGAAACATTTAAGATATGCTCTTATTCAGGGTGAAGGTCCGCTTTAATATCCTGAAAAGTTGAAAGGTATGGGGGGGGGGGGGATTGCAGTGTTCTTACAACAGCTCTGTCACTTCTATTGCATCAGGCTGCAGTTCCAGATTCAGCCACCAGATGGTGCGCTCACCATTAAGCCCCAGCCGTCCTGCCTTCGCCTGATCCCTTTATATCGTTATGGAGCATCCTATTGGCATTAATAAGCAAAATGATTCATCCAGTTTAAGTTGTCAGTTTAAAAAATAAAAACGTGACAGAATCGGAAAAAAATATATATGGAAAACGTTTGTGCGGGCTCTGGCAATGCGGCAGGCAGCTCGATGTGGGCAAAGTAAGGGGGCCTTCGGGTCAGTTAGGCGGTTGGCAGTCAGGGCGGAAGTAGGAAGGTGGAAACACACGTGCGGCGTTGTGTGACGTAATAGCAGCGGAGCCAGAGAGAAGTAAGTGAGTGAAGTGTGTGAGGAGAGAGCGGCTGGGGCAGAAGTATCGCTGGGAGGGGGGCAAAAGGGGGCAGTGGGGTAACTGGGAGGAACACATGTGGGGCACAGTGGGCTGCTTGTGGCTCTCCAGCTGTTGGGGGGGCGATACACTGCGCCCAGGGCATGCTGGGAGTGGGCAACACATGCTGCCCATGATGTCCTTACATGTAAATATTATGTGGGTGGGGGACTAGAAACCAGGGTGCAACCAGCCCGCGAGGAACTACAGCCATGATAAACTCATGTAGCGTGACAGCACTTTATTGAAGTGGACCTAAACCCTCCCTGGCAAGACAGACAGGTTCCAGGTCCACCTTAACTCACCCCCCCCCCCATTGCCAGAGGAGCTGAGTGTGGGGGCAAAAATTGCTGCCCATGATGCCTTTACATGTAAATATTATGTGGGTGGGGGACTAGAAACCAGGGTGCAACTACAGCCATGATAAACTCATGTAGTGTGACAGCACTTTATTAAAGTGGACCTAAACTCTCTCTGGCAAGACAGGTTCCAGGTCCACCTTAACTCACCACCTTCCACTGCCAGAAGAGCTGAGTATCTCTAGTGTAGGGGCAAAATATGCTGCCCATGATGTCTTTACATGTAAATATTATGTGGGTGGGGGACTAGAAACCAGGGTGCAACCAGCCCGCGAGGAACTACAGCCATGATAAACTCATGTAGTGTGACAGCACTTTAGTGGACCTAATCCCTCTCTGGCAGGACAGACAGACAGGGTCCTGGTCCACCTTAACTCGCCACCCTCCACTGCCAGAGGAGCTGAGTATCTCTAATGTGGGGCTCACTGATGGGTAAGGCGAGTTTAGGTCTGCTTTAAAGCGGTACTTCACTCTGAATAGGAGCCTATCTTATATGTTTCCCACACCCTGTTCATACAGATTGCTCACATTAAAAATCATCCTACCTGCATCTACTGCATGTTATGAGCCTTTAAACATCCAAGATGCGGGCCCATGGAGTCCCAGGCTGCCTGCAAACAGGAAATGTCTTCTGTGTCACTCTGCCTTTTGGGATTGCTGTCCTTTCCCTGACCCCAGCTCTGCTCTGCCTGTGCACAGCTATAACCCCGCCCCCTGCACTTTATCCTGCTCTCCTCTCCTCCGTGTGTGTGTGATGCTTCTGAGGCAAGATGGCGGCGCCCATATCCTAAAGTCCTGAACAGAGTTGCAGCCCGGTGGGGGAAAGAATAATAAGTGACTAAAAACTTAAAATATATTAATTTTAGATGCGGGGGAATCGTTTTCTAAGGGTTTGGGCTTTTCATGAAATCATGCTGAAGGTCCACTTTAAGAGTCAGGTGTCCTTTTCTCCATTTACCTGGCCTTGCAGTGGGGGTCAGATGGTTTGGATGTTTCATTATGGAGGGGGTGATTCACTAAAACACTTCTCCACAACATAGGACACAGGTTTTCTAGGTAAGGTGCAGACATTTTTCCAGACCTTTGGAAAATAAACAAGCCACTATTTACTAAAGTAATTTGAGCTCTGCACATGAAACAAGCCGACATACACATGAGATTGAATATTAAATAAATAATACCACGCTCAGGGTGGATTTGATTTAAATCTAACTAAAAACACGATTTAAATCACGATTTAAATCACTAGTCAGTAAGGCTTGATTTAAATCAGTGATTTAAATCAAAGTTTCTACCTAAACTAGTTCTTGCTATTTTAACATGCAAGTAGATGAAGATTTTTAGAATCACTTTTTATATTACTTTTTTCTCCCCAGTTTAATGGGTTAATCATTCGTACACACAAACAGATCCAGACTTGTCTGTCTGTGGCTATGCTGCAGTATTGTGCTCACTTTCATTTTCTTGTCTGCTTGCCCTTCCTCCTCCTCACACTTAGATTCAGATTCTTCTTGTGTTGTGCAGATCTATTCCACTCCAAACAATCAGAAACATATTGTCTAACTTCTTGGACTTGGCACTGAAGGGGTTGATTCTGTATTCATAGGTTTGTAGAACAATAGGATTAAAGTCTTTTTCTCAACTCTGTTCATGTTGTAACATTTTTGCTGTGAAGAAGAGGCTGGGACCTCTGCGGAGTCAAATTCAGTTTTGAGAACTGCGTAAGTAAAGCGAGCGTCTGTGATAATATAGGAGAGAAACTGCCCACTAATCCTACAGAAACCCCTGGAAGAGCATGGCATTGTGAATGTTACACATATACAGCCTTTATTCTACTGAGTTAAACAACTCAGCTTTATCTCATGATGGAAGAACCTTTGGATGGTAAAATATTTTCCTCAAAAAGCAGTTTATTGAAAAAAAATCCGATTTAAATCAAAAAAATCCGATTTAAATCAAAAAAATCCGATTTTTTTGATTTTTTTTAAAAAAACATTGATTTTTATCCACCCTGACCACGCTTGAAATCATAAAAAACTCTCAATACAGTGTTGTATTATTGTGAAGCTCCACGTGCTGAGACTACCATCTCACTCACTAAGTCAAATACAGAAAATAAAGTCAATACATTGCACAGAGCTTCTGTAGACCTCCAAATAGCCCTGTGGTTATTCTGTGCTCATTCGCTTTCACCACTGTTTAATAGTGCCGCAATATCCAATTCAGTGACGTTTCCCACCACCAATGCAATGCTCTTACCAGAACTTCCAAAGATAATGTGCCAAATACTCAGTAAATTCCCCCAACTTTCAGGACCGTAACATCCAGGGATAATAGGCCAAATGATCAATAAATACCTCCCCACATTCAGGATCTTGAGTTGGTTACCAGCACTACTTCAGGCCTTATACAGTTGTATCCAAGGCAGGGTAAGGGGAGCCCATTGGGCCCAGAGGAGACTTCCTGCACCTTAGGTCGCGGGTCAGGCGAGAACTGTCTGGAGACACGCACAGCGATGCATCGTGGGTCTGAGGTAGAAGACGGCGGGAGGAATAAATTCCTCCCCACATTCAGGATCTCGAGTTGGTTACCAGCACTACTTCAGGCCTTATACAGTTGTATCCAAGGGTTTGCCGTCATTTCCTTTTGGTGGAGATACGGCTGCTCCTCCTGCTTCAGGCAGACCTTCATCCAGGTGCTCTCCTCCACCTGCAACAACTGACCCAGGGCCTGAAGCAGGAGGAGCAGCCGTATCGCCACCGAAAGGAAATGACGGCAAACCCTTGGATACAACTGTATAAGGCCTGAAGTAGTGCTGGTAACCAACTCAAGATCCTGAATGTGGGGAGGAATTTATTCCTCCCGCCGTCTTCTACCTCAGACCCACGATGCATCGCTGTGCGTGTCTCCAGACAGTTCTCGCCTGACCCGCGACCTAAGGTGCAGGAAGTCTCCTCTGGGCCCAATGGGCTCCCCTTACCCTGCCTTGGATACAACTGTATAAGGCCTGAAGTAGCGCTGGTAACCAACTCAAGATCCTGAATGTGGGGAGGAATTTATTGATCATTTGGCCTATTATCCCTGGATGTTCCGGTCCTGAAAGTTGGGGGAATTTACTGAGTATTTGGCACATTATCTTTGGAAGTTCTGGTAAGAGCATTGCATTGGTGGTGGGAAACGTCACTGAATTGGATATTGCGGCACTATTAAACAGTGGTGAAAGCGAATGAGCACAGAATAACCACACGGCTATTTGGAGGTCTACAGAAGCTCTGTGCAATTTATTGACTTTATACACATGAGATTGAGGCCTCACAACATTTGAGTGAATTTCCTGTCGCCATGGACGACCAATATGGATGACATCACTACTTTGCTGAAGGAATGCTGGTGACAAATGATCACTGGTTTGATGCCCTAAGTCTTTATGAAGCAGTTGTCATGGAAACCGGCCTCTTGACGCTCTTGCTTTCTCTTCCTCAGGTCTTTGCCTCCCCAGCCCCACCATGTCGACCCTCTACCTTCCGCCGTCTTCTACCTCAGACCCACGATGCATCGCTGTGCGTGTCTCCAGACAGTTCTCGTCTGACCCGCAGCCTAAGGTGCAGGAAGTCTCCTCTGGGCCCAATGGGCTCCCCTTACCCTGCCTGCTGTCTCCCCCGGCTGGATCAGTCTGGGGAGCCTGGGCTGTCTCCTACATGCTGGCTCCGGAGGCGCTCTCGGGCGACGGCGACCAGCGCAGCCTCGCTCTCATTAAACAGTGGGTGAACTGTGCCGAAACCGACCTGCTGCCAGCTGCCTACGGGGTGGACCAGAAACAGGTGAGACATGGCTGAATAATGCTTGAATACGCCACTCACAACCAGGGGTGTATATAGGTCACACAAGGCCCGCAGAAAAAGTCTTATTGGGCACCCCCAAAAAAGGACCAGCGTTAAAGTGGACCAAAATCCAAGATAGTCAAGTTTTGACTATTCTGGATTTTGTTCCTTTACCTGGGTGCCCCGCTGTGTGAAACCCCTCCCCAGATCGCCGCAGCCACTCACCCTATCCCAGTCCCACAACGTATCTAAGAGTAGCGGCTATGACGGCCGCATCCTCCACCTCCCTCTAACGGAGCGTGCCTGCACCAGTCATTCACAGATGCCTGGCGCGGGCACGTGCACTGCTAGGGGGAAGCGGAGGATGCGTCCGTCAGCTGCTCTTAGACGCGCCGTGGGACTGGGATAAGGTGAGTTGGCTGCGGCGATCTGGGGAGGGGGGGGGTCACACAGCAGGGCACCCCCGATCTGGGTGCCCCTGGGGAAAGGACCAAAATCCAGGATAGTCAAAATCCTGGGTTTTGGTCACCAAAGCCCATGACTCCCGGCCCTAGAGTCAAAAAGTGCACCTATTCTCAGAAAGGATGTTGTCACCCTCCATCCTCAGCCCAGTGCCTTTGCCCAATATTTATAAAAGACTAACAGGAAGTAGTATTATGGGGAATGGCCTGCCATATGCTAATTAGTTCATTAACAACTAAACTGTCACATTAGAGCTGAACATTTTTTTTTCCTTAGTGCAATTCTGCACCATTTTAGCTGAGCACATTTTTACATACCGTATTTTTTCGCTCTATAAGACGCACCTAGGATACCTCTGCACCTCCCACTGTCCCTGTCACTTCTCCACTGCCCAAGCAGACAGAGACACCTGGACTATACAGTGGTGGGCGTGGCCCGATGCTCGAGCGTCGGCCACGCCCACCGCTGTATAAGGCCGTGTGTTCACTCTGTATGCCGGCTCCGCAGAGATGAAGTGATGGAGGCAGCTGTATCTGCTGCCTTCTCCACAGCACCTGCGCGGAGAAGGCGGCAGATACAGCTGCCTCCGCTGCTTCCTCGCACTCTGCGGCACCAGCACACAGAGTGAAAGCCTGGCCTTGGTATAGTGGTGGGCGTGGCCAATGCTCGAGCGTCGGCCACGCCCACCACTGTTACAGGCTGGTGTCTGTGTGTGCCCACATTCGCCCGATAAGACGCACTGACATTTCCTCCCACTTTTGGGGGAAAAATACGTGCGTCTTATAGTGCGAAAAATACGGTAATTTGCACCGCTAAAAATAATACTTGCAGGAGGGAAAAAGAAATTTAAAAAAGAAATTTCTTACAAAAAATGAGAAAAAATATGTATCTGGGATTTTTTTCCACGGTGCCAGTCGGCTTCTTTTTTTTATTAAGAAAAAGAAAATTTTTGGTTGATTCAGAGCACAGATGGGTTGGTGCAGTCATGGGGAAGGTTTCTGCCAGACAAATTTGGTTAAGATGCTATTTCAAAGCTGCAAACAGGTATATGCTGCTGCCTCTGCAGTATCATGAACTTCAAGGTGTAGGATCCCCTGATGGCTTGCAGTTGTGCATAAACCTTGTTTTGATGGATGAATTGAGGTGACAAAAACTCCAGGTAGGCTGGCGGTTAAAGGGTTAAGGGGGCTTTCCCGTTAGACCTGCAGATCAGACCCTTGTTTACGGTGGCACTCGTTAATCTAAATGAGCGCATGTCTTACTGAGTCTGCACCCACCCTCCATGCCGGATTCTCTTACTGGCCCTGCAGGTAAGAGATGTGGCAGTGGGTGGAATGATGGGTGTCCCATGCCTAAAAGGCGCATTTAGTCTGTGGGGTAAGTGGACTTGCCCTTTAAAATTTTGTAAATTGAGTGTATTTATATTACCCCTAGGTATATAAAATTATTATGTGAAAACTAAGACATCAACATTTTCACTACAACCAGGAAGCAATGGTCAGATGAGAAGTTACCCTTGGGATCACACATCCCTGATTTAAATAGTTGCAAGGTACAGCTGGCTGACCTACAGATGCCCATAAATGTTATTTACTGATATATTTGGAAAAGTCTCTGGTGAAACTAAGCCTACATCTAAAAAAATAAAAAAAAACAAAAGAAAAAACTACTAGAGCAGGGGAACTCAACCACTTCTTGAAAAGGTCCATTTACAGGCATCTGGCGAGAGGTGAAGGTCCGGGAAGGGGGCTGTCACGGGGTGGGGGGGGGGGGTATAGTTAGAAATCAGGACATGGGGGGGAGGGCTATAGATTCCACGGGCAAAACTAAAAAAGCTTGCTTGCCCCACACCAAGAATCCTTTTGGGCATTGAGGAAAAACAGCTTTTTTTGGCCCCACAGAACCTACAGCACCGCCCAGCAGCACACTGATTTTAACCCTCTGTGCAGGCTGTGAGCTAGGCCCCAAAATCAAGTAAAGGGGGCAGTGCTGAGCAGGGAAACACAGGGAAACACAGCAACAACTGAGTGCAGGGGTGTCAGGGCCGGGGTCCGGAAAATTGACACAGAGGTCTGCATTTGGACCCCAGTCCGCCAGTTGAGTACAGCTGTACTAGAGCTTGAGAACAGAACAAAACAAAAGATCATCAGTAAAACAATATAAACAAAGGGATGTATATCAAATATTTGAATGTCGGTTGCTACTTTTATCCATCACATCTCAGGTATTTTTATTTTATACTTTGTTTTTAGACTAAAGAGCGTGCCCGTGTGGAGCTGCAGAGAATCCTGGGAGTGCTGGACAGTCACCTGAAAGTACGCACATACCTAGTAGGGGAGCGGCTGAGCCTGGCTGATATTGCTGTGTCCTGCTGCCTCATCCACCCATTCAGCAAGGTACGGTCTCATTAGATATTTCTCGCCAGTTGGCGCTGCCTTATACTGCGGAATACTACTTTAGCTTTTGAGCCTTCAGTCGTCCTTCTCCCTTGTCTTCAGTATAATTGTATAGAAGTTGGAGGATAGCAGACTTACCTGCACAATGCCTCTAGTTGAAAAATTTCTTGTAGTTTTCCTTTAACCCCCCTGGCGTTATGATAGAGGCAAATGTAATGGTAACGAAAGCGTTACCATTACATTTGTCTCTGACGCACGGCTCCGCCCCCATGAGCCTCTGCGGCTCACAGAGACGGAACCCGGAAGTGAGACGGACGCCGCAGCCGTGGCTCTCACCTGCGATCGCAGCGGGGACATCGCTGGATCGCAGGGAGAAGGTAAGGAGACTGCGCCGCCCTGCTCCTCTGCCAAATAGATCCCGAGCGTGACTCGGGGTTACCGCTATTCACAGCGCAAATTAACCCCGAGTCACGCTCGGGATCACCGCTAAGGAGGTTAAAGTGGGCCAAAACCCAGGTTTTTGACTATCCTGGGTTTTAGGGGTGCCCCGCTACATGAAACCCCCCAGATTGCCCCGAGGAAATTCACCTCATCCCGATCCTACAACGCATGTGCGGCCGCTCGTCCAATCGGCGCGCTCAGAGCCGCTGAGCTATGCACGTCTGAGCGACGTCTTAGCAGAGCGGCTCCGAGTGCGCTGGTAGCTGCTTCCCTCTAACAAGGAGTGTGCCTGCGCCGGCCATTCACAAATGGCTGCCGCGGGCACTCGTCCTGCTACAGGCATAGCGGGGATGTGGCCACGGCCCCCGCATGCGCCGTTGGACCAGGAAGTGGGGTAAGTTTAGCGGGTGACCTTGGGGGACTCACACAGCGGGGCATCCCAATTTTGGCTTCAGGTGAGCTCCTTGCTGCCTTTTATTCCCATTGCCTGTACTGTCCCTTTTATGCACCCAGTCCCCACCTCCTGTAATCCCTTCTGCATTCTGTTTGTTGCAGGTCATCCCTCCTTCCACCAGACAGTCTCTTGGTAATGTTACTCGCTGGTTCCTGACCTGTGTCAACCAACCACAGTTTAAAGAAGTTGTGGGACAAGTGACTCTGTTTAATGGAGGTACAGTGTATTTTCTTTTTGGAAATACCATAGAATAATTAGTTGTGCAAGGATTTAGTGGCTAATGCACCCCAGGGTGGGGATCATGAGAACTTTACAGAATCCCTGAGCTATCAGTCATTGGTGCTACAGTGATTACCCCTGGACCTCAGCCAATCCACAACCTCAGGAGTGCATGGAAAGGGTATTTGGCTTGAGCCGTGCTGGGAGTCTCATAATGCGAACAGGATTGCTGGGATGTTTTCTTTATCTGGGAATATTTCCAAAGGCATCACTGTCAACATAAGTCCAGTAATAAGTAGCTTTACAGTATAGTACATACTCCGATTGGGTTTCGGTCATGGGGGGATGGCGTCACCCATCGGGATCCTTCTTCCAGGCATGAGCAGTGGCGTGGGATCACTTTAAGCAAACAAGTCTGCCGCCACCCTTGTTAAAGCAGAACTCGGGAATTTGACCTTCCTGGGTTTTGTTCCATGCCCCCGCTGTGTGCAATCCCCCAGGAAGCCAGGAAAAAGCTAACCTGTCCAGTCTTCAACAATGCATGCGCGGGCTCTCGTCCATTGAGAGCCGTCTGCTATGACTACATCATTGGACGAGCACCCACGCATGCACCATTGAAGCAGGGAAAGGTGAGTTTTTATGGGCACCCTGGGGGGGTTTCACACAACGGAGCATCCTAATTCGGGTGACTCAGGGAGAAGCCAGCGGGTAACTTTTAGATTCCAGGCCGACCGCTGCTGGGTTTTGTTCCGCTTTAAAAATTTAGCAAAATACCAATCTTTCCTTGACGGTAGTGATGTCTGGTCCATGCTCCTGTGATGTTCTTCTCTATGTTGGGTGGGGGCAGAATTGTGTCAATTTAGTTTTCTCGTGTCACCCTCAGAGTGGGTGCTAGGGTATGTTTTTGAAGTAAAATGTATACTTGTATATGTCCCTCAAGGCCTAGGGTTAGACATTCCCTGAGCCAAGTGGTGACATTCCTCTTCATCGTCCGCTTTTTAGCTGAGATCTGAAGGTTTTGTTCTAAAATTTACTGATATTTGGCACTATTTCCTCCACTCATGGAGGAACAGTCATGGAACAATGGTGCTCTGGTTTCCCCCTGGCATACTGGTGGATTTAGGTTTAATCTTATTTTTATTGAATTTTAGGTACATTACATTGTCACAAATATACATGACATAGAACAGAATACAGTACATATAACATCGTAAAAAAAATTCACATAGACTGCCTGTGTCTCCGTATAGCTCACATCTCGGCTATCTGGGCCTCGTTCCTCATAACCATCCCTGCAAACCCCGGTGGCGACCACCATTTGGCCGGACAATCCTCCTCCCCATTTCTCCCATCTTTCAGGGTGTATGAGGAACCGGCCTTGCTGCACGGCATATCATATGAAGGGAGCCGAGACACAGAAGAATGCTCTGGAGTGATGCCTGCAGGGCCACCTAGCAAGAGTCTGCATACGCCCAGGGCCCTCTGCCTCCTTGACATCTATCTACCAATCGGCCAGAAATAAAAGAAAACACAACATAAAAGGGAATACAAACAAATATATAACACCACACGAACAATGAAACATTAAGGTTTGGGGAGGGACAAGGGGGCGCATGCGGGTGAACAAAGAGAATAAGCCCCCAACGGATTATCTGGGTCTCTCCATTCCAGGGCCATGCCCCCTTCTCCTTCTCTACTTCACTCCCTATACTGGTGGATTTAATGGTGTCTGAATTATTGGGGCCTAGTAGGTCTATTTGTGTGATTGTGGTGGAAACATTAGACCGTGACATTTGCTGAGATACAGGAATAAAGTTTGTGTATGCATAACATATAGTGATTCATTCTGTTTTTCTTCTTAGACCAAAATCCCCCGGCTGCCCCATCCACCGCTGCTCCTGTTGTTAACGGTCCCCCCAAAACAGCCGCCCAGTTGAAGAAAGAGTCGAAGAAAAAAGAGAAGATGGAGAAGTTCCAACAAAAGCAGGATAAGATTAAAGTGCAGACAGAGGTAAGTGCCATCACTTATGACTCCGTCCTCCATAATCTTCACTTTCACCCATTTTTTTGTTCATTTGTCAACAGCAAAAGAAACCAAAAGCAGAGAAGAAAGAGAAGAAGGAACTCGGCGTGATCGTGTACGATATCCCAACCCCTGCAGGAGAGAAAAAAGGTGAGCTGGAGAGATATCTGCATAAACTCTACATACAACTGTTGGTCTGCTTTACAGGGACTTCCTGATTTAGGACCGTAAGTGCCCCGCAAAAGCGGTAAAAATGCTGCCGTATGGGCTCATTGATTGACCCGCATGCAGGGTTTTGTGAACTAAAGCGCTGCATGCATTAGGTTGCGATTGCAAGCAATACTGCTAGAAAAGCCATGCTGTGGTGCGATTGTGATCCCACCACCAGGGCGGCTCCAGGTTTATGTGGGCCCATGGGCGGCATGGTCTCAGTGAGCCCCTTTGTGGTGACTAGTTGCGACTTAAAAGCAGAACAAAACCCAGTACTTCCTCCCCTGGAATCTAAATCGAAATGCCCCGTTGTGTGGAACCCTGCCATTCGAGGAGATTTGGACACTAGCTGTGTCGGTGCCCTCCCAGTCCACCGTCGGTCAAGCACCGTTGCACACCCCAAAGTCTGGTCTTGTGGGTGGGGGCCCCCGGCAGCTGCCACGCCTTGCTAGGTGCTGACGCCGTCCCTGCCCACCGCTATCGCACTGCCGCACTTCAGCCTGCTGTGAACGCAGCCTAAAAGTTGTGGGTGAAGTAGTTTCTCAACTTTCCATGTTTGTCTTTTAGATGTTTCTGGTGCCATGCCCGATTCCTACAGTCCTCAGTATGTGGAGGCTGCCTGGTATCCATGGTGGGAGAAGCAAGGATTTTTTAAGCCAGAGTTTGGGGTGAGTTTCTGCTTTTCATTTCTTGATATTGTGTCAGGCAATAGCTTCCCTGGAAGGTTCCATTTTAAGTTTCAATTTAATCTAAAGGCAAGCCTGATTGTTGTCCCATTGTTTCGGGCTACATGTTGCACACTGCATCCTGTAGTTCCTAAGTTATCTTTGAAAATATCAGAGCATTGGAGATTTATAGAGAAACTGAGGAGAAACATTCGGTGTGGAAACAGCAATGTGATGTAAGCATACTGTGATGAGGGCAGGATTTCAGAGCCGCAGAAAGAGGCAGCCAATCAGGACGTCTGGGCAGGGAGTGGCGGGGTGTTTTCCGTTCTTGGTCCATCGTAGGTTGATTGATGGACCAGATCAGCAGGGTAGAGACTGAAAGCTGAATGAGGAAGTGATTTTCGTCACTAAGGAGACAGACAGGAGAGGAAGTACAGCGCCGCAGCCACTCGGTGAAAGGTAAGCTGCTGATATTTATTTTTTACTTGCCAATCACTTTGTGTTGGGCAGTCTTTCCTCTGTACCTTATTGGAGAACACAGCATGATGCATAAGATGTATACTCTGTCTACAGGAAGTTTAGCATTGGTATTGTGCCTGTTAAAGACACGCAATTTTTGATTTTCCGGGTGGTGTCCCTCAATGCTGTGGCGTCTTGAATCGGGATGCCCCGCTGTGTATATCCCCCCAGGTCACTTGATCCACTCACCTTCCGGTCGCTCCCACGGGCAGGCTCGACATGAGAGAGAGTGCGCTAATTGGCTGAGTGGCCCGCTCAGCCAATCAGCGTGCTCGCTTTGACTCGGCTCCCTTTGGCTCCACTGATGGCTAAGCAGACTCCTAGCCCTGGCATGCCCCCGCCTCCCATTCAGAAAGCCCGGGCATCCACACGACTAGAGCTGAGCGGGGATGCGGCTGCAACACAGGGACGCAGCGAGGGCTCTGGGCGAAGGTGAGAGTCCTGGGGGGTTTCACAATACCCCAAGGAAAGGAACTCGGGCTCTGGATTCTTTTAGACTCCATGGCCTCCAATGTTTCTCTTTAAAATGGACCAAAACTACTGTCTCTTTAAGAAGTTTCCCTGCGGCAAGGTTCTCCAACACTTTCTCACCTTGAAAGCCACATACAGTTCAAAGAGATGGTCTTGAGAGCCATTGGATGGCTTTCCATCAGCCTCTGAAAATAGATATATGGATTGTGCGCAGATCCCCAATCCCCACTGCGTGAGACGTGCATTTTTTTGCCCAGTGGTGTTCTATAAAGTTGAAGTGTGGTCAGGGCTGAAGTAGATCTTCCCCTCTAGTTTAGCCATTCTATTTACCTTAACCCTGAATAAAAACATATCTTATATGTTCACCCCTGTACATACAGATTGCTCACATTAAAAATTATCCTTCCTGTATCTACTGCATATGCTGAGCCTTTAAACATTCAAGGTGGCGGCACATAGAGTTTCAGGCTGCCTGCAAACAGGAAGTGTCTTCTGTGCCGCTTTGCATTCTGGGATTGATGACCTTCTCCTGACCCCAGCTCTGCTCTGTCTGCAAAACACAGCTATAACCCGCCCCCTGCACTTTTGACCCCTCTTCTCTCCTCAGTATGTGATGCTACTGAGCCAAGATGGCGGCGCCCGTATCCTAGAGTCCTGAACAGAGTTGCAGGCCAGTCGGGAAAAGAATAAAAATAAGGGATTGAAAAGGTTAAATATATTAATTTTAGATGCTCGGGAATCATTTTGTAAGGGTTTGGGCTTTTTCTTAAATGACACTGTTGGATCACCTTGTGTTGTTCCTTACAGCGATCCAGCATCTCGGAGCCCAATCCCAAAGGCATGTTCATGATGTGTATCCCTCCACCAAACGTCACTGGATCTCTCCACCTCGGACACGCCCTCACTAACGCCATCCAGGACAGCCTGACCCGCTGGTGAGTTCATGGATCTAGGATAGGATAGAAAAAACAGATTCACGTGTCATGCACTTAAGCCAATACGTTGTTTAAAATAGATGATTATTGTTTATTTATGAAGCACCGGTGTTTCAGTGTTTCACACAGAGGGTACCCCTCAGGATACCCCTGGGGAAGGCTAGGCTAGATTCCAAGGCCGGCAACACGGGTTCTGCTTTTAAAGTGGTCCCACTCCCTTCCTTATGCTGCTGCTCATGTCTGAGCCAGGGAAATGGGGGGGAAGGAGAGCATCGGCAATCAGGTACACTTACATTTGAGACCAGATGCATTGTCAGACGATCCCGGACCCATCTGACTGCTGCCGGTCAGTTACTATGGCCCCACTGGGGACATCAGTTGGCTACCAGCATTCGTGTGGCTCTGGACCCCCAAAGAGGGGAGTGCGGGTTTTTGGGAATGTGCATTACCAATCTGATGCCCCCTTCCCCCCCGAGTCGAGCATTGATGTAGTCTTTTCCTCAGACCTCATCAGGATTGCTTACCTTACCGCTGCACCTGAGCTACCGGTCATTTTCTGAAAGCCCAGTTTGTGAGATAGAGTATTTCATCTTTACTCCTTGTTTCAAAACCTGTATCCCTTGTATATTTGATTTCTAGGCATCGAATGCGTGGGGAGCTGACCCTGTGGAATCCAGGTTGTGACCATGCTGGTATCGCCACACAGGTAGTGGTGGAAAAAAAGCTTTGGCGAGAGCGTGGAAAGACCCGACATGATTTGGGTAGAGAGGCCTTCATAGATGAAGTGTGGAAGTGGAAAAATGAGTAAGTTGAACATACTTTATAAGAGGACACAGATCTAAATTAAAGAGGACGGTTAGGCCCTCCTCTGCATGTATAGGGGCATCTGCCTACCAGCAGAAGGTGCCAGATTATGTCAGATGCTCTTTCCATTTTATGGAATATGTGGGTCCTTGTTAGTTGTGGTGTTTTAGCAGTTAAGTTGCAAATTTCCATGTTATTTACCTTTCAGGAAAGGCGACAGAATCTATCACCAGCTTAGAATTTTGGGGAGTTCACTTGATTGGGACAGAGCCTGTTTCACCATGGAGCCAGTAAGTTGTCTCGTGCCTGACACAATCTACTCAAATCACTGCTGCGATTACTTCTATAACGTCTATTCTTTCCTATTCAGAAACTTTCAAATGCTGTCCAAGAAGCCTTCATTCGCCTCCATGAGGCTGGTGTGATCTATCGTAGTAAGAGGCTTGTCAACTGGTCATGTACACTGAACTCTGCTATATCTGATATAGAGGTGAGAAATGGTTGCTAGAAGACTCCCTGGACGAAACATTTTGGCTTGTACCTTTGCCAGTAAATATAGCTAGATATCTTTGCCAGACCGGAAAAACATGTTGAGATATATAGATATATACAAAGAGAGTATAGATCCAGCACACAGGTCAGATTAGAATTAGGACACAGCTCACCCCTTCAGCTCCCATGTTCCATGTGATCATTCTCATTCTTCTTCCCTTTTGGGCATTCTTAGTACCAAGTTTAGTGAGCACACTCCTATACTATTATCTATAAGAGCACTGGTGCGATCCGCCTTTCTTCTGTCTAAATTTCATTCTCCGAGTATAGTTATACTTATTCCCCTTTGGCGTTACACTGGCATTCGGGCGTAGCATGAGGTCCCGAGGAAAACACTCGTTCTCCCCATTCCATTCCCTCTCTATAGTAGTTTTGGGTTCTGTTCGCCTTTTTCTATATGCGGTCTCCCATCCGGTCCCCATCTGTGTAACAGGGGGGCCCCATGGGTTTTCTCGTTCTGTAGGCCAGGGGTATTTTGAGTCGGGCTCAAATCTCTTGATAGTATAGGAGTCGGTCGGGAGCATCTCCATACCTGGGCTAGACCTACTGGAGTTAACAGAAAACAAAGGGAGGGGAAGAGAGAAAGGAAAAGAGCGTGATATAAGATATAGAAGAGAAAAAAGAAGGGGGGAGGGAGGGGGATAATGGAAGGGGCAGAAGGGTAGGGAGGGAAGGGGGGGGGGGGGTAATGCCACTGATATATATATCTATCTCTAATATATTTTTTTTATTGTTGTTTTTAATTTCTAAAGCTTTCATGGCGCTGTACAATGTGAAATTACAAAGAGGGTAAAAGAGCTAAGCTATAGTACATAACAGAAAAGCACAAATACATATTCATACTAAAATACAATAGATTGGATAGCCCTGCCCCTATCTAAAGGATAAGGGTGGAGACAAGTGTAGGTCACAAGTAGGATATACTTAGTATGATGGCAAGTGATCTGAAGTGGCTCAGGCCGTCTTTTATTTAGACCAAGTGATAAGCATGTCTGAATAGGGGGCTTTTGAGGGCAATGGCGAATTGCATAGGGGAGGGCATTCCAGAGTAATGGGAAGTAATGGGAGAGTAATGGGAAGTCACGTGTGAAGTCCTGGATGCAGGAGTGGGAAGAAGCAAATAAAGTTAAGGACAGAAGAACGTTCTGGTCGGAGTGAAGAATGCGCCAGAGTTGGTATTTGTTGATAAGTGATGAAATGTAGACAGGAGCCTGATTGTAGACAGCTTTGTAAGTTAATGTTGCAGCCAGTGGAGGGACTGACATAGAGAAGCAGCACTAGAGAAACGAGAGGAGAAATGAATGAGTCGAGCAGCAGATTTGAGAATATATTGGAGGGGAGTCAGTCTGTTTGTTTGGAGACCACAAAGGGGAGTGTTGCAGTAGTTTAGTTGGGAGATGATCAGGGCATGCACTGGGATTTTGGTGGTATCAGGTGAGCAGAAGGGTCGAATGTGGGAGATATTTTTGAGTTGGAGGTGGCTGGTGATTGAATGTGGAGTGTGGATGAGAGAGAGGATTCCTATATAACGCCAAGACATCGTGCTTGGGGAGTTACAGTAATTGTGAGCTTAAAGTAGACCCAAACCCAGGATTTTGACTATCCTGGGTTTTGGTCCTTTCCCTTGGGGCACACTGTGTGAAACCCCCCAGGACGCCGAGACCAGCTCACCTCTTCCCGTTTCCACGGCGCGTCTAAAAGCAGCAGCTCTGAGCCCCCTGATGGCTGCATCCTCCGCTTCTCTCTAACAGGGAGCGTGCCGGCCATTCACACGCGCCCTGCTAGAGAGATAGCGGGGTGCGGCCGCTGCTCTTAGACGCGCTTTGGGACCAGGAAACGAGGTAAGTGAATGGGGCGACCTGGGGGGTTTCACACAGTGAGCCTCACGATTTTGGATGCCCCGGGGGGGGGGGGGAACTATCGGCCCGGGAATCTATAAGATCAAGGTGGGTTTTGTTCCACTTTAATGACAGATATATTCGTTGTGTGGAGGCAGTTGGAGAGTTAGATGGTGGGAAGACGACAACAAACTCAGTCTTGTCCATGTTTAGTTTGAGGGAGCTAGATGACATGAATGAAGAGAGAGCCGTCAAGACAGTCAGGAACACAGGATAGGAGAGAAGAGAGATCTGGGCCTGAGATAGATTTGAGTGTCATCTGCATAGAAGTTGTGTTGGAAGCCAAATCAGTTTGAGTTGTCCAAGACATAGGTGTAGATTGAGAAGAGGAGCAGTCCTAGAACAGAACCTTGTAGAACACAAAACTACAGAGGACGTGGAGAAGAAACCATGTTGGTTTACTACTGGGATGGACTGTTTTCTATTGTGACATAAGGACTTTTAGCTACCTATGGATGTGCTTGCATCACTCTACGACCCGTAGGGTTGGCGATCCAACATTACTGTAAAGTTGGCACATAGAAAGACCAAATGCCCTACTTTCCAGCATGTGTATCATCTTTGTGGCTGGAAAAATTCCACAACACAAGCAGAGTAATAAGGTTGAAGCTGTGTTCCTTATCGGACGTTTAGAGAGATGTCCCCATTGTTTTTAATGGGTAGCCAACCACAGTGGTAAATGGGCCTGAGACTGCTGTAGTATCTGGCGAGCATGGGTGTATATAACATAGAGGCAGGGGAGGCAGCTGCTACCATGCCTGTGAGCTAGCTGCCTTCCCCTGGCGGATTAAAGGAGTACCAGCTTGACCTCCCCCCATGCTCAGTAGTCCGTGCACAGAGGTGCGTTGTATGTGGCAAAGCACAGAGGACTTTCTCATTCCCTTGAAGCCAATAATGCAGATGACTGGGTTATGTGTGTGGGGATACAGGATTTATGGAGTTTTGGGGGGGGGGGGGGGTTGGGGTAGGGGGGTTATTTATTTCATTCTGACTAAGGGACCCACTAAGACTTTTGCTATAGGGATCTCTGAAACCTATGAACAGACAAGGAGTGCACCGCGCTGCCTGTAAATGGGGGGTGCCGCGCACTGCCTGTAAATGGGGGGTGCCGCGCACTGCCTGTAAATGGGGGGTGCCGCGCGCTGCCTGTAAATGGGGAGTGGCGCGCGCTGCCTGTAAAATGGGGAGTGCCACGCCCTGCCTGTAAAATGGGGAGTGCCGCGCGCTGCCTGTAAATGTGGAAAGGGTATTTTAGAACACTATTTTGTTTAGAATATTTTTTTTTCACATTTTTCTTCTCTACATCCTTGTGTGTCTTATGGAGCGAAAAATACAGTATTTTTCACTTGGCTTGTTGTCCCCCCCACAGACACAGGGTCATTGCTTGTATGTTGTGTAGGTATTTTATTCATGTACCTTCCCTATAAGTATCTTTTGGAAAAGGATTGTGATGTGTTTTCTCTCAAATGCTTTTTTCTAGGTAGACAAGAAGGAGCTGACAGGTCGCACAGTGCTGCCTGTTCCTGGGTACAAGGAAGGTGTGGAGTTTGGTGTGTTGGTCTCCTTTGCTTACAAAGTAAAAGATACAGGTGAGTGCAACATTAATTGGAATTATATTTTTGCCCCATAGTCACAAATATTAGTTTCTTTGGATTTCTCACTCCTTATTTCACACCGTGTCTTTTTTCTGGTAGATGAGGAGGTTGTGGTGGCCACAACTCGAGTGGAGACCATGCTGGGTGACACAGCAGTGGCTGTCCATCCACAAGATCAGCGCTATCAGGTAGACATAGTTAAAAAATAGTCCCATTTGCCTCCATGGCTCTTCATAATTCCATCTACAGTAGATACTTCCATTGGGTTTAGAGGTGGACTCTGCATCCTCATCTGCTTCTCTTGTCTCATTGTTGCAGCATCTAAAAGGAAAGCATGTTGTCCATCCATTCGCTAATCGCCTTCTACCGATTGTCTTTGATGATTTTGTGGATATGAGCTTTGGAACAGGTTAGTAGCAGATGGCAAATGCAGAGTGAGACAAGATTCCAGAACACCCCAAAGAGAACTACACAGCTACTGTAATGTCCTCCATGTTAATGGTTTTTTTTGGAGTGCATACGAGAAGATTAGGAAGCAGACACTTGACTTTCTATGTACGGTGGATGGTATAGCTAGTCCCTACTTGCCATGTCTGCGAGAACTGCAGCTAGATATTTAGCAAGCACAAAGCCAGAAAATGCCAAATGCAAGTAATACAACTGCCAGAAATAGGGTTGTTGCTTATGTAAATACTCTGTGCTATTGATTCAGGTGATTTAGCAGGCAAAAAACAAAACAAAAGGGTACTTACCTTTTGTCCCCTGCAGGTGACCGTTACTAGTCCAGCTTAGTAACTCACTTGATCACTGGATCTAAGCCTCTGCATTGCGCGCTGCACGGGGCCAATACACAGGGTCGGGATTGGTGGCGAGTAAGTACGCAACCCATCGTCTGTCAGAGAGCTGCCAAGCCCTCTCCATTCACTGCAATAAAGGGAGTGTGCCAAGGCCTGACATTGTAGTGAATGGAGAGGGCATGGCCGCACCCCTGTGACTGATGTGAGGGAAAGTACCCGTCCCACAAGCTCCTGGCATTCAGGTGTTAGCCAGGACCTTGGAGGAAAGAGATTTAGGGATACTGATAACTGCAAGATGAGTGGACATCAGTGTAGCCAGGCAGTGGGAAAAGCAAGCAGGATGCTCGGCTGCATAGCTCGAGGCATCACCACTAGGAAGAGGGAGGTTGTGATGCCGCTGTATAGAGCCCTGGTGAGGCCACAGCTAGAATACTGTGTGCAGTTCTGGAGACCTTACCTGCAAAAAGACATTATTCAAATAGAACGTGTCCAAAGGCCGGCAACAAAAATGGTGGAAGGACTTAAACTTAAAACTTCAGGAGAGACTTAAAGAACTTAATTTGTACAGTCTGGAGGAAAGAAGGGAGAGGGGGGACATGATTGAGACCTTTATATATGTGAAAGTATTGAATAAGGTTCAGGAGGGAAGTGTTTTTAAGAAGAAACTTAATGATAGAACAAGGGGCCCAACCTGAAGCTAGTCGGGGGGAAGATCAGGAGCAATGTTAGAAAATATTATTTTACAGAAAGAGTAGTAGATACTGGGAACAAAATCAACAGTCACTGAATTTAAACATGGCTGGGATAAGCACACATCTAGCCTAAGATAAAGAGAACATACAGTATATACATAAGATAAAGAGAACATACAGTATACACATAAGATACAGAGAACATACAGTATACACATAAGATACAGAGAACATACAGTATACACATAAGATAAAGAGAACATACAGTATACACATAAGATAAAGAGAACATACAGCATATGCATAAGATACAGAGAACATACAGTATACACATAAGATAAAGAGAACATACAGTATACACATAAGATACAGAGAACATACAGTATACACATAAGATAAAGAGAACATACAGTATATACATAAGATAAAGAGAACATACAGTTTATACATAAGATACAGAGAACATACAGTATACACATAAGGGCAGACTAGATGGAGCGTATGGTCTCCTTCTGCTGTCACCCTTCTATGTTTCTATGTGGGAAGCGAGAGATGTGATGCGGACTCGGGTCCAGTGATCAGGTGAGTTACTGATCGCTGGACTAGCACAATTCAGCTGGGACAAAGGGTGAATACCCTTTTGTTTTTCTATTTGCCTGTTGAATGACTCAACATAGACTCCAGGGTCGGTTTTGGCCCGCTTAAATTTTTTAATCCAAGGAACCATTCCTAGTGCATCTAGTAATATTTCCATACATATGTACGGACAGTATCTTTATCACTTTTTCCACCAGCAACCATTCTGGTTTGATGTGTAAACCCCATTGGTTACCAGCAGTGACGTTATTGGCAGCCATATAATGATTGAGGAAATTGGCTGACTTGAATATAGTGCCGCTGTAACATACAGCTCTTCTTTACCACAGCCTCACTAATTCTCCAATATCATTGTAGGAGCGGTGAAGATCACCCCAGCCCATGATCAGAATGATTACGAGGTGGCGATGAGACACTCTCTGGAGTTTATTAACATCATGGATGACAATGGAATACTGGTCAATGTGCCCGAGCCATACTTGGTGAGAACTCTACTTTGTAAAGCGCTACGGAAGATGATGGCACTATATAAACAATAGTAATAATAATATTAAAACAAAGGGGGTTGCTATGCTTGTCATGTCAAATTGTATTTCTATTCCTAATTCTTCCTTATGGCAACACGTGTGTGGCTCTACTTTAATGGACATCTTGGAGGTCTTAACAAATGTTATGAGTAACTTGCTCAGCTTGTCTCGGGTCTAAAAGACTCCAGGGAAGCCAGTTGCCCCATCCCAGGGTCATCCTGACTGTCCAAAGTCACCCTGATCGCTGGAAAATGCCCTTTGCTACGATACCATGGGGCATGTGAAAATCTTGGGTAGTTGTCCTCTCTAAAGGGGAGCAAACCCCGAGTGGCCAGCCCTGGAGTCCATAAGACTCTGGCCTTCCCCCTAGGGCATCCCAAATCTGGATGCCCCAATGTATGAAACCCCCCGAGGCACACTCCTGTGCCCAACCATTCAGATAAGCTGGGGACAGGAGCACTCCCCTGTCTAAAGGGAAACGGGATCCCTTGCTATTTCCAGGCTCTGTGTCTAAACTGAGCCGTATGCCGGGTATTAATATGCGCTACATAGGGTGCTGCCTCGACGAGAGCTGGCGCATGTGCTGTGTGACCAGGGAAAGGTGCTTTTTCATGGTCGATTTGGGGGGTTTCACATAGCAGAGAATCTCAAATCGCGATGCCGTCGGGGGCAAGGACCAATACCCAGGATAGTGGAATTTTTTTGTTTTGTTTTGTTCCTCTTCAAAATTTGATCAGTTTCCTTTCCTTGATGCCAGCTTCAAGCTAAGGACTCTTTTTGCATTTCAGGGTATGAAACGTTTTGAGGCCAGAAAAGCAGTGTTGGAAGCTCTAAAGGCAAAGGGATTATTTAAGGAGATAAAGGATAATCCTATGGTGGTCCCTGTCTGCAGGTAACACATTCCCTTCACGCTCGCTAGAGAGTTCATAAGTGAGAACAGCATGGACTGAATTGTTACCTGTCTAATATTTTCTGTTGCCTATTTTCAGTCGGTCAAAGGACATTGTGGAGCCTCTCTTAAAGCCCCAATGGTATGTGCGTTGTGATGAGATGGGCAAGAGGGCAGCCGATGCTGTGCGTGATGGTCACTTGTCAATCAAACCGGAGTTCCACACCAAGACCTGGTTTAGTTGGATGGACAATATCAGGTTAGCAAGCGTGTGATCCTGTAAAGGGACTCTGTAGGCAATACAGATCTCCACCACCAAATTGGATTTTCTTTAAAATACAGCACGTATACAAACTTTCTAATGTAATTAAACCGGACCTTCAGCGTGATTTAATGAAAAGCCCAAACTCTTAAAAAACGGTTCACCAGCATCTAAAATTAATATATTTTACGTTTTAGTCACTAACTTATTAATCTTTCCCCCACTGGGCTGCAACTCTGTTCAGGAATTTAGGATACGGACGCCGCCATCTTGACTCAAAAGCATCACACTTACTGAGGAGAGTGGGATAAGGTACAGGGGGGCGGGCTATAGCTGTGCTTTGCTCAGACAGAGCAGAGCTGGGGTCAGGTAAAGGTCAGCAGTCCCAGAATGCAGAGCAGCACAGTCAGGAGGCACTTCCTGTTTGCAGGCTGCCTGATAAGATGGCGGCTTCCATAAGCCGCCCTCTTGGATGTTTAAAGGCTCATAACATGCAGTAGATACAGGTAGGATGATTTTTAATGTGGCCAATCTGTATGTACAGGGTGTGGGAAACATATAAGATAGGCTCTTATTCAGAGTGAAGGTCCGCTTTAATGTTTCAGCTTTTAGTTTTTCATTTTAATTTTTTAATTTCAATTTTTCAAATTAGGTTTTATCCCCCCCAGTATATTAGCATATATATGTCCCGAATTTGTCTGGAAAAATTTAGAGCAGTCTATTGATTCCTGTTCTCGCGTGCACTGAAGCATCCAACTGTCACTCCGAGCCTTCCTGTCACTTTAATGTGTCCCTCCTGTCAAAAATGACCAAATGGGGGGGACTGGGCTTGTGATTGAGGGCTGCCCTGCTGCTGCTTCTACAACAGTCCTCCACATTCCCATGGACTGTAAGTTTGGAGGCACAGTGCAGTGCGGCCACCCCGCAAACCCCTGTGGTTGCCGGTGGGCGTTTGGGCCAGTGATCTGCCAACTGAAGCAAGCAAATATGAAAGTGTTACTAAGAAAATATGCCACACAGACTGACCATTAGAAACCGGTTAAATTTGAGGGATCAGGGGAATCACAGCAATGGCAAAAATAGTTTGTTCCTTTAAATGTATTTAATTACAATAACCAAAGTCAATGTCAATAATCAATAATTGTCCAAATGTAAATAAAGCGTGAAAAATATTTCTCTTCTCTCAATTTTCTCACATGCTCAGGGCAAACGGCTCTGATTGTTTTCAAGGCAGGGCATGCACTGCTGCATCCCCCACAGTGTGCGCACGCAATCCTAGCAATTTAAAAAGGCTGGGGTGCGCCTCTTCGGCCTTCCCCCCCCCCCCCTGTGAATTGAACTGGCCTCCTGTGGGCTTGCGCAGACGCGGGCCTGGGAGGAATGCTGTAGATGCTCGGGCCATGCTAAGCCGCCTCAGAACACTGGTCCACATAGTCAGAACTGGGGGTTCTCCTCCCCTGCTGCTTGCCCCCTCCCTGCCCGCCCCTTCCCCGTCCTCCCCCCGGCCTTCCCTCCCCTCCCCCCCCCTCATTTTGCCTTTGTTTTCTACTCTATTCCTATCTGTTCCTTTTATTTTGATGTCGATGCTAATTTCATGGCAGACAGCCACTAGTCTGAATGTTCAGATCCTATATAGAAGGACCTACCGTGTATTTTCAGTGGCAGGTTTGGTAATGTCCTTATTGATACATATCGGGTTAGCATAAACTGACATTGTGCGTTTTCTTTGTTATCTTACGTTTGTATTGTTTGGAAAATGTGACTTTATTTCTTGTCTAAAAACTTTCAATAAACACAGAATTATAAAAAAAAAAAAAAAAAAAAAAGGGTGGGAGTGTTATACTAACAATAAATGCAAAAGGGTCTTGTTGTACCCATCTAGTTTTTGCCATTTGTTTCTGTTTCATCTCTTACTTTTCACTTGGTGTTCCTCCTAGGGATTGGTGCATCTCTCGGCAGCTATGGTGGGGCCATCGAATCCCAGCTTACTTTGTTACAGTTAATGACCCTTCAGTACCACCAGGAGAGGTGAGTGGCGGATGTGAAACATACTGCAGTATCCCCTGTCACCATAACCACCTTAACCTTAACTCATTCTTAAACCTCCCAATGCATAGTTACTATTTTTTTTTATCTATTTTTTTCTTTTGAAAATTGGGTCCATTTGTCCATCATGTTTGTAAAATATCAATAGACATTACAGTTTGCAGAGATGTCCTACAGTTTGATCTTGAGATGCTGTCATACTTTACACAGGACACTGATGGCAAGTACTGGGTCAGCGGTCGATCAGAGGAGGAGGCAAGACAAAAAGCAGCTAAACTGTTTAATGTGGCTCCAGAAAAAGTGTCCCTTAAACAAGGTAAGCCACCGCCATTACACATAGGAATGCCTGCTATAGAAACCGGAGGGAACATTGGTGTAGTGTTGATCGAATTCCATAAAAGCAGCTGCGTCATTCCGACAGGAGATCTCTTCCTATTCTCATAAGCCGGACAACTCGATACATCACTCCCTGGGAGTAATCTAGGCTAAACTGTAATACGAGGGTCTATCAATGCCTTCAATATTTTCCCATAGCAATTGAATTATTTCAGTCATTTAAAATTAGATTCTTATTCAGTTAGTTCTGTTTAGATTGCAAACATTAGTCAGCGTATGGACCGTGATGGAGAAGATAAAGTGAATGATAAGGCCATATATTCTGTCTTTAAATCTATCACCATTCTGGTGTAAAGCCAATAATTGACCTTCTCCACTACTGATCTAACTGATAAAGTTTAGTCCCTGTCCTCAGGGCATCCCGATATGGTATTTGATATCTTAAACTCCCAGGTGGCAGGGCTTGCTTAGCTCTTCCCTGCTTTCACAACACATACCATGCGTGGGCTCTGCTCCAATCAGCATTATATGCTGTGCATTGAAATGAATGGCATGCAACACACGGGGGTGTACTTTTGTGCTGTGACTGAGACTCTACAGTCTTTTACACACTAGGGCTAGTAATGGTCCATTTTAATCTTGAATTCTATCTTAAAGAGGAACAACACACAGGAGTTTCACTTTGCCGTGTGTTGGTCCTACTGGGGGAGGAATCCCGAATTGGAAAGACCCGCTGTGTGTATACACACACATCTCTAAAACTCACCTTCCTGTTGTTCCCATGGCACAGGCTTGGCCGAATCCGAGTTCAGCCAATCAACGCGCTCTATTTCACGTAGCTCCCTTCTGCTCTGTCAGCGCCTTAGCAGCTATACAGAGCCGAGGGGGGGACGAGTGTGCCGCTGTGGCATGCCAGGTGCACCCATTCAGAAAGGCCTGCCGTGGGTGCGCTCACAGCTTGCGGTGAGCGAGGGCTCCTGTAGAAGGTGAGAGGAAACCCAGGGGTTTTCACACAGTGAAAGGAGTGGAACCTGGACACCTTAGAAGTTCCTTTTTGAAGGAAAAGTCCACTGTGGATCATGCATGCATAGATTACCTTACTGATGCTGCCACGCCGCCGATTAGTCTCTTGCAGCCCAGGTTTGGGAAGCCAAAAACTACTCTTCTGGGTCCCGGTGGATGGGTTGGCCTGTGTACAACTGGCCCCATTGAAAATTGGCGTCTTCATACTTCAGTGTACAATGGCTTCACAAGGCTGTGAGAGACGCTAGCTCAGTAGGTCCCATTCTCGACGTGTATTTATGACCTCTTATTAGGGGGCTTAACTGTAGACTCTATCCTTGGGATCATAGCTGCTATGGGTCAACTTTAAATTGACCGTCAAATGCCTGAAATGAAAAGTCCCCCCTCATCCTTTATCTTCCACCACTCCCCCGCTAGTGATACCAAGTGAAGTGTGTAAAAAGATAAAAAAGGAATCCCATCCCACTACAGTCTTTGCTGGTTTACGTGCTATCCCTAGCTCCTGAATTACAGGTGATCTGCATGTGAAATCTACATTAAGGGCTACCTTTTTGAGTTTGGCATAGTCCCATTCATCTTGCTCCCTGAGGTCAAAATACGCTTTTTGGGGCTCACCTACCAGAAACGGTGCAATCACGTCTGCCCACTCTGCAACTGGCAGCTGCTCTCTCTCAGCCATGTGCTGGAGCACCATGAGGTAGGCCTCAACATCATCCTCAGGGGTCATCTTTTGTAGGACACGCTGAACGGCTCTCCTCGCACCACCTGTCTCAACCGGGCTTCTCTCCGGTTGTGAGACTTGAGCCACAACAGTCTCTCTGAGTGCAGCAATCTGTTTTATCAACAGGCGGTTTTGTCTCCTGCTGCGCTTGGTGCTGCTGTGCCAGGGCCTGCTGCTGCTGTGCCAGGACCTTCTGCTGCTGTGCCATGGCCTGCTGCTGCTGTGCCATGGCTTGCTGCATGCATAGATTATCTGCTTACCTTACTGATGCTGCCACGCCGCCGATTAGTCTCTTGCAGCCCAGATTTGTGAAGCCAAAAACTACTCTTCTGGGTCCCGGTGGATGGGTTGGCCTGTGTACGACTTGCCCCATCGAAAATTGGCGTCTTCATACTTCAGTGTACAATGGCTTCACAAACCAGGGCTGTGAGAGGCCAATTGACGGCACAGGAGCATTGGTAAGTGGATCATTTTTGCACCCTTTGCACTGCCTGCCTTTGTAGTGTTATGAAAAATCCCCAGTAGTGGAGTTGTCTTTAAAGGTTCTCAATATTTTCTTTTTAACGCTAGCTCAGTAGGTCCCATTCTCGGTGTGTATTTATGACCTCTTATTAGGGGGCTTAACTGTAGACTCTATCCTTGGGATCATAGCTGCTATGGGTCAACTTTAAATTGACCGTCGAATGCCTGAAATGAAAAGTCCCCCTCATCCTTTATCTTCCACCACTCCCCCGCTAGTGATACCAAGTGAAGTGTGTAAAAAGATAAAAAAGGAATTCCATCCCACTACAGTCTTTGCTGGTTTACGTGCTATCCCTAGCTCCTGAATTACAGGTGATCTGCATGTGAAATCTATATTAAGGGCTACCTTGGCAATCTCTCTCTTTGTCTCTTAGATGAGGACGTGCTGGACACATGGTTCTCCTCTGGACTCTTCCCTTTCTCCATCTTTGGTTGGCCTAATGAGGTGAGCACTTCTATAGAGGACAAGGGTAACCTAATACACATAAGTAATGTTACCCTTCTGTGTTAGATATATTCCCATCACAGTGCCTTGCTGCTATGAGTTAAAACAGCACTCCAGCTGAAGGTTTTAAATTGCCACTTGGAGCAAAGGACTTATGTTCCAAGTCCCCTATAAATTTAAAATTACCTGATACTCCCCAATTTTAACAAGTTTTTTTGTAGACATAAAAAACTCACTTGTTCTCTGGGTTATCGGATTCCTAGGCAGTGGATGTATCCGCCGAGGTCTGTGAGCATGAATGGTTATTTTGGGTGTGTGTAGAGATAATTGAACTGTGGATGTCCTGCAACTTGCATGACAAGCTGAGATGCAAAACCTGGTCGTTCTGGAGGGGGGCTGTCATAACAGGTACAACAAGAATCGATGAGGGGGGAGTGGTTCTATCGCCCCATTTTTTTTTTTTGGGGGGGGGGGCGCTACACTGAGCGATACACTAAGCAGAGATATCATGGAGAGGGAGCAGCAACAGGTAGGCAGGATGCAGCGGGAGCCAACAGGGGGGCAGAGGAGAACTGATCCTCTGCCCCGCTCTTAGCATCTGGATATCAGCGATCGGACTGTTATGGGACAGGACCTGGTGATGGAAGTATGTGGGATGGTAGCCTTTTGGGCTGGGGACTTGGCCTCCACAAGTGCGGTGGGTTTTGGTACGCTTTAACTGCAAGGTACATATAGACATTGTATTTTATTTGAAAGTCTCCTAAAGCGCTCTTTTCAGTTTGGGGTTCTCCTGGGCATGTCTACCGATACATATGTGGTACTGTTCTAATTGGGAGAGATGGAGCTTTTACATGCAATTACATAATGTTTTTTTTTATTTAAAAACAGCTACAAAATAAAAAAAAAAATAGATTTTAAAATACATTTTTCCACATATATTACCCAAAATGTGGATAAAGCACAGAAAACTGACAAAAACAAGACATTTAATGTTAAAACTCTAATGAATAAAATGCAAATTCCTGCCAAAAATAACAGTTGAACATATATAGTGCAAAGTGCTTAAAATTGTCTGGCAACAGAGTGTGACAAAACCTCTAAGTAGGCTGGAAGTTTAAGGAAAAGTAAAATAAAGTCCAGCTCGCACTCCCCAGCAGTAGTTAATTAAAATGTAGCATTTAATCCAGTCTCTTAAAACTTGGGTGCAGTACAGTACAGAGTGCAGTACAGTACAGAGTGCAGTACAGTACAGAGTGCAGTACAGTACAGAGTGCGTGAAGGAGGTCCCATATAGGGCCTGAGACAACCCACTTACCTTACCTTACCGCTCCTGCTGCCAGGTTTGTGGTGCCTGGCAGCAGACTGAAGTGGCCTGTGTGCAGCCAACTCCCAATGAAGACAAAAGGTGCTTTCATACATGGATAACTTCCTGGAAACACTGAGATAAAAGCACACAGCATGGCTGATCTAGACGCGCATTGTAATTCATCTGGACGTGCATTGGAATTGATCTGAGCAACATGCCCTCTGTGAGCGATTGTTGCGAACGGCAGTGACACGGACAGTTCTTCAACAGCAAAAATACCATTTTGTGAATACTCACCTTGTAAAATGGGTATTATGAGTATGTCACACACCCCGCTTCAAGAATCCATAACATGTGGGTAATATCGTCCTGAAGAGGGCGTTCCTGCAGAGATGATAGCAAAAGAAAGCCCCTCCCTGATCCATAAATACCTGGGACCTCCCACTCACTACCCAGTATACAGAAGCAGTAAGGTAAGGGACCAGGAAGAGGCAAATATAAACAACAACCACGCAAAGTTCGCAATAAAGAGGATCCTGAATACAAAAGGGCGGGTTGAAGCGGGGTGTGTGACATACTCATAATACCCATTTTACAAGGTGAGTATTCACAAAATGGTATTATTCTTAGTATGTCACACACCCCGCTTCAAGAATCCATAACATGTGGGACATCCAACAGCAGTGTCCATAACAAGGGCGGGGATCCAAAACTAGGCAACAATGCACAACCTTAAACCACAACAGCTTGCAAAACTTTGCGGCCAAAAACAGCATCCGCTGATGCCCGAACATCAACCTTGTAAAACTTGGAAAAGGTGTGAACAGAAGACCAGGTAGCGGCCTTACAAACTTGCTCAACAGAAGCCTGGTGCTGAAAAGCTCAGGACGCACCAACTGCACGAGTAGAATGAGCAGTAACACGAAAAGGGGGACTCCTCCCCTTGGCAGAATAGGCCCCAATGATGGCCTGACGAATCCATTTACTAATGGAAGATTTGGCAGGAGCCAAACCTTTCCTAGGCCCACAGGGCACCACAAAGAAAGCATCAGTCTTACGAAAGGAAGACGTAACCTCCAGATAATGTTCCACAACACGAACTACATCCAAGGAATGCAATGCCCTTTCCTTGTCGTCGCTGGGATTTGGGCATAGAGAGGGCAAAACAATGTCCTGATTCAGATGAAACTCCGAGACCACTTTAGGAAGAAAATCCTGCTTGAAACGAAAGACAACCTTGTCCTGATGTTTCTCGAAGTACGGAGCTTTAATGGATAAAGCTGCCAACTCAGAAACACGCCTAACCGAAGTGATAGCCACCAAAAAGGCCACCTTTTGCGTAAGAGAAGACAAAGCTATCTCATTCAAGGGCTCAAACGGAGGGCCCTGGAGAGCAGAAAGAACCAGGTTCTAATCCCAAACTGGAACAAAAGGCTTCCTAGGAGGCCGAACATGCGTAACACCTTGGAAAAAGGTCTTGACTAAGGGATGAAGTGCAAAAGACCTTTGGAAGAACACCGCCAGGGCAGAAACCTGCCCTTTCAATGTACTAAGCTGGAGCCCCAGATCTAGACCATGTTGGAGAAACTCTAAAATTCTAGGAATGGAGAACTCTCGACAAGAGAAAGACCTACTTTCACACCAATCAATATAGGCCCTCCAAGTCCTGTAGTAAATAGAAGAGGAAGAGCGCTTCCTGGCACAGATAAGAGTCTGAATCACCGCGTCAGAAAGACCTTCTTCCTTCAAGATGGCGGTTTCAGCAGCCATGCCGTCAAAGCCAGCGATGGTAAATTGGGATAGCGTAGCCGACCCTGGGTGAGCAGGTCCGGCAGCAGAGGCAGGGCGAACTGATCCTCTGCCAGTCTTACAAGGTCTGCGAACCAAACTCGCCTTGGCCAACTTGGGGCCACCAGAATTGCCGACGCACCATCCAAGGCCAGTTTGCGCAGCACTCTGGCTAGCATTGGGAACGGAGGAAACAGGTAAAGGAACCCCAGATCCCTCCAGTTTAGAGACATGGCATCCACTGCCAGAGCCAGAGGATCATGCGAGAGAGACACAAAGACTGGAAGCTTGTGATTGTGACGAGAAGCAAAGAGGTCCACCGCTGGGACCCCCCACCTGAGACATATCGAACGAAACACCTTGGGACTGAGAGACCACTCCCCCTGACGAGAGGAGGCCCTGCTCAGCAAGTCCGCCTCCGTGTTCTCCACCCCCGGAATGTAGACTGCTGAGATACACGGGACGTGGGTCTCTGCCCAGTCCAGAATCAAAGACACTTCCCTGAGGGCACTCCTGCTGCGAGTCCCTCCTTGGTGATTGATGTAAGCAACCGCCGTTCTGTTGTCCGACCGGACCTGAACTGGCAGGCCTCTCAACTGATGAGTCAAGCGAAACAGAACCAACCTGATGGCTCTCAACTCCAGAACATTGATGGGCTCGTGAGCCTCCTGCGGGCCCCACAGACCCTGAAACTGGAGGTCCTTCCAAACACCCCCCCAACCTGACAGACTGGCATCCGTGGTGACTGTTTCCCAACACGGAGCCAGAAAAGATCTGCCCTTCAACAGATTGACCGACCCCAGCCACCATTGCAGGGATCGACGAACTCGGGGAGTCATCAGGAAGGACTGATCCAACGATAGAGGAGACTTGTCCCAAACCTTCAACAGATGAAGCTGAAGCGTCCTTGTGTGAAACTGCGCAAAGGGAACTGCCTCGAATGAGGCCACCATTAACCCCACCAGCCTCATCCCTAACCGGATGGTCGGATGAGGGGTTGACAAGAGAAGCCGAACTAACTCCTGAATCAAAAGAATCTTGGCCTGGGGTAGAAACACCCTGGCCTGTGAAGTGTCCAGAGACATTCCCAGAAAGGTCAGAATTCTGGACGGAGAAAGAGAAGACTTGGGGTGGTTGATCACCCAACCGAACCTCTCCAGAGTGGACACCACCGCTCTGGTGCCCAACTCCGCTTGGTTGAAGGAAGAGGCCATGATCAGTAGATCGTCCAAATAGGGCACGATGCGGATACCCTGACCTCTGAGCAGAGCCATCACCCCCGCTAGCACCTTGGTGAACACCCGAGGAGCTGAGGTGAGACCGAAAGGAAGTGCCACAAACTGAAAGTGCCGATCCTCCACCACGAACCTGAGAAACCTCTGGTGTGCTGGAAAAACCGGAACGTGTAGATAAGCATCCTTGATGTCTATGGACGTCAGAAAGTCTCCCTGACGAAGAGAGTGAATGGCCGAACGCAGCGTTTCCATGCGGAATTTCCTCGGCCGGATGAACCTGTTGAGAAGCTTCAAATCCAAGATGGGTCGGACCAACCCGTCCTTCTTGGGTACCGTGAACAGATTGGAATAAAAGCCCCTGCCCCGATCTGAAGGGGGCACTGGGCAAATGACAGCCATGTCCAGAAGATTCTCCACTGCCACCAGGAGCCCCTGCGCCACCAGAGGCTCCGACGGCATCCGAGACCTGACAAATCTGGAAGGGGGGCGGAGCTCGAACTCCAGCTTGTAGCCGGAAGACACCACTTCCCGGATCCATCTGTCCGAGACCTCTTGATCCCAGATCTGAGAGAAGTGCTGCAGCCGTCCCCCCACCCGCATGGGTGAGGGCGCCCCCTCATTGCTGAGCCGGCTTAGCAGCCGGTTTGGGCTTAGAGCCCCAACTGTATCCAGAACGGGCACGTCCTCTGCCCCTGTTTCCGGAATCTCCTCTGGAAGAGGGAAATGCAGAACCCCTGCCAGATCTGGCCCCCCGAAAGGAGGGGGTAAAGGCAGGCGCCCCCTGAAAGGAGCGGCGTTGTTTCTTACGTTGAGGTAACCTACCACCCTTGGTGACAGAGTCCAATGTCTCTCCAAAGAGCCGTAGACCAACAAAGGGTAAAGCCGTCAGTGATTTTTTGGACATAAAATCGGCCGCCCACTGGCGCAGCCACACCGACCGCCGAATAGCCACAAGCAGAGCCGACGTCCTACCACACATCATCAAAGTATCATCCAAGGCAGTCAACACAAAGGATAGAAACAACTCGCACCGTTTAAGGCTAAGGAACTCGTTACTACCAGGACGAAGCCCGTAAGAAGTCAACAGGTCCCTGACCACAGACCTGGTGGCCGACCCAATGCTAGTAAAGCCATTAGAAGCCATCTGATCAATACGTTTATCCTCTCCATCTTTGAGAGTGGAACAATCAGGTCTGTTTAACACCGAGGAGTTAGACAACCCCAAAACCGGTGCATCCACCTCGGGGGGAGATGCCCAGCGCTTGACCGCCTCAGAAGGAAAGGGATATTTCCTATCCCACCCCTTAGGGATGCCAGGGAGCCGAGCCGGCCTATCCCATTCCTTGTCAATGATTCTATCAAAATGGCGTTGCGTAGGAAACTCCAGGCGCGGCCTGGATTCCTCAAACAATTCACCTTTCTGCTGTGACGCCTCCTCGGGAGGGGAAATATTCAGAACTTCCAGCATGAGAGACAGAGCGTGAGGAGAGTCCAAGGATCTCCCTAAATCAGAAAGCTCGGCATCAGCGCCAGCAGACTGCTCATCATCCGAAAATTCTGAACCCTCTTCAACCTCCCCCTCCTCTAGCTGGGGATAATCAGACCAATCCAGATTATCTCTGTCATCAAGATCATCCACCGGCGGAGCCGGCGACAAATGCTTTCTCTTAGACGGAGCCTTACGGGCGACCGAGCTAGAGAGCATTTTCTCAAGGCTAGCCAATCTGGCACACATCTCAGATTGCAGATCCCTGCCCATGACCACGTCACACGGGGCACGAGTCAAGGCGGGAGGGGGAGTTGAGGTGGCCGGCTGTGCTGACCCCGACGCTTGGGGTTCGGACTGCCGCGTAATAGTTTGCTGTGCACATGGTATACACAGTAACACATCATCCCCAGTAATGGAAATCCCACACAACATACACTTTTTGGGATGCCCCGAAGGGGTCCCAGTCCCAGTATCCGGGGATGCCTCCATAAGGTGAATTTTGAGTGGTCGCTATGACCCAGGGAATTACGCCAGTTAGACAACCCGGGATGCCCCTTTAATGTCCCGAGTGGGAGGATTTGTGATGCTAAAATGGACCCAGGGACCCAGGATCAGGAGAGACCTTCCAATACTACAGAAGATCCTCCTGGATAACCTTCACCTAAAAGACAGAGAGAGACCCATAAGTCCCTACAATAAGACTTAACAGACAAAGAAATAAATGAGGCCCACAGGGCCACTCACAGACGCTGCGGTGAACGATCCGCCTCAGAACAATGGCGACCTTGCTGAGGTGAAGTGAAGAGAAGAAGAACGGCCGTGCCAGGGGCGTGGTCTGCGCAGCCCGCGCAAAGCTGAACTGTGCCCCCTTAGCTGCCTAGTAACAGGGAGCTCAGCTCCGCAGCGGCGCCAGTACAGAGGAGGGCGGAGCCGCGGCGACGCGCCGAAAGCCCGGCTCCGCCCCCCTCTAGTGTGAATGAAGCGTGAGGGAAGAAGTCCCTCACACACCAGCCCAGAGACCACGGGTGCCACGGGAGACCACCAGCCGTGACAACGGGTGCGTCCGCTGTCACTAGCGGAGCACCCGCCCCGCTCGCTGCGGCAGGAATGAAGGAGAGAACGGGGGCTGGCCGCGGCAGAGCGCCGAGTGCCAGCCCCGCCCCCCCAAAGCGCGTGAGGTAAAATATCACCTCACAGACTGAAAAACCCCGGCGCCAGGCTGCAATGACAGCCGCGGTGCTGCAACATAGTAACAAACAGAATAACTCATTGAGGAATTACTCCCAGATACACCACATCAATAAAGAGAAAGTGAATAAAGAGAAAGTGAATAAAGCTAACCCCTATGAGAGGAACCCCCAGCCCCCATAGTTGGTAAAAGTGAAGGGCCCCCCCCCCCCCCCCAGGGGAAAAGTCAAGGGACGGGGCATCCCAAACCGGGATCACCTACCCGGTATGACCGCCTACCCTCTCTTTTAGGGTCTCACGGTGGAGCTCTGCTCCTCAGCACCAGAGGTGCCAATGTACCCTCGCTCGGGCCAGCAGCCAAGACTGTGGAGGCATGTAATATGGGGTAAATTTTGGGACAAACAGGGGTCCGAGCGGAAATAAACAAAATAAGAGGCCGGGAGTTACCCCGGTTACCTGAAATCCCCCTGTGCAAGGAGGAGCCATCATCTTCTGACTTGCTCGCCGTCTGCAGAGATGGAAAACTGGGTAGTGAGTGGGAGGTCCCAGGTATTTATGGATCAGGGAGGGGCTTTCTTTTGCTATCATCTCTGCAGGAACGCCCTCTTCAGGACGATATTACCCACATGTTATGGATTCTTGAAGCGGGGTGTGTGACATACTAAGAATAGCAGGTTTATTGAGAAATAAAGTGTTCAAAAGCAAAATATCTCACTTCAGATGTTGCAGCAACAACGCAATAAATCAAAGTGGTTACTTCACCAATTCATTGTAAGTCCAGGGCTGGTTACTCCAGCAAGCTGCAATTCCTGGGTAAGTCAGGTCCACTTTTCAGGGCATACAAGCATTATGCCTTTCCCACAAGTCCCAGAACAAAGGAAAAAGCACAACCGATTATTGTATCATACATAAGGTGCTTTACCACGTTGACTTCATGGGTCAATGTCCCAGCGGGGGTCTCAAACTTAACCACCGCTACAGGGTAAGCCACAATATCCCCGTGGATGCAAAGCACATTAAGCTTTTTCTTTGGTTAATAACCTCTAAGCACAAGGTTGGCCCGGACCGAAGTTACCCGGCTACCTGAGTCCAATAGTGCCTTAACTGGGCAACCGTTCATTTTCACCATCACAACCTGTGTCTCAGTCTCTGACTGCTGAATGGCGGCACAACCCGGTTCTGCAAACAGAGACCTTCTGCAGGCAGCGTCACACTCCATGGGCTCAGGGGAGAGGGGGCAATCAGCGGCCATGTGTCTCCACTCATGGCACCTCCAACACTGGGGACCCTGGAGCCTCCTTGCCTGGGCGTCCTCCCTAGGGTTAGGGGGCCTCTGGGGGTCAGGGTCAGTCTTTTGCCCTCTTACACCCTTCCACACACCTCCAAGGGGAACTTGCCTACCCTCCGGTCTGCTGGTGCTGCAGGGGCAGCGACCCTCTCGACAACCTGCGCAGGTGTGGACTGCTCCGGCTCCAACCATAAGCATACAGCACGTCCTGCTCCAGCAGTAGTAATAACATGTGGGTAATCCCCCGCCTCCGGCGCCGTGCACTGCAGACATGTAGAAAACAAGCTCCTCCCGGCCCTACATATACCGAGGGACCTCCCACAAATCCCCAGATTTCTCTGCAGTGCTGGAACTGCGAAGACATGAAGTATCACGCTCTCGCAGGCGAGCGGGGCTTGACAGCCCGAGGCCCTGCGGGACTATTTCCATCCGTCCTCATTGTGAATTAATGCCTCCCAGCCTTGGCTGCGTTGGTCGGGTGAAGGTAGGCAGCACCCAGTGTGCTTACGGAGCTAGTCTCCACCGCAATCCCCCTCCATAGGGTAGGCGGTTAAGGTGAATGGTGAGCCTTCAGTGAATGCCCCTCCCGCACCAGTGCCCCCATGTCCCATTTAACGGTGAACCCTCTATTCGGGTCACCTTCCTCCCCAGATTCCCGCGTTAGAGGGGGGAAAAAGGGGGGGGGTTATGTGTTTGATGGCCTATCCTTGCCTTTATTACACTATAGATGGCTTTACCGCTACCTGGTGTCAGAGCGCGTTTCACTCTTTACTTTTTCAACTGACCGCAGCGTTTTACTGTGCTCTATGGCGCATACGGCAGCACTGTTCGGGGAAGCTACGGCGTTTTTCAATCTCCTTACTCACTGTGTCAGACTACTTCTCTGAAGTGATGCTAACGTATCTACTATTCTCTCCTGATTGGCTGCGTGCCTTCTAGCTTCGCGCTCTCTGGGGGGGGGGGGGGGCGTTCATCGCCCGACAGGCGCTAGCCGGTCTCCCCACCTCTTCCGAGGCCGGGCCCGCACCTCGCCTTACTTCCCCTACTCCCCCAAGCTTGAGCCTAACCCCCAATACTAGTGGGGATTCTCACGCTGATTTGGCCTCTAGATTGGCTAGTGTGGAAAGCTTCATCGCTGGCTCCTGGCTGGCGCGCAAGGCTACTGCCAAGAGGTGTCATTTGAATCCTGAAGCTACCATTCTCCCTGTAGAATCTGATGATTTACTGCTTTCCTATGCTCAGTCCCCATCAGAGGAAGGGGAACTGCTCTCTGACTCAGGATCCTACGAGGACGAGTCCAGGAGTCAGGAGGAGTCTGGTTCTGATTATTGTTCCCAGGACGACATTGACAGACTGCTGTCTCAGATCTTTGATGTGTTATCCCTCCCTCCCCCTCCCGCGGTCCCTCGGCAAAGGGGTGATCATACCGCTAGGGTGCGGTTGGAGTTTCCCGAACAAACTCACTTTAATAACCTAGTGCTGAAAGAATGGGAACATCCCAGCAAACTCCAGGGGATTCCTAAAGCTGTGGCTAAGGAGTATCCATTTCCTGCCGATCTGGTTAAGTGTTGGACATCGCCACCTGAGGTCGATGCCCCGATTCTGAGTCTGTCCAACACCTCTATTATGCACTCCCCCGACACTACTACGCTGCGGGATTTAGAGGATCGGCGAGTTGATCAATTGGCATGTCATGCCTTTGCATTTGGGGGAGCGTCGCTCCGCCCGGTTTGCACCTTAGCCATCACGGCGGTGGCGCTCAGGGCGGTGGTCAAGACTGCCCTGGAAGGGGCGGATGACTTGCCCTCTGAGGCCGCCAACGCTCTGGCCACCTGTGAGACCTTTGTGAATTATATCCTATCTGCATAGGACGATGCTATTAAGCTGAGCGCTAGACCTTCTGCTCTGGTGGTGGCCATACGCCGCGCGATCTGGTTACGCCAGTGGGCTGCTGACAACGTAGCCAAGAAGGCCCTTACGGGGCTTCCATTTTAAGGGCTTGGAGAAAGGTTAGATATCTTTGCCAAGGGTGGCAAGTTATCCCAGCGCAAGCGTCAGATTCGGCCCTTTCGTGGTCCGAGCTACCATTCGACCCCCTACCGTGGGGCCAATCAGGGTAGAGGGGTGTCCTTCGCTGGGTCTCGCGCAGAGTCCTGGAACAAGAACAGAGGACGCCGTCCTGGCTCCTCCTGGGGGCCCAAGCCCAAAGCCCCCCCCAAGCATGAAGGGGCGCCTTCGCCCGTCAGGGTGGGGGGACGTCTACAGCACTTCGAGCATGTCTGGAGACGCCTTGTCCCAGACCGGTGGATTCAGGAGGTAGTGTCCTCCGGTTACAAGATAGAATTTGCTGTACTGCCCCCTACCAGGTTCGTTGGGTCTCGGATCCCACAGGATCCTGCCTCAGCTCGAGTCTTGATGCTGGCTGTGCAGGACCTTCTGGAGCTCAGGGTCATCTGCGAGGTCCCCTTAAGAGACAGGGGCATGGGGTTTTATTCCAACCTGTTCACGGTGCCCAAAAAGGACGGGTCAGTCAGACCCATTCTGGATTTGAAAATCCTAAACAAATTTGTCAGAAACAGGCATTTTCGTATAGAAACTCTGCGCTCGGCCATTGCCTCGCTGCGTCCAGGGGACTTCATGACATCTGTGGACATCAAGGACGCTTACCTGCATGTTGCGGTGTTCCCAGGGCACCAAAGGTTCCTCAGATTTGCGCTGTTGGATCAGCATTATCAGTTCGTGGCCCTGCCATTCGGCCTTACGTCGGCTCCCAGGGTGTTGCGTGTTGCCCTACCTGGACGATATACTCATCACCTCTCGGTCTCTGCGGCAGGCAGAGCTGGACACTCGGTTGGTGGTGTCCACCCTGGAGTCCTTCGGATGGGTGATCAATTACCCAAAGTCCTCTCTGTCCTCCTCCTCAGTGACCCCGTTTCTGGGGATGATTCTGGACTCGGTTCAGTCAAGGATATTCCTTCCTCCGCAGAAGGTGGAAGCTCTGACAACCCAGGCGAGATCCCTGCTCGCGAACCCTCATCCCTCCATCCGGCAGGGAATGCAGTTGGTGGGCTCGATGGTGGCAAGCTTCGAGGCGGTGCCCTTTTCCCAGTTTCATCTGAGAACTCTGCAGCTTCACCTTCTGTCAGTATGGAACAAGGACCCAGCATCTTTGGACGACAGCTGGATGATTCCCCCCTCGGTCAGACAATCCCTTGCGTGGTGGTTGGACCACAGGAACTTGACAAGGGGCACATCCTTCCTGGCTCCCTCTTGGGAGACGGTCACAACGGATGCCAGTCTTTCAGGCTGGGGGGGATTCTGGAAGTCCCTGCGCTTCCAGGGGAGGTGGGGCCCTCAGGAGGCCCATCTTCCTATCAATGTCCTGGAACTCAGGGCGGTCCGATTGGTGCTGGAAGGATTGACCCAGCACCTGCAGGGTCTGGCGGTTCAGGTACGCTCAGACAACAGGACGGCGGACAGGCTGGGGGGGATTCTGGAAGTCCCTGCGCTTCCAGGGGAGGTGGGGCCCTCAGGAGGCCCATCTTCCTATCAATGTCCTGGAACTCAGGGCGGTCCGATTGGTGCTGGAAGGATTGACCCAGCACCTGCAGGGTCTGGCGGTTCAGGTACGCTCAGACAACAGGACGGCGGTTGCCTACATCAATCATCAGGGAGGAACCCGGAGCAAGGGTGCTCTCCAGGAGGTGTCTCTGATTCTAACATGTGCAGAGACCAATGTACAATGCATATCGGCTGTCTACATTCCGGGGACGGAGAATCTGCTAGCAGATGCTCTGAGCAGGGGGTCGTCCCGTCAGGGAGAATGGTCCCTCTGCGACAGGGTATTTCAGTCCCTGTGTCACCGTTGGGGTGTGCCAGACGTGGATCTCTTTGCGTCACGTCACAATCACAAGCTACCGAGCTTTGTATCCCTATCTCAGGATCCTCTGGCTCTGGCCACGGATGCCCTGTCAATGTCTTGGAGGGAGTTTCGGCTCCTGTATGTGTTTCCACCAATTCCCCTTCTGGGCAGAGTGCTGCGCAAGATCGCTCTGGAAGGGGTACCCGCGATTCTGGTGGCCCCAAGGTGGCCAAGAAGAGTGTGGTTCGCAGATGTGGTTCAAATGGCAGTAGATCAGTACGATCTGCCAAGGTTGCCAGACCTTCTGACTCAAGGGTCTCTACGCCATCCCAATTTACTAACTCTGGCTTTTACGGCTTGGCTATTGAAACCTCCATCTTGATGGAAAAGGGTTTGTCTGCATCTGTTGTGGGCACTATGGTGCAAGCAAGGAAGAAGACTTCTGCCGCTATCTATTATAGGATATGGCGTGCTTACATTGACTGGTGTGAATCCAGGTCTCTTCCCTGCCGGGAATTCTTATTATCCAGGATGTTGGAGTTTTTACAACATGGTCTAGACTTAGGTCTTAAGCTTAGTACCTTGAAGGGCCAGGTTTCGGCCCTGTCTATCTTCTTTCAGAAGACCTTTGCCCGGCACTCTCTTATCAAGACCTTCTTTCAGGGGGTCACTCATGTGCGCCCTCCTCGGAAACCTATGGTTCCTGTTTGGGATCTGAATTTGGTTTTGTCGGCCCTGCAGGGGGCTCCTTTTGAGCCTATTCATGAGGCTGCTCTCGCTGTGCTCACGCTCAAGGTTGTCTTCCTGGTAGCTATCACTTCGGTTAGACGTGTGTCTGAGTTGGCTGCTTTGTCTATTCAGCCTCCCTACTTTGAGAGACACCGGGATAAGGTGGTGTCGCTTCAAGCCAGACTTCCTGCCTAAGGTTGTGTCTGCATTTCATTTGAATCAAGATATTGTACTTCCTTCCTTGTGCCCTAATCCTAGTAACCCTAAGGAAAGGGTTTTGCATTCCTTGGATGTGGTCAGGTGTGTCAAGTCTTACCTGGTTACCACTCAGGCCTTTAGAAAGACTGATGCTCTCTTCATTGTGCCTCATGGGCCTAGGAAGGGTTTGGCTCCCGCCAAGTCTACCATCAGCAAATGGATTCGTCAGGCTGTTGTCCAAGCCTATACTGCTAAGGGAAAGACTCCCCCCTTTCGTCTTACTGCTCATTCTACTAGAGCTGTTGGGGCTTCTTGGGCTTTTCAGCACCAGGCCTCTGTGGAGCAAGTTTGCAAGGCCGCTACTTGGTCTTCTGTACATACCTTTACAAAGTTTTACAAGGTTGATGTTCGGGCCTCAGCTGACGCTGTTTTTGGCCGCAAGGCTCTGCAGGCGGCAGTAGTTTAGACTGCTTGCTTTTGCCTTCTGCTATTGGATGTCCCACATGTTATTACTACTACTGGAGCAGGACGTGCTGTATGCTTAGAATAATACAACTCTGTGAAGTACTCACCTGTAGAGTTGATATTATATGCATACAGCACGTCCTGCTCCACCCACCCTGTTTTCACCTTGTTCTGGATCCCCTGTTGGTGATTGTTATCTTTTGATATTTTTGCCAGTTTTGGGTGGTTGTTTCTCCTGGCCTCTCTTTCTCACTGCTTTTCAATGCTGGCGATTTGTGGGAGGTCCCTCGGTATATGTCGGGCCGGGAGGAGTTTGTTTTCTACATGTCTGCAGTGCGCGGCGCCGGAGTCGGAGGATTACCCACATGTTATTACTACTACTGGAGCAGGACGTGCTGTATGCATATAATATCAACTCTACAGGTGAGTACTTCAGAGTTGTATTTTTGAACAAGATGAACTAAATCGCACATCTGCGACCGAGCAGGCTTATCAACAGCAAAAGTCCAGTTATGTACCCTACTTGCCCGAACCCCTGGCGTGACTCCCATGCGAGCAAGGATCTCCATTTTGAGTTTGGCATAGTCCCGTACATCTTGCTCCTTGAGGTCAAAATACGCTTTTTGGGGCTCACCTACCAGAAACGGTGCAATCACGTCTGCCCACTCTGCAACTGGCAGCTGCTCTCTCTCAGCCATGCGCTGGAACACCGTGAGGTAGGCCTCAACATCATCCTCAGGGGTCATCTTTTGTAGGACACGCTGAACGGCTCGCCTCGCACCACCCGTCTCAACCGGGCTTCTCTCCGGTTGTGAGACTTGAGCCACAACAGTCTCTCTGAGTGCAGCAATCTGTTTTATCAACAGGCGGTTTGTCTCCTGCTGCGCTTGGTGCTGCTGTGCCAGGGCCTGCTGCTGCTGTTCCAGGGCCCGCTGCTGCTGGAGGTTAGCCTGGATTAGCTGTTTAACCACCTCCTCCATGTGAGACATCTTGGTTGCTGCGTTCACCCAGGACATCCAAAATACAGCGTGTTTTTGGTCACTCCGTTGCCCCTAGCAACAGTCACTGTGTCCGCATCCTCCACCAACTGTGAGCGATTGGGGCGACGGCAGTGACACGGACAACAGTTCTTCAACAGCAAAAGCAGGTTTATTGAGAAATAGTGTTCAAAAGCAAAATATCTCTCACTTCAGTGGTTGTAGCAGCAACGCAGTAAATCAAAGTGGTTACTTCACCAATTCAATGTAAGTCCAGGGCTGGTTACTCCAGCAAGCTGCAATTCCAGGGTAAGTCAGGTCCACTTTGCAGGGCATACAAGCCCTCTGCTGCTCATCCACACAAGTCAAAGTTTAGGGGGCGCAGAAGCCAAGTCCTTCGGCTTACGTTCAGTTCTTTTATTCACCACTGTGCAGTGCAGCCTGGGCTCCTTCCTTCAGGCTGGTCAACAGACAACTGACAGGCTCAGTGGCCCCTTTTTATTAAGGCTTCCCCTGCAATCAGCCTGATCACTTGTGCAAGGCCTGAGATCACAGAACAAACCTGAAAAGCCTGAAAAACCCGGCATGGATTGTGCCTGATACAGCCTAGAAGGGGAGAAATACACACCATTTATGACATTTCCATACACTTTAACACACCTGATAAAGATCTTCTGATGCCTGCAATTTCTTCCTATGTTCCTTGGATATTTTTTGTGATTTTGGTTTTTAATGTTTTCTTTATGTTTTTCTTTTATGTATTAGAATGAGGACCTGAAAGTGTTCTACCCTGGCACACTCCTGGAGACGGGCCATGATATATTGTTCTTCTGGGTGGCTCGAATGGTAATGCTCGGCCTGACGCTAACGGGAAAATTGCCCTTTAAAGAGGTATTCTATTGTTTTTCTCCCCATTTTAATTATTTGTTATATTGATTATATCTAATATGGACAGGCTTTTGCTGTTGCATCACACAAGACATGTGAGCAGGGCTTATTCTTTAAAGGAGCACTATTGCGAAAAAATGACCCAATGACATACCAGGCATCAAGAAATATCCCACCAGGCTTTTAGTGGAAGGAAAAGGAAATCTGGGGAGACAGGCTCTGTCACCCCAGGTAGACTAAACCTGTCACCCCTGGATTTTATTCCTACCATGAGAGAATAAAGCACAAGCTTGGCAGGAGTTTATTCAGTTCGGGTGTATAAGTGACCCCTCTTCTCATTAGCTGACGTGTTTATATGGATTTTTAATATTACACAATTTCGTGATAGTGCACCTTTAACTTTATACTAAAGGCGAGCTCCCGATTATTGTCCCATTGTCTGGGGCTACACGTCGCACTGTCCCAATCTTCAATCTGTTTTAAAAAGTCCCTGTAGTTCCTAAGTTATTTGTCAAATATTAGAGCATTAGAGATGCAGAGAAACAGTGGGTGTGGTGACAGCGATGTGAGAAAGAGGCTCTGAATCAACCCTATAGTGTGATCAGATAGGAGGGTGGGGTTTCATAGCTGGAGGGACTCCATGAAAGATAAGCTACTGATATTTTTTTTTGACTTGCCAATCACTTCAAGTGACCATCTGAAAGAAAACTCAGAAGTTATGTTGTGAGAAGCCTTAAAGCGGAACAAAACCCAGGGTGGTCAGCCCTGAAAGCTATAAGATTCCAGGTTCAGTCGCTAGCTTTTCCCCGGGGCATCCTGAATTTGAATGCCCCACTGTGTGAAGCCACTCAGATTGCCATCAAACGTCTCTGATTGTTTACTATGCAGAATGATAGTGTTAGGCGCCGGACACCCTTCTCTCTTAAGCCAGGTAATCCCCAATCTCCACCGCCTCTTCTGCCTTTAGACAAGTCCCCGCTCGCAGGAGACGCGGATTGTGCCTCTCCAGACTCGGTTACCCCCAGGACTTAGTTGGCGCAAAGATTACCGGCTTAAGGTGGAGACGGGTGAACGGTGGGGAATCCCGAATATGGATGCCGGGATGTAAATAGGATTACAAACGGAGAGTCAATCAGAGAGGTCCAGAAACAAGCCAAGGTCAAGCCGGGTGGTCACAGAGCGCGGTATCCAAGGGGTCAAGCGAAGAGTAGTCAAAAACGAGCCGAGGTCAAACCAGGTGAGCACCAAAACGCAGTAACGGAGGGATCAGGCACAAGCGGAGTCAGGACAGGCGAAAAGGTCAGGACGGGCAGCAGACAAGGATGGTCAGAGACGAAGCCGAGTTGAACACTGTAAAAGCAGACTATAACGCACACCCTACTAACCAGAGGCTATAACGGGCACTAGTGGACGGGACCACAACATATTTAAAGGGGAACTGGCCATTGGGAAGGGGGAATTGGTGATTGGTGCAACTGTGATTTGGGGGGAATGTAGTGTTTGGTGCAACTAGGAAGTAGTTCCCTATTGGAGCAGCCCCAGGGACTGGACCGCCCTGGCCAGTCAGGCTGTCCAGTCCCTGGGTTCATTCCCACCCAGGCTAAGGACCCGACTGGTCCATTCGAATCTGCCCCCGGCGAATGCGCAGAGAGCAGCGCCGCCGAGGGGCATATTGAAACCGTGCTCGCGCGCGTGCGCGAGCACGTGACAGAGGGCCGGGCGCGCTCCCCGAGAGGGAAGGGGAAGGCGCGCCGGCCAGAGAGGCGACGGAGCCAACATGGGAGGCGGATGGGGGCCCCGCGATGCCAGCCGCCCCCGCAACGGCAGAAGGAGCGGCGGCAGGCGAGAATGCAGCAGACGCGGCGGCAGCTGCCCGGCGCGGCCGCCCGAAGACCGGAGCCGCGCGCCGCCGCGCAGAGACGCCGCGGGACTGGGCGCGAGGAGGAGGTAAGGGCCTGACAGATAGTGGCCGCATGCCTTGCATCTTCGGGCTGTGTGAGTCTAAAAGACTCCAGGGCCAGCAGATTCCTATTCAATCTCCTATTTGGGATGCTCCACTGCGTGAAACCCCTTGGGATTGCCATTTTTTGTATAGTCGCCTCCCTGGTGATCCCAGTGTGCATGCGTTGCCAGCACCCACATTCTCAGCTGCTGGAAGTAAACAGGAGAATGCTGGCCCCCATTTTTAATTCTGGGCTCTGTGGACAAACAGAGTTCTATGTTATGCATTAATATTGGCCTAGAGCTCTAATTGAGTGAGAGCCTGCGCTTATGCCGTGGGATTGCTGGCGATGGAAGTATACTGTGACCCCATGGGGTTTTACACAGTGGAGCATCCCATATCAAGACACCACAGAGACATGGACCAGAACCCCGGAGTTTGATCCACTTTAGGGTAATTTTTTAGCTGTGTTTTTCTTCTCAATGAAAACTAAACTTTTTAAACTTTAAACCAAAAGTCTCAATAATGGCAAAAATGCACGCAGCAGCATCCCTGGGGTGTCGCTGTGCACACTTCCCTTGCTGCATTTGATTACAGCCTTGGATCCTGAAGAGGTGGGTGTGCTGCTAGGGTTTGGCGTTTTGGCAGTGTTTCCCAACTGCGGGGTATCCCAAAAGCTTTTGGGCCCGGGGTTTAACAGGGAAGTCCTTATGATGGGGTAATATCCTCCTGTCACCAGGAGAGGTCAGACATGAGCTGGAAATTATGCAAAGATGAATCCATTCTCCTGCAGGCTTCTCCTCCAGTGGGAGGATACCCATCCTATAGTTAAACGTACTTTCTCATGGCTCTGTTCGCTATTATTATTTTTTTTATTTTTATTTTACCTTTTATAAGGATTTTGGTAAAGGCCAGCACCTAATATTTCTTGCTTTTCTCATGCTCCTTCTATCTTTCAGGTATATCTCCATGCTATTGTACGTGATGCTCATGGCCGCAAGATGAGTAAGTCCCTTGGAAATGTTATTGATCCTCTTGATGTGATCCGAGGAATAACCCTGGAGGTAAGGGCTTACCGTAAGAAAAGTGTTAGCTAAAGACAGAGTGAGTAAGCCATTTCTTCTAACATGCTTCCTGGTCTCTTGGATGATCACACAGGGTTTACACACTCAGCTGCTGGACAGCAACCTGGACCCTGCTGAGCTGGAGAGAGCTAAGGAAGGCCAGGTGGGTTGTCGTCGGGCCGTATCCTGTCACTTGTAATGTACGTCACAGTGTTTATATGAGCTAAGCCTGATCTGTTCTTTATTCAGAAAGCCGACTACCCCAGCGGGATCCCCGAGTGTGGGACAGATGCGCTGAGGTTTGCGCTGTGCGCCTATACCAGCCAAGGTATGTTTAATGTTTGTAAAAGATGAAATGGATGAAAGACTATTGTATAGAGCCACAAGTTAAACCGGAGCAATGCCAATTTTTTTCAGCTAACCAAAACAAGCTCGGAGGGGCCCCGAGAATGCTGGTGTCCAACCGCAGAAATAACCTCCCAGAATGTCCGTAATCCTCACCTTCACTATGGGCCAGGGTTGGGAACGTAGTCCCATGGTAGGTCATGGGGGCAGGTTGTTCTGTTGGCTGGCGTCAAGTATGTGACCGTGGCCCACGAGGCCAATCGCGGGAATCCTTTCCCAGCCCTGCCTCGTAGTGAAGGTGAGGATTATGGGCGTTTGGGGGTGTTATGTGCAGAGGGGACCACAGCATTGTGGATGCCCCTCTAAGCTTGTTTTGATTAGCTGACTGCAGGACCAACACCCGTTAAAGGAAAAACGGGTGTTGGTCCGGTTTAAGCTTTACGTTTTCTGTCCAGGCTTCATTGTATAGCAAATGCAGTAAACAAGCAAGTAAAAGGGTTATTCCACCATTATAGTGTGCCAAAATGATGTCCTTAAAGTGGACCAACACCCAGGATTTTGACTATCCTGGGTCTTGGTCCACTTCGGTGGGGCACCCCCGATCGGGCTCTCCAATACCTCGTTATGGTCTGGTCTGCGCCCTGTCTGTGCTGCGGCCATTGTTTCCATGGCCATTAAGAAGAAGGTAAGGCGTCTCGTGGATATTGCCAAATATCACAAGCGAGCGGAGGAGTATAGGGAGCTCTTAGCTTGTGCGGATTTCCTTGCTTTTGTTATCGACCATGGATGACGCCGTCCGTTTTGATGGTAGGTCTTCGGCTGCGATGGTCGCGCTGCGTCGCTCTATCTGGTTGCGACAGTGGGCAACAGGTGCTGCCGCCAAAAAAACTCACAGGTATTCCCTTCCTGGGACTTCGGCTGTTCAGGGAACGGTTGGACCTCCTGGCTAAGGACGGGAGACTTCCTCAGCGTCGGAAGCAGGTACGGCCTTTTCGGGGCTCTTCTTCCTTTCGCCCCTCTCGGGAGGGACGAGGATCTTCTTTCTTTGGTGGCCGCAGAGACTCATGGGGGCGAGGTAGAGCCAGAGGTCGTCCCGGCCTTGCCTGGGGATCCAAGCCTAAGCCCCCTTCCAAGGCCCCTCAAGCGTGAGGGGACATCCTCACCCAGCCTGGTGGGGGAGGCGGCTTTGGCTCTTTGCTCACGTCTGGAGACAACACGTCTCGGACCGGTGGATTCAGGAGGTGGTGCCCTCCGGATACAAGATAGAGTTGGCAGCTTGGTAGCCCCCAAGATTCATTCGGTCCCGGATCTTCCAAAATCCCGTGACGGCACAGGGCCTGAGGTTGGCCGTTCAACATCCTCTGTCATCAGGAGTGGTTTGCCCTGTGCCTCTTCAAGAACAGCTGCGGGAGTTCTACTCCAACCTGTTCACGGTGCCCAAGAAGGATGGTTCCCTGAGACCCATCCTGGATCAAAAGGGTCTCAACAGATTTGTCAGGTTCAAACACTTCCTTACGGTCGGCGGTGAGCTCTCTTCGGCCAGGCAATTTCATGACCACTGTGGACATCAAGGATGCCTATCTGCATGTTCCTGTCTTCCTGGGACACCAGAGGTTCCTGAGGTTCGCTCTGGGGGATCAACACTACCAGTTTGTGGCCTTGCCGTTCGGCATCACCTCGGCCCCCCGGGTGCTCACCAAGGTGCTGGCGGGTGTCATGGCCTTTCTGAGGAGCCAGGGCATTCGCAATCTTCCTTACTTGGACGACCTGTTGATTGCAGCTCCATCTTTGCATCAGGCAGAGAGGGATACTCGGATGGTAGTGTCCACCCTCTAGTCCTTCGGTTGGGTGATCAATTATCCCAAGTCTTCACTCTCTCCCTCATCGGTAAGGTCCTTCCTGAGAATGACGCTGGATACTTCTCAGGTCAAGGTGTTTCTTCCTCAGCAGAAGGCAGGCGCGGGCCTTGTTAGCTTGCCCTCATCCCTCCATCCGTCTGGGGATGCAGTTGGAGGGTCTCATGGTGTCTTGCTTTGAGGCTGTGCCTTTCGCTCAGTTCCACATGAGACCCCTTCAGTTGAATCTCTTGACCGTCTGGGATCGGAGTCAGGAGTCCTTGGAGCAGGAATTCGCTCTGTCCCCTCTGGCCAGACAGTCCCTCTCGTGGTGGCTGGATTCGAGGAATCTTCTAGTGGGCAGGTCCTTTCTGCCTCCGTGCTGGGAGATTGTCACCACGGACGCCAGTCTGACTGGTTGGGGACGGGTTTGGCAATCGCTGAAGTTCCAGGGCCAGTGGGGCCCTCAAGAGGCCCACGCGCCTATCAACCTGGAATTGAGGGCGATCAGGTTGGTTCTCTTCCAGTTGACTCCCCACCTGCGGGGTCATGCGGTCCAGGTCCGCTCGGACAATCAGACGGCGGTCGCCTACATCGTCAGGGAGGGACTCTGAGCAAACGAGCCCTCAAGGAAGTGTCCCTGATATTGTCTTGGGCAGAGGAGACTTTTCCCTCCATCTCGGCGGTTTACATCCCCGGGGTGGAGAACCAGGAGGCAGATGCCCTGAGCAGAGGGACGTCTCGCCTAGGGGAATGGTCTCTCGACCATAAGATCTTTCATGTCCTGTGTCGCCGCTGGGGTCAGCCGGACGTGGACCTGTTTGCGTCCCGTCACAATCACAAGCTTCCAAGATGCGTCTCCCTGTCAAGAGATCCTCTGGCCTTCGCCAAGGACGCGCTAGTATTTCCTTGGAAGGAGTTTTGACTCCTTTATGTCTTTCCTCCCTTCCCTCTGTTGGGTAGTGTGCTACGCAAGATGGCTCAGGAGGGGGTACCAACCATCCTAGTGGCCCCCCGCTGGCCGAGGAGGTTATGGTATGCGGACGTCCAGATGGCGGTGCGCCACCCCAATTTACAAACGCTGGCTTTGACGGCTTGGCTGCTGAAACCTCCATCCTGACGGATAAGGGTTTGCCGGCTTTGGTCGTTGGTACTATGATCCAGGCTCGGAAGAGGTCTTCTTCTATGATTTATTATTGGGTCTGGCATGCTTACATTGCCTGGTGTGAGTCTAAGGCTTTCCCTTGTCGCACCTTCTCCCTTTCCAGGATTCTGGAGTTTCTTCAACATGGTCTAGAGTCGAGTCTACAACTGAGTACCCTCAAGGGACAAGTTTCTGCCTGGCAATTTTTTTCCAAAGATCTTTCGCTAATCCTAGGCTTGTCAAAACTTTTTTCCAGGGAGTCATGTACGTCCACTGCGTAAGCCTTTGCTACCAGTGTGGGATTTGAACTTGGTGCTTTCTGCTCTTCAGGGTCCCCATTTCGAGCCCCTGTGCGATGCTGCTCTTTCTATTCTGACTATTAAGGTGGCCTTTTTGGTTGCTATCACTTAGGTGCGTTGCGTCTCTGAGCTGGCGGCGCTTTCCATGAAACCTCCTTATTTTGAGCGGCATCAGGATAAGGTGGTGTTCCATCTTAATCCGGAATTCTTGCCCAAGGTTGTATCTGCCTTTCATCTCAATGAGGACATTGTCTTACCTTCCTATTGTCCTGCCCCTGCTAATTCCTTTCATTCTCTGGATGTGGTCAGGGCACCGGTCGCCACCGAGTCATTTCGAAGGTCTGATTCCCTTTTTGTCCTTCCTTCCGGACCTAGGAAGGGCTTGCCTCCAGCCAAATCCACTATTGGCAAGTGGATTAGACAGGCGATGGTGCAGGCGTACTCTGCCAAGTTTTACAAAGTTGATGTTAGGGCCTCAGCTGACACTGTTTTTGGCCGCAAGGTGCTTCAGGCGGTAGTGGCTTGAACTGCCTGCCATTGCTCTCTGGGGATCCCGCCCTTCTTTTTTTGGACACTGCTGTTGGATGTCCCACATGTAAAGAATTGAAATGAAGCAAGCCGAGCTCTACACCTGGAAAAATACAATTCTGTGATTACTCACCTGTAGAATTGTTTTTACGGTGTACAGCACAGCTTGCTTCATCCCACCCTTGTTATGGTTGTTCTCCTTTGCCTTGTTATGGTGATTTTTGTTGAGAGCGTTCCTTTTAGTGGGCTGTGTTTTACTAACATGGTCCTTGCCTCCTGTCTTCTTGCATTACTGCTTTCAAACACTGGGGTCTACTGGGTAATTCTGGGCTCTTTATGGGCGGGAGGGGCCACAAGTCTTCTGCAGTCGATTTGCACCACCTGTGGTGGATCACCCACATGTAAAGAATTGAAATAAAGCAAGCCGTGCTGTACACCGTAAAAACAATTCTACAGGTGAGTAATCACAGAATTGTATTTTTCTGTAGCGTTAGCAACGTACACCTACTGGTGTGTTTGGTGTATATGGCGGAGACTTCCTGACTGCCTTGCTTACCATTTTATTAACTGAGGCAGAGATGGTTTAACCCATTATGCTGTAATTTAAGCTCTTCAGATAAAGATCACAATCTTGTAGCTGGTCCCTTGCAGTGCTCTCACCTGGGGAGGTCATTACTGCAGCTTGATTTAAATGAAAGAAAAAGGGCAAGCTGCTCTGAGACTTAAATAAGTATAAGTATTAAACACCAAGCATGTCTAACTATGATATGTAGAGAACCTTCACAAATTATTACTGTATCTTTGGCAGCGTGGCTAGTTCTACGTGGACTGTTTGGTTCTGCTTTTGGTTTTATCAATAATTCCTTACATGTACATTCTTTCCCTTTCAGGCCGTGACATTAACCTGGATGTGAACCGAATCCTGGGCTATCGCCATTTCTGTAACAAGCTTTGGAACGCAACAAAGTTTGCGATGAGAGGCCTGGGAGACCAGTACACTCCCCCAGACTCCTCGCTGGTAAGGGAGGTTTAATAGTCCATTGTTTTCTTCTTGAGTGTTGCAGTTTCTCCCCCTTCGATTGTGAGCTTTGCAGCTTCCACTTCCCCAACGGAGGACCTTTAAACTGGACCAACACGCTAGATTTTCACTGTCCTGAGTTTTGGTCCGTCCCCCCTGGGGCATCCCGATTTTAGGAGGCCCCACATGTGTAAAACCCCACCATTTACCTGCTTTTATTCTGTTTCCATGAGCCAAGAAGCAGGTCCCCTCCAATCAGCTTCTCATATTAATGTGCGGCTGGAGAAGCTGTATGAAATCCTAGACGCACACACGAGTGGCCCGACATCACTAGCATCATCCGGCTGCGTGCGTATTCAGTTATGGAAGACATAGCAGTGCACAGCCCGAAAAGGATGTGAGGGATTCTGCCACCAGGGGCAGGCAAATTGGGATGCCCCGCTGTGTGACACCCCACTGATGGATTCGATGCACTCCCACACCCAGCCAGTGATGTGCCACAGACAACAGAGAGACCAGAGAAGAAGCCACTCCCATTTCTGTATGGCGTAGCTCGGTTCCCAAACAGAGCTGTATGCCGTACTTTATTATGCATGACATACAGCACCGATTGGTCCGTTTTCCTGTGGCATCCTGATTTGGTGCATGAGCTCTCATCCAATCACCAGGATAGTGAAAATCCTGGTGGCTTGTCTACTTTAAAGCTGACCAACAACCAGGATTTTCACCATCCTGGTAATAGGTCCTTGCCCCAGGGGCGTCCAGATGTGGGATGCCCCGCTGTGAGAAACCCCCCCAGATCAATCACTCCACTGACATTCACGCCATTTCCACAACGCATGCTAATGCATGGCACAGAAACCTCAGCGTCAACATAGGGAGTGGGAGCGTCCTCATCCCTAGTTTCCCTGAATGACTGGGGGCGGGAGCGCGTTCAGCTGCAGGGGCTGTATCCGACTGGCAGAAAGGTAAAGAGCTTGCTGGCATACCCTGGAGTCTTTTAGACCAGCCGCAGCGGTGATTGGTTCCCTTTAAAGCTGGTTTCACACCAGTATGCAATTGTGAGGTTGGGTTGAAACCAGCCTTAAACCAGGACAAAGCCCACCAGTGGCCATCCCGGAATCTAAAAAATTTCAGTATCTGCCCCTGGCTTTCCCCCCGGGGCATCCCGCTGTGAAATCCCCCAAAACTCGCCTATCCTCGCTCCAACGGGAAATCTGTGGGCTCTTATCCAATCAAAGCAGTTTGCCTTTTGGCAAACGCCTCTGATTGTTTACACTGGGGGGGGGGGGGGGGTGCGCTGCCCCATTGATGCACCCCCCTATGATGTGTGCACGCCATTTAGATAGGCCGGGCCGGCAGCATGCGTTCCCCATTGATTTCAATCTGAGCCAGTTGCCAGAAGGAAGTAAACACTGCAAAGGGCTCTGATTGGACGAGAGCCCATGCTCTCGAGGTGAGTTTTACTGGGCTTTCTGGGGGGGTTCACACAGGGGATCATTCCTATTCGGAATGCCCCGGAGACATGAAACAAAACCCAGGAAAGTCAAGTTTGTTCTGCCTTAAGGACAAGTATCATTTGCTTCTGCCCATAAATTGAATATACCACAGTCAGTCTTTTACCTCTAAACTGATAAATGTGTTACAATCTTCTGCTGTTGAGAGTGGATGTTACATTGTGATGCACGGTTTAGACTAGCCAATAAAAAAACATTACAATGCAATGCACAATGTAACAAAATTATCATCTGAGAGGCAGAAGACTGATGAAAACCTATTCAATCCCTGGGCCGAAAGAGTTGGTAAATGATACTTGTCCTTTAAAGTGGAGCGACGGATGCGGGGTGCTGGTCTCTGCTGCTATATAACAGTCCAGAATGCTGGAGAACCCCCCCCCCCCCGAATGCCTTTGGATCTTTCCTTTGCCTCTGCCCCCCCTGCTGGAGCTCACGTGGACAGCACATTCTGGTGGCCGGAACAATGGCACTGCTTTACTGGATAAATGGTCAAAACTGCGGAAACTGGAGTTTAATGTCTCTAAATGTAAAATCCTGCACTTGGGTAGAAGGAATCCCGGCTCTGAGCACCGTATGGGCAGCACTGTGTTAGCCAGGATCTCGGAGGAGAGAGATTTAGGGATACTGATTACTGAAAGCTGCAAGATGAGTGGACAGTGTAGCCAGGCAGTGGAAAAAGCAAGCAGGATGCTCGGCTGCATAGCTCGAGGCATCACCAGTAGGAAGAGGGAGGTTGTGATGCCGCTGTATAGAGCCCTGGTGAGGCCACAGCTAGAATACTGTGTGCAGTTCTGGAGACCTTACCTGCAAAAATACATTATTCTAATAGAACGGGTCCAAAGGCCGGCAACAAAAATGGCGGAAGGACTTAAACTTAAAACTTATCAGGAGAGACTTAAAGAACTTAATTTGTACAGTCTGGAGGAAAGAAGGGAGAGGGGGGACATGATTGAGACCTTTATATATGTGACAGGAGGAAATAAGGTTCAGGAGGGAAGTGTTTTTAAGAAGAAACTTAATGATAGAACATAGGGCCCAACCTGAACTGGTCGGGGGGAAGATCAGGAGCAATGTTAGAAAATATTATTTTACAGAAAGAGTAGTAGATGCCGGGAACAAACTTCCAGCAGAGGTAGTTGAAAAATCAACAGTCACTGAATGTAAACCTGGGATAAGCACACATCTAGCCTAAGATAAAGAGAACATAGATACATAAGGGCAGACTAGATGGACCGTATGGTCTCCTTCTGCCGTCAACCTTCTATGTTTCTAAGTTCTATAGGGTATACCAGAGAATGTGATGATGAATAACCGATGACACCCCTGACAGCCACCATGGGTCAAGCAGAAAGCAGCTAATTTAACCCTATGCCTGGAATGTCCCTTGAAAAGTGATGCTGAGACAAGTGCATGTTTGGGGGTATAATGAGTTGCATTGTGTACACATGTTGTAGATCCCTTTATGTTGCACTATTTGGTGGGGTAATTAGAGGTTCCCTGTTGCAGCCCTCTGGAAAGGAAAGCTTGGCTGACTGCTGGATCTTGAGTCGCCTTTGCCTGGCAGTGGATCTGTGTAGCACCGGCTTCCAGAATTACGACTTCCCAGGAATTACCACCGCAGTGTACAACTTCTGGCTGTACGACCTGTGTGACGTCTACCTGGTAAGTCCAACATCTTTTTCTTTGCCCCAGGATGAGAAACCCCAAATGAATTGAGTTGCTGTCAGTGCTATTCACTTCCTTAGCAGACTTACAATACAATATTTCACCTTAATGGGGAACCATCTCTTTACTTTTCTGTATGGGGGACATCCCGGGTACTCGACATTTTTAGGTGATGTGTTTTGCTACTTATTAATTAATTGTGACCACTTTGCACTTTATTGCTCTTGCCATATTTTCTCCATAGATTGTATTGCATAGAGATTGCACAATATATTTTCCCAATGCATGGCACGGCCTGCTTCACGAAGTCATTACATCTGCAGAAGAGTTGTGGCTCCTCCCGGTACCATATAAAAACGGAATTATCATAGACTTCTCCAGTTTTTCCTCTGCAGTGATTCTGTGAAGATAGAAGATGGCTCTCTATATTGCGCAGGTGAGCGGGGCAACCAAGCCTGCGGCCCTGCATGGCTATTTCCATCCGTTTCCGGACCCTCTGTGCCTCTCAGCCTCGGCTGTCGGATCGGGTGAGGGTAGCGGAGCACTAGGGTCAAGTGCTCAAGGAGCGCTGCTCCAAGCCGCAGACCCTGTACCACAAAGGGTAGCCGGCCATAGGCTTTATGGGGAGCCTACTAGGGATGCGGAGTTCCTGTACTAGCTTCTGAGGGGGTGAGTGTTTTGGGGTTTTATGTGACTTGTTCTGGCATTCGGGGTCCCCCCACCACTGGCCTGGGCTTCGCCGCTGCCTGCTCGCTCTCTTCTCCCCCCCCCCCCTCCCCTCCGACGGGTGTTCGGGGGGGGGGGGGGCGCGGGTGGAATGCTCTTTTTGCTGTTTTTAGACTTTTGTAGACATTTCACCACCGCTGCCGCTTTGTACTATGCTCCGAGGTGGGCGGCGCTATATGTGTGAGGCGGTTTTTACTGTGTGGATGACGTTCGCGAGGTCACGTGAGCGGCATTTTCGCGCTCTTCTGGGGGGCCGGGCCGGCGGCTGACGCGTATCGCGTCGTTCTCCCGCGGCCCGCCCCTCAAGGTTCCTCTGCCGGCGCCATCTTGCTTCTGCTGCGTGTCTGGGGCCCTCTTCATCCCTAGGCTGCGCGTGGTGATTCTGCCTGTGTCGCTTCCTCCGGTGGTCTGGCGATCCTTGTCCTGCTTGGTCTGTGAGTCCCCTCTGGGGTCTTTTGTTGTCCTTGGGGCATGGGCTGTGGGATACTTATGTTTTTTGCTTGTCTTTCAGGCGGGACATCAGTGGGTTGTGGTTTCTCCCGGTCCTGCTCCTTAACCCCCCTTCATCTCCCCTTACTATTCTGGGGGCATCCCTTGGGGGGGCATCCCGGGTGGCTTCTATTAAACATTACCCTGTGCTGGCATATTGTGCCTGTGTTAATCACCATATGGAGGCTTCTGGGGATAGCGTGCTCGGGGGTCCTTCGGGGCATTCACGCCTGTGTTCCATGTGGGGGGTATCCCCTATCAGTAACGATGTCATGGTGTGCGTGCCGTGCGCCCAAGGTATCCTTGCGCTCCAGTCTGGGCTGCCCGCTTCGCTTCCCAGCTCTGCACGCCCTCGGCATCACCTACCCCCCCGCGCCTGCATTTAGCCTGCAGTGAGGGGGATACTAGCAGGGGGTCACGGTCTGATCTGGCACTTTGTGTGGCCAGCATTGAAAGGCAGCTTGCCAGGCCTGTTCCACGTAAGGCCTCTAGCAAGAAGCGGCACCTGGCTCCCACGCCTGCCTGGGTTGCTGAGGAGCATGAGGAAATTGATCTTTTTGATGACCGTTACTCCCTAGAGGAGGGGGAGCTTTTCCTGGGCTCTGATTCCTTTGGGGACTAGCAGGTGGGCTGCAACAGTGATCCTGGGTCTGGGTCTGAGGATTCTTGGTTCCCTGAGGACACTGCTAATCTGTTGTCTCACACTTTTGAAATCTTGCACATTGTCCCCCCTAAGGTGGCAGAGGAAACAGGGTGAGCTTTTTCGTCCTGTTAAGCAGCGTCTGGAGTTCCCTGAGCAGAGTCATTTCAAAAATATGGTGCTCAAGGAGTGGGAACATCCTAGTACATTGCCCGTGGTGCCCAAAGGGTTGGATAACAAATACCCCTTTCCTGCTGACCTGGTTAAGCGATGGTCGGGCCCCCCGAGGTGGACGCTCCATTCTAGGGCTGTCCAGCACCTCAGTCATGCCTTCACCTGACACTACACTGCGGCACAGCGAGGACCGGCGTATGGATCAGCTGGCCTGCCAGGCTTTTACATTTGTGGGGGCTGGGCTGCATCTGGCCTGTGCCGCTGCCATAACAGCTATTGCTCTTAAGAGACAGATCAATCATCTCCTTGATGGCGCTACAGCTGGTAGGGAGGAGTATAGGCCCTCTTGCTTTGCTCTGAATTTGTTGCTATTATTCTTACTGCCATGGATGATGTGGTACGGCTGAGTAGTAGGGCCTCTGCCCTTTTGGTGGCTATGCGCCGCCCTGTTTGGTTGCGTCAGTGGGCAGCTGACGCTGCTGCTAAGAAGGCTCTCACTGGGCTCCCCTTTGTGGGGTTGCGGCTCTTTGGTGAGCGTCTGGATGTTTTAGCCAAGGATGGTAGGCTGCCTCAGCGTAGTAGGCAGCCTCCGCCTTTTCGGGGGCCCTCCGCTTCCTTCTCCTCCTTTCGTGTCCCCGGAGGAGGTCGAGGCCCTCTCTTTTCAGGTATCCGCAGGGGTTCTTGGGGCCATGGCAGATCCCGCGGTCGTCCTGGGCTCTCATGGGACCCCAAGCCCCCTCAGGCATGAGGAGGCGCCCTCACCCATCCAGGTGGGAGGGGGGGGCGGCTTCGGCTCTTTGCTCATGTCTGGAGGCTCCGTGTCTGAGACCGGTGGATTTAGGAGGTGGTGTCCTCGGGTTACAAGATAGTTTGCATCCTGGCTGCCCCCCAGATTCATCAGATCCCGGATGTCTCACAACCCTCTGTCAGCTCAGAGTTTGCACCTTGCGGTTCAACGTCTGTTGGAGTCAGGAGTCATTTGCCTGGTGCCTCCCCAGGAGCAGGGTCGGGGTTTCTACTCCAATCTGTTCAGTCCCCAAAAAGGATGGGTCCTTGAGGCCCATCCTGGACCTGAATGGTCTCAACAGGTTTCTCAGATGAGTCCAAGTCTCTTCCTTGTCGGGTGTTTTCTATCCCTAGGATTCTGGAATTTTTGCAACATGGTTTGGATTCGAGCCTTCAACTTAGTACCCTCAAGGGACAGGTGTCAGCTCTGGCAATTTTTTTCCAGAGATCCTTTGCCAATCACCGGTTGGTTAAGACTTTTTCCAGGGAGTTACTCATGTGCGTCCGTCACGTAAGCCTATGCTACCTGTTTGGGACCTGAATCTGGTGTTGTCTGCTCTGCAGGGTCCTCCCTTTGAGCCTATACGTGGGGCTGCCTTGCCCATTCTGACTCTTAAGGTGGCTTTTTTGGTGGCCATTACTTCGGTCAGGCGAGTTTCTTAGCTGGCGGCGCTTTCCATCAAACCTCCTTATTTTGAAAAGGCATCAGGATAAGGTGGTGTTTCGGCTTAAGCCGGATTTCTTGCCTAAGGTTGTGTCTGTTTTTCATCTCAATCAGGACATTGTTTTGCCTTCTTTGTGTCCTAAACCTGCTAATGCCAAGGAGCGGACCCTTCATTCTCTGGATGTTGTCAGGGCTCTGAAGTTTTATTTGGTTGCTCTTGAGACTTTCAGGAAATCTGACGCTCTTTTTATTCTTCCTTCTGGACCTAGGAAGGGTTTGCCTCCAGCTAAATCCACTATCAGCAAGTGAATCCGTCAGGCGGTGGAGCAGGCCTACTCTGCCAGGGGGAAGGTTCCTCCTTTTAGGGTTACTGCTCATTCCACTCGTGCTATTGGTGCGTCTTGGGCCTTTCAGCACCAAGCTTCTGTTGAACAAGTTTGTAAGGCCGCAACTTGGTCTTCTGTTCATACTTTTTCCAAGTTTTACAAGGCTGATGTTAAACCGGACCTTCAGCGTGATTTATTGAAAAGCCCAAACTCTTAAAAAATGGTTCCCCAGCATCTAAAATTAATATATTTTACGTTTTTAGTCACTAACTTATTATTCTTTCCCCCACTGGGCTGCAACTCTGTTCAGGAATTTAGGATACGGGCGCCGCCATCTTGACTCAGAAGCATCACACTTACTGAGGAGAGGAGAGTGGGATAAGGTACAGGGGGGCAGGTTATAGCTGTGCTTTCCTCAGACAGAGCAGAGCTGGGGTCAGGTTAAGGTCAGCAGTCCCAGAATGCAGAGCAGCACAGTCAGGAGGCACTTCCTGTTTGCAGGCTGCCTGATAAGACGGCGGCTTCCATAAGCCGCCATCTTGGATGTTTGAAGGCTCATAACATGCAGTAGATGCAGGTAGGATGATTTTTAATGTGGACAATCTGTATGTACAGGGTGTGGGAAACATATAAGATAGACTCTTATTCAGAGTGAAGGTCCGCTTTAAGGCCTCAGCTGATGCTGCTTTTGGCCGCAAGGTACTTCAGGCAGTGGTGGTTTAAACTGCCTGCTGTTACTCTTTGGGGATCCCACCCTACTTTTATGGACACTGCTTTTGGATGTCCCAGATGTAATGACTTCGTGAAGCAGGCCGTGCCATGCATTGGGAAAAAGACAATTCTGTGAGTACTCACCTGTAGAATTGCTTTTATTATGCATGGCACGGCCTGCTTCACCCCACCCTTGTTATTGCTGTTCTTGGTTGCCTCTTTATGGTGATTGTTCCAAGTGAGTTGGGGTTCTATTACCTGTTTTACCTTTATTATCTCCCGGTTTCTTGATATAACTGCTTGTCAACACTGGCGAAGTCTATGATAATTCCGTTTTTATATGGGACCTGGAGGAGCCACAACTCTTCTGCAGTACACTGTGCCACCTTGTGGTGGAATAACCCAGATGTAATGACTTTGTGAAGCAGGCCGTGCCATGCATGGTAAAAGCAATTCTACAGGTGAGTACTCACAGAATTGTCTTATTGCACGTTTTTATGCACTTCTGGCACTTTATAATTGATCAATTGAGGGAGATATTTTTCAATCTTGATAATTTGATTATATTTGGATTTGTAATAATATCTATATTTTTAAGATTAATTGTTTATCACGCTTTTTGAGGATTATAATGGGATTGCGGGTCAGCATGGGATGCCCCACATAATGAATTGCTTGGGGTAATTTTAGATTCTATGTTTGTATGTAATTTTAATGGGGTTCTCAATAAAGATGAATTCATGAGATACATTTGAGTTGATTAATTGCTGTGGAGAGGGTGCTGCACTTTGGGGTTAATTGGGTGGTTGCTGGAAACACTATAGGGCAAAATTTACAATATTTCACCTTAAAGCGGCACAAAAGCATTGTCCAACTAGCCCTGATTCTCTGCAATAGAGGGGACAGGGGTGCAGATGTGGCAATCGATTGGGCCTGAGAGGTGGGTCTCGATCTGCGGGGTTTGCATGTGGTGGGACCTGAGGAAGGGGGCCCCAGTGCACCCCGAAACGTCAACTATCACTACTATGTTTATTGTACTTGAACCCTTGATGTAAAGAATGCAATTGCATTTTTGGAACTTTTGGAGTGCTGGTTCTTTACAAATGGACTTGGATATATGCGGCGTCTCTGCGAACCGTGCACCCACGCAATAGAATAGAATAGAGTGCGGCAGTCACCAAAACTACTACTTGTCCCATATGCCTCTCTTCCAGGTACTTTAGCACTCTGTAGATGCTCTAGCAGGGCTTTAAAGTTTGCCCCTCCTTTCAATTCCATTGCTCCTTGACCATGCTTCAAATGTGGTCATGTCTTTCCCAGTGTGAGAGAAGCCTGGCGAGCCACAGTGGTCATGCAGACCCACTCTTGCTCGGAACGGCGGTGGATGCCAGTGTTACCAGGCAGGTCTCATTGCATCACACAGGCAGCTTCTGCCCACTCCCTCAGTGCACCCATCTCTGCAAAAATCAAAACCTCCCAATACTTTTCAGGATTTTTTTTTAGCCCGGTACAAATGAAAGTGGACTAAAGTCATGTCCCTGGAGCTTTGTTGAAGCAGAAAAAAACCTACGTTTTTTACTATCCAGGGTTTTCTTTCTGATTTTGGACCCCTGGTTTGTGATACCAGCCCAGTTCGCCCAGTAAAATTTACCTCTGTCCGCTGCAACATGGCATGCGTGGGCATGCGTCCAATCAGAGCCGTTTGTGTAACTATGTCATTTGGCAAATGGCTCTGATGTTCTGCAATGGGGGGTGAGAACTCCCTCATCCCCAGCATCTTTGGGCTGTGTATACACTCTTGTCCCAACCATTCAGATAGGCTGGGAATGTGATCGCTCTTGCTCCCCATTGCAGAACATCAGTGCCGCTTAGCAAATGACATTGACATGGCAAACAGCTCTGATTGGACGAGAGCCTGCACATGCGCTGGACCAGGAAAAGGTACAGGAAAGCTCTGGGGGGGGGGGGTTTCTCACAGCAGGCCATCCCGATTTGTGATACCCTTGTGGAAGGCCAGAAGCCAGCGCCGGGTTTTGTTCCCCTTTAAAGAGAAACTTCAGATACCCTGGAGTTTAAAAGACTTCAGAGCCATCTGAGTTCCTCACCTTGGGGCATCCTGAATTGAGATTCGGCATCACTGGCGCATCCTTGCTCACCTCTAGTTGTGCATGCACCCGTGCCAGGCTTTTCTACATGGCCTGAGCAGGCCGCTTAGTTTCAGCCAAACCCACATCCATGGGAATGACAGGAAGGTGAGTGAATTGGGCAACCTAGGGGGGATACACAGTGGGGCATCCCCTAAGAGGAACAACACACAGGAAAGTGACATTCATGTGTGGTGTTCCTCAAAGTGGAAGTTAAAGTGGACCAACACCCACGGGTGATCGGCCCGGGAATCTATAAGATTCCCGGGCCGATCACCCCCCACCCCGCGGGACATCCGAGATCGGGATGTCCCGCGGGGTGAAACCCCCCCCAAACACCCCAACTCACCTACCTTATCTTCGGCGCCGCCTCCCTCGCGCCCCTGTAGGCGTGCGCGCCTCCGCGCCGGCCGTCTGCGAATGGCCGGCGCGGGGGCGCGCGCGTTCAAAGTGACGCGAGGGAGGCGCCGGCCGCCGCCGCTTAGACGTTCAACATCTTCCCTTGTACGTCGGCGCTGGGAGCGGGGAGAGGTGAGTTGTTCGGGGGGTTCGGGGGGGTTTCACACAGCGGGGCACCCCGATCGGGGGTGCCCCACCGAAGTGGACCAAGACCCAGGATAGTCAAAATCCTGGGTGTTGGTCCACTTTAAGTCAAAAGGTGACCCCTCACCTTGCTACCCTACCCTGGCGCTGAGGCAGGGCAGGGGGGTTTCAAAGAAAAAGACCTCTTACCTTCTCCTCGGGCCAGCGCCGTTTCCCCGGTCTCGGTGCGGCCGCTGCGTAGAAGGCACAAAGCCGCATCCTGTGGGTCCGTGTGCACTCCCGACACCCATTCACTTGAATACGGAGCCGGGGGATGTGGCTCTGTGCTTTCAAGCACGATGGCGGCGCCTAGGATCCACAGCACCGGGAGATCGGCATGGGCCCCTGAATAAAGTTAGGGGTCCTTTTGTTTCTAACCTCTACATCCTGCCTCAGTGCTAGGGTAGGGTAGCAGGGCGGGGGGGGGGGGGGCTCACCTTTTGACTAAACTTCTGCTTTAAGCTCCCGGGATCACCTGTATACACACAGCAAATGCACAAGCCTGCCAGCATATCTGGGTGCCAGTTACATGCAGCTAAGTGGAGCGGGAGGCTCTCACTAATCTGTTTATTCAGAATAGATTGTCGGGCATGAATATGCACCACAAGGTGAGTAAATAGCCAATCCTGGGGATTTGTCACACACGTGGCCATCCCCAATCTGGATCAATCATTAATAGTGGAAGGCATGCTGCGTGGGATTAGTGACATAAGAATTTTGCCTTTATTATAACTGGCAAATACTATGCTTCATATATTGCTCTATGGGTGGCCACTTTTTATATAACTTGTTGTTTTCTCCAGTGTTAGGTAAGTATGTACAATGTGTGCAGTGTAAGTTGACGTGCACAAAAGTGTGGATATATGTAGAAAATATCTACAAAATTCAGATACTTATTGATTATCTTTACAGAAAATATTCACAGACCCCCTGCTGAAGTATAAAGTTACCGGTATATACAACGTATACAGGGATTTTTATTGACAACAAATGCTGTGAATATGTGATCATATCATATGTGAAGAAAATATATTGTATGGAAATACTGTAAAGATATATAAATTTTAACAGAGGATCCAAATAAATTTGTTTTTACTCAATTTTGCTGTATTGTGACAATATACTGTATACACACTAAATTTAAATGTGGGCCTTCTTTAAATTTGTGCTGTTACCAAAAACCCAGGTGGTCACGTATGTGTGTGTATATGATATATATATATATATATATATATGTAGGCTACAAACCCATATGTAAGAAATACTTACCTGGCAACTTCTCTGCCTCTTCAGGAGTGTTTGAAGCCTGTGTTCTCTGGCTCTGATGAAGCTGCCATTTCTGTAGCGCGGAACACACTGTACACTTGCCTGGACGCTGGGCTCCGCCTCCTTTCTCCCATCATGCCGTTTGTCACAGAAGAGCTTTACCAGCGACTTCCCCGGCGATCCTCCCAGCAGCTACCCAGCGTATCTGTCACGCCTTATCCTGAGACGACTGAGGTAAGCTCCGCCTACTCTGCTTACTGACCTTTGACATGTGATCTAAACTGTCAGCATTGTTCCCAAGGCAACTAATTAGATTTGCTCTGGAAAAAAGATCGGTGCTCGGAGCCGCTGAGGTTAGATGCGGCTTTGACGTGCATACCTCAGCGGCTCCAAGTGCGCCGTTTGGACAAGCGGCTGTGCATGCGCCGTAAGAGTGGGTGAGGCGAGTAGAATCGGGCGATCTGGGGGGTTTCACATAGCGGGGCATCCCGATCTTGGATGCCCAGCAGGGAGCGATTGGGCTGGGTGTTGGTCCACTTTAAGGGTGAAAGACTTGATAGATAAGGACAGTCCATGCGATGGTGCATAGTAAGATTTGAAGAAACAATCCACCAACCTACCAGACCACAGGCTCAATCCCATGAAGTCCTGAAGCTCCTGTCTTGCCTTCTCTCTGCTGAGTCCAAGACGGCTAGGGCTGCTCATTGACATGCCCCTGCTGCCATGGTGAACAGCAGCAGGGACCCACCGTGAGCCCTGGGGGTGGCTGTTATCAGCGCAGACATCGCTGATCTCCGGAGGACAGCAGCCCATTTGTGGGATTGAGCTTGTGGGTGAGGGTTGCCCTGCACTGACAACCACTTCCTGCTGCTGGTTGGTGCTCGCCTGTTTGAGCCCGCCCTGCCGGTGGTAGAATAGGGCTGCAAACATGTGCAGCAGGTGCTAAATTGGAAAGTATGCAGGCCCCAAGATTCGGGCTTAAGCTCCAGTGGAGGAAGCAGGGAATCCCTCAATCAGATGCCCTATTCAGTGACCCGGTTCAGTTTTATTTGACTGAAGGGTCACTTTAAAGTGGACCATCACCCTCCCGTGATCGGCCCGGGAATCTATAAGATTCCCGGGCCGATCACCTCCCTCCCCGCGGGACATCGGGATGTCCCGTGCGGTGAAACCCCCCCAAACGCCCCAAATCCCCTTACCTCGCGCCCCTCTAGACGTGCCCGCGCCGGCCGTCTGTGAATGGCCGGCGCGGGCGCGTCAAGAGTGACGCGCTGGAGGCGGCGGCAGGGGAGCCGCTTGTCCGTTACTGTCAGATCGCTTGTCCGTCCGCGCTGATTGGATGGCGCGGCCACGTGGGAGCGGGGAGAGGTGAGTTTTCCGGGTGATCGGGGGGTTTCACACAGCGGGGCACCCCGATCGGGGGTGCCCCAGCGAAGTGGACCAAGACCCAGGATAGTCAAAATCCTGGGTGTTGGTCCACTTTAAGGGCATTTTTACCTCCCTATTGGCTGAAATTCAGGGGAAGGCGGACATATTTATTTCCTAGGAACCTCTAAGGTTATTCCACCCCATCTCCCCTGATCTTTTCCTTTTTGTTTTTTATTTTTTTTTGGGGGGGGGCTCTTTTTTTTTTATATAATTACGTTTTATTGGTTTCTAAGAGGAAAAATAAGGGGTGCTAGAGCCTCGACTCCCGAGGTGTGTAAGGTATGTATGTGTGGCTTCCCACAATCCCAGTCAGGATTATAAGGGCATAAAGTCAGCTTGGAGCTAGTTCTCAAGCTTGCCCCACTGAGGGGAGTAAGGCAAGAAGACATCAATCTCTGTACACTATCCACCCAGTCCAGGTTAGCAGAAATCGGTCTGTGAGGCCTCTGTCTTTAGCAATTAGGTCCTCCATTTAGCGGTTCCTTTCCAGTTCCTGAACCCATTCCATTAATGTGGGGGATTTCTGTGACTTCCAGTATCTTGATGATGTCAGACAAGGGTCCAGGGGTGAGAGACAACAGCGCTAATTGGGGTGTGTTTGCTATGCTAGAGCCCGGGGGGTGGCTCTAGGATAGCAAACACACCCCAATTTTATTTCACACCAATGTATGGTTTGGAATAGAAATATATAGAAGCCAGACATATGCTGGATAATAACAACTAGCTGTTTCTGCTATTTTCTCCTATTAGCAGCTGTATGTATAAATAAAACTGGATCCTCACCTTGCCTCCCCCACGGCTGCTTTACAACGCAGCAGTTCCCCAGAGCATCTCCAGTCTTGTGATGTCAGAGCAGAGAGGGATGAAGTAGCGCACATTCCCCATTTAAACAATGAGAGACGTCTGCTGCATGACAGAGTCACAGCAGACGGCTCTCATTGTAAGAGAGCCCGCACATGGAAAGGTGAGTGTTTTCGAGCTTTCTACAGGGTTCCACATAGTGGGGCAACTCGATTCAGGATGTCCCGGAATATTCAGCGGCCAGCCCTAGGACCTTTTTAAATTGTGGATTTTGGGCCTTATTCATGAAGTTATAGCGCCAGGTAGTGCCTGTACAGCGGCAGGTGAACGCCGGAGACGGCACGCAATGACACATTTATGAAGTTGAATTTGGTGAGCGACTGGGATTACGCCATGTAGCGTACGATTCATCATTATCCCAGCCTCAGCGTACAGTGCCGGCGTTCAGCCTCTCAGAGCACCACGTCTTACCTGGCGCTCTCCAATACATTTCTATGGACGATCCTTAAATCCCAAAGTGCTTGATGATAAGCTTGTCTAAACAGATTTTGAGCATGCTCTTGAGGGTTTTAAGGGTCGCAGTGGGTGGAATTGTACGGGGAAATGCATTCCAGAGGAGCAGCAGGCTGGATTTTGGTATGTTTTCCAGAAGCATTTATATTTTATATTTGGGATGCCCCGCTGTGTACCCCCCCTAGTTTGCCCAACAAGCCAAGGTAATATAAAGATGCAACTACAGGTCTATTTTTTAATTTGGTCGCCTGACATTCTGATCCACCGATGTTTTGAGCCACTAGGTTTGCAGACATCAGTTGGATGCCAATGGCTGAGAGGAGCGCTGTGGTATCTGTAGCACTTTTATTAGGTCATTGATTGAAATCATTTGAATCCCTGACCCTGGTCTGCTTCTCTTTGTGTGTCTGCTGCTTGTAGTTCCACTGGAGGGATGACGAGATCGAGAGAAATATGGACCTGGCATTGCTCATAGTAAAATCCATCCGGTCGCTGCGGGCGGACTACAATCTCACCAAGACCAAAGCTGACTGTGAGTACAGAATGACGTATTGGGTATAGTCCCAGCTCTATATATATATATATAGGCCAAGAGGGGGCTAAAATTCAGGGGCTAAAATTAATGGACCGACACAGACCACTGCTTATAAGACAGGCTGAGGGGGGCATCCAAAGTGCCTGAGCCCACCCCCGCACATAACCCCCCAAAACCGCTGTAAATCTTACCTTAGCCTTGATCCTCCGCCGGGAATCCAGTGCCCCAATTGGCCGTCATCGCTCACATGGGTGGGGCTTTCCGGCAGCTGGAACAGCAGCACTCACTACCCACAGTGAGCACCGGATGTCCAAGGTATGAATTACTGGCATTCATGCAGGGTTATCTGCGGGGAGGGGGCTCCACCCAGCCTGTCTTGAAGTGGCGATAACACCTGCGCGCTTTAAATAGCACTTTGTACAGCAAAGTCCTTTTGCTATAAAAGTCCCTCACACCAGAGGTTCTTAGTCAGTGGTTCTAGTACTACTGGTGGTACTCAAAATCCTATCAGGTGTGACCAGGCTGCAGACTGACCTGTATCTGACCTGATCTGCTGCCATCTATACTTCGCCCATTTGCTCCATAACTAAAAAAACTGCTTCAAAGAGTGATGAAAACTATTTCTGGACATATTTTGTGCATTTTATTCACTTTAAATTAATCTAATTGTGCCAATTTAAAGTGATCCTATACCTAGAAAGAAAGAATGTAGTTCCCTCCTATCCCCAGTCCAGTGCCCCAGCCTGTTACAACTAATCTTTCACACAATGGCAGTTAGGTTGAAGCACTACCTAATTCTAAGCTGTGTGTTCTGTAACTGAACGCATCATCGCTGGAAAGCATCAGGGGGTGGAGCTGCTCAGCCAAGGAGCAAATATGGCCAACTGCATGCGGTACGTTATGAATATTGGGCATAGGCTGTTCTTGGGCTCTGGGCTGGGGATGGAAGACTTAAACTTCCTTTCTGGATGTAAGGTCAATTTAACACAGTTATAGGAGACTGACCACCCATACAGACCACCCAGGTTGTAGTTGATATAACTGAAAAATAGAAAGGTATCACTTAATGAAAAAGTTTGTGAGGCTCTTCCCTGCACCATTTCCTCTGGTGATTATTTTATAGTGGACCAAAACACAGGATTTTGGCCACCAGGGTTTGGTTGGTTTCCCAGAGGCTTCCAAACTTGGGGCCACCACCTCCTGACATCGTTGTCATAGGCCTTGGGTTCAGCATCTGCTGCAGCCACCTTTCTCAGGTCCTTGCTCGAGCAGCACTGAGCGGCCTCATGAAGGTGGCTACAAACCACAGGAGGATGCCAGGTCCCACAGAGAGTCTGCACGCAAAGTAATTCCATCAATGCTGCCGCCGCCTTCTGGGAAATGACAGTGCGGTGCAGAGTAGCAAAATCCTGGGACTCCAGGGACAGTTTTGGCCTACTTTAAGAAATAATTTCCTAATTCCATTTCCCGGGGCATCCAGAATTGGGATGTCCTGCTGAGTGAAACCCTGCCAGTTGCCTGCAATTCGTACCTGTCCAATGAGCCCACGGCACATGCGTGGCCGGCCCCGGGGTCACTCTTATCCCACAGGATGCGCATCATGTGGTGTATCGCCGATGTGTGTGGCTGGCGATTCCAATCAGCTTCTCCAGTCGCACGTTAATATGCACGCTAGAGAAGCTGATTGGATGAGTGGCCGTACTGGTGCTGGACCAAGAAGAAGAGAGTATAGTTGGGGAACAGTGGGGTTTCACACAGCGGGGCATCCCAAACCGTGGTTCCCTAGGGGAGCAGATTTTCATAGTGAAAATCTACAATTTTGGGCTACTTTAAATATGACACTAATGGCCGAGGCAAGTGATGCGCTTCCCTGGAACTTTAATTTTAATTCGAGATGAATTGTCAAAGATAACAGTATATGTGGACTCAGACTGACCCACAGGACGCACTTTATTGTTAAAACCTGAACTATGTATAGCTTATTGGTGGCATCCCATGTGCAAACACAGACAATACAGTTTGGCATAGTGTTTCTGCACATTGGCCCTTAATATAAGCCAGTGTTACTTGGATCTAAATGTGGGGTGGGCCCCTAGAGTTCTACTTGTGGGCCCCAGACACTCCCCCACTGACACTGATTTATGGACATGTTTAGTATCGGCATCCAAGCCTCCCTTTCGCTCGGGCACATTGGAAATGATTGGCTGGCTTGTTTTCAATGTATATAGGAAGGTGTTTGCTGTAAGGAGTGGCGGCTTTGCTCAGACTTTGGACCTTGTTACTAGAAAAAAGTCCTTACTATTGCTATTGACTTTATTATGGGCCATACAATAAAAGGTCTAAAACCAACAGAAGGGCACTAGATGGGTTATCACCAGCCATTATGTGTTACTGTGCTCAACAGTTTTTATTTGTAGGTTGCAATTGATTTTTAGTGACAAATCAAAAGTAATACCATTTTGTGAATACTCACCTGTAAAATGGGTATTATAAGTATGTCACACACCCCACTTCAGACTTAATAATTACACTAGGGTTAACGCACCTCTAGGTGGCAGCATTGCAGAGGACTTCTCCAAAAACTTCAACAGGCCCCTCCCGGTCTATACATACCTGGTACCTCCCAAGAACCTCCCAGTGTTAGAACAGCAGTAAGACAAGGTACCAGAACCAAACAATGTAACCCTCAATGTAAAGAACCAAACTTCACCAAATAGAGAGCCAGGATACCAAAAAGGGCGGGTGAAGTGGGGTGTGTGACATACTTATAATACCCATTTTACAGGTGAGTATTCACAAAATGGTATTATTCTAAGTATGTCACACACCCCACTTCAGACTTAATAATTACACTAGGGACATCCAACAGCAGTGTCCAGAAAAGGGTGGGTATCCGAACAGGCAATAACGCAGAAAAAATTCAAACCACTGCAGCCTGCAAAACCTTGCGGCCAAAAACAGCATGACACTGTCCCCAGCGCGTCCCACACCCCGGAAGAGACACAACACCCCAGGGCAAGGACAACCTGACCACTAACTCCTATAAAAAAGGGGGCATCCCACATCCGGATCACCACTCCGGGAATCCCGCTATGCCCCGCAATGAAGGGTCGAGCGGAGGAGCTAATCTCCTAGGCACCAATGGTGCCGGCTACCTTATTGCCCGGCCTACAGCCGAAGCTGGGAGGCTGCCATTACATAGAACACAATTCAAACAAAAGCCGGGCAGAAATAGACCATGGGGGGGGGGGCGGGGGGATACCCCGGCTACCTGCAAGCAGGAGACTTCTTTCTTCTGTCTTGTCGCCACCTTGCAGAGAACAACACTGGGAGGTTCTTGGGAGGTACCAGGTATGTATAGACCGGGAGGGGCCTGTTGAAGTTTTTTGGAGAAGTCCTCTGCAATGCTGCCACCTAGAGGTGCGTTAACCCTAGTGTAATTATTAAGTCTGAAGTGGGGTGTGTGACATACTTAGAATAAATTATTTTACAAGCAAATTATTATAAACCCCAATTGTCTCAAATACATAAACCGATATAGTCAGGTACTTAATATTGCACAGATAAAGTCATGGGAATGTTATAAAAAAAAATTAAGGATGGGCGTAAGGTGGAAGTAGCTTTGTTATTCTGCACTGGTAATTCGCAATCAAACATACATTGTCTCATCCCCCACTTACATGGCACATGGCGGGCTCTCCCTTAATCCAAATTTATTGCCGTGCATAGTAGCGATATAAACAAATGAATTGATTGCCAGGGGACTTTTACTCTGGCTACATGCACCTGCTGCGAGCTATTGAGATAGCCCAGCATATCATTATATGGAGGGGTGCATGCATTGTGACATCACTGAATTGATGGGGGTACTAGGTGGAACAGGGGTTGCACACAATTGGGCATCCCAAATCAGGATGCCTCAAGGGAAATCTGTAACCCAGCCCTGGAACCTTTTTCTTATTGCATGGCACGGCCCGCTTCGGTATTCTTAACAGTTGGGTCATTCCGCCACAAGGTGGCGCAGTGGTACTGCAGAAAGCTGTGGCATGTCCCGGCTCTCTATAAAAACTGGCTTAACCATAGAGTTCCCCAGTGTTTCCTCTGCAGTGGAACTGCGAAGTTAGAAGATGGCTCTCTCTCTTGCGCAGGTGAGCGGGGCAACCGAGCCTGCGGCCCTGCATGTCTATTTCCATCCGTTTCTGGACCCTCACTGCCTCCCAGCCTCGGCTGACAGATCGGGTGAAGGTAGAAGAGCACTAGGGTCAAGTGCTCCTGGAGCGTAGCTCCAAGCCGCAGACCCTGTAACACAAAGGGTAGCCGGCCATAGGCTTTATGGTGAGCCTACTTGGGATGCGGAGTTTCTGTCCTGGCTTCTGAGGGGTAAGTAGTTTGGGGACTGTGTCCCCTTATTTTATTTTCCTTTTGGGTCCCCCCATGCCCCCCCCCTCCCTGGCCATGGCTGCTCGCTGCTGCCTTCTCGTCTCTCTCTCTACCCCCCCCTCTGATTTAGTTGGGGGGGGGGGGGTGGTAGTGGCGAGTGGTGATATCTGTGGTGTTTTGACGTTTTTTGTGTATTTTCTGGTGTTTTTAGCTGCCGAGCTGCTTTGTACTGCGTTCCGCAGCTGTGGGCGCTATAACCTGAGGTGATTTTGCTTTGTCATGGCCGGGTCACGTGATCACCGTTTTTCGCTCTTTGGGAGGGGGGTGGGTGATGACGCGTATCGCATTGTTCCTCCCGTGGCCCGCCCCTCGAGGTACCTCTGTCGGCGCCATTTCGGACAAGCTGCGTGGATTTTGGCGGGATACCATTCGGTTGTGGTTTCTCCCGGCTCCACTCCTTCCTCCCCATCATTCCCCCTTTATTGACTTCTGGGGGCATCCCGTGGGAGGTCATCCCGGGTGGCTACTGTCTTAAGCCTGTACCCACTGCTGGCCTACTGCGCCTGTGTTAATCACCATATGGAGGCTTCTGGGGAGAGCGTGCTTGGGGGGTCCTTCGGGGCAAGCCCAGCTGTGTTCCATGTGTGGGGTATCCCCTGTGAGTAACAGTGTCACGGTGTGCGTGCCGTGCGCTGAAAGTGTCCTTGCACTTCAAGCTGGTTTGCCTGCTTCGCTTCCCAGCTCTGTGCCTCACTCGGCTGCACCTACTCCCCCGCTCCTGCAATTGGGCCCCAGTGAGGGGAATGTTGGCAGGGAGTCACATTCTGATTTGGCTCTGCGGGTGGCTAACTTTGAAAAGCAGCTTGCCAGGACTGTTCCTAGGAAGGCCTCTGGCAAGAAGAGACACCAGGATCCCAGGCCCGCTCCCTTTACTGAGATGTATGTGGGGATTGATGATCTTGGTGGCTGTCACCCCCTTGAGATGGGGGAGCTCTCCCAGGATTCTGCAGGGCTTTCCGGCAGCTGGAACAGCAGCACTCACTACCCACAGTGAGCACTGGATGTCCAAGGTATGAATTACTGGCATTCATTCAGGGTTATCTGCCGGGAGGGGGCTCTCCCAGGATTCTGATTCCTCTGGGAACCAGCAGGAGTGTTGCGATAGTGACCCTGGGTCTGTGCCCGGAGAGGAATCATGGTACCCTGAGGACACTGATAATATGCTGTCACATATTTTTGAAATTTTGCACATTGCTGCCCCTGAGGTAGCTAAAAGAAAGCAGGGGAAGCTTTTTCGCCCTGGTAAACAGCATCTAGAGTTCCCTGAGCAGGAACATTTTACCACCTTGGTGCTTAAAGAATGGGAACGTCCTAACAAATTGCCTGCTGTGCCCAAGGGTTTGGATAAAAGGTATCCCTTTCCTGTTGATCTTGTTAAAAGGTGGTCATTTCCACCTGAAGTGGACGCTCCCGTGCTAGGCTTGTCCAATACTTCGGTCATGCCTTCCCCTGACACTACCACTCTGAGGGACGGTGAGGACCGGCATGGATCAATTGGCCAGCCATGCTTTTACCTGTGTGGGGGCTGGTTTGCTCCCCGTATGTGCTGCCGCCATTACTGCTATTGCCCTTAAGAAGCTGCTTGAGGCAACAGCTGGTAGTGTGGGGGAGGAATATAGGACTCTCTTACTTTGCTCTGATTTTGTGGCCTTTATCCTTACTGCTATGGATGATGCTGTGCAGCTGTGTGGTAGGGCCTCTGCACTCTTGGTGGCTATGTGCCTCTCTGTCTGGTTGCGCCAGTGGGCAGCTGACGCTGCGGCTAAGAAAGCTCTCACTGGCCTCCCCTTCGTGCTGCTGCGGCTATTTGGGGAACGTCTGGATGTTCTAGCCAAGGATGGGAGGCTGCCTCAGCGTAGGAGGCAGTCTCGGCCCTTTCAGGGGTCCTCTGCCCCCCTCCTTTCCTTTCGCATTCCCAGAGGGGGCCGTGGCTCCCTCCTCTCCAGTGGTCGCAGAGATTCTTGGGACCGTGGCAGATCCCGTGGTCGTCCCAGTCTCTCCTGGAATCCTAAGCCCAAACCCTCTCCCAAGCCACCTCAGGCATGATGGGGCGCCCTCACCCATCTGGGTGGGGGGACGGCTTCGGCTCTTTGCTCACGTCTGGAGGCTTCATGTTTCAGACCGGTGGATTTAGGAGGTAGTGTCCTCCGTTTACAAGATAGTTTGCAGCCTGGCCCCACCCAAGATTCATCACATCCCGGATGTCTTTAAACCCCCTGTCCGCTCAGGGGTTGCTTCTGGCGGTTTATTGCCTGTTAGAGGCCGGAGTGATTTGTTTGGTGCCTCATCAAGAGGTCAGGGGTACTATTCCAATCTTTTCACAGTCCCCAAAAAGGACGGCTCTCTGAGTCCCATTCTGTAACTGAAGCGCCTCAACAAATTTGTCAGATTCAAGCATTTTCGCATGGAGACGCTGCGCTCTGCTGTCAGTACCCTTCGCCCAGGTGACTTCATGACCACTGTGGACATCAAGGATGCTTATCTTCATGTGTCTATCTTCCCAGGTCATCAGAGATTTCTAAGGTTCGAGCTGCAGGATCAGCATTACCAGTTTGTGGCTCTACCCTTCGGTATCACCTCGGCACCTCTGGTGTTCACCAAGGTGCTGGCGGGAGTGATGGCTCTGCTAAGTAACCAGGGCATCCGCATCATTCCTTACCTGGACGACATCCTGATTGTGGCGGAGTCTTTTCCTCAGGCCGAGCGGGACACTCAAATGGTGACATCCACTCTAGAGTCTTTCGGCTGGGTGATCAACTATCCCAAGTCTTCTCTGTCTCCGTCCTTGGGGAGGTCCTTTCTGGGCATGACTCTGGATACCTCTCAGGTCAAGGTGTTCCTTCCTCAGCAGAAGGTGGAGGGTCTTCAGCTGCAGGCTCGGGCTCTGCTGTCGTGTCCTCATCTTTCCATCTGTCAGGGGATGCAGTTGGTGGGTCTGATGGTGTCCTGCTTCGAGGCAGTCCCCTTTGCTCAGTTTCACATGAGACCTCTTCAGTTGCACCTCTTGTCAGTTTGGGATCGGGACCCTGTGTCCCTGGATCAAGAATTAGTTCTGTCTCCCCTGGTCAGGCAGTCTCTCTCGTGGTGGCTGGACTCAAGGAACCTTCTGGGGGGCAGGTCCTACCTGCCCCCGTGCTTGGAAACGGTCATCATGGATGCCAGTCTGCCTGGCTGGGGAGGCTTCTGGTCCCTGAGGTTCCAGGGTCGGTGGGGCCCACAAGAGACCCATGCTTCCATCAACGTCCTGGAACTGAGGGCGATCAGGTTGATTCTTTCTCGCCTATCCACTCACCTTCGGGGTCGAGCTGTTCAGATCCGCTTAGACAACCAGACGGAGGTGGCCTACCTCAATCATCAGGGAGGGACTCGGAGCAAGCGAGCCTTCAAGGAAGTGTCCCTGATTCTGTCTTGGGCGGAACAGCATGTTCCCTGCATCTCAGCGGTCTACATCCCAGGGGTGGAGAACCAGGTGGTGGACTCCCTGAGCAGGGGGACGTCTCGTCTGGGGGAGTGGTCTCTTAACAACTGGGTGTTTCTCTCCCTTTGTCACTGCTGGGATCAGACGGATGTGGACCTGTTTGCGTCCCGTCACAATCACAAACTTCCCAGATTTGGCTCTCTGTCTCAGGATCCTCTGGCCTTCGCCACGGTTGCCCTGGCAATACCTTGGACGGAGTTTCAGCTTTTATGTGTTCCCTCCGTTTCCTCTCCTGGGCAGGGTCATGCGCAACATAGCCCAGGAGCCGGTACCAGCCATACTGGTGGCCCCTTGTTGGCCAAGAAGAGTTTGGTTCGCAGACGTCGTGCAGTTGTCAATAGACCGGCAAGTCTTGCCCAAAGATCCAGATCTTCTCATCCAGGGGCAGCTACGCCATCCCAATTTACAAACTCTGGCTTTAACGGCTTGGCTGCTGAAACCTCCATATTGATGGAAAAGGGGTTGCCTGCCTCTGTTGTTGATACCAAGATTCGGGCTAGGAAGAAGTCCTCGTCCTTTATCTATTACAGGGTCTGGCATGCTTACATTGCCTGGTGTGAGTCCAAGTCTCTTCCCTGTCGGATGTTTTCTATTCCCAGGATTCTGGAATTCTTACAACATGGTTTGGATCTGGGCCATGTTTCAGTTCTGGCAATTTTTCTTTTGCCAATCACTGGTTGGTTAAAACCTTTTTCCAGGGTGTTTCTCATGTGCGTCCACCCCGTAAGCCTTTGCTGGGATTTGAAGCTGGTGAAGCTGGTGTTGTCTACTCTGCATGGGCCTCCCCTTGAGCCTATCCGTGAGGCTGCCTTGTCTGTTTTGACTCTTAAGGTAGCCTTTCTGGTGGCTATTACTTCTGTAAGGCGAGTTTCTGAGCTAGCGGCACTTTCCATCAAACCTCCTTATTTTGAGAGACATCAGGATAAGGTGGTGTTCCGGCTTAAGCCGGAATTCTTGACAAAGGTTGTGTCTGCTTTTCATCTCAATCAGGACATTGTCTTGCCTTCATTGTGTTTTAATCCTGCTCTTGTGCAGTCAGAACTGCATATAGGTAAGGTTCAGCAAATGGCTCTGTTTGTGACCATCGGGAGCACAGGTGGGTGCATCCCCAGCAGTGGGGATCTGAATGGATAGTTGGGAGTGCACTCATTCCAAAGATGCTGGCGATGTGGTCATCCGATGTTTACATTGGTGAGGGAGCCAGGAAGAAGGTGAGCTTTGCAGTGCCCCGGGTAGCCCTGGGCCAAATTTACATCCTGTAATATTTATATATCCTATGGGTGTCAGTAGTTTGGGGGTTTCTATAGTTGTGTAATACTTGGGCTGTCTCCATTTTTTAGGTTACGTTAAGTGTGAGGACGCCGACACCAGGACTGTGGTGGCTGCTTATACTTCCTATATCACCGTCCTGTCATCCTCCCGCTCTCTGACCATTCTCCAGGCCGGGGACCCAGCTCCGGAAGGCAGCGCTGTTAACACAGCCTCTGATAAAGCCACCGTTTACCTGATTCTTAAGGTGAGACCTTAACACTGATGTGACGACAAGCAAACCAATATGGCCACCGCTTAGCAGAAGCTTATACTTTATACCTCGTGTTCTTGCAGGGCCTGATTGATGCAGAGAAAGAGCTGGCCAAGCTGCAAGTGAAGAAGAGCGACCTGAGCCGGCAACTGGAGAAACTGCGCCAACGCATTTCTGGAGCAGATTACCGCGTCAAAGTCCCTCCAACTGTGCAACAGCAGGATGCTGACAAGGTGAGCGTGGGGGTGCGGGAAGAGGTCTGTGGCTGTAACTGCACACAGCAGCCTCTATAATATATACTTGTAGTGATCATGGCTGCTGGATGTTTTTAGTGATTGAGACATGCATGGGCTCTTGTCCAATGTGAGTCGCATGCCGTGAGTACGTCATTCAATGGGCAGCCATTCAGATAGGCTGGGGCGGGAGCGCACATGAGGTCGGGATCCTATTAAAGTCAATGAGAGCCGTTTGCTGAAAGAGGTAAACACAGCAAACAGCTGTGGAAGGAGTGGAAGAGATAGACAGTAGTGGGCAAAGGTGCGGCAAGCTCAGGTCATGTGACTGACAGAGGTGTGCGGTGAGAAGGGATGAGCTGAGGTGGGATGGACCGTTTTAGGAATTAGCACTGCACTGCCTCTAGTGGCCAGCAACCTGCACCTGCAGGCAAGGTTATCTCAGCTTTACAACATTAAAAGAACTAAGGGTGCCAGAGACTGCAACTGAGGCCACTGCATCTCTGCTCTAGGGCCATCCGATTCTTGGTCCTCCAGGGCTTCCTGGTTTGGATTTGCCCCACTGTGTGAAATCTCTTTGGATTGCTGTAATATATACGCAGTTAGAGTGGGGGGATAAGATGAGCCAACCCGGTGAACCAGGAGATTTCACACAGCAGGGTATTCTAAATGTCGGTGGCACATGGACCAAAACCGGGAAACTCGATTATACCAGGTTTCTAAAGTGCCTGACCTGACACAGCGCGTTTCTCTTCTCTTATCGCCCGTTCCCACAAATCTAATTGCGAACGAAAGACTAAATCAACCACAATCCAACAAGAATTGATCCGTGGCAATGCCTCTGCGATCCAGCGATAAAGGAGAATCCTTTCGTTTGTTGCGTGTCATACAAAAAAAATCTTCTTCATCACATCACCATCGACAGGTGGAAACAGAAGTCGACCACAAATAGGACATAGAGCTCACAGCACGAACGATCTCATGAATGATGAAATCACTTGTTTTTAACAAACAATAAACTGACAAATCTTCCATCTGACATCTAAACGGAAATCGTCCGCTCACATGAAAGTGGAACCTTTGTTCACTCGCTCAATGAACGGTTGATTTAGCTGTCCATGCAAACAGGCCATGATCCCCTATGGGAGCAGTGTAAAATCGGCCATCTTCCTGGGCGTGAGGCACATGGTGCAGGCTGTAGGTGATCTGCTTACTGCCTTACATTTGCCATTGTCTGGACTGTCGCTTTAAAGCAGACCTAAATCTAACAAATTGACATAGGTCCCTTTTAACAATCACCATTGAGGCATGTCCCTTCTAATTAGTGATTGCTAGGAAGCCTAAAATTAGGCATGGGTACTGTATGATGGTGGACTGTAGTCATGCATGCCTCCTACTGAGGAAGGCATGGCTGCTACGTGTGTGCAGACGTTTCCTGTCCTCCATTGGATGGAGCTTTTCTAGCAAACAGTGGCTATCTCTCTAATGTAGTCCAATAATTATGTGAGGGGGTGGATAAGGATATTGTAGCTTCCTGTGGACCCGGACCTACCCTGCACAGAGTAGCCAGAGAGGTTAAGGTCTGCTTGTGTCCGTTGTGCCTCCCAATAATTTTATTTAAAGCGGTTCTTCACTCTAAATAAGAGTCTATCTTATATGTTTCCCACACCCTGTACAAACAGATTGCTCGCATTATAAATCACCCTACCTGCATCTACTGCATGTTATGAGCCTTTAAACATCCAAGATGGCGGCTCATGGAACATCAGGCAGCCTGCAAACAGGAAGTGCCTTCTGACTGTGCTGCTCTGCATTCTGGGATTGCTGACCTTTTCCTGACCCCAGCTCTGCTCTGTCTGAGCAAAGCACAGCTATAACCCACCCCCTGTACTTTATCCCCCTCTCCTCAGTAAGTGTGATGCTTCTGAGTCAAGATGGCGGCGCCCATATCCTAAAGTCCTGAACAGAGTTGCAGCCCAGTGGGGGAAATAATAATAAGTAAGTGACTAAAAACTTAAAATATTTTAGTTTTAGATGCTGGGTAATTGTTTTATAAGGGTTTGGGCTTTTCAATAAATCATGGTGAAGGTCCGGTTTAAAGTGACTGCTTAAAAAAATCATAGTAAAGGCTCTAGTGTGTATTTATTTAAAACCCGCATTAACCATCTTTTCCTTTGTTTCCCCCTCTAGATGAAACAGTATGAGACAGAGTATCAGAAGGTGGAGGAAGCATTGATTAGCTTTCAGAAGATGGTGTAATAATAACTTATTTCCACTCCTTTACTGCTTAATTTTTATAGAAAAAAATGAACAAAACAAGTCTGTGGAGGGAGAGTTATTTATGTCAATACTGCACCACACAACACCGGATGCAATAAAACCATAGACTCCAGTGTACCCTGTGTGCTGCGTGCATTCACTGGCAGCCAACTATGGCCATGGAGCGAACCCTCCCCTATTCACTGGCAGCCAACTATGGCCATGGAGCGAACCCTTCCCTATTCACTGGCAGCCAACTATGGCCATGGAGCGAACCTTCCCCTATTCACTGGCAGCCAACTATGGCCATGGAGCGAACCATCCCCTATTCACTGGCAGCCAACTATGGCCATGGAGCGAACCATCCCCTATTCACTGGCAGCCAACTATGGCCATGGAGCGAACCATCCCCCATTCACTGGCAGCCAACTATGGCCATGGAGCGAACCATCCCCCATTCACTGGCAGCCAACTATGGCCATGGAGCGAACCATCCCTCATTCACTGGCAGCCAACTATGGCCATGGAGCGAACCATCCCCCATTCACTGGCAGCCAACTATGGCCATGGAGCGAACCATCCCCCATTCACTGGCAGCCAACTATGGCCATGGAGCGAACCATCCCCCATTCACTGGCAGCCAACTATGGCCATGGAGCGAACCACCCCCTATTCACTGGCAGCCAACTATGGCCATGGAGCGAACCATCCCCTATTCACTGGTAGCCAACTATGGTCATGGAGCGAACCATCCCCTATTCACTGGCAGCCAACTATGGGCATGGTGCGAACCTTCCCCTATTCACTGGCAGCCAACTATGGGCATGGTGCGAACCTTTCCCTATTCACTGGCTGTCAACTATGGCCATGGCGCGAACCTTTCCCTATTCACTGGCAGCCAACTATGGCCATGACGCAATCCTTCCCCTATTCACTGGCAGCCAACTCTGGCCATGATGCAAACCTTCCCCTATTCACTGGCAGCCAACTATGGCCATGATGCACACCTTCCCCTATTCACTGGCAGCCAACTATGGCCATGATGTGAACCTTCCCCTATTCACTGGCAGCCAACTATGGCCATGATGCACACCTTCCCCTATTCACTGGCAGCCAACTATGGCCATGATGTGAACCTTCCCCTATTCACTGGCAGCCAACTATGGCCATGACCCCAACCTTCCCCCCCATTCCCTGGCAGCCAACTATGGCCATGGTGCCAACCTTCCCCCCATTCCCTGGCAACCAACTATGGCCATGGCGCCAACATTCCCTCCCATTCCCTGGCAGCCAACTATGGCCATGGCACCAACCTTCCCCCATTCACTTACAGCCAACTATGGCCATGGTGCCAACCTTCCTCCATTCACTCACGACCAACTATGGCCATGGTATAAATATCGGACAACGTCATCCCCGGCATCTTTGGACTAGGCTGGGGGTGGGAGCGCATCCGTTTGTGCTCCCAATATTGGGAACTTTACATCTGCACGGCAAACGGCTCTAATTGGATGAGAGCCCATGAATGCGGCTTAGTACCAGGGAAACTTGTTATTCTAAGTATGTCACACACCCCACTTCAAACATTAATAATTACAATAGGGTTAACGCACCGCTAGGTGGCAGCATTGCAGAGAATCTCCAAAAACTTCAACAGGCCCCTCCCGGTCTATACATACCTGGTACCTCCCAAGAACCTCCCAGTGTTGTTCTCTGCAAGGTGGCGACAAGACAGAAGAAAGAAGTCTCCTGCTTGCAGGTAGCCGGGGTATCCCCCCGCCCCCCCCCCCCCCGTGGTCTATTTCTGCCCGGCTCTTGTTTGGTAGTATATCTGTTTACTGGCAGCCTCCCAGCTTCGGCTGTAGGCCGGGCAAAAGGTAGCCGGCCGCTCGACCCTTCATTGCGGGGCATAGCGGGATTCCCGGAGTGGTGATCCGGATGTGGGATGCCCCCATTTAATAGTAGGTTAGCGGTCAGGATGTGCCTAGCCCTGGGACTTTAGTTATTCCACATTCCGGGGTGTGTGGCGCGCTTTGGGACCGGTGACATGGTTGTGTGAGTGTGGCTGCTGCGCTGCTGTATTGTGAGGGCTTATGCGCTGTTTACTGTGGCGATTTTTATTGAGGATCTGCCTTGTGTGTCTTTTTTGTAACTGCTGTTGGCGTGAATGGCGTCTCTCCCCTCAGGAGCCGGGGGGGGCGGGGCCTCGCGGCGCGCGGGCCGCGCGCTGATTGGCTGTTCCGGAGGGGCGGGGCCTTCTCGGCTCCCGCGCTCCCGGGGCTCGTCTTCCCCTCCCTCACTTCTCGGGCGGTGTGCGGGCCGCCATCTTCTGCGGTGCCTCTCTGCGCTTGTGCTCTCTCTCAGGTAAGGCGTTTTCTGATATCTTGCGGGGGATGTTCACATGAAGTTGGTGGCCTGGCCCCCCGTATTACGTCCCCTCCTTCTCCCGCCTCCTCGCTCCTGCACGTCTTTTAAAGTGCTGGTTGTGTATTTTAACCATCTCCTTTGGTCTATGGTTAATGAGAGGGGGGGGGGAGGGGGGTTGTATGTTATGCTTGTATGCTTGTATAGGTATTATTGTGCCTGGATTGACTCTTGTCCCTCTTCCCTTGTGTGTTTCAGATCCTGGGATCCCGTCTGGCAGGGCTCTCCCGGTCTTATATACCTGGCTTGTGGGGGGTGTTTTCATTAAACTATATATATATATATATATATATATATATATATATATATATATGTAAGGGTTTTTATGCTATTCCCCTGGGTCAGGATCTTGTGACAATCTTTAGACAATTGTTAGGTTATTAAGGGGCATCCCGGGTCGCGTACCGCATAAATCCCTGGGTTCTGCGAATACCATAAATTTCACCACATGGAGGCTGCCACAGATACCGGGAATGGTTCTTCGGGACAATCCAAGGTGTGCGGGGGTTGTGGGACTCCGCTCCAGGGAGATGATGTAATTTTGTGTATCCCTTGTGCACAGCAGAACATTGCACGGCAGTCCAGTACTCCGGTGCCTAGCACTTCGTCAGCCGCGCCATCTCCCTCTCCCCCTCGCTTATTCCGGTCCCCGTGTGACGTTGTCCTGGGCGGGGATTCGCAGTCTGAGGTATGTGCCCGTTTGACCAGCCTTGAGAAGCGGTTTTCTGCTATGGCCGCTCAGAAGGCTCCAGCTAAGCGGAAGCATCTGTCTCCGCCTCCGCCGGATTCAGATGAGGAAGTTGTGGGAGATCTGGATTGGTCGGATCGTCCCCTTGAAGATGGTGAGCTCATTGAGGAAGAAGATTCTGATGTTCAGCAGTTGCTGGGTTCTGAGGGGGATCAGGCTGACGGCCTCCCTCTCGATTCTTCTACCATTCTGACCCAGATGTTTGAGGTTTTGGATTTGGATCCTCCGGTGGTTGCTCCTAGGCCTAAGGGTCAGCTTTTTGGGGTGCCCAAGCAGCGTTTGGAGTTTCCCAGCCAACAGCACTTTGAAGAAATTGTTTTCAAGCAATGGGAGCAACCTACACGTCTTGTTGGTGTGCCGTCTAGCTGGGATAGGAAGTTTCCCTTCCCGGCGGAATTGATGAAGCGTTGGTCTGTCCCCCCTGAGGTAGATACTCCGGTCTTGGGACTGTCCAACACGGCGGTCGTGCATTCCCCTGACACGACTTCGCTCAGGGACGGCGAGGATCGCCGGGTTGATCAGCTTGCCCGTCATGGTTTTGTATGTGCGGGTTCGGTGTTAAGGCCTGTCTGTGCTTCGGCTCTTTTGACTTTTGCTGTCAGGTCTATTGTCAGGGACTTGGGTGTGGATCTCGAGCCCACCAGTGATGAGTCCCTTGCGCTTAAGCGCTGCGATTCCTTCTTGTCTTTTATCCTGGCCGCTCAAGAGGATGCCATGTTGATGTGTGGCAGGGCTACTGCCTTGCTGGTGGCTATCCGGCGCTGTGTGTGGTTGAGACAGTGGACGGCTGATTTTAATTCTAAAAGATCGCTCACGGCTCTGCCCTTTTTGGGTTTGAGGCTTTTTGGTGAGAGGCTGGATTCTGTTACCAAGGGAGGTAAGTTACCTCAGCGCAAGAAATTTCGCCGTTCCTTTCGAGGGACGGTCTCCTTCAATCCGTCCTTTCGGGGAGCCGGAGCCGGCAGGGGTAGAGGCCGTGGCCGTCCCGCTCGCGTCTGGGGTGCCAAGCCCACCCAGCAATGAGGGGGCGCCCTCACCCGTTCGGGTGGGGGGACGGTTGCAACTTTTCTCCCGGGTGTGGGACCAGGAGGTCTCGGACAGATGGATCCGGGAGGTGGTTTCGGCCGGTTACAAGTTGGAGTTCGAGTCCCATCCTCCTCCAAGGTTCTTCAGGTCTCGGGTGTCTTTGGATCCTTTGGCCGCGCAGGGGCTCCTGGCGGCAGTAAGGAATCTTCTGGACTTAGCTGTCGTTTGCCCGGTTCCTTCTTCAGAGGTAGGGCGCGGGTTTTACTCCAATCTCTTCACGGTTCCCAAAAAGGACGGGTCCTTCCGTCCTATTCTGGATTTGAAGTTTCTCAACAGGTTTATTCGTCCCCGGAAGTTCCGCATGGAAACCCTGCGGTCTGCGATCGGTTCGCTTCGGCAGGAGGACTTTATGACGTCCATAGACATCAAGGATGCGTACCTGCACGTTCCGATCTTTCCAGCTCATCAGCGGTTCCTTCGTTTCGTGGTGGAGGATCGGCACTTTCAGTTTGTGGCTCTTCCATTCGGCCTCACCTCTGCTCCGAGAGTGTTCACCAAGGTGTTGGCGGGGGTGATGGCCCTGCTCAGAGCTTAGGGGATTCGCATTGTGCCTTACCTGGACGATCTTCTCATCATGGCGCCTTCCTTCAGTCAAGCAGAGGGGGACACCAGCACGGTGGTGTCTATGTTGGAGAGGTTCGGCTGGGTGATCAATTACCCCAAGTCCTCGCTGGTTCCGGCCAGGGTGGTGACGTTTCTGGGGATGTCGTTGGACTCCTGCCAGCACAGAGTGTTTCTCCCTCAGGCCAAGGTTCTGATGATTCAGGAATTGGTCCAGCTGCTCCTCTCCCATCCTCATCCGTCCATTCGTCTGGGGATGAGACTGGTGGGGTTGATGGTGGCCTCGTTCGAGGCAGTTCCCTTTGCTCAGTTTCATACGAGGACTCTTCAACTTCATCTTTTGGCGTCTTGGAACCGGTGTCCGGGGTCGTTGGATCGGTCTTTCCGGTTGTCCCCTCGGGTTCGGCAGTCCCTTCTGTGGTGGTTGGTCTCGGACAACCTTCTGAAGGGCAGGTCGTTTCTGACCCCGCTTTGGGAAACTGTCACCACGGATGCCAGTTTGTCAGGCTGGGGAGGTTTTTGGAAGGATCTTCGGTTTCAGGGGCAGTGGGACCCTCAGGAGGCCCACTTGCCCATCAATGTTCTGGAATTGCGAGCCATCAGGTTGGTTCTGTCTCGCTTGACGCATCATTTACAAGGTCTGCCGGTTCAGGTTCGCTCAGACAATCGGACGGCGGTTGCTTACATCAATCACCAAGGAGGGACTCGCAGTCTGGGTGCCCACAGGGAGGTGTCTCTGATTTTGGTCTGGGCGAAGACTCATGTCCCTTGCATCTCGGCAGTTTACATTCCGGGAGTGGAAAACACAGAGGCGGATTTTCTGAGCCGGTGTGCGTCCCGTCGGGGGGAGTGGTCTCTCCATCCCCAGGTGTTTCGCTCACTTTGTCTCCGGTGGGGGACGCCGGAGGTGGATCTGTTTGCCTCTCGTCACAATCACAAGCTTCCGTCCTTTGTGTCCCTGTCCCGGGACCCTCTGGCTCTGGCGGTGGATGCCATGACCCTGAGCTGGAGGGACCTGGGGTTTCTTTATCTGTTTCCTCCGATTCCCATGCTAGGCAGGGTTCTGCGAAAGTTGGTTCTGGAGGGAGTTCCCGCCATTCTCGTGGCTCCAAGGTGGCCAAGGCGGGTGTGGTTCGCGGACATCGTTCGTCTGGCCGTAGATCAGTTCGATCTGCCTCTTCGGCCGGATCTTCTCACTCAGGGTCAACTATGTTACCCCAGTTTACAAACGCTGGCTTTGACGGCTTGGCTGCTGAAACCTCCATCTTAAAGGAGGAGGGTCTTTCGGATGCGGTCATTCGGACTCTTATTAGTGCCAGGAAGAGATCTTCTTCTTCCATCTATTACAGGTATTGGAGATCTTATATTGATTGGTGTGAGGCTAGGTCTTTGCCTTGCCGGGTCTTTTCTGTGTCTAGGATTTTGGAGTTTCTTCAGTCGGGGCTGGACTCCGGTCTTCAGCTGAGTACCTTGAAGGGGCAGGTTTCTGCTTTGTCTATTTTTTTCCAGAAGTCTTTTGCTAGTCATTCCTTGGTCAAGACCTTTTTCCAGGGGGTTTCGCATGTGCGGCCTACTAGGAAGCCTTTGCTCCCAGTGTGGGATTTGAATTTGGTTCCTTCTGCTCTTAAGGCTCCTCCTTTTGAGCCTTTGCGGGATGTTGCTTTGTCCATTCTTACTCAGAAGGTTGCCTTTCTGGTGGCCATCACTTCGGTTCGGCGTGTTTCAGAGTTGGCAGCTTTGTCTATTCAGGCTCCTTATTTTGAGGATCATCAGGACAAAGTGGTTTTTCGATACAAGTCAGACTTTCTCCCTAAAGTGGTCTCTGCTTTTCATCTTAACCAGGACATTGTTCTTCCTTCCTTGTGTCCTAAGCCTAAGAATGTCAAGGAGAGTGCTTTGCACTGCTTGGATGTGGTACGTTGTGTCAGGTACTATCTACGTGCTACGTCTTCTTTTCGTAAGACCGATGCCTTTTTCGTTGTGCCATGTGGGCCTAGGAAGGGTTTGGCTCCGGCCAAATCTTCCATTAGTAAATGGATTCGTCAGGCCATTGTTGGTGCTTATTCGGCTAAAGGGAAGGATCCTCCTTTCCGCGTTACTGCTCACTCTACTCGTGCGGTTGGTGCGTCCTGGGCTTGTCAGCACCAGGCTTCGGTTGAACAAGTGTGTAAGGCTGCAACTTGGTCTTCTGTTCATACTTTTTCTAAGTTCTATAAGGTTGATGTGCGGGCCTCAGCGGATGCTGTTTTTGGCCGCAAGGTTTTGCAGGCTGCAGTGGTTTGAGTTTTTTCTGCGTTATTGCCTGATTCGGATACCCACCCTTTTCTGGACACTGCTGTTGGATGTCCCTATTGTAATTATTAATGTTTGAAGTGGGGTGTGTGACATACTTAGAATAATACCATTTTGTGAATACTCGCCTGTAAAATGGGTATTATAAGTATGTCACACACCCCACTTCACCCGCCCTTTTCGGTATCCTGGCTCTTTCTATGGTGAAGTTTAGTTCTTTACGTTGAGGGTTACATTGTTTGTTTCTGGTACCTTGTCTTACTGCTGTTCTCATACTGGGAGGTTCTTGGGAGGTACCAGGTATGTATAGACCGGGAGGGGCCTGTTGAAGTTTTTGGAGATTCTCTGCAATGCTGCCACCTAGCGGTGCGTTAACCCTATTGTAATTATTAATGTTTGAAGTGGGGTGTGTGACATACTTATAATACCCATTTTACAGGTGAGTATTCACAAAATGGTATTTTACTGGACTATCTAGGGGGTTTCATACAGTGAGGCATCCCTGGATACCCCCAAGGCAGAAAACAAGAATCGGGAAAGTCAAACTCTGCTTTACTCTGTTCTGCTTTAAAATCTCGTAGAATAGTGTGGTGGGTGGTGTGCTCCCAACCACTCATAAATTGCTTACCCCACCGGGTTGACTCTCATATTGGTATAGGGTGAAATGAAGCCACTCACCACCACAGCCTGGGTGTATTACCCTGGTGATGTATCACTCATCACTACCTGTCTGGTGTCCGTCTCCTCTAGCTTTGTCTTTGCCTATGTTCCTCGCGCAGAGATGAACTTTGAGAGTATCGAGAGGTGACGGAGAATGCCGGGCAGGAGGCTGTGTTGTAGACTGGTGGTCATCTGGGCAATACACTAAAGCCACGGCAGTGAGTATCATAATTTCACCTAATATCAATATTCTCCTACGTATTGTGCACTTTTGGTATTGTCGATGTTGGTGGCTCAGAGCTAAATCTATTACTAAAGTGGGCCCAAGACTCTAGTCCAGGTTAAATCCTTCGGGGGGGGGGGGATGTAAAACTCCCTGCTTTTCCTGTATTCTGACCTCCATCCTTGATCCCACAAGGGGTTTCAATCAGCAGAGCTTTCCAAATTGGGATGTCCCAAAGAAATCTCCTGGGGGTCAACTCCTATTTATGAGTTTTGGTTCACCTTCAAGCAGTCAGAAAAAAGGGTACTCACCTATTCCTAGTATGTCACACCCCCCACTTCCCGATAATCATGACACTTGGGAACCGGCCTGTAGAGGGCGATCTTGCAGAGATGACATGGAAAAAAGGAGCCCCTCCTGGTCTATAAGTACTGGGTTCCTCCCACTATTCCTCAGTCTTTTCGTCTCTGCAGTCGGCGAAGCATTCATAAGACTCTCCTTCAAGCTGCAGGTAGCCGGGCTTGTTCCCGGCCCCCTTTTTTTTCTCTATTTCTGTCTGAAATTCTTTAAACCTGTTTGGTTATATTGTATGCCTCCCAGCCCTGGCTGTGTGGTTCAGGCAAAGGTAGATACATACACCTTCTGGTGTATACAGGAGTATTACTCCTCCGTGAGACCCAAATGTGGGTAGGCGTCTTCCGGGTTGGTGTTCCCGGCATGGGATGCCCCTGTCCCTTTATATCCCCTTGTGCCTTATGGGTGCATTTCTATCCTCTCCCCTTAGTTCTCCTTTAACCCTGCTGGGTAAAAAGGGGGGGGAGCGTTATCTGGGCTTATTTGTCACCATGCACAAAAAAAAAAAAAAAGATATATAAAATAAGTCGTTATTTCTTATTTTTATTATGTATGTTTTACTATACTATTTAATAGGAAATGTTTTATTTTGATTTTCCTGTCTAGGCAGCATTTTTTGCTTACCTATTAAAGCTCTTTGTTTCTGGCTGTGTTCAGATTTGAATTTTCCCTCCATTTTTGGCCATGTGATCCTGGAAGTGGGCGGGACTTAGGCATGCTTTTATTCAGAGAGCACCTGGTATGCTCTGTTTGACTTCCTGTTTCCTGCTTCCCTGTGGCCTTACCTCATGATGTGAGCTTATTGCTTGGGCTGTGCTGAAGGGAGTTTTTTGTCTGTCATTTATTTATATTGTGTGCATTTGGTGACTGTTTTTTTGTTTTCTCTGTAGGTGGAAACTCCTTATTTAAAAAGGTTTCTCCTGGTCCTTATATAAAAAAAAAAGCCCTTAAGCCTTATTTGGGGGTCCATTTGTGTTTCAATCCCTCCCACTTGGGACTATTTAAAGGGGCATCCCGGGTAGCGTAAATCCCATATATACTTGGCGACTATAATCAATTATAGTATAATACTAAACACCATATGGAGGCATCCCAGGATAACGGACATGCAATTCCCTCTGCACAGACTCGGCAATGTTTTGGATGTGGGGCATCCCTTGTTGGGGATAACGCGATTCTTTGTGTCCCTTGTGCACAATTAACTATTATGCAGCAAACTGAGGCCCAGGCTTCAGGGCCTGCGGCTAATGCCTCAACTCCTACTCCGCCATGTCTTGTCTGTACCCCCAATGATATTGTCATAGGTGGTGAGTCGCATGCTGATTTATGTGCCAGATTGACTCATCTTGAAAGATTAATGTCTACCTCTGTGTCTAAGAAGGCCTCAGCTAAAAGAAAGCACTTGACTCATACCGCTCCGGCAGGTGAGTCAGACAAATGTGAATTGCTTGATTGGTCTGATCCTTCTCAGTTAGAAGAAGGAGAATTATATGAGGAATCAGATGTTTCTGATGAACAGCAATTTGTTGGTACTGAGATTGAGCAGGGTGAAGCAAGTGTTGTGGATACCCCAAAAGCTCTTGCTCAGTTATTTGAGGTTTTGGTTATTACTTCTCCTGAAGTAGTCCCTCCTCAAAAAGGGGAATTCTTTGGAGCCTCTAAACCTTGTTTAGAATTCCCAGATCAAAAGCATTTTTATGATATTATTCTTAAAGAATGGGAAAAGCCTGAGCGGTTACCTGGCATTCCCTTGGGCTGGGACAGGAAATATCCCTTCCCAGCTGGTACTGTTAAACGTTGGTCATCACCACCTGTGGTGGATGCCCCTGTGCTTAATTTATCCAATTCTTCTGTGTTGCATTCTCCTGACTCCACTACACTTAAAGATGGAGAGGATAAGCGTATTGATTAAATGGCGTGCCACGCTTTTTCCAGTGTGGGCTCGGCCTTGCTGCCTGTTAGTGCTTCAGCGCTCATGACAGGGGCTATTAGGTCTGTTGTGAGAGACCTAATGAATTACTCAGGGCTTGATCCAGCCAGTACGCTGCTCTTAAGCGATGTGAGATGTTTTCATCCTTTGTACTTTCTGCCGTAGATGACACTCTGGTCATGTGCAGCAGAACCTCTGCCTTGTTAGTCGCCATTCGGCGGTCGATGTGGTTGCGGCAGTGGGCAGCTGATATTGTAGCCAAGAAATCACTTACAGTGCTCCCTTTTGTGGGATTGCGCCTCTTTGGAGAAAAATTGGATTCTTTCACTAAAGGAGGTAAATTACCTCAGCGTAAGAAACAACGGCGTTCCTTTCGTGGAATGGCCTCTTAACCCTTCCTTTCGGGGGTCCAGATCCGTTAGAGGATCGACCTTTTCAGCCCCTAGAGGGAATGCATGGAATAGAGGAAAGAGACGTGGCCGTCCAAGTCAGAATTGGGGTTCCAAAACCAAATCTGCCACTAACCCTGCTCAACAATGAGGGGACGACCTCACCCTTATGGGTGGGGGGACGGCTGCGGTTCTTCTTCCAGGTCTGGGTTCAGGAGGTATCAGACAATTGGGTTCTGGAAGTAGTCTCTTCCGGTTACAAACTGGAATTCGAGTCCCGGCCTCCTCCCAGATTTTTCATGTCCCGGATGCCGTCAGATCCGGCAATTGCGCAGGGACTGCGGGCAGCAGTAGCGAATCTGTTAAACATGGCTGTCAACTGCCTAGTGCCTCCAGCGGAAAGGGGTTTGGGGTTTTACTCCAACCTATTCACGGTACCCAAAAGGACGGCTCTGTTCGGCCTATCCTAGACCTAGGGAGACTCAATCAATTTATCTGTTTCAGAAAATTCCACATGGAGTCTCTGCGATCAACGATCGATGTTCTCCGTCAGGGGGACTTCATGACATCCATAGACATCAAGGATGCTTATTTACACATTCCTATTTTTCTCAGGTTCTCGATAGAAGACCAGCATTATCAGTTTGTGGCCCTGCCATTCGGCCTTACCTCGGCCCCAAGAGTCTTTACCAAGATGCTGGCAGGAGTGATGGCTATATCCAGGGTCCAGGGCATCCGCATTGTGCCTTTTCTGGACGATCTTCTTATCGTGGCCTCTTCCCCCTCTAGCAATCAGAGTTGGACACCAGGACGGTGGTCTCTACGCTAGAGTGGTTCGGATAAGTAATTAGTTACCCTAAATCCTCTCTCTGTCCGTCCATGGAAATTCCCTTCCTGGGCCTGATTCTGGATACATTTCAGGCAGGGTTTTTTCTTCCTCAGTCCAAAATGTTTCTGATTCAGGACTTGATGCGTCTATTCTTGTCCAACCCTCGTCAGTCTATCCGTCTAGGGATGAGACTAGTGGGATTGATGGTAGCTGCATTCGAGGCAGTCCCGTTTGCCCAGTTTCACATAAGGACGCTTCAGCTCTTCCTCTTGGCAAAGTGGGACAGGTGCCCACTATCATTTAATCAGACTTGTCTATTGTCTCCCCACGTTTTGCAGTCCCTTCAGTGGTGGTTAATATCGCACAACCTCCAGAGGGGCAAGTCATTTCTGACTCCGAGTTGGGAACTGGTTACCACGGATGCCAGCCTGGTGGGCTGGGGGGGCTTCTGGAAGAAGCATCAGTTCCAAGGATTATGGGGGCCTCAGGAGGCTCATTCTCCTGGAGGCAGACTCCCTGAGCAGGGGATGTTCTCGCCAGGGAGAATGGTCTCTCAATCCAAGGGTCTTTCAGTTCCTCTGTCACAAGTGGGGGACTCCACGGTTGGACCTGTTTGCTTCTCGTCACAATCACAAGCTGCCAGCTTTTGTGTCTCTATCCCAGGATCCTCTGGCAGTGGCAGCGGATGCCATGTCTCTAGCCTGGAAGGATCTGGGGTTTCTATATCTGTTTCCCCCATTCTCCATGATCAGCAAGGTTATGCGCAAGCTAGCACTGGAGGAGGCGCCAGCAATTCTGGTGGCGCCAAGGTGGCCAAGACGTCTGTGGTACGCAGACGTCGTAAGGCTGGCAGTGGATCGTGTCCATCTGCCTCTTCTTCCTGATCTCATCACTCAGGGTCAACTTTGTTACCCCAATTTACAAACGCTGCCTTTGACGGCATGGCTGCTGAAGTCTCCATCTTGAAAGAAGAAGGTCTTTCTGATGTGGTTATTCAGACTCTTATTAGAGCTAGGAAGAAGTCTTCCTCTGTCATTTATTACAGGACTTGGAGGTCCTATATTGATGGTGTGAATCCAGGGCTTTGCCCTGTAGAGTATTTTCTATTCCTAGAATTCTGAAATATCTGCAATGAGGTCTGGATATGGGATTGCAGATTAGTACTTTGAAGGGGCAAATCTCTGCCTTGGGAATTTTCTTTCAAAGATCCTGTGCTCTTCATCATTTGGTTAAGACTTTTTTCCAAGGAGTCGCGCATGTGCGGCCTCCCAGAAAGCCTTTACTTCCTGTTTGCGATCTTAATTTGGTGCTTTCGGCTATGCAAGCTGCTCCCTTTGAGCCATTGCAGGATATTCCTCTTCCTATTCTTACTCAGAAGGTTGCATTTTTGGTTGCTATTACTTCTGTCTGCCGAGTTTCTGAACTGGCGGCTTTGTCTATTCAAGCCCCTTATTTTGAGAGGCATCAAGATAAGGTTGTTTTCCGTTTTAAACCGGATTTCCTTCCTAAGGTGGTGTCTGCTTTCCACCTAAATCAGGATATAGTTCTTCCTTCCTTGTGTCCTAAACCTAGTAACCACAAGGAAAGGGTCTTACATTCTTTGGATGTAGTTCGTTGTGTTAAGTATTATTTAGTTACTACCTCGGCCTTCCGCAAGACGGATGCCTTTTTTGTTGTTCCTTCTGGGCCCAAGAAGGGTTTTGCTCCTGCCAAATCTTCCCTTAGTAGGTGGATACGTCAGACTATTATTGGGGCCTATATGGCGAAGGAGAAGGTTCCCCCTTTTCGTGTCACCGCTCATTCTACTCGTGCTATTGGAGCCTCTTGGGCTTTTCAGCACCAAGCTTCTGTTGAACAAGTCTGCAAGGCTGCGACTTGGTCTTCTGTGCATACTTTTTCTAAGTTTTACAAAGTTGATGTGCGGGCCTCAGCGGATGCTGTTTTTGGCCGCAAAGTTCTGCAAGCTGCAGTAATTTAAGTTATGCATTATTCCTTTGGGATCCCCACCCATTATAGACACTGCTATTGGATGTCCCAAGTGTCATGATTATCGGGAAGTGGGGGTGTGACATACTAGGAATAATACCATTTTGTGAGATACTCACCTGTAAAATGGTTATTACGAGTATGTCACACCCCCCACTTCCCCCGCCCTTTTTTGTTCGAGGGATCCTTTATATGGTGATTATTATTATTTCAAATAATTTTACAATTATTGAATATAATTGGCTCTTTTTGCTCTAAGGGATCCTTTTTTGGTATTATTATTTCAAATAATTTTACAATTATTGAATATAATTGGCTCTTTTTGTTCTAAGGGATTCTTTATTTGGTATTATTATTCTCATATAATTTTACAATTATTGAATATAATTGGCTCTTCCTGGTTCTTCACTGCTGTTTAAAAAGACTGAGGAATAGTGGGAGGAACCCAGTACTTATGGACCAGGAGGGGCTCCTTTTTTCCATGTCATCTCTGCAAGATCGCCCTCTACAGGCCGGGTTCCCAAGTGTCATGATTATCGGGAAGTGGGGGGTGTGACAACCATTTTACAGGTGAGTATCTCACAAAATGGTATTTTTGTGCCCCGCAGTTGATCAGTGCTAGTTCAGTGATCAGCAATTCGTCTGATTGCTGGATTCAAAACCACGCTTCCTACGCCACCCAGGGCTGAACATGGGGTTAGGATTTATGGGGTGTTGGGCTTGCGACCTGTCTACAGTCACGGGAGAGCCTGCTGCCCCCTCTCCATTTATTGCAATGGAGGGGGTGTGCTAAGGTCTGCCACTCTTCCTCCACTGTAGTGAATGGAGGGGGCATGATCCAAGCCGGGGGCATGCACCCAAGACCGGCAACAATTATCTAAAAGTAGTGTTGCCATTTCCAGGGCATCCTCCTTCCTCCAAAGAGCAGAGAATCCAGCTTCCATGAAGGAAGGATATATTTTGGAGTAGAGACACTTTGGGCTGAGTATGCCTGTAAGATGCTAAGGTAATGGTCCCACCTAAAATGTAATGTATATTCAGTCAGAGGGAGAGTTGGCCTGAATCAACATCTTAAATAATAAAAAAAAACACTTATTTAAAATGTTTTTGAAAATATTAGTATTAGGTTGGTATTTGTGTCCTGCCAAATAATGCAAATTCAATAGTTACAGTAAAAGCAGATACATAGTTCCTGAAAAGTAAAGAGAAGCAGCGTTTTTTTTTGTCACAAAAAGGTTGAGGATTTTGGATTGCTCTCTTGGATTTTTTCTGGTTTACATCTAGTCCCTTTAGATGAAGTTCTCAATGCGTTGTTAGGACGGCTTCATCAGGAGATGGCTGCATAGTACATTAAAAGGCATACTGGGTAAGCGTTACAATAATTCAATAGATGTGGCATAAGCAAGGATAGCCATGGCCGGTTCATATAGCATAACTGGCTGTGTAGTGGTACAGCGAGGTGACTAGGGAAGTCTAGAGGTTAGTTGTGGGTAGCCGGTAAGTATTATTCTATATGGGTTAGTGTTTGGGAAGATCTGGGGTCTTTGCCGTTATAAGTGGTACAGATGTTGCATGGTTTTTTAAGAGAGTAATCCATTTAAGTGTTATTCTTAGTATACAGTACGTCCTGCTCCAGATAAGATTCTTCACTCTTGGGTATTACTCCGCCAGATGGCGCTGGACTGCAGAGACCGCAAAATTGGCTCCTCCCGGCCCCTCAAATACCCGGGACCTCCCACAAATCCCCCAGAATTTCTCTGCAGTCTGGACTGCGAAGGACAAGAAGATGGCTCTCTCTTCTCGCAGGTGAGCGGGGCTATTAGCCTGCGGCCCTGTAGGACTATTCCCACCCGTTCCATTATTATGTGCCTCCCAGCTTTGGCTGCGCTGGTCTGGGTGATGGTAGGCAGCACCGCTGTCAGGTGCTTAGGAGCGCTGCTCCACCGCAATCCCACACCAAAAGGTAGGCGGTATAGGCATATGGTGAGCCTTTATGGGACGCCCCTCCCGCACTATTGCCCCTTGCCCCTGTCTATCGGTGGACCCTACGTTAAGTGGCCGCTGCCCTCCCTCGCTCTCCCTTGTAGCTCTCTGGGGGGGGGGGGGGTGTTGTGAGCGTTGGTGCTTCACTTGGTTGGTGTGCTTGTTCAGTCTTGGCACTGACTTTGGTTACGGTTTGAATATGCCGCCCCCGCGCGCGCTTCCACTGCGTTCCGCGGTTGGCGGCGGCATTACCTCGGACGCTGCTGCCCCTTCATTTGCTGCTTGTCACGTGTGTGCTCGGGGTTCCTTCGGGACAAGCCCGGTTGTGTGTAGCTTGTGGGGTGTCCCCTATTAGTGCTGACAATGTGCGGGTCTGTGTACCTTGTGCCCAGCAGGTGCTTGTGCTGCAGCCTGGTTTACCAGCAGCTGGACCTGCGCCACGTATGGCTTCTCTAACTCCCCCAAGCTTAAATTTGACTCCCATTGAGTTGCATACCAGTGGGGATTCTCAGCCTGATGTGTCTGCTAGACTGGCTAGTGTTGAGAAGTTGCTTGCTAATACCATGGCGCGTAAGGCCTCTGCTAAGAAGTGGCATTTGACGCCTGATGTCACTCTCTTCCCTATGGAGGCGTAAGAGTTCTTTGAACTGTCTGGTTATACCCCCTTGGAAGAAGGGGAGTTGTTCTCTGACTCGGAGTCATCTGATGAGAGGCCCAGGGGTCATGATGATTCTGGCTCTGACCCCTGGGCCCCAGATGATACTGATAGACTGTTGGCTCAGATTTTTGAAGTTCTATCTATCTCTCCCCCGGTTGCGGCCCCTAGGCAGCAGGGGAAATTGTTTCATACTGCTAAGCCACATTTAGAGTTTCCTGAGCAAGCCCATTTTAATAATCTCGTACTCAAGGAATGGGAGCGTCCTAGCAGGCTCCCCAGAGTCCCTAAGAGTTGGGATAAGAGGTATCCCTTTCCTGCTGATGTGGTGAAGCATTGGTCATCCCCTCCAGAGGTGGATGTCCCAGTCCTAGGGTTGTTTAACACCTCTGTCATGCATTCCCCTGACTCTACTACGCTGCGGGATAGTGAGGACCAGCGTATTGATCAGCTGGCGTCCCATGCCTTTGCCTGTTTGGGGACGGCGCTGTGCACGGTTTGTGCCATTACAGCGGTGGCTATTTGGACCCTGCCTAGAAGTGTCTTGGATGTTGCTCCTGATGATGTGTCTAGTGAAGAGTTTAATGCACTCTCTCGTTGTGCGGTTTTTGTGACTTATGTCCTCTCTGCCTTGGATGATACCATTAGGATGTGTGGCACAGCCTCTGCCCTGGTGGTGGCTATACACCGCTCGGTTTGGCTGCGCTAAGGGATGCAGGTTACCCCAGCACAGGAGGCAGTCTCTGCCCTTTTGGGGCCCAGGCTCCTTTTCTTCCCCCTGCCGTGGATCCAAACAGGGGAGGGCCGAGGAGATTTCTGGGGTAGGGGCAGAGGACGTGGACTCCCTGGCTCATCCTGGGGCTCCAAGCCTAAGTCTTCTCCCAAGCCCCCTCAGGCATGAAGGGGCGCCCTCATGGCTTCAGCATTTTGCTCACGTCTGGAGGCTTCATGTCTCAGACCGGTGGATTCAGGAGGTAGTGTCCTCCGGTTACAAGATAGTTTGCTGCCTGGCCGCCCCCAAGATTCATCAGATCACGGATGTCTCAGGACCCCATGTCAGCTCAGGCTCTAATTCTGGTGGTGCAAAGCCTTCTGGAGCTGGGGTTCATCTGTCAGGTTCCCTTACAAGAAAGGAGCAAGGGGTTCTATTCCAACCTTTTCACCGTGCCCAAAAGTGATGGGTCAGTCAGGCCCATCCTGGACTTGAAGATCCTCAACAAATTTGTCAGGTTCAGGCGCTTTCGCATAGAAACTTTGCGCTCTGCCATCAGTTGCCTGCGTCCAGGGGACTTCATGACTTCTGTGGACATCAAGCATGCTTACATTCATATTCCTGTTTTACCAGGTCATCAAAGATTCCTCAGATTCGCTCTGGAGGATCAGCACTACCAATTTGTGGCATTGCCCTTCGGTCTCACTTCAGCTCCCAGAGTGTTCACCAAGGTGCTGGCAGGAGTGATGGCTCTGCTCAGGTCTCAGGGCATTCACGTGTTGCCCTATCTGGACGACATTCTCATCACTTTTCAGTCCCTGCAACAGGCAGAGCTGGATACTCATCGCGTAGTGTCCACTCTGGAGTCGTTTGGCTGGGTGATCAACCATCCCAAGTCTTCTCTGTCTCCCTCCTTGGTGACGCCATTCCTGGGAATGAATCTGGATACAGTTCAGGCAAGGATTTTTCTTCCTCAGCAGAAGGTGGACAGTCTGCTAGCGCAGGTTCAGTCCCTGCTATCTTGCCCTCATCCCTCCATCAGGCAGGGAATGCAGCTGGTGGGTCTGATGGTGTCATGCTTCGAGGCGGTCCCTTTTGCCCAGTTTCACATGAGGCCTCTGCAAATCCACCTGTCAGTTTGGAACAAGGATCCTGCGTCCCTGGACCAGGTCCTTGGGCTGTCCCTCCTAGCCAGAAGGTCTCTCTCGTGGTGGCTGGATTACAGGAACCTGTTGGCGGGCAGATCTTTTCTGGCCCCCTGCTGGGAGACGGTCACCACGGGTGCCAGTCTGACGGGTTGGGGGGCTTCTGGAAGTCCCTACAGTTTCAAGGGCGCTGGGGCCCTCGGGAGGCCCACACGCCCATCAACATTCTGGAATTGAAGGCGATCAGGTTGATTCTGGCTCATTTGATCCAGCACCTTCGGGCCGGCCTGTTCAGGTACGCTCGGACAACCAGACGGCGGTTGCCTACATCAATCATCAGGGACGGACCCGGAGCAAGGGGGCCCTCAAGGAAGTGTCTTTGATCCTGTCCTGGGCGGAGGACAATGTTCCCTGCATATCAGCTGTGTACATTCCGGGGGTGGAGAATCTGCAGGCGGACTCTCTGAGCAGGGGGACCTCTCGCCTGGGAGAATGGTCCCTCTGCGACATGGTGTTTCACTATCTGTGTCACTGTTGGGGTCAACCAGATGTGGATCTGTTTGCGTCCTTTCACAATCACAAGCTCCCGGCCTTTGTCTCCCTGTCCCAGGATCCTCTGGCTTTGGCCACGGATGCTCTAGCAATGGCATGGCAGGACTTTCAGCTCCTGTATGTCTTTCCACCATTCCCCCTGTTGGGCAGGGTTCTGCGTAAGATAGCTCAGGAGGGGGTGCCAGCTATCCTGGTGGCTCCCAGGTGGCCAAGAAGAGTGTGGTTCGCAGACGTAGTGCAGCTGGCAGTAGATCAGTACGCTTTGCCCAGGGTTCCAGACCTGCTCACTCAGGGTCATTTACGCCATCCCAATTTACAAACTCTGGCTTTGACGGCCTGGCTGTTGAAACCTCCATCTTGATGGAGAAGGGGCTGTCTACCTCTACCTGTTTTTGACACCATGATCAAGGCTAGAAAGAAGTCGTCTTCTTCTATTTACTATAGGGTTTGGCGTGCCTACATTGACTGGTGTGAGTCTAAGTCTCTTCCCTGTTCTGTGTTCTCTATTCCCAGGATCCTGGGGTTCCTACAGCATGGTTTGGATCTGGGGCTTCAACTCAGTACTCTGAAGGGTCATGTCTCTGCCCTGGCTGATTTCTTCTAGAGGTCTTTTGCTCAGCATTCTCTGATCGGGACTTTTTTCCAGGGGGTTACTCCTGTGCGTCCCCCACGTAAGCCTATGTTGCCTGTTTGGGATTTGAACTTGGTCCTGTTTGCCTTGCAGGGTGCTCCCTTTGAACCTGTGCAGGAGGCTGCCTTTGGCCATTCTTACTGTCAAGGTTGTCTTTTTGGTGGCTATCACTTCTGTTAGGCGTGTTTCTGAGTTGGCGGCGCTTTCCATCCAGCCCCCTACTTTCAGAGACACCAGGACAAGGTGGTGTTTTGCTTCAAACCAGATTTTCTGCCTAAGGTTGTGTCTGCCTTTCATCTGAATCAGGAACATATGCCAATAGGGGGCACTACTTAGAATAATGTACCCTGCATGGGTGCTTCCCAGAATTCCACACTATCAATTGTTAAAGACCACAAAACCAAAAAACCTGTGGAATTCCTGTATTACACATGGGCACACCAGCAGGAGTCATAAAAGTAGAAAAATATTACTTTATTGATTGCAACAAGGGTTTTAAAAACACAAATATACACAAGAAAAAACGAACCATCACTTGATCTCCAGTGTGTATAATAACGATTATAATCATGTTCTACAGCACTACTGTATGTAGATGCTGAACTGAATAAATTTATGCCTCTAAGATAGTTAAATCTATGTTAAGACCAATATTCAGAGGTATCATCAAGCAAGAGTGGAGATATACATAAGAATGCACTCTTGCTTGATGATACCTCAGTACTATCTGGTGGCTACTGCACCTTTCAGAAAAACTGATGCTTTTTTCGTGGTCCCTTCTGGTCCTAGGAAGGGTTTGGCTCCTGCTAAATCTACTATCAGCAAATGGATCCGTCAGGCTGTGATTCAGGCCTACTCTGCTAAGGGGAAGAATCCTCTCTTCCGCCTTACTGCTCATTCTACTCGTGCTATTGGTGCCTCCTGGGCTTTTCAGCACTAGGCTTCTGTTGAACAAGTTTGCAAGGCCGCTACTTGGTCTTCTGTTCATACTTTTTCAAAGTTTTACAAGGTTGATGTTAGGGCCTCAGCTGATGCTGCTTTTGGCCGTAAGGTTCTGCAGGCGGCAGTGGTCTGACCTGTCTGTTGTTACCTTTGGGGATCCCACCCTATTTTATGGACACTGCTATTGGATGTCCCAAGAGTAAAGAATCTTATCTGGAGCAGGACGTACTGTATACTAAGAATAATACAATTCTGTGATTACTCACCTGTAGAATTGTTATTATGAGTATAGAGTACGTCCTGCTCCACCCCACCCTTGTTTTTTCATTATCCTTGGATCCCCTGTATGGTGATTGTTGTCATTGTTTTTACAGTTGCTAGTTGGTTTTGTTATCTTTCTCCCGGCTTACCGAGGTCCCGGGTATTTGAGGGACCGGGAGGAGCCAATTTCGCGGTCTCTGCAGTCCAGCGCCATCTGGCGGAGTAATACCCAAGAGTAAAGAATCTTATCTGGAGCAGGACGTACTGTATACTCATAATACCAATTCTACAGGTGAGTAATCACAGAATTGTATTTTTTTCCTGTTCTAATGGGATTTATTATCGAAGGGGTTAATAATATTTATTTTCCCTCCATAATATATTTTATTCGGTTTTTAGTTTAGATGGAGAAACCCCCTTTAAGTAAATTAATTTTGGATTTTTTAGTTAACACGATTAGAAAAGAACATGAAATGAGAGACATTGAAACTTTGGATAATCAAAAGCCTTCCTAGAAAACCTCAGTGGTTGATTTGATACGTGCCAGTAATTGGGCTTAATTGCAAGCAATGCGGAATATGTGGGATCATTGTCGTCCTCCTTCATATGCATTCCTGGGGCTCTCCTTTGTGTTGGAGGCCATTGATGGCTCAGAGGTTGTGACACAGTGTGATCCGAGCAATCCATCTCCCAGAATGCCAATGGGGGACTGTCACAAAAGGCTGAATCTAGCCGACCCTGACCTTATGATTGGGGAATGCTGAAGATGGCTGATGGTGTGGATGATGCTTTATAAAGTTATTAATAGGCTGCTAAGCAATGACAGAAGGCAGTTGATTTATTTAAAGAGATTTAATTAAAGGCCAGATGAATCCCTGTCTTAGTGGCATCCTGATTTGGGCTGTTTCACAGAGAAAACCCCTGATTTCCCTGTATAATCTTGTTTCTCGATCCCACACAGTATGTGCGAGGCCTCTGGTAGCATCCACTCTCTGCACACTTGCCATACTCCACAGACTTGAATGTCTGTCGGCAGGGATGCTGAGGAGGAATGCAGCTTGGCGCAGAATAAAGTTTGGGTGAAACCAAGGAGTTTCACACAGTGGGATAACTCAAACCAGGATGTCCAAAGGAAAATTGAGGCATGCCGACTATTTTTTTTATGGGTTTTGTTCAACTTTAATTAACAAGAAGGAATACAACATTTTGCAGGATATGAACAATGTTGTCTTTAGAAGTTGCAGACATCTGCTGGCTATACTAAATCAGAGACTTAAATGTGGTGCCATGGCTAGAGCATAATGTTACCCCTCTATAAGTCACTGGTGAGACCCCCATATGGAATATTGTGTACAGCTCTGGGCACCGGTGCATAAGAAGGGAGTAGCAGAACTGTAGCGCGTTCACAGATGGGCAGCTAAATTAATAAATGGAATTCGGGGACTAGAGTTCCCTGAAAGATTGTCAGTTAGGTTTCTTTAGATTGGTAAAGATACGTCTAGGGGTTATCTAATAACTATGTATAAATATACCTGGGGTCAATACAAAAATCTTTTTATATCCCAGTGTGTAATCATAAAGCAATCATAAAAGGCATCCAATATGGTTAGAGGAAATGCCCTTCTTACATGGACAAAGGAGGTAATTCTGTGTGATACTATGGAACTCTGCCAGAGGAGGTTGTCATGAGAAATACACTAACGTGGATGCCTGCCTTGCTATGACTGCTAGGAAGGATGCCCCTATCAAGGGTAAATGTTTGTGTTTTAACCAGAATGTTGTCCATTCAGTTATGTGTATCAGAAGAGGGAGGGGGGCAAAATGAAGTGACTGGAGCAGATCTAGGAGAATAGTTACAACTAGACCAAATATAAACAAATCCTTTGCTATACATACACACCTACCTATATACCACCAACAGCAGAGCTGCCAACCCTGAGCCATTCCTGCAGAGTGATTTTTCTCCAGTCCTTTTGGAGATAGAGGATCCACTTCTATAAGGGCCAATATTTTATGGGGTAAGAAGGATTTGCACAGGTGCCAATATCTTTATGCCAAATGGGTTCAAGAATGCTTGTAATGATAAATGTGGCTCCCAAGGTAAGAAAGTTTAGGGAACCCTAATGTAAATGGTCATTGTGATGTGTGGGACTGGAGAAAAATCACCCTGCAGGAATGGGCCAGGTTGACATCTCTGCCAACAGGCCATGTTTTGTGGATCTTCACATGGCCGGCTCTATAGCCATATCTGAGCACTATTAATGTCCCATGTTTCTTGGTGGGAATCTGCAAAACATATACTGTTGGTGGCTCTTGACGAGTTAGGGAACACTGATGTATACTCTATTCTGTCACAATAAAGCTTTTGTGTACCTGCTAGACCATACAATGCTAATTGTGCTGGCATTTCTTTCCGAGGCAGTTTGGAGCAGGTGAGCAAGCAGGTGGTGGGCCGATTTTTCCTCTGTTAGGCGAGGCTTAGTTGCACATTCCAAAAAACTTTCTACTGCTCCATACTCCACCTGTAGCAGATTTTTCCCCACTCTAATCTAAAGGTGTCAAATCCCTCCTGAAGGGCCAGCAACCGGCCATGTTTTGGGGATCTCCACACAGGTGGATTAATTAGTTCTCAGACAGAGCTTTAGAGAAATGTTCCCCAACCCTCTCCTCAAGGGCCACCAACAGGTTTTGCAGATCTCCACACAGAAGCACAGGTGAAGTAATTTGAACTCAGAGCTATACAGCTGGCTATGTGGAGATCCACAAAACATGACCTGTTGGACTCATGGGGAGAGGGTTGGGGAACAGAGATAGCTATATGGACATGTACAACACATGACCTGTTGCTGGCCCTTCAGGAGGGAGTTTTACACCACTGCTCTAGCTGGTGCTTGGCATTACATGTAGAGATATTGTCACAGTGGACAGTTCTTGATTTAGTATTTTGTCTGGAGGCAGTTTGCAGGCACGTAATGATGGCTGCAGATCATTCCTGAATACAACCTATGTAAAGGTAAAAGTAAACAAGAGTATCTGTACGAGAGGTGCTTTTTAGCCAAGGTCTGGGGGAGGCTATGCCTTCTGCATCTGTCCATTGCTGTGATTCCAGGAGAAGTCACTGGACTAGGTGAGAGCATATTCCAAATCTTTCTTTCTTATTTCTGTGATTTTCTGTGGCGTACAACGTTGTTGCACAATCAATGACGTAGAGGAAGCGGTGCAAAGTTCCAAGTCATCAGACACAAGGCAAAAGTGGAGAATGGTCTCTCAAGATTCAGGCCCAGATTACTCCCAATTTGTAGGCTAACTACCTTGCAATCGAAGTTATTTTTGAATGTGTGGATGGACTCTGGAGTGGGCGTGGGTCCAGTCTAGCAACAGAGGAAGTGAAAAAAAAATTGTGGCTCACCAAAAAGCTGAGTATGAGTGACGAGGACCAGAACAGGGAAAAAATAGCATGTTATGTAACAGTTGCAAATTCCTATATTTGGTAATTGGCTTGGCCATGTGATGTCGTAGACATGTCAAAGGATACACTGGCTGGGGTGAAGCTATGATCTGATCTCCTCAGTGCTTTGCTTTTGATTTTCTGATTCTGACACACCGATCCATTACCTGCCTTCCTATTTCCACCCTCAGCCCCCCCCCCCCCAGACTCCACTAGCCAAGACACCCCAGTTCATGTTCTGCCACTGCAATGCAATAGCCCCAGCATCGGGGTGCTGGAGCATGGTTGTTGGGGGTCATACCTGCCAAGTCGTATGCTTCCATGATAATACATTTTTAATATCGTATAAGTGTGGCCTTATCCCCCACAGCCCATACTGTGTCCCTGCAGTGTTATAGCCTCAGCCTTGGTTTAATTAGATGAAGCAGCAGCAGTGGAATTCTTGTTGGGATCCAGTCTCATGACAGCTAAATCCTATTCACAGTCAAATAATCCTGCAAATAACACCAACAATGGAGGGTGGACAGAAGGAACCAGATCAGTCCTATGAAAGGAAAGGTAGCCTGTGTGAGACTATTATGGCGGGTGACCTTTGGGCTGGGTGGAATACATAGAGTATAGGTCCTCTTGAACGTTACCTTCACCCTCCTGGGGAAGACTGTTTTGTGTACTAGTTGTTATAATTGAAAATTTGAAAGCAATACTGCATGAAAAGAGGATAGGTAAGCATGTAAGGGAAGGTTAGCAGTGAGGGACGTGCAGGGTTTAATTAGATGGAGCAGCAGCAGTGGAATTCTTGGTGGGATCCAGTCTCATGACAGTTAAATCCTATTCACAGCCCCATAATCCTGCAAATAACACCAACAATGGAGGAGGACAGAAGAAACCAGAACAGTCTTATGATGTGAGACCATTATGGCGGGTGACCTTTGCACAGACATGCCGGCTTCCCCTGGTTGGTTCAGGTTAGTGTTTCTGGTGGAAATCTCCAGCTCTCTTCAGCTGCCCTTATATTACAGAACACGGATGATTTTGGAAAATGCTCTGCATACCTGAGGCCAGATATAAACGAATGCCCTATATGAAAAAGGTACGTACATTCTGCATTATACTGTGCAGGGCTGGATTATGAGGGGGCGTAAGGGGCGTGCGCCCCCAAGTGCCTCTACCAACCCTTGGGTTATGGTCTGATTCAGGAGGCTTTTCAGTCTTTGGTCTGACAGGTCGCAGGGTCAGCAACAAAGCTATCGGTGGCAGTGGGGACCCCCCGCATCTGGGCAGGTTTTTTTTTTAAACCTGCAGCAAAAGCCTCCACAGGGCAGGACGGAGAGTCTAGAGCAGCAAAGCCATGTCAGCAACGCTACAGTGATGGGTGCAGAGCTGTCACTGCACATAAGCCACCAAGCACAGCCGCTGGCAGCTCAATGCAGGAAACTGTTTTCTGCTGGACCAGCCGGGTGACTACACTACCCCCCACCCAGAATGACAAAGCAGGAGTTCCCGAGCAGCCCGCACCCGCACAAGGGACTCGATCTGACTTTCCAGTAAGTAGGTGGGAGCCAGACAACCACCAATCAGTTACTTGGCTAGACTAACATTTTAGGAAAAAAGATACTGTATCTGGGGCCTCCACCACACTTCATCCGGCCCTGATACCATGTCAGGAAGAGCCATAAAGGGACGGTAAACCCAACAGCAATAATAAAGCAGCAAGCAGCTCCCATGAGCCTCTCCTCCATTTCCTGCACTGTAGAAGCTGTAGCAGGGCTCCATTTGCTCAGGATCGATTCATGGTTGCCCTCCTGTATTGTGAATGTGCACTCTCTATGAAGTCAAACAGATCAGGATTGATATTTACCTTTAAGCACACCGAAACCCTCCTTTGTAATGGGGAGGGACACTAAACTTACCTCTTTATGACATAAGTGAACCCTGCATTACAGGCATTGTCACCTTTTCCTAGCAGAGCTTCATCCAGTGGGGGACAGGAAGTAGCTACACACACGTGCACAATCTGCTGCTCCTCCAATGGAAGACATTCTTCACTGGAATGTGCAGCAACCCTGTTTCCCCTACCCAGAAAATAAGCCTTAGTAAGATTTTTCAGCATTTTTTTGCGTGAAATATAAGCCCTAACCCAAGAATAAACCATAGTCACAATTCATGATCCGGGCTTCAGAAGATGGATAGGAGCAGCTCTAAAGGAGGGTGGGGACACGTCACGGCTGTGAAGGAGGGTGGGGACACGTCACGGCTGTGAAGGAGGGTGAGGACACGTCGCGGCTGTAAAGGAGGGTGAGGAGACATCGCGGCTGTAAAGGAGGGTGAGGAGACATTGCGGCTGTAAAGGAGGGTGAGGAGACGTCACGGCTGTGAAGGAGGGTAAGGAGACGTCGCCGCTGTAAAAGAAAGTGAGGAGACGTTGCAGCTGTAAAGGAGGGCGAGGAGACGTCGCGGCTGTGAAGGAGGGTGAGGACACGTCCCGGCTGTAAAGGAGGGTGAGGACACGTCCCGGCTGTAAAGGAGGGTGAGGGGACATCGCAGCTGTAAAGGAGGGTGAGGAGACGCCGCGGCTGTAAAGAAGGGTGAGGAGACGTCGCGGCCGTGACGGAGGGTGAGGAGACGTCGCGGCTGTGACGGAGGGTGAGGAGACGTCGCGGCTGTAAAGGAGGGTGAGGAGACGTCGCGGCTGTAAAGGAGGGTGAGGAGACGTCGCGGCTGTAAAGGAGGGTGAGGAGCTGTTGCAGCTGTAAAGGAAAGTGAGGAGACGTCGCGGCTGTAAAGGAGGGCGAGGACACAATGCGGCTGTAAAGGAGGGCAAGGACATGTCGCGGCTGTAAAGGAGGGCAAGGACATGTTGCGGCTGTAAAGGAGGGCGAGGACACGTCGCGGCTGTAAAGGAGGGCGAGGACACGTCGCGGCTGTAAAGGAGGGCGAGGACACGTCGCGGCTGTAAAGGAGGGCGAGGACACGTCGCGGCTGTAAAGGAGGGCGAGGACACGTCGCGGCTGTAAAGGAGGGCGAGGACACGTCACGGCTGTAAAGGAGGGCGAGGACACGTCGCGGCTGTAAAGGAGGGTGAGGAGCTGTTGCAGCTGTAAAGGAGGGTGAGGAGACGTCGCGGCTGTAAAGGAGGGTGAGGAGCTGTTGCAGCTGTAAAGGAAAGTGAGGAGACGTCGCGGCTGTAAAGGAGGGCGAGGACACAATGCGGCTGTAAAGGAGGGCAAGGACATGTCGCGGCTGTAAAGGAGGGCAAGGACACGTCGCGGCTGTAAAGGAGGGCGAGGACACGTCGCGGCTGTAAAGGAGGGCGAGGACACGTCGCGGCTGTAAAGGAGGGCGAGGACACGTCGCGGCTGTAAAGGAGGGCGAGGACACGTCGCGGCTGTAAAGGAGGGTGAGGAGACGTCTCTGCTGTAAGGGAGGGTGAGGACACGTCGCGGCTGTAAAGGAGGGCGAGGAGACGTCGCGGCTGTAAAGGAGGGCGAGGACACGTCGCGGCTGTAAAGGAGGGCGAGGACACGTCGCAGCTGTAAAGGAGGGTAAGGACACGTCGCGGCTGTAAAGGAGGGTGAGGAGACGTCGCGCCTGTAAAGGAGGGTAAGGACACGTCGCGGCTGTAAAGGAGGGCGAGGACACGTCGCGGCTGTAAAGGAGGGTAAGGACACGTCGCGGCTGTAAATGAGGGTGAGGACACGTCGCGGCTGTAAAGGAGGGTAAGGACACGTCGCGGCTGTAAAGGAGGGCGAGGACACGTCGCGGCTGTAAAGGAGGGCGAGGACACGTCGCGGCTGTAAAGAAGGGCGAGGAGACGTCGCGGCTGTAAAAGAGGGCGAGGAGACTTCGCTGCTGTAAAGGAGGGCGAGGAGACGTCACGGCTGTAAAGGAGGGCGAGGACACGTCGCGGCTGTAAAGGAGGGCGAGGACACGTCGCGGCTGTAAAGGAGGGCGAGGACACGTCGCGGCTGTAAAGGAGGGCGAGGACACGTCGCGGCTGTAAAGGAGGGCGAGGACACGTCGCGGCTGTAAAGGAGGGCGAGGACACGTCGCGGCTGTAAAGGAGGGCGAGGACACGTCGCGGCTGTAAAGGAGGGCGAGGACACGTCGCGGCTGTAAAGGAGGGCGAGGACACGTCGCGGCTGTAAAGGAGGGCGAGGACACGTCGCGGCTGTAAAGGAGGGCGAGGAGACGTCGCGGCTGTAAAGGAGGGCGAGGAGACGTCGCGGCTGTAAAGGAGGGCGAGGAGACGTCGCGGCTGTAAAGGAGGGCGAGGACACGTCGCGGCTGTAAAGGAGGGCGAGGAGACGTCGCGGCTGTAAAGGAGGGGGAGGACACGTCGCGGCTGTAAAGGAGGGCGAGGAGAAGTCGCGGCTGTAAAGGAGGGCGAGGACACGTCGCGGCTGTAAAGGAGGGCGAGGAGACGTCGCGGCTGTAAAGGAGGGCGAGGACACGTCGCGGCTGTAAAGGAGGGCGAGGAAACGTCGCGGCTGTAAAGGAGGGCGAGGAGAAGTCGCGGCTGTAAAGGAGGGCGAGGAGAAGTCGCGGCTGTAAAGAAGGGCGAGGAGAAGTCGCGGCTGTAAAGGAGGGCGAGGAGAAGTCGCGGCTGTAAAGGAGGGCGAGGAGACGTCGCGGCTGTAAAGGAGGGCGAGGAGACGTCGCGGCTGTAAAGGAGGGCGAGGAGACGTCGCGGCTGTAAAGGAGGGCGAGGAGACGTCGCGGCTGTAAAGGAGGGCGAGGACACGTCGCGGCTGTAAAGGAGGGTGAGGAGAGGGTGGGGTGAGGAGAGGGAGGGTGAGGAGAGGAGGGTGAGCCTCTCCTCCATTTCCTGCACTGTAGAAGCTGTAGCAGGGCTCCATTTGCTCAGGATCGATTCATGGTTGCCCTCCTGTATTGTGAATGTGCACTCTCTATGAAGTCAAACAGATCAGGATTGATATTTACCTTTAAGCACACCGAAACCCTCCTTTGTAATGGGGAGGGACACTAAACTTACCTCTTTATGACATAAGTGAACCCTGCATTACAGGCATTGTCACCTTTTCCTAGCAGAGCTTCATCCAGTGGGGGACAGGAAGTAGCTACACACACGTGCACAATCTGCTGCTCCTCCAATGGAAGACATTCTTCACTGGAATGTGCAGCAACCCTGTTTCCCCTACCCAGAAAATAAGCCTTAGTAAGATTTTTCAGCATTTTTTTGCGTGAAATATAAGCCCTAACCCAAGAATAAACCATAGTCACAATTCATGATCCGGGCTTCAGAAGATGGATAGGAGCAGCTCTAAAGGAGGGTGGGGACACGTCACGGCTGTGAAGGAGGGTGAGGACACGTCGCGGCTGTAAAGGAGGGTGAGGAGACATCGCGGCTGTAAAGGAGGGTGAGGAGACATTGCGGCTGTAAAGGAGGGTGAGGAGACGTCACGGCTGTGAAGGAGGGTAAGGAGACGTCGCCGCTGTAAAAGAAAGTGAGGAGACGTTGCAGCTGTAAAGGAGGGCGAGGAGACGTCGCGGCTGTGAAGGAGGGTGAGGACACGTCCCGGCTGTAAAGGAGGGTGAGGAGACGTCGCAGCTGTAAAGGAGGGTGAGGGGACGTCGCAGCTGTAAAGGAGGGTGAGGAGACGCCGCGGCTGTAAAGAAGGGTGAGGAGACGTCGCGGCCGTGACGGAGGGTGAGGAGACGTCGCGGCTGTGACGGAGGGTGAGGAGACGTCGCGGCTGTAAAGGAGGGTGAGGAGACGCCGCGGCTGTAAAGGAGGGTGAGGAGACGTCGCGGCTGTAAAGGAGGGTGAGGAGCTGTTGCAGCTGTAAAGGAAAGTGAGGAGACGTCGCGGCTGTAAAGGAGGGCGAGGACACAATGCGGCTGTAAAGGAGGGCAAGGACATGTCGCGGCTGTAAAGGAGGGCAAGGACATGTCGCGGCTGTAAAGGAGGGCGAGGACACATCGCGGCTGTAAAGGAGGGCGAGGACACGTCGCGGCTGTAAAGGAGGGCGAGGACACGTCGCGGCTGTAAAGGAGGGCGAGGACACGTCACGGCTGTAAAGGAGGGCGAGGACACGTCGCGGCTGTAAAGGAGGGTGAGGAGACGTCGCCGCTGTAAAGGAGGGTGAGGAGACGTCGCGGCTGTAAAGGAGGGTGAGGAGCTGTTGCAGCTGTAAAGGAAAGTGAGGAGACGTCGCGGCTGTAAAGGAGGGCGAGGACACAATGCGGCTGTAAAGGAGGGCAAGGACATGTCGCGGCTGTAAAGGAGGGCAAGGACATGTCGCGGCTGTAAAGGAGGGCGAGGACACGTCGCGGCTGTAAAGGAGGGCGAGGACACGTCGCGGCTGTAAAGGAGGGCGAGGACACGTCGCGGCTGTAAAGGAGGGCGAGGACACGTCACGGCTGTAAAGGAGGGTGAGGAGACGTCTCTGCTGTAAGGGAGGGTGAGGACACGTCGCGGCTGTAAAGGAGGGTGAGGAGACGTCGCGGCTGTAAAGGAGGGCGAGGACACGTCGCAGCTGTAAAGGAGGGTAAGGACACGTCGCGGCTGTAAAGGAGGGTGAGGAGACGTCGCGCCTGTAAAGGAGGGTAAGGACACGTCGCGGCTGTAAAGGAGGGCGAGGACACGTCGCGGCTGTAAAGGAGGGTGAGGAGACGTCGCCGCTGTAAAGGAAAGTGAGGAGACGTCTCTGCTGTAAAGGAGGGTGAGGAGACGCCTCTGCTGTAAAGGAGGGTGAGGAGACGTTGCGGCTGTAAAGGAGGGTGAGGAGACGTCGCTGCTGTAAAGGAGGGCGAGGACACGTCGCGGCTGTAAAGGAGGGTAAGGACACGTCGCGGCTGTAAAGGAGGGTGAGGACACGTCGCGGCTGTAAAGGAGGGTAAGGACACGTCGCGGCTGTAAAGGAGGGCGAGGACACGTCGCGGCTGTAAAGGAGGGTGAGGACACGTCGCGGCTGTAAAGAAGGGCGAGGAGACGTCGCGGCTGTAAAAGAGGGCGAGGAGACTTCGCTGCTGTAAAGGAGGGCGAGGAGACGTCACGGCTGTAAAGGAGGGCGAGGACACGTCGCGGCCGTAAAGGAGGGCGAGGACACGTCGCGGCTGTAAAGAAGGGCGAGGAGACGTCGCGGCTGTAAAAGAGGGCGAGGAGACTTCGCTGCTGTAAAGGAGGGCGAGGAGACGTCACGGCTGTAAAGGAGGGCGAGGACACGTCGCGGCTGTAAAGGAGGGTGAGGACACGTCGCGGCTGTAAAGAAGGGCGAGGAGACGTCGCGGCTGTAAAAGAGGGCGAGGAGACTTCGCTGCTGTAAAGGAGGGCGAGGAGACGTCACGGCTGTAAAGGAGGGCGAGGACACGTCGCGGCTGTAAAGGAGGGCGAGGACACGTCGCGGCTGTAAAGGAGGGCGAGGACACGTCGCGGCTGTAAAGGAGGGCGAGGACACGTCGCGGCTGTAAAGGAGGGCGAGGACACGTCGCGGCTGTAAAGGAGGGCGAGGAGACGTCGCGGCTGTAAAGGAGGGGGAGGACACGTCGCGGCTGTAAAGGAGGGCGAGGAGAAGTCGCGGCTGTAAAGGAGGGCGAGGACACGTCGCGGCTGTAAAGGAGGGCGAGGACACGTCGCGGCTGTAAAGGAGGGCGAGGAGACGTCGCGGCTGTAAAGGAGGGCGAGGACACGTCGCGGCTGTAAAGGAGGGCGAGGAAACGTCGCGGCTGTGAAGGAGGGCGAGGAGAAGTCGCGGCTGTAAAGGAGGGCGAGGAGAAGTCGCGGCTGTAAAGGAGGGCGAGGAGAAGTCGCGGCTGTAAAGGAGGGCGAGGAGAAGTCGCGGCTGTAAAGGAGGGCGAGGAGACGTCGCGGCTGTAAAGGAGGGCGAGGAGACGTCGCGGCTGTAAAGGAGGGCGAGGAGACGTCGCGGCTGTAAAGGAGGGCGAGGACACGTCGCGGCTGTAAAGGAGGGTGAGGAGAGGGTGGGGTGAGGAGAGGGAGGGTGAGGAGAGGAGGGTGAGCCTCTCCTCCATTTCCTGCACTGTAGAAGCTGTAGCAGGGCTCCATTTGCTCAGGATCGATTCATGGTTGCCCTCCTGTATTGTGAATGTGCACTCTCTATGAAGTCAAACAGATCAGGATTGATATTTACCTTTAAGCACACCGAAACCCTCCTTTGTAATGGGGAGGGACACTAAACTTACCTCTTTATGACATAAGTGAACCCTGCATTACAGGCATTGTCACCTTTTCCTAGCAGAGCTTCATCCAGTGGGGGACAGGAAGTAGCTACACACACGTGCACAATCTGCTGCTCCTCCAATGGAAGACATTCTTCACTGGAATGTGCAGCAACCCTGTTTCCCCTACCCAGAAAATAAGCCTTAGTAAGATTTTTCAGCATTTTTTTGCGTGAAATATAAGCCCTAACCCAAGAATAAACCATAGTCACAATTCATGATCCGGGCTTCAGAAGATGGATAGGAGCAGCTCTAAAGGAGGGTGGGGACACGTCACGGCTGTGAAGGAGGGTGGGGACACGTCGCGGCTGTGAAGGAGGGTGAGGACACGTCGCGGCTGTAAAGGAGGGTGAGGAGACATCGCGGCTGTAAAGGAGGGTGAGGAGACATTGCGGCTGTAAAGGAGGGTGAGGAGACGTCACGGCTGTGAAGGAGGGTAAGGAGACGTCGCCGCTGTAAAAGAAAGTGAGGAGACGTTGCAGCTGTAAAGGAGGGCGAGGAGACGTCGCGGCTGTGAAGGAGGGTGAGGACACGTCCCGGCTGTAAAGGAGGGTGAGGAGACGTCGCAGCTGTAAAGGAGGGTGAGGGGACGTCGCAGCTGTAAAGGAGGGTGAGGAGACGCCGCGGCTGTAAAGAAGGGTGAGGAGACGTCGCGGCCGTGACGGAGGGTGAGGAGACGTCGCGGCTGTGACGGAGGGTGAGGAGACGTCGCGGCTGTAAAGGAGGGTGAGGAGACGTCGCGGCTGTAAAGGAGGGTGAGGAGACGTCGCGGCTGTAAAGGAGGGTGAGGAGACGTCGCGGCTGTAAAGGAGGGTGAGGAGACGTCGCGGCTGTAAAGGAGGGTGAGGAGCTGTTGCAGCTGTAAAGGAAAGTGAGGAGACGTCGCGGCTGTAAAGGAGGGCGAGGACACAATGCGGCTGTAAAGGAGGGCAAGGACATGTCGCGGCTGTAAAGGAGGGCAAGGACATGTCGCGGCTGTAAAGGAGGGCGAGGACACGTCGCGGCTGTAAAGGAGGGCGAGGACACGTCGCGGCTGTAAAGGAGGGCGAGGACACGTCACGGCTGTAAAGGAGGGCGAGGACACGTCGCGGCTGTAAAGGAGGGCGAGGAGACGTCGCCGCTGTAAAGGAGGGTGAGGAGACGTCGCGGCTGTAAAGGAGGGTGAGGAGCTGTTGCAGCTGTAAAGGAAAGTGAGGAGACGTCGCGGCTGTAAAGGAGGGCGAGGACACAATGCGGCTGTAAAGGAGGGCAAGGACATGTCGCGGCTGTAAAGGAGGGCAAGGACATGTCGCGGCTGTAAAGGAGGGCGAGGACACGTCGCGGCTGTAAAGGAGGGCGAGGACACGTCGCGGCTGTAAAGGAGGGCGAGGACACGTCGCGGCTGTAAAGGAGGGCGAGGACACGTCGCGGCTGTAAAGGAGGGTGAGGAGACGTCTCTGCTGTAAGGGAGGGTGAGGACACGTCGCGGCTGTAAAGGAGGGCGAGGAGACGTCGCGGCTGTAAAGGAGGGCGAGGAGACGTCGCGGCTGTAAAGGAGGGCGAGGACACGTCGCGGCTGTAAAGGAGGGTGAGGACACGTCGCGGCTGTAAAGGAGGGTGAGGAGACGTCGCGCCTGTAAAGGAGGGTAAGGACACGTCGCGTCTGTAAAGGAGGGCGAGGACACGTCGCGGCTGTAAAGGAGGGTGAGGAGACGTCGCCGCTGTAAAGGAAAGTGAGGAGACATCTCTGCTGTAAAGGAGGGTGAGGAGACGCCTCTGCTGTAAAGGAGGGTGAGGAGACGTTGCGGCTGTAAAGGAGGGTGAGGAGACGTTGCGGCTGTAAAGGAGGGTGAGGAGACGTCGCTGCTGTAAAGGAGGGCGAGGACACGTCGCGGCTGTAAAGGAGGGTAAGGACACGTCGCGGCTGTAAAGGAGGGTGAGGACACGTCGCGGCTGTAAAGGAGGGTGAGGACACGTCGCGGCTGTAAAGGAGGGCGAGGACACGTCGCGGCTGTAAAGGAGGGTGAGGACACGTCGCGGCTGTAAAGGAGGGCGAGGACACGTCGCGGCTGTAAAGGAGGGCGAGGACACGTCGCGGCTGTAAAGGAGGGTGAGGACACGTCGCGGCTGTAAAGAAGGGCGAGGAGACGTCGCGGCTGTAAAAGAGGGCGAGGAGACTTCGCTGCTGTAAAGGAGGGCGAGGAGACTTCGCTGCTGTAAAGGAGGGCGAGGAGACGTCGCGGCTGTAAAGGAGGGCGAGGACACGTCGCGGCTGTAAAGGAGGGCGAGGACACGTCGCGGCTGTAAAGGAGGGCGAGGACACGTCGCGGCTGTAAAGGAGGGCGAGGACACGTCGCGGCTGTAAAGGAGGGCGAGGACACGTCGCGGCTGTAAAGGAGGGCGAGGACACGTCGCGGCTGTAAAGGAGGGCGAGGACACGTCGCGGCTGTAAAGGAGGGCGAGGACACGTCGCGGCTGTAAAGGAGGGCGAGGACACGTCGCGGCTGTAAAGGAGGGCGAGGACACGTCGCGGCTGTAAAGGAGGGCGAGGAGACGTCGCGGCTGTAAAGGAGGGGGAGGACACGTCGCGGCTGTAAAGGAGGGCGAGGAGAAGTCGCGGCTGTAAAGGAGGGCGAGGACACGTCGCGGCTGTAAAGGAGGGCGAGGAGACGTCGCGGCTGTAAAGGAGGGCGAGGAGACGTCGCGGCTGTAAAGGAGGGCGAGGACACGTCGCGGCTGTAAAGTAGGGCGAGGAAACGTCGCGGCTGTGAAGGAGGGCGAGGAGAAGTCGCGGCTGTAAAGGAGGGCGAGGAGAAGTCGCGGCTGTAAAGAAGGGCGAGGAGAAGTCGCGGCTGTAAAGGAGGGCGAGGAGAAGTCGCGGCTGTAAAGGAGGGCGAGGAGACGTCGCGGCTGTAAAGGAGGGCGAGGAGACGTCGCGGCTGTAAAGGAGGGCGAGGAGACGTCGCGGCTGTAAAGGAGGGCGAGGACACGTCGCGGCTGTGAAGGAGGGCGAGGAGACGTCACGGC